>RSEF01000001.1:73634722-73705280 GCA_003993805.1 Himantopus leucocephalus | reverse complement strand
GTTGTTGTGACCCAAGTGCAGGACCCGGCAGATGCACCATTTGCAAACTGATTTGCTTTTTGCTCTATGTTATCTATTATTTTAATGAATGGTGGCACATGTACATTTTTTTTTCCATTTTTATGTTATTAGGACGTTTGTGCTGTTTTTTAAGACCTTTGGAATTTGTCCCAATGATTCCTGATGCCTACCTTTCTTGCTTTGACCGTAAGCTCTCCAATGCAAAGATTGTCTCTTCCCACATGTATTTATTTCTTGGAAGGGTCAGAAATCCATTACCAGGACAAGGAGGTCTCCAGTTAACCTGAAGTCTCTTCATGCCACAATAATGATAATACTCAGAACCCAGACCTTGTTTCACAAATAGCCGGGACACTCTGAGACGCAAGGAATCAGTTGCTGGAACATATATACCTTGTTTTGCAACTTCTCTTAAGAAACAAAGCCTTCTATCTGGACACACACTGAGTTGTATTTTCCTTGCCACCACCATTGATAATGGTAACAGTCTGCAGGCAATATCCTTCTTGCTATGCATCTGATTAGGTAGAAATTCCTCTAGGCTTCACCTAATCAAATGCAAGTGCTGCATTATTTATGAAAGAAAGCTGAATTTCATTAAACTTATTCTGCAAGAAGCAGTTCATGTAAAAAAATCATTTTCCCCTTTCTTTTAGAACTCAGAACAATTTTCTTTAAAAACCTACATTCACAGGTAATTATAATACAAGTCTTGAAATGGCAAAATTACTTTAAAAAAAAAAGGAAACCAACCCATAAAAGTATATTTTAAATCAGCCTGGGATTTAATTTCTAAAGAGAAGACAAGTGGGATGTTTCCTTGTTGCAGAATGAATAATTCAAATGATTCCTCCAGTGCTGTATCTGCAATTGTCAGAATAAATTTAAGCAGCTTTCCCTTTAACTATTACAGGTATACACTGCACAAGAACTCCTGTTAGTAATTATCCCCACTTCTTTTAGGCTAGCAAAATTCCCTCTAATACCCCTAAACAAAAGCCTTATTGACTTGCACAGTCGAGAGATTTCCAGTTTCACAAGAAGATACCAGGCATAAAACATATACAGTCGTCAAAACGCTGATGACCATTTATTTTGCTTTTTAATTTAATGCTGCTATTACCTGAAACATTGGTTTTTACAAAAAAAAAAAAAAATCAGGGATTTTATTTGGCAACATATCTGAACTACAAGACAATTCCAGAAAAAAAGAGAGAGGGAGGGAATTTGTTGTCATGGCTACAACCTATAATCCACCAAGAATTTTAATTCTTTTAATTCAGATCAAGAGAGAGACCACTTAAACAACTGGCAAGCTCTGATGGCAGTCCTGCCTTTAAACGGCCCTTGGGCTGGTGCCAGCGGTATTCAGGGGGCAAAAGGCATTGGAGTGACAACTCCCCACTCGCTCTTAAGAGCGTTATGTGGTTTTTGCACAGCCATCCCCATGCGGCGGGCAGAGAGCAACAGGGGATGGGGCCAGACTAACGTGCAATTAGCCTGGGAAGCTACCATGAACAGCAGGGAAAAGGCTACAATGCTGGCTTTCAGGGGTTCGGGCAACCCCCCTGCAGGCACCATATGATAAAAGATGTTACCAAAAGCAGTGCAGAGCCACCTCTCAGAGCTGGGACAGCCCTGAGATGTCGCGCACCGAGGTGACTCTCCCTGATGCCCCAGCCCAGCGCCCAGCCCCTCGCCACCCTCCAAGCACTGATAATAAACCTGTTGAAAGCACGTTCCCAGTGATTTAAAACATGAGCCCTCGAAGCCGTTTTAAAAGCTGTAAGCATCACTGGCCATCATTAACCTAACGGCCATGCCATGGCAGCAGCAGCAGAAAGAAAAAACCTGCCAGCATCATCTTGCACCATATTCGAAGGAGCTCCAAGCGTATTCATTTCTGCTAGAGAGAAAAATCAGCAACTGATTCAGCTGGGGAGATCTAGCGTGCCTCTTTTTTGTTAACGCACCTTTTGATTAAAGAATGCATTTAAACTTAGCAATCACAGGGAACGCTCTACCTTTGAAGCAGCTGTGATTAATTACCACTGCCACACCGCCTTGAGAAAACAGGTTGTGTTGCCTCTCGTGGTAGAAGAAGAGGGGCTGAAAAGCCCTGGGACAGACCTCCTCTCACCGGTCCTCCATACCGCAGGATGCCTCCCTGCCACCCGCTTCTTGGTCTCCCGGTGCCTGCACGACCCTACCACAACGCTCAGCATCCACGAGGCTCACTTCAGCCAGATTCAGTGTGCAGAGTCAGGCCTTAATTACTCAAGCCCAATTACTTGCTGGCAGCATGGCAACTTGTTTTTAAGGCATGTTTTGCCCCATTCCAACACATACCATAATATTTTATTGGCATCATTTTGCCAACAAAAGTAAGAATGCTACGTGAATAATGTTTCATCTGTGCCAAATTTTTATACTGCCGTTTTATATTTACTCTGGTATACTACTTCAAGCCAATTTTCCAATTTCAATATTACATCACACTCATTTTCATGTATTTATTTACGTAAGTTCTCAATAAAGCTCTATGTCAGGTTGAATTAAAACTTGACTTGATGTAATTCAGAGACCAGTCATCCTACTGGGAACAATCCTGCGCTGGCAACAACTCAGGCCATGACCTCACAATAGCATGGCACCTTGTTCTGAGAGATGCTCTACATGATGCAGAGACGGGTAGGTCATGGAACCAGATCCTACGTCTTTCTTAAAAAGACCTTCAATTTGCATTCCTTTTATAGAAGGAGAGATGATCCTGCAATATTAAGCAGCAGCTGGTTTCTCTTGAAGAGTTTTAGTAGTTGCATCAATATTTCCTCAAAGGTAACACCCTTCAGCTTGGCAGAAGGTTTGTGGCAGGCTGGGATTTTTTACTTTTTTTTTTTTTTTTAAATGGAAATCCTGCTAAAAGTCAGACAAGTGAGAGATCTAACGTTTCTGGGTTCCTTTGAAAGCCTCAGGCATAATCTTCTTCAGTGAAAGCATGACAAAGCAGCCAGTCTCGTGGCTGTAAGCAGCACAGCCCAGCACTGGGTATTACATCATGCCCGTTTCCACATACTCAGCTATGAGGCGGTCCGGCTCAGGGCCTGACACAACGCTAGGAATAAGAGAGGGAGCTATCCCACCCCAGCATGCCGCCAGGGGCTCTCAGAGCATCCCTGAGCAGCTCTGCAGGTCCCCTTAGGGTCCTCACTGGCATTACACGGACCAGCCCAGATCCTGATGGAGGTCCTGCTCAAGAAGTCAGGGGGGGTGGGGGATGCCTGATCACCAGTGCCTACAACTATTTCAGACACCCACCCAGGGTGTCCTCCCCTGCTGCTGCTGAAGGGCAGGTACCCCAAACGCCTTGGGTACCCCAGCCCACCTCAAATGTCGTCTACCTTCTAGGGGGCAGAAATCACTCACATTTTGGCACTGAGCACCTACAACGTGAACACTGAGAGACAGTGCTCATCCCTGCCACGTTTCACACATGGCCTGGGACAATTCTGTCTCTCACGGTCTCCATGCCCTGTCCCTAAAGTGACAATAATAAAACTTCACTTTCTCATAGTATTGCCACTCTGCTCACAGCACAAGCTCTCTGCAGTGATGACAACCTCCAGCTATGGTCAGTGGCCAGCACAGCAGGATCTTGATCTCAGCTAGGACCTCCAGAGGCCAATTCAGTATAAATAGCAAGTGCTGAATTGCAGCCAGGGATCGGTGGAAGGAAGAAAGGTCCTAGCTGTATGGCTTCTCCCTCCGCCCGGCAGCCCAGCTGCCACCGGCAAACCCTTTCACCAGGGTGAGCCTCCAAGGCTGATGGGCAGAGCACAGGGAACAGGAGCCATGCGGTACCCTAGTATCAAGGGAAACCCCTCCAGGACAGAAATGTGGAAAAAAAAAAAAAAAAGAAGCTGAATAGATTTAATCTGTAAATTGACCAAAGCCCCATGAATTCTTTGAGCCTGGTATCCATTAAAGAAAAAAACCCAAACCATATCCAGAAGCATGCCAATTAAAAAACAAACCTGTAGCACTTTAAACAATATTACAATTTATTAATTTTCATTAAATTTTCAAACTTGGGCAGGGGTAGAAGCTTAAGATTTAGAACTCAGGAGAAAAAAAAGGATTTTAAGTCAAACAATGTCACAGCTAAACATAAATAAATAAACCCTCTCCCGCTAAACTCGCGTGTTCCCTGCAACGCTGAGGCAACATGAGGTTATCAAACTGGGCTGCCAGCTTGTACTCTCACATAAAGAATTTATGCAGGATCCATGTAAGTCCTGAAAATGCCAGAAACCACTCAAGCCCAACAAAGGACTAATAAAACATGACACACCTGACTTACAGACAGCATGAACAGTGCGGGTGCCTCCGTAGAGCCCACAGAAACTAGAAGGACACCACAGCAAACAGGAGACCATCGGGCGAGTTCTTCAACCAAAATTACATGACGGGATGAAATAACAACATATATCTTGCCTAAGCAGATGGGGTGAAATCACACCTGTCATCTCCCAGGGTTCACAGGTGCTGGAGGAAGCTGTACAGCCCCACACCGCCACCCGTGATCACGGCTGTTTCTGATATGTCTGGGAGTTGCCTCAGTTCAATCCAGCACCACTCAAATTGCTCGAAGGGGCCATTCAAATGTCTGGGGATAAGCAGAGTGCTGCAACTTCTCCTGCCAAGCCTTCACAGAAAGTCTCAAGGTTATCCTTGAGAGACGTGCGCTGGGAACCAATTTTTCTGCTGCCCCTTGGTAAGGGCCAGCGAAGACAAGTCTCTGATGATTTAGCGTGACAATAATCAGTGCTACCTGGCCATTCTTTGAGCAAAGTTTTCACAAAGACAAGGAGAGCAGGCTAGGGAAAAAGAAATGGCTGTCAGAACAAGTAATTAACCCTTGGATTTGAGGTTCTCATTAGCCAAAAGTGAAAAGTAGACTTGAACGCCAGCAAAATGCAGCCATAAGTTTCTCTCTGCTTAGCCCACAGAAAAATCAAATTAGATGTCTTGTCCCAATAAGACAACAACTTTGCAGCTTCATTAAGGAAGCATTTTTCATTCCCCAGATTTTTAGCATCAGTCCCCAATATGTAAGTAGTCAGAGCAGTGACGCAGTGTCTGAGGAAGGCTGTGGAGCAGTTATTCTCATAGCTGATGGGGGCTCTTCTCCAGGAAGATGTGTTTGAAAAGCCAGCAAGTCCCTGAAGGATAGCATAGAAGGACCTGCACCCACGACAGAAGCCATGCTCTAGGAAGCGACCCTGCCTGTAAATACCAGTGTCCAGACGTGAGTTATATGTCTATCTGTCCATCCCAGCAGGGACATCCAGCTTCCATCGCTGTCAATGCAGTTAACACTGCACACACACTGCCTCTGTATCAAAGCTCATGGTTGCACTTACACCAGTTCGGTTTTTGAGCAAATAAAAGTCTGTGCCTTGACTGATTGATATTTGATCACAAAAAAGCAGAAAAACTGAGCAGAGGTGGAGTACACCCCAAACCAGGCAGGGATCAGTGCTTTATAGAGAACAGGTTCAAAAATAAATTACATTGGTTGAAGTAATTTGGCCATCATCCCACGCACTGTGTTGTAAAGGCCATTAAGTCTCTGATTCAAATTATCAGGCAGCCTTTTCAGCCATCAATTACTATTAAATCCCTCAACGATTTTGTCTAGCTTCAGGACAGCCACCATACACGTACATGAGAACACCAGTTACCCCAAAAGCCTGTTGTCAAAGTGCGATTCAGAAGAACACCATGCAAAGATGTTTCCGACTGCTTGGACATGATCTGCTTCGAGTCTGTAGCATCCCCTAACACAGGGTATTACATGAAGTCTCTATGAAGATGTTTCATTAAATGCCTAACCAGGGGGCTTGCTCCAAGGGCCTGACCTAAGTAACATTAAGCGTCAGAAGGGCACTCACGGTTTCGGGAGCAAATGCAGCCCTGGCAGTCACAGCAAAGAAGTGCTACACATTTTTGACTCACTGTAAAAACAGGCTAACAAATGGTGCTGGTATTTTAATTCTTTCCAGAAATAAATCACAGATGGTATCCAAGGCCACCTGCAGTCCACGCTGAGAGGCATTTTCAAGGCGCACACACACAGACACACAGGCACATAAAGGGGCTGTATGAACACAATTTTTTTACTGCATGGAGAGTGCAATTTAACCGAACTTAAACAACCCCAGATAATGTTGATTTAAGATATATAAAAACCCAGTGGGAAGGTGTGTGGGAAAGCTTAGCGAGAAACCTGAGTCTCCCTTACAGTATTAGGGCTTTATTTCTAAAGCGGAGTGAGGAGAAAGAGCAGCCTCCCTTGCTCCTTTTCTACCCATTCCAGTGATGTTACTCACCAATTTTATTCCCTCAGTGAGGGATATGGATATGGTATCCACTGCTTCCTCCTCGCTCATCCCCTATCTAGCCTGCATTCAAGTACCAAGTACACGTAAGTATGATCTCATGACACTTCCTGATGCCACAAACCAGTATTCCCAGTTTCCATGCTGGGAGCCATGCCCTAAGCCATGTTATTTGCAAACTGCAAGAGCCAGACTGCACACATTGCTGCACCAAGTGTTTTCATACTGGTTCATCTGCCTCCTGGCCCACTCTCTTCCTCTCTCTCAAGGCTGAACATCAGAGCAGCTCCCTGGGCCGCAAAGCAAGCCAGCCCGAGGGTTCCTGCTCGCTGCCTGGAGGCTCCCTTCTCTGGAGGATGCCAGAAGGGAGAATGGAGGTTTCTGCATGGACATGTTCATGGCAGGTCAGTTCCCTTCTCGCTCTGTTCGGTCAGCAGCGTTTGGCAGGCAAAGTCCAAGGGGAGCTTGCGGCTATGAACCTGTTGAGGGACACATACACACACACACAGCCACACTACAAAGCTGTGTGCGCTCTCATGTACACACACTGGTGCATTTATGTGCATAAACTCACAGTATTACATATATGGTGGATACCCCCTGCAAGATTCTATACTATTGGATATTCCACTGATGGTAAGAGTCAGTTCCCACGCTTGCCCGTATCTCCCTTCGGAAAGAGCAGCACCCCAGAGAGCGCCTCCGGGTTGCCCCAGGGTGCCTGATGCTTGCAGAGCCAGCCTGAGTCTCTCTCTCTCTCTCTCCCCCTCTCCCCTGGACTTACTGTCAGTATTTCTTTCCAGCAACTTTTCCTTTTTTAGTCCCCCAATCTCATTTCATTTCTGCAACTTTCTGACATTTTTTAATTAAGGGCAAATCCGTATGTTTTTAGGTCCAAAAGTGCCAACGTGAAATTTTAGATGTTGACCTTTTGCTGGACACAGAAATGTAGCTTGAATAGCACAGAATTATTATTAGCACATTTATTCACTCAACTCCTGCAAGAAACCCAGCAACCTCCTTCAGCCCCACCTGCTGTTGCTCACATCAATCTGCCATCCATGGGAAGCATGGCCCTGGCAACAAACACAGACACACAGAGGGTAAGACAGAGCTGCTCTGGGAATTAAAATTTTGAATGTGATTGTAGCAGGGAAGGTGAACTTTTTCCCCCTTCATTGTTAAAAGGGTTATTAAAGACATAATGTATGTTCATCAAATGGGTTTTAAGGCTCTGCTGTTTTTCCTCTCTCCGCATGTCAGCTCATGTGCGTTCCTGAGGAGCGATAAAACAATCTCAACAGCAACATCAAGCAAACAAGGCTGGGGAGAAGCAGGACAAAAGCTTGGTAACTATCAACAACAGCAAAAATGTCCTCATTAGCACATCGGAGTTGTTCTTCATATTTGCGTGAGGTTGCACGACCTCATATTCTCACTCACAAACACAAGAGTGGCGAGACAAGTTTTATTTCAGATAAGACCAGCACTGTTTGATCTCCAGCAGCAGGGGGGTATCTGAAATTCCTAGCAACAGCCACAAACCTGCAGCAGAAGCAGCAGCAAGAATGTTAAGGCCAGCTTTCAGAGTAGCCATGGTCAACCCACATCTCAGATGGAGTATTTCCGGCCTTTACTTTTTGCAGGAAAAAACTAAGTAAGTATCTCCTGGGGTCACTACCATATGTCAGGCAAACCAGTGAAGTAGTCTATTCCAGCAGTGTGTTTTTCTTGTTTTACGGAAGGTAAGCTGAAAGGTTTATAACCCACTGCTACAATTGCAGAACGCCAGCTGTTCATCAGGTCTGCTTTACGGGTAACTCATCTCGCATCTCCGAAGGGCTCTGTTCCTTTTAGGAACACAACATACAGAGAAGCTTTTCCTATGTACTCAGAGCTTTTTTTTCCCTTTTCATTCTCCCCCTCTCCAATTCAAATGTTGTTCTCCATTTTTGCATTTCGTTTCAGTTTTCATTTCTCCCGCTCTTGGACAGCACAATTAGATTGCACTAATTACCTAAGTCAGGGTGTTGTGTCATTAGCCCCTGGGCTGGGTGAGGAATGAGTTTTTTGACGGGCCACCTCCAATGACATCAACAGGTGGTTGTTGGGATCAATTCCCAAGTTTGCCTTGGAAACCTGCCCTGCAGTTTTGCTGTCAGAGAAAACACACCCTTCTACTCCACCATCTATCTGCCCTGAAGTTAACGGAGATACACCAACTCGTGCCAGCAGATGACCACCTTTCAAAGCAGGAATGGGAGCAAGCAGCTAAGGCACTGGGGACCGACTTTCCCAGGATTTAATCTCAATTGCTATTATTTCACTACGTAACGTGCGTGCACTTCAACATCTTTTACCACAGCTACAGCAACAACATCACCTGCCTACTTCACAGGAGCAATGGGTTGCTTCGCTGAACAGCTACATGGCAACCGACACTTCTGGCAGAGAAGCAGGGAGTGGAAACGCATCATTACGTTGGTGGAATGGTAATTGCGAGCGGTTCAAGCAGCCGAGTGCGGAGTGACAGGATCACTTTTGTTTAGCAAACAGTTAGGCTCATTCACCAGAGATCAAGGAGACCTACATTGTAATTTGGCACAAGTTTTAGAAGTGAGCTGGAATGATGGATGAGCCATCACCCACGTGCCTCAGACAGAGCCGGTACAGGGTGCTGCTGCTCTTCCTCTCCTACCTCCCAGGAGCTCCCAGGTGGCAGTAGTCCGTGTCCTTATTGACTCCATTTCCTTATTAATTCCCTTATTGATCTGCTCGCTGAGCACTAGACAGATACGATATTTTGATCTCCCATTACTTCTGACGGTGCTGCCGCTGGACTGCGACGCCTCTTGAGCTGCTTAAGTTTTCTGTAACCTGGGGAGAGTGGATCCACCTGGACTCACCCAGAGAGCAGACACCTGGTGAGGGGTACCTTGGGGAAAGGCAGGGAAGCTGGTTGTGTTAGCACCTGAGCTGCTGGTCTGCATACTCCCTGATGAGGAAATTCACGGAGTGAGCAGTGCTTCTGCTTCCCAGCTGTTCTTCCATTTTCAGGTCAGGCCAGTGGCCAAAAATACCCTGAACCATCAAAATCTGGTCAGGATATTACAGCTACTACTTCATTCTCTCTAATTGTAAAGTAATTGGTCTACAATCCGAGCAGGGATTGCACAGCTGTAGTCTGTGAGCATGGGTAAACAGCTTGGACATGAAATTTGTTCTTATCTGTGATACCTGTCTAAGGTCTTCCACTACACCCACCATTGTGTTGCCTGTCCTGCACCCATCACCTTCTTCACCACTTCAACACAGCCATCGTGCGCAAGCACCTAGTGGAAGGCTGCAAAGCCTCCGTACAACCCCAGCCACTTCAGAAGGGGTATGTCTGAGGGGAACGCAGAACGTAATTCTCAACAGGAGAACACACTACACTTTTTAGTTACACTAGTTTATTGCTTATTACACAGGCCCCAAGTGATTTCCCTGTGACGGGGGTGGGAAGAAGGGGTAAAAATAAGGAAAGCTTAAGTGCAGAGAGATAGGTGGTGGGACCCAGTAATGCAGCTTCCCAGTGATGGAACCAGCAGGAGACTCCTGACTCCTGGTCTGCACTGCTGGGTGACATAGCGAACGTGCAAGGTGCAGACAGGGGCTCGCTTTTCAAAAGTGTCAACTAATCCTGAAATTATTGAAGTAATTGGAGCACTAGCACCGGTGCCACTGAGACACCGAGCACCCAGAGAAGAGCTCAGTTGGTTCTGTGTGGCTGCAAGCCCTGAAGAGGCTTTCGATGCTCTATAAACAATAATACCATCAGCACAAATTGTGCTATCTAATAAAGTTGAGGAAATGTTTGCAATCAGTTCTCAAAACAGACTCTTCCATAATTGAAATACTGCAGAGCAGAAGACAGCATTATAATTATAATAAATGGGAACTGCTGAGTTACGGAAGAGCAAAATCTTTTGTCAGCAAATCCCATTTACACAAGCAGAGGCAATGACAGTAGGAGCAGAAAGCAGTTACATTACTCTGTGTACTGGTACCTGCACATTCACTTGCAGGGCTTGGATAATATTTGTTAGTCCCTCTGCTTTTTAACTTGCAACGGCCTTCTCTGGTAAATTGGAGAAAGTTCAGAGACTAGCTACAGGAACGATTGGAAGACTGCAAAAATTCACATAACACCGAAAACATCAGTAGCTACATCAGGGGGTTGTATCACGCAGCAGGTTAAGGGAGGAGTTGATCACTCTACAGAAAACAGACTTTTGGTAATGGGCTCTGCAGTGTGGCGTTTAAAGGTGTAAACAAATCCAATGACTGGAAGCTGATGTTAAACAAATCAGACTAAAAATAAAGGAGAACATTTTCAACAGCCAAGGTAATTAACCTTCAGTACAATTTATTAATGGTTGTGCTGGATTTTCCATTCCTGGAAACATTAAAAAATAGGATGGAGGTTTTTCTAAATGACTTCCTAAATGCCCAGAGTGGTAAAACAGAATGGGATGCTGCTCAAAAAAGCTAAAAGTCACCTTCACCCAGGTTCAGGCCCTCTTCGGTGACAATAAACTCCTGTCCTCCCAGCTCAGCCCGGGTGGGTTACGAGCCCTTGGACAGCCTTTGGTATAACCCTGTCAGCTAGCCAGAGGACAAAACATAGATGTAATTTCTGGAGCTTCCTGCCACATGACGTGTCAGGAAAGAACATTTCTTGCACCTCCTGACATGCCCTATGGAGCCAGCTCTGCCCTTGCTGTACAGCAGAGCCACTCCTCACCTTGTCTGTCCTTCCCACATGTGCTTTTTGTCCCCAAAGACATTATCTGTACCCTCCATGCCTGCTTTCCCTTACCACACCTGCTCCCCACCTCTCCCCTGCACTCATTCCCCTGAGGGGCTTGTCGCTTCTCCCAAGCCCCCAGGACCAGAGGGGAGAAGTTTTGGGAACTGGGGTGACCTGCTTGCTGCAGCGAGCGCTGCCCGGCCAGCGGGGAGCAGCCAAGGCCCCGGCTGAGCTACACTAACAGCACCGGCAGGAGCAGCAAACACAGGGATGCTGCTCACAGGGAGTGACCCCATCTGCACATGGTCAGGAGGGTCCTTCAGAGATACCACAGGAGATGTGCCATATTACAGCCCAACCCTGGGCCCAGATTTACCATGCATCTACAGGCAAGGTAATTCACCCTCCTGCTTCAGCTTCCCCTTGTACAGAACCACAGTAACGATATTTACTCTGTTACTGCACAGGAGCGTTTTCAGGATCAATTAGTTTAGTGTTCATGCAAAGCTCTGTGGACAGAAGCCTCAATACAAGTAGTAAGTACTATTATTATTACTGCACTTCAGATGGCTACAGCACTGGCATTTTCCAGGCACGCACCATTAACAATTTACTAAGATAAATGGCCCAGGAACCTGAAAATGCATTTATGACAACTACCTCCTGCTTACCAGCATACATTCAGCCAAGTAAATGACACCTCATTGCTCAACGTGTAGCTATGGTAACATTTCTATCCCATATACTGAAGTGTGCACACAAACACACACTCACGCACACGGAGCTGGAGGGAAGCCAGGCTACTTCATTTAATGACATGCAAACACCAAGCCGGGGAACTTTCCCAGCCTCGGAAAGCCGAGCTGCCCCCTGGGAGCCAGGGCTGTGAGGAGCAGGCAACCCGCCCCGTGCCCGGTGGGAAAGGGCTGGGCTAATGGCAGGCTGCACCGCACAGCCAGAACCGTACCAGGCCCTCAAGGAACTTACTTGAGAGCAGTTTTGTAGTGGTAGATCGCCTCAACGTTACGGCCCTGGTCTTTCAGAAAATTGGCGTAGTTGTAGTGCACCTTGGCGTTGTGGGGCAGCGTCTTCACTCCCGAGCTGCAAAGAGGAACAGAAGCAGGACGGTGTTAGCCGGTGGTGTTACCTCACCTTCCCTGAGGTCTGCCTTCCTCTCGTGGTCCTTTTTCTGAAAAGTTTACTTAGATTTTGAGTGCCTTGTCACCTCCTGTGCACTGATGCCAACGCAACTCATGTTACAACCCCAAGCTTGCCCCACGCACCGGCACACCAGGTGCCCCATGTGGACATAAATACATGGCAGCAATTCAGCTCATCCTGGCCACTGTCACCGCGGGCACCTCGAGCACCAACATTGCAACACTCCCTGTGGCCAGATGCTGTTGTATTTCAAAATCTGAATTATTAAATTGAAAGACCCTAAAAAGGCTAATATCTAGAGGGGAAAGTATGTAGTACTTTCTGTAATATAGATAGCCATAACAGGCTCCCTGCTTAAACCTGAGTGTCACAAAGCACCTTATGAAAATCTGGATTTAAATCTGTCGGCTGGAGGGACCAGACTGAAGGTACCTTTCCAGTACGCGTCAGCCACTAGAGGGGACGCACAGCATACTCTGAGTACCCAGGCAGCATGTATGCGCCGCTCAGCGCTGAGCAGAGTCTGGCCCGGAGGTGAGGGCTAATGGGACTCCCACCCTTAGCTGGCATGTTGTACCCTCTCGCGTTATATGACTGTGGGCACGTGGCTGCACAGCCACCCCATCCCTCCCCCTTCATCTCCCCTGCCACGCAGAGTGGACTCAACATTTGGAATTAATAATGAGGGCACAAAGACAAAAGGAGAAGAGCAAGCATATGCTTATTTACTTAATTGAGAGCACAGAAAGCGAGGTACACCTTGCACAGCTAGAGGAAATGCCGTTTCAAGGTTAAGGAGAGAAAGAAATGACAGGAGCACGTACACCATGGAAACATTTCCCCTGCAAGAATCCAGAGAAGTTGGTAGTCCGTTTAATAGGGGAATCCTTTCCAGCACATAAACAGGGGCTCTCTGAGGTAATGGGAAATAAGGATGGATGAAACCGAAACATGTAAAACCAGACAAAGTGCTGTTTCTTGCTTACAAGCAGATTTCTGCCAGACGCTCTCTTTTCTCCCCCCATCATCTCTGACCCTCCTACCTCAGGCAGGAAAAGCAAGGATTAAGAAATTCCCAAGTCTTATTGCTTTGCCTTGTCTGTCTCTCCTGTTCAACTTGGTGGGTGTGGAAGTTAATCATAATGAGACGGGGTTGCACACAGCCCCTACAGCGGGGTGCACACCCTCTCCCGTGGGGACGATGCACCCACAGCTGCAGAAACCCTTTGTCGGGGATTTCATTGTAAAACTGCGCTGGAGAATCGTAGCGGCAAATACGATATCTTTTTGGTTATCTGCAGCCAGAGGTATCAAGCATCACTAATGCCTACTTGTGAGAGCTTCCAAAGCTTCGCCCACGGCTGCCTTACAGAGTTCAGCACAACACAGCCACGGATTGCCTACTGAAATTAAAAATACACCTTGCATTTGGCTTCCTAATCATCAGGTATTTCCAAATTACTTACTGGGAGCACTACAGGAATAAGACATTTTGTGACTAATCGCTGAATTAAATCAGTTAATTGATGCTATTCTTAAGAGAATGATTTTCTATATTAGTTTTCACAAAGATATACTGCACCAGCAGCAAGTAATGTGTGACTGCTATGGCTGTGTTAATTTCCATTGGCCTTGGGAGCTATTAACTACACACTTACAACCTCTGGGCATTACTGGAATATTAATTCTTATACAGAGAGGGTTTCATTACACCAGCGCCAGCGTTACAGGCAGAGACATGGACAGGCACTCAAAACTGCTGCTATCTGAGAGCTACGTGCAATGAGTTGCTGGCTCCACTACAGCCCCTGCTGAAACAGAGCAAACTGAGTTAATGGTGAGGAGTACATTACATATGCACAAGTACTTCAGTTCTAATGAGATACATTTTTAACAGTAAGATGCATATATTTAAATATTTTAATTCTGGACTGTTTCCCTTTAAGTAGAATTTATTATTAATCCTGCTGGTCCCATTTATTAAAACGTCACGAATAAAGCTTCTTTCATCTGCGTGCTTTGGGTGGGGGTGACATAGGAAAGACAGAAATCGGTTCGGGCTCGTGCGATGCTCTCTCCTGCATCACCCCGCTCGCACTCCCTGACCTATTTATCCTCCTTGCACGGGCGCAGAGCGGGTGCTTCATTTTGCAGATGCACGTAGCAATGACTGAGGCTGCTTGGAGTCTCTGTGCTATGGGAGGTAGTAGCAAACACCCCGCCGGACACAGAAGGGAGGGGATATTTTAGGAGAGTTTGGCAAACACTCCTGCTAATTGATTCTTGACCAGCCCAGAACGCTGTTTGCTCGTTGACAGGGGAAACAATAATGTCCATAATGAGAGCCAAGCAGGAAAGGGTGGAGTATAAATAACAAAGCAGAACACAGTGTTCTTCCATTCCTGCTTCCCGCAAGCCCCCACTCACTCACAATTTCAATCTAATTTTCCAACGTGCTTTTCCGAACTCTCTTATTTCCCTCTTCCCCAGACCAGCACACACATGCCCTTCTGAACATCTATGGCA
Organism: Himantopus leucocephalus; assembly: GCA_003993805.1. Taxonomy (NCBI): domain Eukaryota; kingdom Metazoa; phylum Chordata; class Aves; order Charadriiformes; family Recurvirostridae; genus Himantopus; species Himantopus leucocephalus. The sequence continues at coordinate 73,690,379 of RSEF01000001.1, read as the reverse complement.
CCGATCTGACTCCAGCCAGAAACAAGCCCACCCGAGATCGGACGTCACTTCTTCAGAGGATTTCCTTCCCTTTTGACTTCTACGACAGCAGTAAGCGACATAAATGGAAAATAAACAATAGGCAAACCCTTTTACGTAACACTTCCTCTCCATGGAAAGGCAAAAGCCTATTAGCTGTAAATCAAGAGGAATAAAATACCACTGGTATTTTCCAACCTCAAAAACCAGCATTCCCAAATCCTGCTTCAGTTAGGAAAAGCCTCCTGTGATCCCCTCTGCTTTTTCCTAAGTGCTTGTTCTGCTCTGTAAAGTGACTGGGTGCAGGGCAGAGGCTTCACTGATTTGCTGTGATTTCCATATGAAAAGTGCTCAGTTTACAAGGAAAGGAGGCCACTCCTGTCTCAGCCGGAGCCCTGGGAGACTGATGGGGTCTCCTCTGCTTTGGGAACCATTATCATCAATAAAGGCTCTCTACAGCAAATTATTCTCTGGATGATACAAACAAGCGCTTTCCTTGGCCTCCTACCCTTGTATTGATTTTCACAGATATCAATGTTGGGCCATATTAGGCTATTCCGTAGAAGATGCACCAAGTGCAATAGGGCTTGCTCTCCTCAGCTGAGCCAGCTTTCAGAATTAACAAAAGCACGCAGCAGCAAATGCCACCTTTGGGGCCCGGTTGGTTTTTGCAAATTACTGAAGTCAGCAGACCTGGCTTGGGAGGGAAAACTGCTGACAAAGAAAACGCCACTTTTATACAGTTCCTTTGCCGGTTACCACTGTTTCCAAGCACTGTCACAAATGTGGGCAGAGCATGCAGATAACTTTCCAGGAGCAACAGGAAACGTGTCAGCTTCACAAACCTTGAAAAGGCTGGTATAGCAGATGCAGAGGTTAGCCCACAGCCCTCACCTCCCTCTCCCTGGCTTCAGACATTAACGCTGACCGCAGTTGGAACCTGACCTGCTGGCCTTTGCATTCGCTCTATATGGTAGTTCCTTAAATATTTAACAAATAAGCCCTCCCTGCCCACTTGCCAATACAGTAAGACAAACTGCTTGGGGCTTCTAGAGATCTGTTGGAATAATAAGCCTCAAATAGCTAGATCTCTATATGTTTGGCCACTTCTTCTACGTGTGGTTCATTTGCTTCTCATTTACTCGTTGCACACATGTTTCTGCACCTATGTGGAGATGCATCATTTCCTCAGACAGCAGCATCCTCCCACACACTGCTCCTTTCAGGCAGGACCCGGTGGTATTTCTGCATCCAGAAAACTTGGCCCCTGAGATGAAGACCAAGAGTCAGGATGGCCCAGAGATGGCAACATTGCTACTGCACCATGTCAAAGCAGGGTAAGCCTTGGGAATGGGTCAAAATGGGGTACAAGCACAAAACTGGTAACATACTGAGCATACAAACATCTCCCGGACCAGTGTAAAGAAAGCGTATATAGCAGAACAGGTCTTAGCCAAGGGAATTGAGACAGATCGCCCCCAAAGAAACACATCCAAACAGATGGAGGAACACAAAGTAGAGGTGAAGCGGAAAAAAGTAAGAGCAGGGAAAAAACAGTAATTAATTAAAGCAGCAACTGGAGAAAGAACAATGAAGACGTAGGAATGGAAGTAAAGATTCTCTCAGCACATACTTCTTAAAAAAAAATTAAAACACACATAGAGACTACCAAGTAGGTTGATTTATGTCTCCTTTCCCACATCTATAGATTTGCTTTGTTTCCTTATTATTTTTCCTCATACTTCTTTACGGTTCCTTATCTCCTCCTGCTCTGTCCTTTCTAATTTATTGCTGTTGTACATGCCTCCATCCACTTCTCCCTTCTCTCCTCATCAGCCTATATATAGCCTCCTCCTTCTGCCCCAAAGAGATCTCCCAACTCCTTGGACGACATTATCTTCTTGCTATACTATTCTTCTTTTGTATCTCCTTCCCATCCCATATTAGACTCACAATTGATGTACAACACTTATCAAAGAAGATCTTAAAAGGACAACAAAAAGGCCAAATGGTTAAACAGCACAGTAAAGAAGGCTATGACAAATGAAAAACACCCTTTAAAAAGTGAACGTCACAGCTACAGAAGGAAAAAGGAAAAGAGTATAAACTTCAGCAAGTTAAACATAAACCATAATTAGGCAGACTGAAAGAGATTTAAGGAAAAACTTGTTAAAGCCATCAAAGCTAATAATGGAGTACATCAGATACAGGAAACCTGCCAAAGATCCCCTAAGGCAAATAGATGATGGAGGTCTAAAAGTAGTGCTTGAAGAAGAAAAGGCCACGGCAGAAAAGCTAAATGGATTATCTGCACCAGTGCTCACTACAGGGGAACTGAAGGAGGTTGCCACGTGGGAGTCTTTCCTTACAGAGGCAAGTCCGAAGCACTGTCTCAAAATGAAGTGGCAGTAAAAGAGGCTTTAAAACAAATCAACACCAAGAACAGTTATAAATCCATTGGGCCTGGTAGTATGCAACCAAAGGAAATCAAACGTGAAGCTGCTGTTAACTTCAGTGTGTAACCTACCATTTAAATGAGGTTCGGCACTAGAGAAATGGGAGGTGATGAACATGACATCACATTGGCTCCAGTAGAGGGATCTGGGGGGCAACAGACCAGCCAGTCTGAGTTCCACTCCAGGTAATTTGGGAAAAAAACAGTAAAAAAGACTAGTTCTAGCAAAGTTCTGGATAACTACAATGCAACAGACAAGAATTAACTTTGTATTTTGCAGAAAGAAGTTAAGTGGACAGATCTGTTGATCTTTCATGGACTCAACAGGTACGTGGTACTGAAACTACAGAAAGGTTTTATGAAAATCCAAATACAGCCCAGTCAGTCTGAATTGCATACATCAATATTGTGCACTTGAATGTTCAAAAAGGCTTTCGATAAAATCCCTCACTAAAGACTTCCAATTTCTTAAAGGCATCATGGAGTAAGAGGGAAGGTCCTCCTGTGAATCAATACGTAGCTGAAAGACAGCAAGCAAAGAGCACCAGTATGTGAACAGTTTTTACAATTGGAGAAGACTGCAAGCAGAGTTCCCAAGAGACATGCACTGCTATCTGAGTTGCTTCACGTGTTCACAAAGGATCTTGAAAAGGGAGCAAACAGGGAGGCGACATATTTGCTGATGACACCGACGTGAATCCCACTTCAGGAATTAAAGCTAACTACAAAGAGTTACAGAAGGATGTCACGGTATTGAATGCTGGGCAAGAAGATGGCAGATGAAATGCATTTCTGGTACAGACACAACTATCAGGGAGCGTGTATACACACACTTTAAATCTGCCTAAATCTGCACCCAGACTGATGTCTATAAATCAGACATTTCCCCTCACAATAGATATCTTGGAGTTCGTGTGGACAGTGCTGTGAAAATATCACCCAGTCCTTAGGAGTGGTCACAGAGGGCAAGTGGAAGTTCAGGAATTAGTAAGAGAAGAGAACACAAACCAGAAAGCAGTCCTACGTTACTGTGCTGCACATATCTCTTGAAAGGTGGTTTTGGTCTCCTCAAAAGGAGAGATTAGAGTTTGAAAGCATCCAGAGAAGACTGACAAGCAGGATCAGAAACGCTGAACAGCTTCCGTACGAGGAGAGTTCAAAACCAGCAGACTCCAGTGTAAAGAGGTGAGGGCATGGGGGCAAAGGCATGGAAGACAGAAGACAAGTGACAAGCTGATGGTTACTCACTACTCATTCAGCACACCAAACAAGATGATCAGGCAGAAGGCTCACAACACACAGAAGGGAAATCTTAGTGTGCACACTGTGTAATTTAACGACAGAGCCCAGTGCACAGGATGCTGCAGAAGCCAAAACTATAAATAGATTCAAAAAAGCAGTCAGAGACATTAATGGAAGAAAAGTCCATCAGGGGCTGTTAAAAGCAAAAAAAAGCAACTAAGTCCTGACTCAGGAAGTCTTTAAACTGCAGATTACTGCAAGCTGGGAAAGGACTGGAGAGAAGCATCACTGTTGCTGGCCCTGTTCTTACATTGCTTTTCTAGGCATCTGCTGCTGACTGCTCTCAGGGACAGGCCATGACACAAGGTGACCCAGCAGGAACATTCTTGTCTTCTCAGAAGCCCAGGGCAGATCTCGTTCCTGGAATTGCCCCCAAAAGACCTGAGCTGAAGAGCAAGCCAGCTTGACCCAAGCCATCGAGCCCTGCATACTAACCTGGGCAACACCAAATCCCTTGCCTTGAGGCAAGGTGTATTAGCTCCAGCTCAGTGCTGCGCCGAAGCAGTGGCACAGTTTCTGAACGTGAGCTGGTTTGTAGACGGCCAACCGGCTTTGAACAGAGGTAGGATGGACAGAAGTCCATTTGCATCCAACTAAGCAGACATAACCTTAGCCTCCTCTTCTGCCACAGACACCCTGGCACCCCGTATCATCCCAAGAGTGCTCCTTAGTGGGAGGAGATGTCCTCCTGTCATCTGCTCCAGTTTGACTTCATCGCTCTCAAACACAGGGGACCACAACTGTATGCAAAGCAATACCAGATCATGCCTGCAACTGGGCATATGGAATTGCCATCTTCCCCCCCTCCTCTCAACAAGAGAGTCATCCAATTTGGAACAGCATCAGGCTTTCCTCCGAGCGGCCACCGTTAGCCAGAAGGGTTTGGACTGGAGGTGCGCTTCACAGGGATCGCTGCGTGAGCCCAGACCGGTCACCATGGCTGCTATTGTTTGAACAGCAAACAGTGTTTCAGGGAGATGGGCGTTGAATCATGTCGGAGTGAAGAAACCCCTATTCCAGATTTTTTTTTAAAAAAATCCCACTAACAGAGCTCTGACCACTTCAATAGTGTTTCCTGAAGTCCAAAGGGTACACAAAAAAAATAATTTCATACTCTTTAGTGCTACATAAATTAATCTTTGCTCTGGCCAATAAGTTAGAAAATAAAGCTAAGCAACCCGTGTGCAGATCACCTGTGTTTCTGCAATTACTTCACAATTAGACAACTGCTGAAAGCAGCTGGAGGCAAATGCAATACATTTGCTAGCAAAACACAAAATGAAACAGTCTGTTTCAGTGCAAAAAAAATACATAAATGAGGTTGTAAAGAGAGCTGTTTGGCAAAGAGTAATCAAATAAAATGAAATATGGTACATTAAGCTTGGCACCTCATGGCATTTCATTTTTGTTATTAAGAACATCGCTAAAGAAAATTCAATATATTCAATAGCGTTACTATGGTGTTCTGCAGGGTTGCAATGAACTTTTGCTATGTCTTTAAAAAGGAAAGTGTTACATTATTGGTAAACCTACAGAACTGAAGTTAGTTAAAAACAGCGTGTCTTAAAAATGTGATTGCCAAAACCGAAGTTTGTGCACAAGCATATCAAGTGCTGATACCAGTTTTTGCACAGTTGCCAGAAAACAGGAAGTAGGTGTTATTTTATAATAATCAAAATGTTAATCACAGCAATGCATCAATAACAGGTCTCATGCTAAAGAAAACTATTCCATGTAACAAACTTATTTTAAACAATATAAAAATGCAAGTGTTCTCCTGTGGTCACTCATACCTGAAAAGAGATTCTCGTGACAGCCAGATTTCGTTTTGTTTCACGGTCTTCCAAGAGAACAGCAGCAGCAGGAAAGCAAAGAGGGTCAGAACAGTAATTCTCCACTTATTTAACCACGTAGAAAGCTTTTGTAGACCATGGACAAAAAGGATGCAGTACCCCATACTGGGAAAAAAAAAAAAAAAAAGGAAAAGGTACCAAAGGTTATATTCCAGTACTCTGGTTTATAATGCAAGACCATTCAGTATTGCATTTATTACACAATTATAGGGTTTTTTGGACTAATTATATTTTCCAGGCTAACAAGCTCCAATTCAACAGCAGTTTTCCTCAAGTCACTACACAATTTCCAAATTAATCTAAATGACAGACCGGGACGCCAGAAGTACAGTAGCGTACATAATACCACCCAGCATAATGGTAGCTTACACCAGCCTGCAGAAGGCAGCTGCTTTTCTGAACAGCAAGCTAAGAAACTACCACGTAATAACAGTAATACTGAGCACTACTGGAGCGGCATGGAAGCGAAAAGCGTTATAACACAGGGAAGTCTCTAAACAACCCCAGTGGTGGCAGCTATTAATTCCAGTTTACAAATTGCGAAGCTGAGGTGGGAGAACGAGTGTTGTAGCAAACGGCGCAGCAGGAGTGGGTGGCAGAGGCCACGTCAAAAGGCAGTAGTCCCTGCTCAGGTCTTGCATGTCTACATTGGGGCCTGCCTGTCCTATCTACTGCCCGGTCCAGAGCAGCTGAGATGCGGTAGCAGAGCTTCCTCGTTGCCCTTCCATGAAACCACACACGGTCTTCTCCAGAGCCCAGCCTCCGTGCGCTTCCATGGCTCTCCGCTCCTAACTACTGAGGCATTTTCTGTGAAGCAAACCGCATTCTGAATGGGTCTTATTCCTGTATAACTTTCAATCAATTCAGTAATTATTTACCTTAATTCAAGTGCTATGTTAATTCTTCCAGTGATGCCCCTCTGAGTTGGAAATGGAGTGCTTTCGGTTGCTGTACTTAGTACACTGCTAATTCTGCTTGGCATTTTTAGAAAGGAATTTCAATTCCTATCGCCTGAGGAATTTCATTAGCTTATCTATAACCCTCCTATGCAGTTACTTAGCACCTGATTTAGTTTTAGGCTTAAAAGCTGTCTTAGTCCAGGCAGCTCCGCCTGAAGAAGAAAGGGAGCAGAAGAATCTGGAATAACACTTGGGGACCACCAATACACAAGGACAAAAGCGCAGCCCTCCCCAGACCCTGGCACATCTTGAACCCCAGCTGAATCCCTCACTTGAACGCAGGCGGGCTGGAGGCAGACAGCTTATCGCACCTGCCCGCGCTCCAGCCGGAGATCTACAGGCTTTCCCGGTTTGTACCAAGACATCCAAGCAACCTCCCAATGAGACAAGAAACACGAAGAACACAATTCCCCTGTCAGAGGTGACTTTGCAAGCAAGCACGCAATGTGGCAAAAGTCAATCTGGAAATCAGAAAAAGAAAAATGTCCCATCTTCGAGGAGCCGTGAGCGTACTTCTTGGCACAGTTTGTCTGCCCTCTTGGAGGGCCGGGCACATTGCTGTTGCCTGGGCTTCCTAAGGATGGAGAGGGACAATAATTCTTGCTTCTACTGAGGAAAAAAAGAGCCTCTGTTGTCTGTATGGATCAGCAGCAGGCAGCGGTGGTGTCTGTGGCACAGTACAGGTGCCGTATACGACACAGAGAGGTATAGACATAGGGGGCAAATCCAGAGACAACATCAGATCTGGAGACCATTCAAAACTTCTGCATTGCTGTTTTAGAGTACTCCCATTTTTCAGAAGTGGGTATCAATATTTTTTTTTCACTTAACTATGCTTGCATTTTGCTGCAAAACATTTAGTATGGCACTTGCACTGTTTTTTTCCATGAATTCTTTTGCACACATACGTTTATTGCACCTACATTAACTGCAAGCAGACATTTAGAGCTACAAACTGAGACGCTGGTGCCAAACAATCCAGCCTTTATAGCTATTGAACCCTACTTTAAAACCTCTGAAAAGCTGATCTTGGTAATAAGCCCTCCCTTTCCAATAAGAAATGCCTCAAAAACCTGCAGACGGTTTTCACTCTGTTATTTTGCCTTTCAGCGATTTCACCCTTCCCTTGGAATTAATTATGTGACATAAACATTATTTAATTGCTTTAGCACAAGGCCATTTTCAAAGGAATTTCCTTACACCTTCACATTTTCAAGAACAGGCCTCTTCTAACAGAATCGTGAATGTGTCCAGAAAATAAAAAATGCAAACGTCAATGTCTTGGTATTTATGTCAAACCCTGCCCCAGCTGTTGGGAATTTCTGCCTCAGCAGCAGCGCTCACTCTGCTTCTCCGGGGCACAGCCAGCACTGCATTACAGCTCACACAGCCGCTGGAAAGGTGCTGCTTCCAGGGGTTATTCTCGAACACCTGCAGTGCACTGCCAGGATAGTTACAGGGAGACGCTGGGTGCTACAGAGGAGTAAGGAACTTGTAGGCAACGAAGGTGCAGTCCAGGGCTCTACCCACAACACAGGGGAGTGCGCAATGGAAAACAAGGTACCTTGCTGAAAAGCCCACGGGACTCCCTGAGAGCAAAACATGCAAGTAACCCAAAGGCAGGCTCTACATCCACACTCAGCAAGGCAGCAAGACTACAAGATTCAGCAGCAATACAGAGGGGAACGGGCTCCCAAATGGCCGCTGGAAGGGAATCACGTAGCTAACGTACCAGAACCCCAAACCGCAACGCTGCTAAGGGCAAGGTTAAAGGCGCGATGCTAAAGAGGGCAGGGCTGAAGCAAGATTTACACTTTAATAAGACAGAAGGTAATTGTGACAAGCTAGGGCTGAGTTGTAGTTGTGTCACAATTATAGCCTAACGAGCCTACAGTCAAAGCACCTGCACTACAAAGTGCATGGGAACCCAAAAGGAGGGAAAAGAAGGAAAAGGATCAGAAAGCATGAAGCAGGTGAGTGCTTTTACTTTTATTTTCAGAACCCGGTAAGTTTGGCTTAAAACTTCAGACAATTTCCTGCCACAGACATCATCAAGGAAAGCGTGGGGAGGACACGCCTGCGTTATCCTGTCAGGGACCTTTCGGTGCAGATGTCAGCTGGAGCCACATAAAGATGTGGCTTGCACGGCTTTTTTTATGACATGGTCATTTCAAGCCCATCCCCTGGCTGAGGGTGGATGTTACATTCCTGGCTGCAGGTCTTCTGCAGGCCAAGGACTCCCAAAGCACAGAAAGCACTCACGTGTCCTTTGCCGCCAGGAAAGCATGCGTGTATGTGATTTCATGCCACAAATTGTTTGCAAAACAACAACTCCCTGCAACATCCCCAAAGCTATTATCCTCAGTAATTTTTGCAACTCTCTTTACATTTCTACCTTAAGGCCAAATAATTATGGTGAAATCAGGGCAAATCCAGACCCCTCCTCCCGATCCCGTGGTCTGCTCTAAACAAAACAAAACAGTGTCCACACCAATGTACTAAGCATCCGTGAAAAAAACATAATTATATTACTAACATTTCCTAGTCCCCAAAACGAATAATCCCTCATGCCTTACAACACACTTGACAGTCTCAACAGTCCCAGTACAGAAATTAGCTTTAGTACAGAAACCATGAAGTTTTGAACAACTAAAGCACTACGCTTGCTAAGATGGAGCTGCTGCTGCAGCAGCAACATGCCCCAACGGTCACCGGACCTGGAGAACCCCACCACAGCGCTTCACCTGCAAGATGCAAGTTCACCCCATTTGCCTTGATCCCAACCTCACCAGGCTTCNGTAAAGCACTACGCTTGCTAAGATGGAGCTGCTGCAACAGCAACATGCCCCAACGGTCGCCGGACCTGGAGAACCCCACCACAGCGCTTCACCTGCAAGATGCAAGTTCACCCCATTTGCCTTGATCCCAACCTCACCAGGCTTCAGATAAGCTGCATGAAGCTGCACTGAGTTTTAGCGAGTCAGGAGCAGGCTCAAGGACTGGTACCCTGGTGGGAAGAGCCCACACAGGTGAGACTGCACTTATCTTAATTAAAGTAACTTGCCAGGTGACTCTGAGACACTTCCTTTGTGGTTACCTCTGCTGTGACCCTGCCATGGCCTACAAACACAGAGAACATTTCAAATACATTAGCTTTTCTTCTCAGAGTGCCAGGGGACTCGACTCCATATCAAAGTAAGCACTGGCTCGCCAGGAAATCAGATTTTACTTACAGACATTGAGAGAAAATGTCTCAAAAGCACCTTTCATTGCCACTTGAAAAAAATACAGTAACTACTACATTCCAGACATCTCCATAGCTATCCGCATATGTATGGTGGCTGCAGGGTTGTGGGTTTGGCCTTTGTGTAAGTTTTTTGTTAACTCCAGCGCTTCCCAGGGAGGGGAGGGAGGGGACCACTTCTCCTGAAGGGCTTGGCATTGTCATCCCCTCAGGCAAGCACTTTTCTAAAATAGCCAAAACAAAACAATGGAAAACAAGCAAAATCCCCAACCCACTATTGTTTTTTTAAGTCCATTTTCCACTGGATTACTGTAAAACTGCTAAGCTTTTTTTAATTCTTCTGTAGGATAAGCAACAGCCTGCTGCAGCAACTGTTCCCCACTGTGGAAAGTCCATGCCAGCTTGGTCCCCAGGGTCAGATGCAAAGCAGGACCTGAGGAACAGCCCGACAGGTTAACATGGTAATAGTTTTTCCATGGTCTCACAGCGAGCGCACTTATTACAGAAGAACCCGTGGCTTCAGAAATTCAATGATGCTGCAGGAGAGCTCGGCAACCGGACCAACAGGCCAACGGTTTCACGATCCCTCACGTTTCAGACTCCTGTGATATTAAAGCGGTACCTTAGGCACGTCCTGAATTGCAGCGAGGGCAGGGCTGCACCCAGCAGGCAAACCGCTGTGCCACTGCCGTGTGTTTCTGGCAGATCGCATGCAGGGAGCTGTGCAATGACAGATTTTCATTTATAATTTCTGTGGTTTGTTAATATCGTTCCACCTGCAAGGAAGCGAAGTGAGAGGAGGCACAAGCAGATGGGAATGAGGTGGCACACAGACCCTGTTTCCCACGGTGCACTACACATATCTCCCGATTGAAAAAAGAGCCAAGACAGCAGATACTTAATATTTGCAAACACTTCTTCCGTAATTAGATCACAAATTCAACCTTTCCTTTGGCCATTATGGCTCGTTTCCCAAGGCGAGGCTGTGACTGACAAGGCTTCCACACGGCTCCTCTCTCTCTCTGTGGATCAGGTTTATCGGTTTTCAGTAAAAGTCAGGAATGGCTTCACTGCATTATGTTCTTGGTCATGGTATCTAATCAAAGACACATGTGGTTAGCACCACAGCCCAAGATTATCAGGATGTTCTGCTACAGCAATCTGCCTGCATCAGAAAGCATCTTACCTCCTCCAGAAACTGCTTGGAGACCTACTGCTGCAGAAAGCTCCTGAAAACCCAAGCATGTTCCAAGTCACGCATCTTACTGTATTTTCTGAGTTGCGACTTTGCACAGCGCAGGTTTCCACTCCATGGAGGAGCGCGTGGGCAGAGCAGGCTGGGCGCTGCAGTTCGGAGGCACCACGCAAGAGGGAACCAGCCCGGACACCAGCGCTGCAGCCCCAGCCTTTTCTAACCCACCCAGGTAGGGCTGTCAACTCAGGAGTTAAAAAGGGTGGGAAAAACTATGCAGAAAAGATGCCTTCCTCACACTTTGTAATGGCTATTTTGGGGATGTTACATCTTGTGAAGTAGTTAGGGTTTTTTTTAAAAACTGATTTAATCTCAACTACATGCACATAAACTTGGAGTAAATCCACCGATTTCATCAAAGCAGTTACTCCAGATTTCAGAGCTCAGCCTAGATAAGAATCCAGATGCATACATACATACATACATACATATCAGTTAAGAAAAGAGCTGCCTACAAGCAGCCTGTCAAAGGATGGAAGAAATACTGCCCAGTTCAGGGGCTGCTAATGCAACAAAAGGGATTATCTCAAAACTATACTGAGACCAGAAAATGCACTTGGCTTTGACATTTCACCCCGGAGGCTCTTTCTGGGCTACAAACCCCCTTCTTGATTTCCAGCACTTATTTAAGATGACTCCCTTTCCCTCCATAAAAACTAACCCTCACTTTCAAGCTGCTCTGAAACAAGTTTAACCCTTCGTGCATGACAAATTAAGTGCATACTCTGCTGCTGCCCTTCAGAGAGAGGGGTGCGCAGCCCTGAGAAAGACGATGTCTGCTGCCAGGTACGAGTGCTGAACACAAATATTTGATGCTCCCTGTTTTAAAGTTTCCCCATAAGCTTCCTAGCCCCGGTTCCACACGTTACCTGGCACGACACGCTTTTCACGTTGCTGGTTCAAGCCGCTCCAGCTCTGCAGCCTGAGCTGAGGAAACACTCTGAGAGGAAGAGCCAAAAAAGTCAGCTGAAATGCAGCTTGCAGGCAGGGCTGTTGCTGCAGGGGAAAAAAGGCAGTTCATCCCTGTTAAACTCATCGGTTCTCTCACACTTCTCTAATGGGGAGTAATTGATTGCAAAAAGCGCGCTTGGCATGCAATGTGGGCTGCTCCTGCCTCACTACGCAGCAGTCAGATGCAGAAGGGAGCGCTAGCGAGAACAAGCGTGGCCAGGGTGGCTCTTTCTGCCCCAAAAAGCACTCTCAGGCACGGCGCTCCAGGGACAAGCAGTGCTGGCAGGGTAGTAAAGATGATGTTTTATGAAAAAGGTCACGTTTCCCAAGGCTGGAGCTGTTCTGGGCCAGGATAAAATCTGGACTTTTAAAAAATGTTCTAATCTGGGAAAATAGTGTATTTGTATGTGCATGCTAGTTTGTACCCAGGTCACCCAGAACAGCCAGAAACTCGGAAGTCAGAGCACTTCCTGCGACCTGGATCACCTGGATTCAGACCACTGCCCCAGACCAGGCTGAGAGCTGGGGATGCAGTAAGCGAGTGCACTTGTAGGGCTCCGAGTCTGAGGTCCCCAAAAATGCTCCAGCCACCAAAGCCCAAGTGCTGATCGGGAATAACCCCACTCCACTGTATTCCAGAAATTTTGAGAAGTTTACTTTGTACGGCCGAGCTTTCTGCTGGATCAAGATTTCCTCTCGCAGCAGGTACAAGGCCAGGCTAATTTCAGCAAGACCAGCCAATCTGACAGGAGTGCAAGCACGAGCCTGCATCAGGTCTGGATCAAGCTGCCACCACCGAGTGATCCAGCAGGGTGTAGATCCAGCACTAACGATCCTGGAAAAACGCTGGTGTGTGGCAGATGGACCTTGATGTCCCAACTCTTAGATGAGTGTCCCTCACAAAGAGGCACTTCTGGGCCACATCCATCCAACTGTCCATTTCTGTTGTCCACGTCCTTTTGACCGTAGTCTTTTGTTTCCAACCTTTCTATCTAAAGTTTCACTGTAGTCAGCACGCCTTGGCAAAAAAGTTTTGGGTTAACTAAAATGTTATGTTTCCCATGGGAACTTATCGTATCAAAACTTTCTCAACCAGTCGGGACTATGAGGAAAAAACCTGTTGGAACAGTGACATTTTTGGACTAAACGTCCAAAGGCAAGGAGGATGCAGGATGTGTCTCTGTCACACATGGACAGCCAGCAGTGTTCACTATGCATCTCTGCTTCTTCACTGATCCTGAGTTTTGGGGACAAAGGGAAAGGTGTTGTTTAAATTGCCAATCTCCCAGTAATGATGACATGGAACTAATACCTTTTTTTTTTTTTCTTGGTTACTAGAGGTTTTAAAAGACTTCAGGACTACCACCAAGGTATAATATTTAGCATACAAAATAAATCCAATTGGAAAAAAACCCAAACCTCACAGCTCAGAAATATCAGTGTGACAACCAAGTAACTGGCAGCGTACCTAACTTACTACTTAGTCTGCTGAATAAAATGTCAAATTTTCACAAGAATTAAGAGGTCTTTTCCTGGAATAAGGTCTGCAAGTCATAATACAAAGACATAGAGAACCATAAACACTGGCAGAATACATCTAATTTGGAAAGGTACCGTATGAGTTAGTGTTAGACTTTGTCCTTGGCTCTAAATTAAAAGCTATGCAGGCTGATATTAAAGACACTTAGACATGATCGGCTAAGTCATCAAAATGATTTACCTCCACTAGCAATGTGGTCCTCTAGTCAGAACATGATGTAATAAGAGAAAATGCAGGAACTCTTATTTTCCTTATTAGAGAGAAAATATGGACTAGAAATGAATGATTTCACTAACGTTTGAATGGCAATTTAACATTTGGACACATTTCCCTTCCCTTCCTTCCATTAACTCACGTGATAAACAAATCCGCTTCATTAGAGTGTTTGAGTCCAAGATTTCCCTTCCAACAGATTCCTATCTGAAATACTTCCAGGTAATACAGAAACTTTTCAAGCTTTTGAGTACTATATGCATTACGGAAAGAGAACATTTTGTAAACCAAAAATCCAATATAATTCCACAGGGATCCCACAGAAATGTCCTTAAATATTATATACTTTATTGGGGAAGGGCCTATATGCTACAATTTTAATTAAAATATTGTAATAACTTCTGGAATTCTATAGGAGGGATATAATTTCCCATTCAATTCCATCAGAAGTCTCCAAAAACTTCATGTAAGAAACTATTTTCTATTAAATTTCACAAGGCATCTTCCTAAGGGCACCATATTCCCTTGTAAATCTTTTAATCAACACGACCAAGTAGATTATTTGCACGAGATGACATTAACTTAATTTATTACTATTTTTGAAAAGCAATATCCTTACATACCTGTATTATTTTCAAGAGCGGAATAAATGCATTTGAAGATTTTCCTGTAACCTAATATATCACAACGAAACCAAAAATCTTTCCAGTACAGCCATTAATGCTCATACTCAACACAAATTTAGCTTTTTCATGAATCGATTGTACATGGCCAAAACGCAACATGTTTCTCAAAAACATGTTTTAAATTTAGTTAAAATAACGCAAGACTGCAGTCTAGACCAAACGCGCCATGAGCTAATCTTTTTCAGCTTTGCAGAATCATTTCGGCTTTTATTTCTATGTTTTTACTGCCTTTTGCCAAAATACCTGGCACTAGCATCTCAGCATTTCTTGCCTGCATTAACAGAGGATGGCTGCTTTGATTGCTCCTTAAAAGCGTTTAATAGGGGTGGGCAAGCCTTCAAAAACTAAGAGCTTAGGTTTGGATACGCATCTGAAAGGTAGATGCTTGCAGCGTTTAGCCTTTCTACAAGCGGTTAATTCTCATTAACTGATGAGAACTCTGTCTGCCCCCTTCCGAAGGGCAGAGTGGAGTGTTATCCCTGGGATGGGGAAGCAGAATCAGAGTCGCTCGCCTCAGCCAAGGTTCCAACATCCTTGCTTCCAGCCACAAGCCAGACTGCTGCTCAAATTGACACCCTGGAGCAGGGACAGGAAACCCTCAAGGTAAAAAGGGATCAGGCTGGGGCCAGGGTCTGGTCCACTGCCATTACCTAATGTCCTCCCAGTCCCCCTCCAGTGCCTTCAGGTCCACGGCTGAGTTACAGGGAACATAATCCAGTTCACTGCTTCTGAATTTCACGTGCTCCATGGCCCTTGCAAGAACAGCAGCAATAGAGTAAGGCATTAAAATCATGTTTTTTTCAGTAAATGGAACAGGTGTGATTTGGATTCCGTATCCGAATCCCAGATGAACTGTGGATTTAACTTGAAAGCAGGGAAAAAGCTTAATTATGTTGCTGAACTGAGATGAGGGAGCAGATAAACTGGTTCTACAGAGTCAATAGGACTTTCACTGCTGACTTGGCTGGGGTTGGGGTTTCACTCCAGTTGGAAAGAGAAGCTTCTTCTGTAAATAAGATGATCCCTTACTGGATCTGATCTAATATTGAAAGAATGCTGAATAGGTAAATAGGAATTCAGCTCCTGGTGAACTTTAAGCTTCAAATAACCTTAAAGAAAGGGGTGGGAAAGGAAACTGAAAAGACAATGCCACCCCATTACACAACTGGCCTTTAAGAAAATGAAGATAATGTGGAGAGCATAATATGCTCCCCAAAAAGAGAAGCACCAGTAAGTCCCATCCTCAAGTGGCCGCTGTGTAAGTAAAGGGGACTTCTGCTCAGGGATATTCAGGCTCATAAAAATTACAGTTGATTCCACTACCTACCAGGTTATTTCTCTTTTTTAATTACAGAAGTTAGTAACGTATGGAATTACACTAATTGAAACGAATGCATTAGCACAAAGGATCAAAAACATGCTCTATGCAAAGGCAAAACTTCCATATGGTCCCTGCTTTGCTATGGCACGGGGAAAGCTTCAACATGATGTGTTTAGTTCCTGAAAAATAGAAGTGCACTTTTTTCTGGGTGCTGGCTTTCTTGCAGCTTTTTAGATAGACAGTGAAGCGCATGCCATCCTGTATATAGCAGTGATCTCATCTTCTAGTATTGACAATTAGGGTTGCAGCATCAACTTTTGATATAGGGAGGAGCTGGTGAAAAAAATGACAGCGACCCATAATTGCCTGTTCTGGGAAAGAGTAACAGTGCACTCTGCAACCCACTCATTGCAATATCCACCACGAATGAGTTGCCATAAAAATGGTGCAGGTACCGCTGGATTGCCTATCACTTTTAGCAAATTGGAAATAGGCCATGCAGCAACATTTTGGTTGATTTGTTGGTTCATATGAGGTCGTGAAAACAGCTGGAGTTGTCCAGCTATAATACAGCAGCCCAGACAGGCGCCATTGCTATCACGGTAGTGGTGAAAGATGAGGAAAACAGGAAATTCTCTGGTAGGAAAGGTCCCATCTGATGAGGTCTAGTGGAAGGTGTCCCTACCCATGGCAGGCGGGTTGGAACTAGATGATCTTTAAGGTCCCTTCCAACCTAAATAATTCTATGATTCTAAGATGTGAAAGCAACCCCAGCTCTGCTGGTACAGCAGTAGGGCGGGCAGCTCCTGGATGGCATAAGAGTTCACATTACCTCTCCAGTTTCTCCATGTGAATGGCAACAGCTACTGCTCCTGTTTAAGTTCAGACAAATTGCTCATGGCTCAGAATAACTGGATGCACATCATTGTTCTTGATTTTCAAGCAATTAGGCTGTCTGATGTTCAGAGCAGCATTAGCAGATATGCAGTAAGCATAACAACATCTACATTCTCAAGAGGGAAAAACCTGCAGTGGTTTAAGTCTTTCACTGATCCAGATATTTATTGTGATGTCTCTTTGGAAAACTGTGGTCTACAGAGTTGTATCCTGTCCACCACTCCCAAGACAAGTATTTCACACCCCAAGCCCTCCTTAAAACAAGTTTTCCCCTCATAAGGACATGAAAACAACAACAAAATTGAAAGTTGAAAGACAATAAATTGTTTTCCTATGAAATTTTTCAGGCTAAAGTAATACTATTATTTGTTTAAATCAGGAATTTTTAATAAGTGTTTGTGACCCTCAACTGAAAACTAAATGCAAGAAATATTTTCTCTGAATATTTCTGGTTTGCTAAAGCCAACTAAAGAAAACAATCAACCATTCTGACTTAGCTTACGTCCCTCTCCCCTGAGGCATGGCTGCAGACAGAAGAGGAATTGTTCCAAATACCCATCAATCCCCAGAAGGCAAGGCCCAGCCATATAATTAGATACCGAGCAAAAGGCTTATTCCTTATTCCTTTCTATTTCCAACATCTTTTACATAAATCCTTGGGTCCTTACTTAACTTCTATTGAAAAGAAAATGCTTGACATTTTGCCCAGATAACTATTGAGCAACACTGAATTAGGACTTCAGGCTGTGACACACATATGCAACTGCCACATCCATAAATATTAACATTTTAACGCTATTAACATTAAAGCTATTACTTGAAACAGAGATAGAAAAGCACCTTCCAGCATAAGCCCAAAAACATAGATCGTTGAGTTCTCTCCATCTGATTGAGGACTTTTGTCTAAATAAAGCTGAATGACAACCTCTGACTGGCTAACTGAGTTTTAAAGCTGGACCGGCAAAGGATAGGAAAAGCCCTTTTCAAGACGTAACATAAGAAAACTGCTAAAGGCTGTTCTAAATAAAGAATGCGAACTCGCCTTAAAGCCATCATTATTAAACTACCACACTCTCAAGGAAAAAAAAAGACAACAAAAAACAATCAACCCCGCATTATTTTTGTTCTGCCACAGTCATGAATGTTCGCAGAAGTCCCCCCCACCGCTCATGTCATTTCGCACCCGGAGGATATAAAAGAACTCATTTCTTGCTAACTCGAAACCAAGAGCTCAGCTCTCTCCAGATCCTTTGGCTGGAAACTGCCCACCTCTTCTGCGAAGTGCCAGGGTTTGCCTTCCCTTTTCACGCCAGCTGCCTGCCAGCCTGGGGTCAGAGCAAAAACCAAATACTGCAAAGCAGGACATGAGCGATCTGAGCAAGGTATGAGATACAGGTACTCCGACACAGACTTACTCTGGAGAAATCATTTAATCCTTCTGCCTCAGTTTTCCTGCCTGAAAAAAAAGCAGCAACTATCAATTACCTACTTTGTAGGTCACATATTTGCAAAGCCCTCAGGGAGATGAAAAGCATTATACAAACTATATGCACACATGTTAACGCTGATTAATTTTCTCTGCGCAAACATATCCTTTTTTTCTTCTTCATTGCCCCTCCTCTCATTATATCAGCAGTCTCATCTGGAGGAGGACGAGGAACTGCTGACGGCTGAAGTATTTTCCACAGTTGTTCTTTTGAGATTCAGAAATGCAACCACTCAACACAGCCCTGTGTTCAGCTGACTGTTTCCTTAATAGCTTTGCGCTTTCATGTGTTTCCTCATTTTCTGTTACATGAATTTAAAGCAATCTGATTTCCAAGTTAATTTGAAATGATGCAAGATCCACGGGTTGAGTTATTATTTGCAAAATAACTCAGAGGGACAACTTTCACTCACTATACTTTCAGGTATATACTCTCAGCAAACCAAAGCAGGGCTAGGGGTGTGAATAAAGTCAGCAGGATTTGACCCAAAAAGCAAGTCAGTATATAGCAGAGCACAGAGACATAGCCTAACTGCATAAGAAGCTTGTAATGAATGCAACATTTCCTACATAGCCTGAGTTTTACACTAATGAGCAGCCCTTTTGTTATAGTGCTTATACAAATGACTCTCAGAATATGTACACAGCTTTGCAAAAGACCACCTAAATGTGTTTTTCCTTACAATTTTTGGATCCACATTTTCAGAGGAATACAATTTAAACGTTTTGTGGAATAGAACTATTGTTTTGGTTATCACAAAGTAACACAGAGTGAAATTGAGGATTTGCGCTTTGTCAACAGCTCCACAATGGCAGTTCCCATTAGAAATAACAGGTGCTGACCCTCTGCACCCGGGGGTAGAAGTGGGCTGACTTGCAGCATCCAAGAATAACCATTTATGCTCATGGCTGGAACAAACCGCACTGGCACAGGTTGCCCAGAGAGGTTATGGAGTCTCCCTCCTTGGAGATATTCAAAAGCTGTCTGTACGTGGTCCCAGGTAACTGCCTGTAGGTGGCCCTGCTTGAGCAAGCGGTTTGGACCAGATAACCACCAGAGGTCCTTCCCAGTCTCAATCATCCTGTGATTCTGTGAAATAGGCAATGGTCTGGTACATCTTGGACGAATGTCCTCTATTACCACTGCAGCCTCTGGTCTGGATATTGTGAAGATGTCAGAAGTAACACCTCAAAGTTGTCCTTGAATAAATGCAATTGGAAGCACCCAGACTGCTGAAGTGACAATTATTAGAGGCTGGAAGCTGAGGGAAATCCCAGGGCAGAGGTTGAGGGATGGAGAAGTGGCTGGATTTTCCTCATCCTCTTCAACAACTGTAAATCCTCCACTTTCAGATGTGTATGCAGTCAATAGCTTACAGGCAGGAGGTCACGTGCATATTCCACAAGTGAAGCCAGCAATAGCCACCTCTGTTTTTACTGACCACCTAATGTAGTGGGAAAGCTGAGCAATACCAGAATAAAAATATGACAGGTTAACTTTTCAGCTGCTCTCTTTAAGGTAAAGACATTGGACAATTTAAGTCGATAATGCTACCAAGAAAAAGAGTCTTGGAGGACAACCGTCAAGAAACAACACTTCATCTCTGTATTGAGCTGTTTCAAGCACACCAAAAAAAATCTGTGTTAAAAAAAAAAAAAAAAAAAGGATTTTGGGTAGCTTTGCTCCTGCCAAACAATCTGCTCTCAACAAACTATAAAATCTCTCATGCTATCACACCAAAACTCAAAGGCAGAGAACACACTGGCTAGCAATGTAATGTTTGAAGTATTGTAAAAGGGAAGAAGCAATCATGCCTGCTTTTAGAAAATGGGATGGTGGTCTCATTAGAAAGGAATTCAATTGCAATAGTTACCTCGGCATGTAAAGGACTCGCTCTGCCACAACAAATCCCACCCTGAAGAAGAGGTTGCTGGCTGGGATGAATGGGAAAACCAGGAACAACAAGCCAACCAAAACTTCTTTGTGTTCCAGTTTCTGCAATAACACAAAATTAAACAAATATCAACTAAAAAAATCCAACTTAATTCACCACTAACTTTCCCCTTTCCTTTGAGATTCTTATTCATAAAAAAAGCAACGTAGATTAACGTTTGATGTTTTGCATTTAAAAGAAATTATTTCAAGACACTGGTTTTCCATACTTACACACTGTTTGTGCTTCTGATATGCCCAGAAAGTGCACAAACACTAATCGCAGTGTGTATTTCCACCCTTGGTATCTTTTCCAAGGTCAGCTCTATTGTATACAGCTCTCTTGAGATGGCATAGGTAGTGCTTAAGATATACCTCATATTGGTAATACGCAAGTACATAGAATAGTGTGAATGTATATATTAGCACGTCTACCACAGTGTGGCTGTATGTAAATACACAAACGCATATCACATACACACAGACTGCTGTGTTCAATCCTAAATGTTTATAACTGAGAAAAAGCTGTTCAATCAGTCACATTTTGTGTGAAGAAAACTAGGCCCAAATGGCACATTAATGCAGTCATTTTATCCCTTTCGAGACAACATCTAAACTTGAAATGATACTTTTGCACACGAGGTCTCCATACTCACAGAGTTGGAAATTTGAGACATGCTATATGTTAAAATTAATGTCTTTCACTTGAGCTCAGTTAATGCCCTTCACTTGAGCTCACTTTAATGTTGGCTTGCTCTTTGAGGAGAAATCGAATTGCCACATGCAAATTCAGAACAACTGTGATCTGCACAGCCAACACAAGCGTCTCAGGACGCCGTGATCAGCAGCAGCCGCTGTTCCTGCCATGGAGAGACCCAAGCCTCCTCGGGCAAGTTGAGTTTCAGATTTATCTCCACCCCAAGAGGGTGCATCAGCTCACGCTTTCTGGTTGATGATCTCAAAGAATGACATCAGGCTAGCAGAAGTGTAGCATTAGGTCTGTTGAATCACCCAGGCAGACATCTGTGCTTTCCTGCCCTGCGATACGGTTGCCTCATCAGCCGCTGCAGCGCCATTCCGCAGCCATGGGGAGAAGCTTTGTCAGGCTTAGAAACAGATGCAACCAGAATCACTTAATGGTTGCAGCACTTTCTAATTGTTGTGGGCGATTTCTCAACTTTGGAGAGAAAATTGACTTCTCTTTACTGGAGGGATACAAATTTAGAGCGTTGAACAAGATTTTTGAGAGGAGCAACAGAGCCCGATGAACGACGTGGGGCCAAGCAGTACAACCTGTCTTGCTCTTGCACAGCTACACACCGCGACACCGGTTACCACTGGCCTAGTCAGTGGCTGATATTCAGAAGTCCCAGTATTAAAATATATTCATCCTATTCTGTGGGAAAGACAATGAACGTTTTCTATGGGTTCCAAATGCATGGGTACGCGTCAGGAGGCTCCGATGTCGCTTTAGAGGAGCTGAACCACAGGATCACAAAAAAGTGCACTGGTTTCCCCTGGCTCAAAGAGGAAACACGAGGCAGTGCAGAGAGAATTAACGTCTCCAGACTTTATCAATATCTGCTTTAACCAGCACTACAGTTACTTGCTTCTATTATCCACTTTTTCAGTGTCTTGGAATCTCAGTTACTAGTACCTTCCTGCAGTAATGACAGCACCTAAAATACATTATTCCCAGAGCTGAAGCGGACACCAATCCATAAAGCTGATGAGCAGAGGTGCCCGGTAATGGTCATTTTGGTTTGTAATTACAATAGAAAACTGAATAGGGGTGGGGGGGTGGGGGAAAGGATTGAAAATGATTTCTCAACTCTGAATGCAAATTATCAGTCCTAGCTCAACTCCAACTTCCCTCGCACCCAGCTCTGGACATACACTCCATTCCTCTCCGGCCATTTGACACTCCCTTCCCATCTTGTCTGGCCTAACTACGGTGTCCATTTGCTGACACCACTCTACCCCAGGGGTTCAACAACAAAGAGCCAGAGGCACAAGAAGGTATGTTGGGCCAAAGGGAGTGCACTGCTAACGCATAAAATATTCTCTGTCCCCAAGACACACTCCTGCTTTCAAATGAACCCGCTATCGAGTATTTCTCCAGTCGTTGTTCGTTAAATCAATAATTGGAAAAGCAACCTCTAGTTAACATCTCTAGGAAGGTCAAGGCTGCAGCATTGCAGATAAGCAAAGGAAACAATGCTGGAGAAAGACAAACAAAACCTGTACGTCAAATGGGAAAGAGGAAAATGCAGGAATTAGCTCAGCTGAAGGAGAAAATGGTATTGTGTGCCCTTTCTCCCTCCACAACAAGTCACAGCTCTAGACTAATGCCATTGAGGGCTGCCAGCTCAGTCCCTCGGGCAGGGCTCAGATACGGGAGCCCATCACTCACAAACCAGTCTCACAGAGCAGCAGAGCCCTCCGCAGTGCTGTGTATTCAGAAACAAGAAACATCTGGCAGCACCATTTTTAAAGCATCCAGTTCAGGCAGAGGCTTTTGTGGAGAGCTGGTCCTTGAAGGCCAGGCTTCGGCTGATTTTGTGCCACACGTGTTCCTGCCTGTGAGCTGGCAGGTCAAACCGCTGAGCTTGTGCTGCGGTCACTCCAGAGCTCATTTTGGGTTTATTTCCTCTATCCAGCCGTTAACTTTTGCAAAATTTGTACAAGCACTTTGTGCATTTGACACCCTGGCCCTGTGGCTGGGTCCTGCCCTGGAGGAGAGGCTGGGGAGAGCCCCTTGGCAGGAAAAGCAGGTGAGGTTGCTGGTCATCTGAAACTCATCTGGGGCCATTAACAAGACCACCTGGATGCAGCCTCTGGTGCAAGCAATTCCTAAATCACTGGCTGCCCATATTTGGAATTTTTTACTGGAGGAAAAAGTTACTTTATTCACAGCCAGATCTTATTTCCCACTTCCCTAAATAATTTCTACTGACCACTTAGCTACTGAGCTAACCTGGCTTTGTCCTGACCCAAGAACTGCATATTCTTCCATCCCAGCCTTGTGACGGCTGGAGGCACAGCAGCACTATCTGTCCTTGCCTTCCCAGCAAGGGCTAACACCTGCCCACCTAGGCACCTCAGAGAAAAGAGAAAAAAGGACAGAAAGGCAACCACAATGTGTTGAAAGGATCATGTGCAGGTGATAACCGTGGACAGCTAAAAGCTAACAGCACAAATCTCGTACAGCACCATGTTTTCCTTTATCTTTTTCCCTATCAAAATTTACTTAGCAGATTCATCATTTTATTCCCTCTTCCTCTGGAGGGGCTGATAAGATTTATAAATGAGTAGATAAGCAGGACAGAACGGCACAAGAACGTCAGGGACTGGTACTGTAGGGCTGCAGGAACAGAGGGCAGCAGGATCTTCCATCCAACACAAGCCATAGGAGATGCCCTCCACGTGTTTTTTAAATAAAAAAACCAACAACCTGTAGCTTGTTACAGTTTCCAGGAAAAAAAAAATAAAAAATATTGGGACCATTTATTTGGTTTAACTACTCTGGTCATATGAGCTGAGCTAAAGGTGGCAGAACCAGCACCTTCCAGGTGCCTGGAGCAGTAGTAAAAGCTTTTAAAGAGCAGCAGACAATTTTGTTTGTCTTCCTTTTTCCTTAAAATAAAAAAGCTAGGACTAGAAATTATAGATCACTTCAATCCTTTTACAGAGCGCCATCTCCTTTCCTTTTAATAACAGTGCTTTCTTTTGGAACTATAAAACTTACCTTCCTATTGGTCACAGAGGTCTCTCAGAGTGGGGGGGGAAGCACTTTTGAATTAACCTTAGATGATTCCTTTTGTTAAAGACAAGCCAACTTCAAATCAAAATAGTATTCCTTATGGCGGATAGTTTGGTGGGGGTTTTCAAATTCACACCTACCTCTAATTACAGTTAGGACTTCATTATATTATAACAAAAAAAAAAATCAAAACAAACCAACAAACCAATAAAGAATTTTTTTTAACCTGCTACTTCTCATAGACTCACCAAAGAACTAAAACCCACCACTTCTTCTCCCAACGGCATGGCAAAAAATTGTCACACTGTCTCAAACAAAACAGCAAAGAATCACTCCAAGGCCAAAAACCATCAACACAGCAATAAATCTCAAAAATTGCTTCCTTGGCAATTTGAGGGAAAAAGAAGTCAGTCTTGAGTTTACAACTGAAAGAGATCTTCCCATATTACACATAAGACATATTTCTGAGCCACAAATAAATATTTGCTGACTACTATTAAATCACAAGTCTTCTACAAGCCAGAGCCCACAAAGTACAAGTGCAGGAGGTACGCAGATTACTTCAACATATCTGTCATAAACTGTGGATTTACATAAGCCCACTGTAAATTCCCTATCTTTCCCATTGAGAAAGCATCGTCTGAGGTGCCAGATCCATTAAGTCTCACTCTGCGATGGCAGGACTTATGTTCACATCCCCTGGCACCCCCAAGGGCTGAGGTGTTGGAAAGTGGAGCCGTGAGGACAACCTTCTTCCTGGCTGGACAAAGTTGCACCTTGGGGAAGACAGCAGCTGGGCAAACAAGTCCAAGCAAATTCCTTTCTGTTCTACCTTGGAATGTTTCTGAAGGTGTTTATACATGCTTGCCTGTTTGATGGGAAGGTGGCAACCAAGTGAGTTTAATTTCTTCCTCTAACAGTTTATTTTGAGAATGAGGCAAGTGTCACCTCTCCACCATTTAGAACCAGCAGCTCCACGGAGTAAAGACTTCCTTCCTACCAAAAGCATAAATCACCCTCTGCAAGTGAGATCTGGACGGTCCATTGCAGCCAGTGAGATGTTATGCTTGGAACATCTGACTGCAAGTGCAGAAAAGCTGGTATCCACGCAAGTTGGTAGCGCGGGGCTGGATAAAAGCAACGAATGCTATTACACGTTTTCAAATGCTTGCAGGCGTAGGAGGTAAGTGCATCATTATCCAGCAAAAGAGACACAGAGATTCAAAGAAGCTACATGACTGTAGACCACAGACAGAGGATTACACATCTTCAGTTTATTCCTAGCATCCATTTGTGCAAGGCCTTAGTGCAGATTTAATTAGACAAACTTAATTTATGTATTCCTGTTGTAACAGTCACTCACGAAGTCACAAGCAGCTTGGCAACATGACTCCTCACAGGCTTGCACCAAACCACCGGCAGCATCTCACCTGACAAGAGGTCAGGATCTGCAAATCTCTACTCTTGCACTTCCAACATATACAGTACTAAAGATAAAAGGGACAATGTAGAAGCATGTCAAATTCATTCTGCATTCACACATAAGGGGATAAAAAGCAAACTTAAGCTCATTAGGAATCAATCCTAGGGATTCATTCCTTCACAGGAAAAAAGATCTGTTGATGTAAAGCTCGCAGAAGCAAGAACTGGGTGCTTCCCCAGTCCCACCTCACTGGTGCAGGCACAGACAGGCCATGGCAGAGCTGTGCCGTGCTCCGTGTACTATCAGCATGGTCTCCTTTAGGTCACCAGCAGAAATCAGGATGGGACATATACATCTTTATCTTCTGTGGCCAAACAGGAGGGCCATGTGGAGCTGTGGCTGTTTCACTCAGCTGCCTGTGCCACCACAACCAAGCAAATGGTGCCAGAAGTCAGGTGTCAACAGATGGTCTGAAAAACTCAAATATTTGGCAAGGGAAAGGTAACTGCCCAGCTTCAAGTCTGGCTCAGACACCAGGCTTAATCAGCTTGCTCCTACAAAAAGAGCCACAAATTCTGTAACCACTACAATTTATCCATTTTATTTTTTCATCTCATAAAAAAAAAATAAATAAAAATCGGCATCTTCAGTAGCACCAGCTGCTTGAATGCCAGGCTTAGCAACTCACTGTCTTCCTAAAATAGCTCAGTTTTCCTTGGTGATCATCTAGTTCTGATAAGATCACCCACAGTTACTACTCACTAGAATTAAGCAAATTTTATACTCAGAGATAGTCCAATGCCATGAAAATGTATAATACTCTTTTGACCATCGCCACTTACTGCTTATTAACTGACACGTTGATCCTATTTCCAGTATTCGGCAACAACAAAAACTACTTTCCAGTTCACCAGCAGCAGCACCTATTCAGGAACTGGTGTACAGGCAAACATGCACCACTCAGGAACTGAATCAAAACCCCTGAAAGCATCATTGGCTTCCTAACCTGGGATTATCTGAAGACAAATCCTTGGCACACATCTCAGACTGCCCTAATGAAATCATTCACTTTCCATTTCCAGAAGGAAGTGCGTCCTGATCTGTACCACTAGGTAAACCAGCCTATTTTTCAGAATGCTGATAGTGCCTAAAAACTCTGTTTACATCAATGGGAACTGCGGATGCTCAAACATTCCAGAAATCAGGCTCTAAATTACAGAATAAAAGCAGAAAGTAGTCCTTTCCCAGTCCCACAACCCACAGCAGGGTACAGAAATGTATGCTACTGACATTTCACTTTTTATTTTAGTATCTTGAAGCAAAATTTTGATATTGACTATTTTCTTTTTCCCTGTAGACCTCAGCTACCCATCCATTCAGCTGTGCGTCTACGGTCTTTCTTATCCAGGTTTCTAAAGTTCCCTGAAGATATAAGATCATTTTCCCAATCCTTAATCTCTGCAGCCTCTAATTCCACCTGACGAGCTGATTTGAGCAGGATGCAGTCTTTGAAAGACGTACACGCGACTTTGAAAGAGAAGTGCAACATTCCAAAAGGAAATAGGAAAGTCAACAAATTGCTCCAGGAATTAAAAAAAATGCTTTTGACCTTGAGGTTGTTTTTCCCCTCTTCCCTTTCATTCTATGACTGCAGGCTGCTTCACTACATGAGGAGAAAAAACCAAAAAGGGGGGGGGGGGGGGGGGNGGGGGGGAGGTAAAATTTAAACACATACGCACTGCTTGCAGTTTGTACCAGCACAATCTTTGTAAAAGCAACTCCGTCCGTGGTGAGTTTGCTCTTAAGAGGTAACATTGAACAAGAGGATCCTAATAAAAATCATGCGATAGTTTGGCACCCTAACCTTTAACTCAGACCAGCAAGGAACAATGAGCATCATCATCTCCCTCAGCTGCAAATCTCTTGGTCCTCATTCCACCTACCCTCTCCTTCTCACCCTGCCATTGGGGCACTCCAAAACCTTTCGGTTCTGAGTCAGTCTTGAAATATTAACTCAAATCAGAAGAAGAAAATGGTAGCAAACACAAAAAGTATCTTTGAAAAATATAGTAATTCAGTGTTAATATGCTCAAAATGGCAGAACTACCTACCCCTACGAAAAATACCTACCTAGCGTGACAAATTCCTGCAGGAGTTAAGAGCCTGTTTGGCGAGATGCTGAATATATTCATGGTGAGCCAAATCAGAACTACATCAGCTATGGCTGTATTTACTCAGGGTACCACACTCCAAACCTGTTATTTCAAACATCTACCAAGAAAAAAAAGAAAAATCCGGTGCAAAAAGTATTTAGACAGTTCTTGTGTTTGCTTGTTTAATTCAGAACAGCAACTGCATATAGACAGACTGAGAGAGGTTTCCTCTTTTGCTTGTTTGTTGGCTGGCACAGCAAGCACCTTGGGAAGGCTTTTGTGTTTCTTCCAGCCCCACCAGGGACCCTCCGCTGAACCACATGCAGCACTCGACTGAGCAGAAACGCGGCCGGCGAGGCACGCCAGCCGCCCGCAAGGGGCTTCCCCCCCTTCCCGTCCCTCCAGCTTTCACTAAACAGAGTCTTTCTGGCTTATTACTCTCTCCCCGCAGCAAACATTAACAACAGAAGCAGCACAGAAAAACCTCGCTGCTAAGGATTAAGAACATCAGTCCTGACCTTCTCTCTGTGTGGAAGGAATTCAAGTGGGCCCTCAGGAAAATGAAAGCAGGATTTATTTTAAATGGACCTTTTATGAAAATGACTGTGGTTTCCAGCCTGTCAGATAGACTCCGTCGATAAATAGCCTTATTCACCTTGCCGTGCCTTTGAAGCAGGTATTGTTCTGGAAGTGTTGTGGCATATGAATTTTGCTAGGCATACTTTCTAACTGTGCTGATACTACTGTAGCATATTATAAAAGGCAATTGTTCCCCAGAAAGGTCCATAAGCTGTGATTTATTAATGAAATGCCAAACCTGGGAAACGAGGCAAAGGTCTCAGGAGTGCATAGCACAACAGAATACACATAATGAGTGCTAGCAAAAACAACAGATACATGCACACAAAGAGAAGACGCAAATGTATTCCTCTCCTTGAGGGTATTAAATATTGTCAGCTAAGAAATATAATCGGCGAGTGACTGAGGAATATGTTTAGATGATATTCATACATATAAACCACTGGATAAATGGCAATATGATGCCAATTTCAGCACAGATTAAAGCCATAATATTTTGGTATAGAATGCCTTGTCTTGGCTAAAAAGCTGTATGCAGAGAAATGTAGAGGCAGCAGTACCTTAAAATTAGACCTATAGTAAAACCCAACCAATTGTAGCATATGAAAGAACAGGATAATAATATGCATCTCAGTGGCATGTAGTGAATATAACCGGAAAATCATCACAGTTTCCTGCACCATAGGTAGCCCCATCACTCACAGTAGCAAAGCATGTCCTTTAAAGATATATCCTAGAGGACACTAGGGATATTTTTTTTTTTTAATTGATGTGAAACATAAGTAGCACTCCCTCCTCAGACGCAAGCAAACTGTTGCACATCATTACGTATTCCTGCTGANGTCACTCACAGTAGCAAAGCATGTTCTTTAAAGATATATCCTAGAGGACACTAGAGATATTTTTTTTTTAAATTGATGTGAAACATAAGTAGCACTTCCTCCTCAGACGCAAGCAAACTGTTGCACATCATTACGTATTCCTGCTGAACAAGTAGAAGATTCTGTGAACCACCACAAGGTACCTCCATAGTGTTGGCCATGAGTACAAATGCAAGATGAGGGCCAAGCAGTATGAGGTGCAGTAGTTCCCCCAGCCTAGTCAGGTACAAAAGCTACTGTTTCAAATTAGTTTTCCAGATCACCTTGCTCTGAATTACCCCATCGCACACACATAAGTTTTCCCACTATCAGCCCCCCATATATCAGGTACCACGCAGAAGGTGGGATCTGATCCATCATGTGCTCTGTACATAGGTTCACAACTACAGGACCAGCTGCATTTTAATCACACTGCTAATTAAGCAGCGACCTAAAAATGCCATGCAGAGTAGCGTTTCAAACATCTGAAGGGTTTTCCTTTCATGCTCATTGAATTATTATGACATGTCAAAGAAATAACTGCCATCCTGACAATAAGCCCAGAATTGTTGTCCTCTCTCTAGTTCACCAGGTGCTCACTGTAGAAAGACAGCGCTATGGGCCCTTGGGTACACTAGTGGCCATTTGAAGCATCAGACAGATTATTTCTCTGGCCTCGTAACTGGCGTACTTGGCAACCAAAAAGAGAGTACTTCATTCATTTATTTCACTGATACCTTTGTAGTCTTCCTAGTCCCAAAGCTGGAAGACAGACCACGTCCATTCCTTGCAGCTGAGGCTGTCTTTGAAAACAAACAATAAACAAATCTCATCCTCTTTTCCCAACTGTTATTATTTCTCTGGGATGCAGACATTTGCAATAGCATCCCCAGCCCCGGTCACATCCCCGGCACGCTACTCGAAGCCCAGCCAGACTGGGCGAGGAAGTTCACTGCAAAGAGCTGAGCAGAACCTGAGGATTTCGAGACCTGCTGGTGACTCCCGGTGCCTCGGCTAAAACAGCTCAAGAGAGGCCGATTTGCAGAGCACGCTGGGCATCTGCGTGGTGAGAAATCAAGTCTCACAGAGCTTCAAAGAGCTGCTTAATGATGGACTGCAACTTTGCCACATTAGTCACTATGAAAAAATCTTGGCCGGAGATGACAACAAGGTCCTTTACTCCCAGAGGTGCACCAAGGAGCAGGCCTTTTCTTTACTCCCATCAGGCTTCCCGAAGACCAGCACTAATTGTCACGTGTGACAGGGATGGCTGCAGCAAGAGACAAGCATGGCTGTGCACCTAAACACCGTGCAGAGCGACGAGTCCTTCTTGGAGAGCTGCTCACCGAGAGCTCTTTGGCTGATCAGCAAGAGGGATTAGCGCTACGCACATGAAGCGACTCGGCTAATGAAAGTTATACACAAGGAATTAACAAAGCAATTTTTCAAGTGACTTCCTCGTTACATAAGAAGGAGGACAACAGTGAAAGTGCACGAGGAGGAAGGCTTCTCTCTCCAAACAATAACAAACTGGAGAGCTGCTTTCTCTGTTTCTGCGGTTTTCAGCATAAGAAAAAAACCCCATCTAGTAACAGGCAAGTTCCAAGCAAAGCACTTATGGGTAGAAATCTTGCACTGTTTCTTCTCCTTCTGAGGTACAACAATGTTCACAAAATGAAATGGAACAAGAAAGCTTCATGCCTTAGATGTCCTTTATCAGCACTACCCATACATGCCAACAGGGTTATTACCCTAATCACAAACGTCAACAACAAATTAGCCCTGTTTAAAATTCAATGGCAACAAAGGCAGAAATCCAATACATGCATTCTCTAATTACAGTCCGTGTAATATATGCTGCGAGTCTCCTGTGAGCTTGTTTTGTGGATGCACACACATCGCCTCTTGCCACCGAAAATGGGTTCAGTGTTCACTGCACAAACTTCTGCCAAAGAGCTTTTCTAGCATTTCCATTCTCCGTGCCACAAAAAGGAAAGTGTTAGTGCCAATGAGAATGAATATGAGGTTTTGTCCTCTCTTACCCTTGCACACCTACACACTCAAACTTAAGGCACAAAAACTGCATGCCTGCTCACTCTAAAACCATTCCTTACAAAATTGCACACTATTGCTTCCAGGTCAGACTTTGCAATGAACAAGGAGAGAAAAATGGCTGCTAAGACAGTTTTGTGTGTCTGCTTCAAAAAGAAAGCAGAACATCTTACACTTTATGAAATGTGAAAAATCAACTGACTTGTCTCATGCTGCCTACAAGCTGCAAAGTAAGGAGAAGTGGCCTGTCTGGGGCTTGACTGAAGGATGGTCCTTCCTGGGGGGGTGTGGGGTGGTTGGGGAGCAGTGTCATACGAAAGGCCACCGCCGTTGCATTTGGAAAGAACCTTTCTTAAGAGCCTGATATAATGAATTGCGCCTGCAGTTCATGTGTTCTGAACTTCCCTCTCCTCACTGTAGAAGACATTCCTGAGAGCGTCCAAAGCCAAACAGGATAATTTATTTCCAGGAAATGTGTCTCTTCCTACTGTTTGCTTTCCTCAATAATTCATATTACTCAGCACAACACAATCATCCCTGTACCACTTAATGGCAGTATCACAGTTGGGTTATGAGAGTCGCTAAAAATAAAATTGAAAACAGTTTCAGAAATTTAGAACTTCGTTAAAAGCAGAATATTTCAGCTATCTCTAATAATACCTAGGGCTGGGGAAAGCATGTCAAGTTGACCCCCAGGAACCATTACCAGTTCCATGCTCACAGTGGGTGTGCTGGGAGGCTGGTGAGCTGAGGCTGATTAGAGAACTTTGCGAAGAATACGTGATGGTTCTGGTTCTACTTGGGTTAGACACAAAAGCAGCTCACTTAGGATACAACTTATTCCATGGTTGGGGTTTTCAAGAGTAAACACAAGGGAATCTACAAGATGAACTTCAAAGCATCCAGTAAGTAAACGCCTGGAGAACAAAATTCATGTTGCTTAACGCAACATTAACAGTGGTTAAGGGCAAAGCAGCGAACTTACTCTCACAAAAAAAAAAAATAGAAGCTGCAGTTTCAAATCAAACAGTGGTATTCATAAACCCAGACTGAATTGTTTTACCTTTAAGAAAAAAACAGAAGGAATTAAAATGTGATAAAACCTAGAAATTTAATGCACAAAGTGTTTTGAAACATTTTGTTTTGCAGTTTAACGGAAGACACACAATTCAGTTACCCAAAGGAATCCTTCTGGATTATCGTTTTACCCAAAATAAAAAAACACAAAATGTCTTCGGATAATCCTGAAAGATTTTTTTCCTAGCAAACCAACAACATTAATCTTACACATAGCACCAATTCCGACAACAGGAGAAGAAATAAAAAGCAACTGAAACGTCAAAGAGCATGGGATAAGGTTTTTCAGAAGTGTTCAGTACTGGGCTAATGAGAATTTTATCATTAACTTCCCTGGGAACAGGATTAGGTCTAATACAAACACTTCTGAATATCTCTAGCAGTGAGTAATGAAAGCAGGAGGAATACAAGATGATGTACAACTGGCAGGTAGAACTAGTGAATATCTAATAGGGCATTTTCCCATATAGCATCTGTCAATGTATAATTCAAATTAATGACTCTGCAATCTCTAACTGGTTCGTTTTCCATCTCCTTATCAGGAGCGCAGAGAATACTGCCAGGGTAGATTGAAACCTGTACATGACCTGCACATTTTAGCATAACAGAAGTATTAAAAACCTGTTGCTCCCCTACTATGCTTTTGAGTGAGATGTATGTTTAAGGAAACTTCTGTACTATTTCAAAAATTATTACCAACGCCTTTCCTAAAGAAGCTTCCACAACACAACTGCAGAAGGAATTGCCTGTAACTCCCTATGATCCACAAAGACACCCCTTCCGTGTAAGTTTATATCTGATCTCTGACAAGCCTAGTACAACCTCACTTTCATTTCTGCCGTATGATTAATGGTAGATGTGAAATGCTGAATTGTGAAGGTTGGCTTGCCACTATGTTATTTACACTAAATAACAATTTCCAGGTCATTTCAAATTTCCTGCGTTCCAGTACTTTGCTGATGGGAAATCTTCTATATCCAACACATAGGTTTTAGAAGCACAGTAAAGGTATGAACACAATAACTGATTTCGTTTTCAAATGACTCTGCAGACGACAGTTCCCAGTCCTGTTTGAAGCAGTGACAAAGAGCCTAATGACTATGGGAGAGGCAGAGACACTTAACAACTTCAGTGGGGTTTGGATCATTAACAGTAATTGAATGCAGGACTCCAGGCCAAGTTTTGCCCTCAAATCAGACCAATTAGAGACCGACATTCAACTAGAGGGACATTTTCATCTGTTAAGCTTGCCTGCATTAGCTACATAGCGGTATGTTTTTTTCACCTCAATCCAATGCATCTGAGTGGAAAACTTGTGCTTACTGACCATTTCATCTGAAGATTAGGTCACACAAGATTTTTAAAAAAACATTGTATTCCATGTCTTTTGTTGTTACCTTGAATGCAGCTATGCAGTGTAGGCTGAGTAACGTCATCACCAGCACCAGGAACACTGTGGCTAAGTTCCTTGCATCCCAGATGGACTCGATCAAAGGGATGCTGCCGACCTGCCAGTCGTAGCACAGGGTGATCGGTGCCAGCAGAAGCCACGCATTGAAGGCCAGAAGGTAGGAATAAGTCAGAAACCTGCAAAAGAGAACAGGTAACGTAACACATGGAATGACTGCCAAAACATGAAACATTTTCCTTTGGCAATTACCACTTACTATATGGGAGAAGAAAAAAAAAAACAAACACAGGCAACACTATAACTCTCTGTCAATAAAGAGATACTAACATAGGCGAGGGGCAATTCAACAGTCCATTTACAGACATAACATCAATAATATTTGTGTGGTTTTTACGTACCAGCCTTTGGAAAACTAAGAAATCTTCATCTCCCATTTGAATGTTAAATTTTTGAAGTGACTTTCTACCAGCGTCAACAATAAATGAATAATAACTAAGCAGGTACATACATATACTGAACTCTTTCACAGTTCACTGCTTCAGTCCTGCAATAAAAGATACCCCTTTAGCTGGGTTTAACTTACAATTTAGGATTTCTCCTATGTGCACAATATTAAGCAATTAAAGTCAGACGTCTCTGTCTTTTCTCTTTGCATCCCAGCACAGAGAGAAAATACAGAAGAAAGGAGGCACAGGGTGATTCTTGGCTGATCCCATCACAGCTTATTAGGGCTGACGACAGCTTGCATGAGACGGCCACAGAAGTGATGGAGAAGTAGGGAGCCTTTCAAATTGTTGTAATCGTCATTAATTGGTATTCTCAATAGAGAGGAAATTAATGGGGAATGGAAATGGGGAACCATGCTGCCCTCTGGGAAGTATGCAGGGCTTTTAGAAGACTGAACAAGAACAGCATGTGTGCGACTGGGCTAAAGAAAACAAGGGGGAAAAAAAACACCAGAAAAAACTAAAATCAAACCACCATCCCCTCTCCCCGCCAGCCTTTTGCTGCTTGGCACCTACCTGCCCTAAAGGGCACCCCCCCTCAAACCATATTTACCAAAGTTTGAATACTTTTGTATGCAAGGGGCTGGAGATTATTCCAGCAATCATGAAGTCAACCAAGCAAAACTGCGACAGCCTTAGGACAGACAAACCCTTCCTTGGTTCGCAAATGGAAAAACGCACATTGTACACAGCATCAAAGACAGCAAATACTCAAAAAGAAATGAAATTATATTCTATCCTGCATAGGATTTCTGCCATCTAAGCCTGCTTTGGCTGTTATTATCACACCCAGTTGCCATGGTACCTTCGCAGGTTTATTAAAATGATAACAAAGGATGCCCAAGAGATGTCAAGCCACGTAGATAGTGGATTGTTTCACTTGCCACTTACAAATATACCTCTTTGGGGTCAAAATGCCACCCCTTACAACAGCACTTAAAACATATTTTGTTTGTGGCAGAAGGGGTAAGATATTGAAGCTAAACGTGACTCCAGGCAGGCAGGATGGAACTTCCCAGATGGGTGTTGGGCCGAGACACAGGGATGAAACAGGCCTCAATTTTTGTGAAAACATTTTTAAATAACCACAGACAGTTAGGATATCAGGTTCTCTTCTCATCCAAAAAACAAACATCTCCAGCAACACAGCAACCTAAAAGCAGGGAGGCTTACAGAGCTGGAATAATGTTTCACTGTAAACTGTGGAAAAGGCACATTCTCATTTCCCCGCTAATCTTTCTAAGCTCCCAATTCTAATGGAAAATGGAATATTCCCACACTTTTAAGATTTCCAGCCATTTCTCTTTCATCCCCCCATTCTCCTCCCCTTCCCCACCCTGAGGGAGTAAAGAAGGGGGAAAGTGAGAGAAAATCCATCTTCTCTCTTAACAGAGGCAGCGATTAAAAAGCCAGTTTCTATTTAAGAAAGCATCCCTCAAAAACATAATCTAATTTTACTCAAACTCTTCTTACAATTTCGATTGTTCACTATTTCTAAAGAAACAAACGCGTCTTTTCTAGTCACCAAGACAGTCTTTTCTGGTCCACATTACAGAGCAACAGAGCAATGCAAAATCTGGTGGAGCTTAATCACGCCAAGGCGCTCACTCGTGATGTTACGTGCAGCCTGGCCCCACCTCTGCTTGGCTGCAATACAAACCAGACTTCTCTATCAGCCTCAATACAACGTCAGCTCAGAAAAGGTTGCCAGCATTTATTTACAGCTACTTACTTAAAAGCCAAACTGAGACNTAAAAAAAAAAGCATGTCCATTTATGTCAATCCCAATAATGTCATGGCATACAGTGTCGTTACAGGACTGTGTATTAGACAGTATTTTCAGAAGCACTGAGTTAGTTGTGCACTTGATGCCTTAGGAGAGCCCAGTTTTTGGAGGGAGTGCCCCCTTTTATGCCCTGGCATAGTAAAATTTTCAATAACCATCACAATATTAATGGAATTTTGTATGCAAACCACAACGCACATCAGAAACCCTCTCCTACTTATTCACACTGGGCTGCTGGGTAGGAAGGAATGAGCCAACATTTGGGATCTTTACGAACTGCAACATTGCCGTTAAAGATGGACTAGTTGCTTTTCTGCATCTTCACTGATAAGGCAGGAGTTGATAAATCGTTATGCAGCACAGAATAAATAAACGCAGCTTGCTGCCATAACAAATTGAAGCAGTTTAACAAATTTTAAGAGGAATTCAGGGTAGCCAGATTAGTGTGTGTTCATGCATTTCTGCTGGAAGGTTTGGACAAACTGCTGTTGAAGATGAGAAGACACGCTCCAGGACACACACTGATCAGGAGCGGTTTGTAAACAAGTCTCTCCTTCCAGGCGCTTGTGGGGTTTCCATCTTCCTTGGGAGCCACGGGCACAACTCGCTGCCAGAAGCAGGTCCCAGAGGAGATGGACAATCGCTCCATTCCATTACGGCAATAATTAGTATCTTAAATATGCTCTGCTAACAGCAGCAAACTATTTTAAAGCCTGTAACGGTCATTACCATCTACGTATGGTCGACTGGATCGCCTCTCCAGACACCGTATTGGAGAACCCTTGGCCACGTCTCTCATCATCAAGGCTGAACACCCTCATTGAACGTGCATGTGCCACCAGCGGGCACAGAAGCAAGATGCAGGAAAGCACTGCCTGATTTTAGGAGGCATTTCTAAGCTGCAAGAAAGCCTTGAGCGAGCTCTGATGCAAGCAAAAGTTTGGATATGCTTTCAGCATTGGTAACCTCTCTGTGAATGCGATGGATGGCTGTATAGAGCAAAGCATTACAAACTATCGCTATTCTAGGTACTAGGAACAGAAAAATAACAGGATGCTAGTAATAGTCACTGACAATTCAGTGCTGCTTTTCACTTACAGGTCTCGAAAGCACATGATACTCCTTTACATCCATGTGGCTCTTGTATCCCTAACCAGGGAGAAAGCTAAATGCAGGGAAAACTTTGCAAGAACCCTCACATCAAAGCTGACACCGCGAGGAAATAATTTGCAAGTTTTTAAAAGACTTGAAGATTCATGGTATCGTTCCAGGAGCTAATTACATTTCAGCAGCCTACCTGCAAATGGCAACAAAAGTATTTTCTATTAATTAGTTGACTAATTGAATTACATTTTAAATTAATGATCTTCTCTATATTGCTGTTCATGTCTGCTGGAATTCCAAGGGAGAAAAATCCCTGCCTGTAACATCTCCCTCTCTACCAGTTAATCCCAGGGATGACAGAGTATTACTGGTGAGGTGATTGGAAGAATCTGCCTCTTAATTGGCAATCAGTTTCCCCCAGGCTGGTTAACAGCATTTGCATTACAGTAGTCGTTTGGTTTTTTTATTTGCAAATTGAACATGAAAACCCAAGTTTCAGCTGGTATCAAGCGTTTCTTTACACTTCTCAGCACCTCTGGCATGTTCAGAAAAACAGAGCTCCTCCTGTAGGTAGCAGGTGTTGTCATGGCAATCCAGTTTGTTTAGTTTTAAATTTTTTAGTTTAAATGTACTCTTGAGTCCTTTGTTTGAGATAAATACAGGATGACTCATATCTAGAACCTGTTGCAGAAAACAACTATCTGAACCGATTACTTCTGCTGCAAAAACGAAAGTACAGGGTGCTACTTAAAGCCATAAACAATACGACAGAAAAATACTTGAGGGATTGTCTGTTACCCTTTGTTGTAAGAGAGACTAACAAGCTTGGAAAAGCCCTAGTCTCAGCTCTGCCAAGCCCAGGAAATCAGAGCACATAAGGGTTGTGAGGCTAGCTAAAAAAAAATTGCAAGGTTTATAGAAATGTATGAGGAATTTAATTTGCTTTCTGATTTTAGAGCATTTCAAGTTTTTTTCCCCAGCTCCCAGTGACTGAGATTATAGATTTCTTTCTAAAACTGTGCTACACGAGTGATCACAAGACTCAGAGTATGCCCCAACAAAGCTGCATGGAAAAGCAGGGGCCAGTGACCCTATTCTTTCTAGGTGCACACAGTGGTGCAACCCACCACCTACACAGTCCTGGGACAACCCATCCCGTTCCTGACAAACGACCTTACCCCCAAAGACCCTGCGGGGTATCCACCTGCAACTGGAAAACTGTCCTACACTGGGGATTTTAGCAAGGCAAACGCAAAATATTCCCTGGTTGGGGAAAAAAGGGACCTATCTAGAGACAGGTGATAACAGTGCACTTAACTGGTATTTCGGAAAAGAAGAGGGTCTTTGAAGAGGGGGATCTGAAACAGAAACAGGAAGATAGTTGTTGCCTTTTCAGAAGTCACCAACCTTGTTAACGCTCTTTTAAGAAGAAGACCTGGCACTGCCAGGGACAAAGGGAGGTTTCAGTTCACTGTAAGGCTGAGAAGAGCTCCTTTATTAGGGAAAAGAGCTTCTCACTTGCATTAACAGCTGAACTGCTTTCAGCTCAAGGCTCTCTTCATCCTCTACAAAGCCCTAAAACCAAGTGTGTTTGATGAGACGCTTCACAATAACGTCCTCCTAGGACACATGTGGCTGCAATTATAACCAGGTGGTGATATTTAAGGATATTGTCTTAAAATTGTATGTATTTGTGCTTCCCCTGGGTAACTGCCAGTCCAGTCATACCTTCCCACGAGTTTATTTTCCCGCTCCGTATATTGTCAGCCTAAACATTTTCTTTTCATAGCCTCAGAATTAAAAAAAAAAAAAAAAAAAAAAAAAAAAAAAAAAAAACCCCTNACATTAGGTGATGGTGGAGTAAGACTATACAAACAAGCAACAGACAGACAAACTCCAATTTAACATCCAAATGCAAGTATCAGCTAGACAGAAAATACTCGTAACTGGAAAAAGTGCCTGTGTATTCCCTTTCATCAAAACTTTTGCATCTAGGGGGAAAGAGCTGCCAGTCAGTAGAGGATAGGAATAGGAAAGACTAAGATACGGATAAACACGTGGCTGCAAACTGATGAACAGTGAGGTAACTCCTCTGGAAGGTGGGTTTGTGTGCACTAGAGTCACAGGAGGAAAGGCAGACTATATTGTCTTCTATAGCTTCACAGCCTGAAGAGCTTTGATCTAGTGAACGGCTCTCTCTCCGTTGTTTCACCTCTGTAGCTAAGGATCTGAAAAATATCAAATTCTTGAAGAGTACAGATTTTCAAAGAGCCTGTGAATTTCCAGTGAAACCCAAGCGTGCTGTCAGAGTCTCAGTGATAGAAAACCTGAGATTGATCTCGTACTGTTTTCTGTTCGCACACCCCCACGTGCTGTGGGTGAGAGCGTGCCTGCCTTGTGATCAAACATCACCGACAGCAGCACGCTCCAGAAGTCACGCAGCCGAAACCTCCCAGCCACCGGTGGGCAATTGCTTCAAAAGAGGCTCACTGAGGCGGCAGGGGATAGAGGGTCCTCTGGACAGCTGCTGAGATACCGGTGGTGGCTGATCCTCAGGAAATTAAAAAACAGACCTCATAAACCTGCTGTGATAATATTTCTGGAAATGGCCCATTGTACCCTGGAGTGTTACCTACCCCACACCGGCAGGAGCCAAAGGGATGTCCTGGGCATGCTGCTTTGCCTCAGAGACTGGCCGTGGTCTGGCCCTCCTGCGTTGAAGTATTTTGAAAAGCAAAACGCACTGCTTGTACGAGTCAATGGCCTCTGCTTTGGCTGCACCCCTCCACTCCACATGTGGGCTTTTGGCCAGGAAGGCTTGTTGCGTAACCAGCACTTGCAGCAAGCGCCATGACCCATTAAAAATGCCTATCAAGCTGATTTCCAGAGCAGCGCCACCTACCTAGGTTTGCTCATTAAACCGAGAAAACTTAACGGAGAGAGATGCTGAAATCTTTCACGTGGCTCTGGGAAAGCAGTTTCCTCTGGGAAGCTGATGCTGTAGGATGGCCTTAGCTTTGTAGCACCATCTTCCTGATAGGCTTCCCCCTGACACCTGGTGCCCTTGAAATAAAAAAATACATTTTACATTTAATGTATGGACTGTCTGGGCTCTAGGTGGGCATGACAGCAATTCTTACCAACACTGTTGTTCACCCTTTTGTCTAGAAGTGAGACCTGAATCCTGGGAGCCTACAGAGATTACATGTAGGGCTGAAGTTAAGCACCTTTGGGCACACAATAGAAGGCACTGACAAAACAGGCAGAACTCTTCCACTCAGGAAGCACGTGCAAGCCTGGCTAGTTAAGAACCATTATGTGATAGGGGTCCATTTTAATGCCATGAACTACCCTAAGGTCAGTGAAAATCCCATACCAGAGTAGTTGCTGCAGTTGACTTCTATCGCCTTGGCAGAACTGCCTGGTACGGGGACCCACTTCTCCAGCACAGGTCCGCCCTGTGCCTCTCGGTAGTTCATTCCCTTTGAAGTTACAACTGGGATGATTAAACGCATTGCTCAGAAAACAGTCACAAATCTCTATGAAAAGGAGTATGTGCCAGTTTTTACGTATAAGCATTTTTTCAGCTTTCTGCGGCACTGAATTCTCACTTACCTGATTGAAACAGCAAAGAAATGCAGAAAGCTGGCTTGCAGAGAGCGCAGTTCAACCACAGGACAATGTTATCTCAAGGCAGTCTTAGCAGAAATGCATTAACTATTTAACGCAACACCACAAATAAGCCTGCTTCACGCTCAGAGTGATCAGCCAAGGGACCTCACAAGCCAAATGCCAGCAGAACGTAATATAATTTGACTCCTGAAGATAGAGTTTACAAAAACATTTTCTTAGTTTGAAATTACTGGTAGGATTTAATCTGTTTCACACACCTTGAGACATGCTGTACAATGGACTTCTCCCTTGTCTTACCACGGTGTTAGTAATACAATCTGTTTATCCAGAGGCCTCCTACTTCTTTCCCCTCAAGAATGGCAGAAGAAAGAAACATTGTGCAAAATATCTGAAGCATGACAGCCCACCGCTCAATGCCCTGCTAACACTCGAGCTGCACTTTCAGTACACTGTTTACCTAAAGCTAGGTAACTCTCGAAACCTTTCCAATTGCATTCTTCCTCAACTTTCATCTAATGCAAGGCAAGAATGTTTTAACAGAGGTTTGGGATTGTTTTTTTTCTATTGCAACAGCTTACCCATAGCAGATTTTGGGATGGCAAGTCACAACGACTGGAAATCTGTCACAACGACTGTTCTTTAAGGTAGGTCACTGGAGAAGGTACGTCCTTTCTGCAGCGTACAACAGCCTGTATGAACAGGCTCCAATGGAAAGACTTACGAATAGCAGCATTCCCAACACCTCCATTTCTGCTTCCACTGAGAAAGGGAATGATGGACAGATTTCACCTTCTCAGATCACCCTTACCAAGCAACACACTGAAGGATGTGGAAACGTGGCTTTCATTTATGTCACTGTAAGTTTTAAGGTATTTGTGAATATCAGAAAAATCCAGTACCTTGCAGGGACTGAAGCATTCATATTCTGACTTCCAAAGCATTTACTTGCATCGCCATTCACTTGTAATTTTAAGGACAGTAATTTAGTGAGCGTACCGAACAGATGATTTTATTTTTTTTTAAGATTGAAAAACTGTCACTATTTCAGCATATTTCATCTTCCAATGGTTAAATAAATCATTATCTGTCTACTTTAATTTGTAAGTTTTTGTTGTCCAGGATTGGAAACAGGTTACACAGAACAGATAGTCATGTTCTAAGGCCAAACTGGGCCACACCACAGGTCTGTCTAGATCAGAATCCTCTCTCGAGCAATGACCAAGAATTAATACCAAGCAAAGCACACAAGAACATGGTAATTTTCTTCCAGTTTCTAGCTAGCATGGTGTCCCAGAGTTGGATGTGATTTCTGCATATTTAGTAGCCTGGATTTCTTTTTTAACTTGGCAAATCTCTCTTTGAGCCAGCATAAGGTTTCAGCACGCCCACAGCATCCTGCAGGAAGGAGCTCCCCAGCTCAGCTACCTGTTGCAAGCCACCTCCTTTGCTTGCTTTGAACCTGTCTCCTCTTAGATTCATTTGATACACCTTAATTTCTACATGCTCCCCTCCTCCACACAATCATGGATGCACAGACCTCTCTCACACCCTCAGTCATCTAATTTACATTACAAGCGTCATAAGGGCTGACAAAATGTCACCTCGTTACTCAATACTTTTTCAAATCCATATCTTGCACCTACCCCTAATCTTAGCCACACTCCAATAATGCTTGCCAGCCTCGGGAAAAACTGCGCCTGTACAGCTCACCAGCTGACAGAGAAACCTTGTGAGAGTTAGCAATACTCCTTGGGGTCTTGGCTGACATAGGATGAACTCAAACTCCAGATCTAACTTCATGCATTTCACAAAGACCACCACACATTTCCAAACTACTGTTTTTCTTTTTTTTTATTCCACTTGTTGTCATCAGCCTTCGTCCTAGCCCCACAGAGTTGGCCAAGTCTTACAATAACTTTCAACTCTGTTGAAAACCATACCATTTACCCTGGTGAGACATGCACAATAACCACATTTCCAGCTCTGTGCAAATAAAGACCGCTGCTTGCAAACAGAAACTCCCACTTGTGACCTTCAGAGAGTTAGAAAACACCTTGCCCGCTGCCTGAGCATTAACCCTTGCTTCAGCCATAGTTAAGGTGTTAGTAACCACCTCAAGATCACCACCAACACTGGCCTTTCTTTTAGTTTCATGGGGCTTCTCCCTTCTGGTCCTGACACCAAACTTAGCTTTTCCACTCCCTTCCTCCCAACTCAGCCCAAATTGCAAATAGCATCCTGGCTTTAAATTCAGTGCTGTGACCGAATTACTGCCTTCAAAACCTCGTTAAAAGCTTCTCACACCAACTTTTCATATGCTGCTACTGTAGGTGTCCACAGCTGAGGAGCACACGGTGCTTAGCAGCTTCTCTGAGGCTGGGCCATAGCCATAAACTCTCCCATGTGACTGGACATCCACCAGCTGGGGAAGCATCAACACACACCAGCACCTACCTGGATGTTGAATATCCTTGAGCCTTGATGTCCTAGACCCTAACCTAATGTCACCCCTAACACTGGGGCCAGCAAGTTGTATCACCTCCAAATCCACCCTCAAGCAATTTACTCAGTTAACACCACTTCTTATTTCCACCCTGTGGAAATACCAGGCTTCAAAAATAAGCTTATCTCTTCAGCCTCCCTCTTTCTTGCACCTAAGCCCTGCACCTCAGCATAGCCTTCCCGCCGTCCAGACACACAGATCTTCCTGGAAAACAGGGCAACGCCACTCAACCTTACTGGCTCCATCTGACATCCCAGTCCTGCGCTCATGACAACTGGCACAATGTCAGTTCTGCAGCAATAGCTTCAGCTCTGACCACGGTAAGATAAAGTCTCAGGTGAGAGTTATAGTCCAAGTCTGAAAGAGGAGGTGAGGAAGGAGAAGGTTTGTTGCCAAGATAAGAGCTGTGGTCAGTGGGTGCATCATGGGCTGTCAGTTCAGAGACAGTCACCGGGTCTCTGCCTACCCTGCAGGATCAACCACTCACCCATTCAGCAAAAATTTGCCACCCCAGCTCTCCAGAAACTTACCCTAAGGCATCATCCACTTTGACTAATTGGTCTTTCCACAGCTCTGCGAGACTGGCAAGATACAACAATAAAAAAAAACAGCACTCATCTCACAGGTCTAACATCAAGACTACTGTCAGCAGTGCAGCTGGGCCTATAGCTACCTCTGAGGCAGTCGCGGGGGTCACTGACTATTTTGAAGTGAAGGGTTAGGGTCTGGGTTCAGGAGAGAAGGTGTTGCCAAGGAAGCCTAACATGCTGGCAGGTGGATCGTGCAGGCTTAGGGTGGTGCGTGGGATCAGGATAGCCGGGGTTTGGCATCTTTCAGGTTGTTGGGTTGCAAGTTGAAGGTAATGGTCAGCTTAAGGTTTGAGTTCAGAGAAACAAGAATTGCAGGGAATAATTTATAGACATATTCTGCAGGTACTTCACATCTAAGATGAAGGCTCATGCCAGGAGACTAAGGTTAAGGTTAACAGAAGCTCAGGACTCAGCTTCTTTCTATATCCTACCCTGCCCAGAGGGTGAGGACAAGGATTATCACAGAAGGTCAGCAACAAGATCCATGTCAGGGCAAACAGCAGGTACTGAACTGTGGAAACACACTGTCAGAACCCTGATGAGCCCCACCTGGCCCCACAGCTACTGCCCATTGCTCTAGGAGCCCCATTTCAGCTAAGCTCTGGCTCCTGGATGGACACTGAACTTGTGCTGTAGGTAGCCTGTCTCCTGGATGGATGCCCTCAGACACGTGCTCTCATTTGTCTCTACTCCTGCCTCTTCCCCATTCTCCTGGATGGATTTGGGCCAGTGTTGCAGCCTTGCTTCCAGTTCTGTCTCCTGACTGAACCCTGACCAGGATTCAGCAACAAACCTACTCTTCAGCTTCTGTTGTCAGGACCCATGCCTGAGCATCAGCCACACGAGGTGGCTGCTAGATCGGTGGAGAAGGAACTGACCAGCTAAATTTAACTCTGCATATTAGAAAGCCATGTAACGGCTGGCATCTGGGCTTGCTGAAGTGATGGGTTTTCTGGATGGAACATACAGGCTTCTGGGTAAATTAACTAAAGTGAGGATTAAGATCAAGCTCAGAAGAAGCGGAAGAGCTGGGCTAACTACAGGGTTTTAGAATCCCCCTAGAACAGTAATACTGTTTTTTACTGGCAAGGGT
Organism: Himantopus leucocephalus; assembly: GCA_003993805.1. NCBI lineage: Eukaryota > Metazoa > Chordata > Aves > Charadriiformes > Recurvirostridae > Himantopus > Himantopus leucocephalus. The sequence continues at coordinate 73,645,736 of RSEF01000001.1, read as the reverse complement.
TTCCTTAATTCGGTTTGGAGCAGGCAGGTGTTGCTGGACTGCAGGTGAAGCCAGGGCTGCTGCCGGCGCCAGGGAGGACCTCAGCCAGCACCACTCTCACTTATCTTTCATAAGGCTGTTAATAAAATCCACAGTGCCAATGGTAAAAATAGTCACTGTTTCTAACTCCAAGAATGACTTAGCTTTTGGGTTTAAAAAAATCTTCCCCTGTCATTACAAGATGTAAAGAGACAAATACACGAAAGACATTTGCAGCACAGAATACGTAATTGGAATCAGGCCGGGATCATTTATGACTTGATGACCCCTATCTCAGCATAAACACATCAAAAAGGGACAGCAGCAAATCGTTCACGCCGTGCCGCACAGAGTCTGGTATTAATGACTCTGCCAGAAACGCTGCGAACAGATCAGAGCTTTCCAAGTCAGACAACGTGCTTCCTGGAAGCACTTTTAGCCTTGATGGTAATAGGAGCTGTTGTCACATTATCATAAAGGTCTCCCAAATGAGATCCAGTCCGACTCTGCAGCAGATGTTGAATAAGGATTGCTTGATCTTAACCTGTGTCTCAGCTGCAATTCCACTGTTGGAATGAGGGGCCAGCAAGGCCAGAAAGTGACACAGAGGAGGACTGTTCCCGTTTTCATTTGAGACATCAGGAAATTCCTCCAGAAGCCTCTGAAGTGTCTTTCCCCAGTTCAGTAGCTAACCAGAGCAGTTATGCACGTGGTCCTGTCTTAAGAGGAAACCAACTTCCTACCACCTTCTCAGACTACTGGTCTGGTTATGTCTGGAGGGAATAGCTAGGCCACAGCTGCCACTGCCTTGCTGGTCTGTCCCAGCAGAGCCAGAGGAACGTGGTATCAGCCCACCTAAACACATACCAGGTCCCAAGCAAGGAAAAAAAAAACATTTTTACCAAATTTAAGCATTTATGTATCTTTAAAAAAAAAAAAATGATAAAATAACAAAAATCTGTTAACACAAACTTCAGGATTGTTTATAATTAACCCATGGCAGCCCATCCTATACTTAGCCAGAGCTGTGCAGTACTCCGTGCCATTGCGGTCCTGCCTTCCACCTTCACTGATCAGTCACCGATATTCCACCAACAGGCATGGTCATCCCTTTTTTACACAAACTTCAGCTGAAGCTGAAACTCCAAATGCTTCCAATCCCATACCTCAGGAGCAGCCAGTTTTAAGGTTTAGGATTAGTTTTCAGTCACTGGGCTTTCCGGTCCCGTGCTCAGGCAATTGAACTATATTCTTTGGGCTTTGCGTAAAAATAAGCCCCCATTTTTCAGTAAGAAACATCCTGTAAGTTATCCTGTAAGATAACTCTACAGGATCTGGAGCATGCTTTGGGTTCAAATAATGCTGCTTGCTTTCTATTCTACACAGAGCAATAAGGAGAAGTAATTAAGTTAAGACAACGAAACAAGTCTTCTCGTTTCCCATCTGCAAAACATTTTAGTGCGGGGAAAAAATAACATCAAGACTACACTTTTGAAAACTTTTGATTAGTGGCATTGTACCTCGTCAGCAAATACGGTGAGAATGAAGCTGGATTGTCCTGCTCCGAAAACATCGGCATGGATCCTCCCATTATCCAGAGGCGGAAATACAACACCAGAATCACCTTCAAAGAAGAACATCTCAGTTAGCAACATGCTACTAAAAAGAACTAAGCCTCCAGCAAATATTTTGTTGTGATAGCTCTCCATGCTCTGCTCTGTCCCGAGAAGTGAGTCAGCTCAGCTGTTTAGGAAAAGTTCAATTTTGCCGCCCTGTGCTGGGTGACAAACGTGCCAACCCTCAGCACAGACAGCACGCTCTGTTGTTGTGCCCCCCCACTTTCATGTGTGCATTACTGACAGCCACTGGCTTATCTCTGCTACCCACGATGATGGCAGCATTTTGAAGGACAAACCCATGGCTCAGACTGCAGACTTTGGCTACTGACCTCTACCTAAATACAGAGGGGAAAAACCATGGCTGATGTCTTAAAAGCTATTATTGTTCACTCGTGCTGGCACAGGTGTAAGGACAAGCTCCATCGGTGTTTCTCATGCTGCGTAATCCTAATCCCTGGAAGGACTTCCGCGGGCTGGCACTCCTCCAGCTTTCCGGGAGCCACTTGTGAAGGGACAAGCAAGAGGATCTGGCTCCTAGAGCTCCACCCCCGTGGAGCTGCTGGTTTTCTCCCAACACGTCAAGTCCTGCTTGGAGCGCAACAAGCAGCACGTATTTGCAGGCAGAGCTTTTCTGGTCACTCTTAGCGAGCCCTGCGCTGAAACTAACAGCGTGCCACCGAAAAGTCAGCCCAGCACCAGGGAGTCCCCCCGTATTTAGGGCAGGAAATACTTGCAGATGATTACACAGTTTTAAGGGCAACCACTATAAATTAAAAGAAAATTTGAACCGAAAACACAGCAATACTCTTGTCTCTGCCCAGATGAAGTTCTCTAGACATTTTTCCAAGACTAATTTTGTATCAAGATCTACCATCTAAGCTTTCTGAGTCTTTGGAGATACCACCACACAATGTTCATTCTCGTCACATACACAGAAATACATGGGCAAGTCCATTTGTACTTACGTAGCTTATCACCAAAGCAGCTCTCTTCAAAAAAGGCCTGGCAGTATACAAGAAATTCTGGTTGTTACTTGCTGTCAGGTAGCTGAAATATAAGGAAACAAGTATTTGTTGAAATAATTTGAAACAATAACCTATTTTTCAAACTGGAAAAAAGGCTGTACATTGTTTTAACCACCCTAATGCACAGTAATAATGACATCACTCTTACCCTTCAAAGCTCTTTCCATACAACTTAAGTAAAATGTTGAGACCACTTCAAATAATACACACTATAATACATTGCAGTTTCTCCATCAAAATCTGGTTTTGTTTTGGGTTTGGGTTTTTTTTTTTTCCCAAATCACCAATTGACTCCTTAATCCTCAGAAAACCCCCATGTGTGTCTCACTAAGATCGTTGTCTTCAGACTCCCAGAAGACTACACTGAGATGCATTTTTAAAAGGTCACCCAAACAGAGCAATTTAATTTTAGGCCATGATTAAAATGCAAAAACTCCTTGTTCCCAGCTCTCTGCTCAGCCTCTAGGGATGGGAATAACTGTCTAGCAGAACTGAACTTATTTTAAGCACTTTTTTTTTTTTGAAGTGTATTCTGCACACTTAAGTTTCATTACAAGTCTGCTGACAAGGTGTTATGATAATTAACTGCAGAGACAAACACACAGGTGGCTTATTGTTGTACGAGTGTTCATAAAAACCTTCCTGTTTCTCAATGAGTAAACTGTATCTGGAGCCAAACCTACACATTTATTTTAATATAGAGTAGAAGCACTCACCAAATTCTAAGGAGCTTTCTTAATATAACAAACGGTGCCATACCTATGACATTAATTCAATGATAATTCAATTTCTTTTGAACTTACAGGGGCTTCGCCATTGTAATAAAGCAATGAGAAACAAAAAGAAATACAGAAGAGACAACATGAATATTTTAAGCATACGGGAGCTAGAAAACTATTGAAAAAATGACAAATTATTTTAAGAAGTTATAAATATCAAGTAAACAAAATAAACTCAGAACGAAAACATTTGCAGGTTCCTCTGTGTAACGTACAATCAGTATCGGGATACTCTATTTACATGATTTACAAAAACGGCAGCATGAATCACAACACCTGCATGCAAGTTACCTTTCCAAGCATGAGAGCATCACACGTTTCTCCCGTGAACATCCAGCATATAAAACGCATCTTATTTCCTCTCCAAATTCCTCAAGACAGTCTATCATCTGATTGCTTCCACCCTTCAAGTCTTTGAAAAAACAGGATTGCAGCACTTCCTAATGCTGCCAAGAGTCTTTAATATCTGGCTTTTTGTTCAAATTTTCTATAGTAGGAAGTTTGCAAGCCTGGTCACCATGGCAAGATGGAGAAAAGATTACACCGCAGACAAAAGCACTAGGGGCAAAGCCAGCAAGAAACAGAGGCAGCATTTAACAAAAAGAAAGCAGTGCATCTGGGTGCTCTCTACAAAATAACTGCTCTACAGAAAACTTTCTCTAAGTGTCATGCCTAAAACTTAGGAACTAAACCACACATTGTAAAGCAAGCCAGATGACTTTCAGTCTTTGGTGTCTACTTATTTACAAATGTTGACATTTAAGCACTGAATCCGAATTAAATGTCAGACTAGTCTTCAAGGGCTGAACTCCACAAAGTGCAAAGTTTTTTGAGCTCCCACTGATTTTAATCAGGCTCCAGCAAGTACAAGTGAGATGAAACTAAGCCTTCGGCTTTCTCTCGCCATGAAAGGTCAGGTTGGCCTTCAAGTGTTCACCATGGCGCTGCTCCAAAGCCCACCAGAGCCAAAGGGAAAAACTCTCGGTGACTTTAATAGCGTTTGGATCAAACTCCCGTCTTTTGTTCCCTACTGGAACCTTTTATGAAACTCAAACCCCTCGTGATTTGCAGCAGGAACAGAAGTGTTGGGTTGCATTTTGTTTATATTTTTATGGGTGGAGGGAGGAGAGCCCTCTATTAATCACGCTGCCTGACTCTTTTCAAGAACCTGTTTTCACTCGATTGTAGTTTTAACTAACTGCAACACTTTGGGCAGCAATTTTCCATTACAAATATTTGCTTTAGGTGGAATTATTCTGGGAAAAGATCAGCCAGAACAGTTCAGCTTTTCCTCCCAGACTTCAATTAGAGACAGAGGAGCACTTTTATCGGTGTCAAGAAGTTTGCCAACTTCATCCTTGAGAAACAGCATCACCTCGCACCACTGACCTAAAACTCTGGAGGCGGCCACCGTCTCCGGGCCACGTGTTTGCCACCCTCCAGAACAGCCACCCGTGGTCAGGCAAGCTACAAGGTCGAGGGGGGCAGCACCTGTGGGGAGGTGGGGGCATGCAGACCCCGCTGCTTTGCCATGCTCAGCGGGGATCTGGCTTTTAACGGATCAAGTTTGCATCAAAGACATTCCAGATGGAACAACTGCAAGGGACAACATGCTGCTTGTGAAGGCAGCCCTTCAGCAAGAAGGGTAAACTTCATTTTAGGCTGCTGAGGCTCAGGAAAGCACGTCTCTGCTTCAGAGCCTTGCAAACACTGATCTAGGTCTGGAGACCAGCACAGAGGAACCTCTCGTTGTTACCATCTCTCTGTTCCCTCTCAAGCCTGGCCTGAAGAGAAAATTAAACCCAGGAAATGAATGTAAATGGAAGGCAGTAAGTTGCTCTTTCGTCCTTGGCAGTACAGCGCAGGAATGCTATCTCTTTAAAACATCTTGATTTTGACTTTTTTTGTCTGCCTACAAGTAACTAAAATGCTGCCCACATCTCGCACCTTCCCTGCAGCAAGCATAACACCACGCAAGCTACCAAACACAGTTTCATGGCACAAGTTTATCTGCAAGTCAAAGTTAATTTGAAGTGCTCCACCGAATTGCAGGGTAGCTCTGGCCACTGCAGAGCAGGCCTTTTGAAAGCATTTCAGAAAATCTTGCCAGAGCCCTCGCAGTTTATGTTGTGGAGCAGTAACATCTCCAGGAAAAAAAACAAAAACAAAACCAAAAACCCCTGCATTGACACCAACTGCAAATCACCACCCTGTGTTAGAGAGCGGATGGGCAGCAAGCAAGAAGGAACCAGAATGAACCCAGTGGGTAACTGGGAATGGATGACGCAAAAGAGTTCAGAGGGCCCTGAGCTTTCTGATCCTTCCTCCAAATGCTTTTGCTACTATGCAGCTTCAGTTAAGAAATGTTTCTTTCCACCACAGTTCAATGAAGAAGCAAAGCTCTTCCATTTGGAGAAAGGTGCTGTCCCGATGTCTCTCTGGAAACCACGAAAGATAAGTTCATTGCTTGGTAATCCAGCTGTCTGCCCATCAGATCAACCTGTGGGAGTGGCAGACACCAATGGGTTATGCTCAATGCGTCAAAACTTTACAAGAACTGTGTGGTTTTCCAGAGTATCTTACTCAGGCTGCTACTTGTTTCAGGGAAGATGACTAGTAAAACATCTCACAAATGGTGCAGGCGATGGACAATACACAATTTATGTATTAAAATCAAATGAAGCTGGATAAGGAAGTTTGCTAAATGTCAGTGACAGACAGCATGTAAAATGTGGTAGCATTTTTTACATGTAAAATTGCAGCTTGCAAACACATCTAAAGTTATGTTGAACTTTGCTCAGGCAACCTTAAGATCAGCCAAAGCTCTTTATTTTGTCTTTAGCTAGGACAATCAATGAAATTACATCAGTTTAACTGTTTTATACCTGTTTTAAACAGCTGCCTTGTATAAAGTCATTTACAGGTCAGATTTCCATGCATTTGCCAACCACACCAGGCTGCCAAACATCCCACTGTTCATGGGAACCACTCCCTATCACCTGCTCCACCCCGACCAGCGTAATGTGGCTCTCCATGCCAAAACACACACACGCTCTCATTCCCACTTGAGAGCAGGCGTGGGACGTATGTAGGAAAACTGTACTGATGGTAGCTCTGCGCAGCAAAACGCTACCTCCGGAGCAGGCGAACATTTCAAGGTGTGGGTCTCCCAGATTTTCATAATGAAATGATAAAATTAGAGGAGGAAATCCACATCACCGGGTTTGCTAAATGAGTGTGAAAAGAGCCCATTTGGGCAGAGGTTCCACCTCTGCTTCGTGCCAGCTTTCCCACAAAGCAAACCAGCATGTAATTTGCCTACTTGCTATCTTTTAAAAGACTTTCAGGAACGCTCCCTAAAGCAACCAGAATCACAACAAACAATAAATCCAAGAAATGCTTAATAATGCAGTGACTTCCCTTGCACAGTTCGAGCGGAGGCCAAGACAGATATTTGGCAGCTCCAGCTTCCTGAAAAGCACAGCTCATCCTGAAATCAATTACATCATCAGGGCACTCGGAGGTTTCATAATTGAAGACAGCAGGGTAGGTGGCCTAGTAAAACTCAATACCGTGCAGTTTACAGGAATGTAAACTTCGCTGGTACCAGATGGACTCTGTGTTAATCAAAACAAACTTCTCTGAGAAGCAGGCAGCTCTTTCAATTTGCCTGTTCCACTGGAGGCATCTAGAGTTTACAGAAAAGAGCGGGGCAGCTCCTCAGCTGCCGTTCATCACCACGGCTGTGTGAGCTATCGCAGAAGCGTATCGGCAACACATTTATCCCACGCTGCAGCTGACTCAGCTTTGCTATAAAACGTGAACTCGCTCTTGTGTTCTCTTTGAAGGCTTTCTCAAGGGAAGCAAACAAACAATTAAGATGTATGATGGATGCTCCCCATTGGGGACATCTAAAAGACCACGATAAGTACGCAGAAGAACAAGCTTTGGTATTTCAAGAGCTCGTTTTGGCCAGGTCCCTCCACTGTGAGAAGATCATTGCTCCCATTTATGTTCTTCTCAGGAAACAGATCCAACTCCCAGCAACCGCCAGCGTTTTGAACTAACATATCAAAACCCTAATACTAAAGGAAGACATTACAAGGATGAGTACAAAAGCAACACTGTTAACTTATTCTTAATTATTGATAATAGTAAGACACCTCTAATCAAGACATTTTTCAACTTAAAAGGGGCTATTTTAAGCAAATGTCAAGAGTTTCAGGTCATTGGTAGGCGCACATCTAATTCCAAACCAGTTAGACAGACTCCCCTGCTGAGGATGCACAAGTTTGACAGGAGCCATATTTTGTCTATAGAGACCACCTTCCCTTTTCCGCCTAAAGATGACCTCCTTATAATCTGTCCAGCCAGCTACATCTTCTATTGGAGAAGTATCATTTCAACCTAACTCCGCCTATATTCCTCCTTGAGGACAACCACTGAGGGCCAAGTGTACGTGGTATCCCAGGGAGCAAAGAGGAGTAAGAAATCCATCGTGGAGTAAAAAAAAGATGAATAAAAACAGAAAAACCAATACATTCCAGTCATGTCTGGATTTTTAACTTGCTTAAAATACCTGTCAATGCAGGGAAATAAGATATAAATCATAGCTACAGGTTTTGCAAAGAAGAAAGACAAGCCCTCCCTCTTCCCTCTTTATGAGTAGTCTTGACATTCCCTGCAGCATGTGTGGCATCCTTGCTCCTTATCTCCCCGGAGAGCCCTAAACCCCAGCCACCGCTACCCACGCAGACCCAGATGCATAAACACACGCAAACAGAAACAGTTTTATGGACTCTTTAGGGGACCATAGAGAGATTTTATGAAAGTCACAACTGGTTTAACACATTTGCACTGATAACAGCACATATTCTTTGTGTGCATTTTCAGATGTGAAGTCAAATTTGGGGTTCTTGGTGTTTACTGGATTTTTCAAGGAAAGCAGAGCATGGCATAACTGCATTGCCATACAGAGCAGAGAAGGAGATGCCACTCGTGACTTTTCCTTATTCTTTTAGGCAATACATACCTCATCCTGTGTGGGATGAAAGTGGAGGAAGAAAACCGGGAGGAACAAGGAAAGGAGGAGAGAGAGGCACAATAAGAGATCAGGAACAGAAAGAGAAAAAAGGAAAGTAGCAAAATGCACTTAAAGGATCAAAGATGTGACCAAGAAGATGAAAAAGAGCTTCCCTTCATACCAGACATTCCACCGACACGACAAGGAGACAAGGTGGAGCAGGGCTAACAGGAAAAATAAGACCTCATCAAAGCACGGCCACCTTCCGCCAGATCTCAGGAAACCAAAGTACCAAGCCTGCAATTTAAAGCTTCCATCGATTTCAGCCATTTTATTTCCTCTGCATCACACACACCTGAGGCATTGAAATCCACAGTTAGGCTCATTATTCCTTGTCCTAGGCCAGTTAAGGGCTTGAATAGAGGTATTTCAAGTGACTGCATTATAAGCAGCACTGATAATAGCTTTGGCTGCTCCACACATTCAACTACAAACCCCTGTTTTCAGCTGCTTGTTCTTCTGACAAGCTTTATTTTTGCATTCAGGCTGAAAGTTTACCCTACCAGGAGCTTGTGTCAAGCTGAAATTATTGTTTTCTTCCTTGAAAGTCTCAGGTTAAACAGGCTGTGCCTGAAAAAGCAATTAGAGAGATTTGCCCATATCCACAAAGTTGTGCAACCACTTAATTGGGAAAACTTCAATGGTTCCATACTTCAGAGCAGGGATTTGAAATTTAGCAGAGGGACTGCAGAGATGCAACTGTTGTGGCTTTCAGTGACAACTCACTCCGTTTCTGGGCACATGACAAGCCACTGGGGGGAAAAAAGTCCCCAAGGTCTCCAGCCTACGAAACACCATCTAGCAGGGACCTGCAGGAACAGCATCAGACTCTCCTTGCATTGCTCCTGCAAAGCCTTTGAGAGACATGATTCTCTCTCCTGCAATGCCTGTATCCAACCTGGAGGAGACCATTTGCTTGGACTGCAGAGGGCTGAAAATTTGTGGCTGAAGAAGAGGCTACGTGAGTATGCATTACAAGGAAGAGAGGGCATAAAAGAGAAGGGAAGGTAGGCACGAGGAGCAAAGGAACGGGAGCAAAGAGGAGCCAGGACTGGAAAGAAAGGAAGAGAAAGATGGAGATACAGGGGATACTCAGACCTCTGCTGCTGTCAAAGATCCAGCGGCGGTATCCAAGAAATCTGCTGCCACTGGAGCTCCATTCACTTGTGTCCCCAGTGAGCACTCAGGAGCTGGATTGCGGCACCAGAGGCAGGAAAGAGCCTGCCTTCCCTGGAGCAGCTCAGCTTAGGAAAGCAGCTGTGCTTTCCACGAACCGATCTAGCAGGAGCAGATGGACCCAAAACCACAGAGGATAGCCAGGGCTCCGGCAGACTGACTCCTGCCTTCGTGTCTTTGCACAGAAAATCGCCAGCAGCTCTGGAATACAGACTTCTCCAAAAGGCAGCACAGCGCCCGTGGGCAACACTCACTCTGCAGAGGGCCAGGCTTGGTAACGGGGTCTGCTTGCGCACAGGCAGGGAGCGTGTGGTCTGCGAGGTATCTAATACGCGCTCCCTAATCACAAAAAAACTAGCTCACTCGCCAGCTTTTATGTGAAGAGAGGGGGAGGTTATCCTCCATTCATGCACGAGGCTCCGGTATTGCGAGTGGAAATTACTGAGGTGTCCCTGGGAATCCAGTGTCCTAGTAAAAATTTACAAACAAGCCATAAAAGATGCGGAGGCCTGCTGCGTTGCTTTGATGCTCTCCATAAAGCGTTTCATGTCAGTAAACACACACTGGTCCAAGCAGTCTCCTAATTTAAAGAAAGAACCATGGTGGCTTTAAAATTATGTATGGGCAATTAGGGAATTAAGGCTCCAGGTTTTTTGCTCAGGATCCCAGTAAGCAAACTTAAAAAAAAAATATATATATATATAAGTTTAAAAGTTTACAACAGGACAGAAGACAAGGAATCCCTTCCATCAATAAAATATGACAGAGAAAGAGCACAGAAATCACTGTCTGTGAGATTGTCAGTCTCTTTCTGACGAGCATTCTGCATTCAGCGCAGGAGAGGAAAGATACACTCCTCAAAGCAGGAAATACACACCACTGCTAGCAACAGCAGACCATCCTGGATTCAAATACAGCGCCAAAAAGATCAAGTAAGGAATAGAAAAAAAAACCAACCAACAGGAACAAGAGGACAAAACAGAAGCCACCGTATTCAGGCACGCTACCTACTACTTCTCACGGACAAAACACATGGCACCATGCAGGCAACCAGCCCCCAGAAAACGCAGTGAGGAGCACAGTCCAGCTGTCAATAATGCCCAGCGAAGGCAAGAGCCCAGCACGAAGCCCCGAGGCGGGGATGGATGCGCTCACNCAGAGCCCAGCACGAAGCCCCGAGGAGGGGATGGATGCGCTCACCCCTACCATAGCCATCAGGCAACACAGGAGCAGCAAAGAGCTCCCCTCCGGAAAAGGCCCATCACCTCCCCCCTTCTCCATACATCAGCCCTAAAAAAAAAAAAAAAAAAAGTA
>RSEF01000001.1:73560861-73624720 GCA_003993805.1 Himantopus leucocephalus | reverse complement strand
AAAAAGGACAAAAAGATTTGACAACATACTAACCATCTCAAAGAAAACACGCTGCAGAGGAGGGCAGAGAGGTGATGCTGAGAGGGTAGAAAGGTGGGGGAGGAAGAGTAAAACCCAGCATTTTATATCTCAGCAGTGCTTTTACTAGACTATGCTTCTGCTATGTAATATGAGATTGGTTGAGATTGAAAACGGAGATTTAAGAGCCAGTTTTCTTAATCCCGGCCGTCCTCTGCTTTCTCACCACACCTACACAATTGTCGCATCCAAATACAAAACAAAGCAGTTGCTAATTATCGTATCTCATTATAAGGACGCCTCATCTGTACTTCTTTCAAGATTTATCACAGAGTCATTATTTCTCTCTGCAGCACGATTTCCCACTCAAGTGTGGGAAAATGAAGGCAATAGCTATTTAAACACAATTTGCAACATGGTCTGTATGTATTAATTTCTTACAGTCTTCTGGGAACGTTTTCCTACATCGGGTACCTATTCCTTAAATATACATCCATTTTCTTAACAAATTTGTGGACAAAAGAAAAGTAGAACTAAAGCATCAATTTAATTTCTACTGAATAGCATATATTTATTACTTTATAGTACATAAACACTATTCCATCACAGTGAACTAAGGTTAGGAAAGCCATTAATATATCCTTACCAACATGGCAGGGCTAGAAAGTAAAATAAAGGGGACTTGTTCACATCAGACATCATTTAGCTAGTTTTGTAATAGCGCCACATAAAAGATTTTACTGAACCAGAAAAACAGAAGACTAAAAAGGAAACCTGAAACCCCTCACGCTCATACGTTTTCAGCTCTTTGGACCCCAGTACATAACTGATACCGTGGCTGCTACCCAGAGGAGATACCATGGCATCCACGCGTGGAGCCATCTACTACCTGACACCCAAGGCACCTCCTTACAACAGAAACATCCAGCATTCACATCAGGTCTAGAGACTGTACAGCACAGTCTATTTTTGTTATGGAAAAGATTGTTTTCAGATCAAATTTGTTTCCAAAACAAAGGAATTCACCTCCCAAAGCCTGCCAGGGAGAGGGGAGGACAACATTCCTTCCTCTGCTCTCAGGAAATTAAAGTTACCCAACTGCTGGGAGGTGTTAAGAAGCCTCAGTCTCTTCCTGATGCCAATATTGAAAGGTGTCAAATGCCTTCACCTCGCACTGCTGTCAGAGGATGGTGAGGGAGCAGAGCACCATACATCCAAGCTCATGCAGAAAGTTTATTTTGTCTCCTCTGAACCAGAAACACTTCAGACCACTAATATATGCACCTCCAACTTATTTCCTCTTTAGCTTTATTTCCTTTAGCTAAAAAGGAGCCGGTGCCATTGCTGAGTGATGGGTGCTTCTTAGTGCGGAGCTGGAGAGCCATTACTCTGAAGCTGTTGCTCCACAGCTGATGAACAACCCAGCCCACAGAGGACTTCCCTCACCCAGCAGCAACCTGAACTACAACCCATCAAACAGCAGCTACAGTATTATCTCACGTGGCTATGGAGGCCAGCTGTAGCCAAGGAAAGCCCCCAACTTCACCCGGTGGCTGAAGAAAGGTCAGTCAGCCCTGGGGTTGCGCCAGTCGCGGGGATACACACCTTCCAAGGGAACCAGAGGTTATAGATGTGCACGCCCTTCCCCTAGAGATCCAGCAGCCTTTTTAGACTGTCTAGCCAAAAAGTAAGCCAGCAAGTCACTCCTGCTCAGTAAAAGGCACCCTTTCGATGGGACTTCGTGGATGGAAATCCATGACAAAGCCAACCATAAAGACAGACATCCCTTTGGGAAGTACATTACCAGGAAAGGAAAGACAATCACCCTTTTCTTAAACTATGATCTGTATTATCTTTGTTTACAGGCTACATCATTTTCACACAATCATTCAGACTGACACAACGAGCAAGAAGCGGCCCATCAGCACGGCAAAGGAAGCCTACCCAACATGCTCATGAAAATGGAGCTGTGGTCTCCCAAAGGCCTGACATAATGAGAACTAATGCCTCTGGGAGTCCAGAAGAAAACAGGAAGCAGCAAGTTTCTTGACTAACATGACAGGAAAGCATTGATATTTGAGTTTTGTGTCCAGCTTAAGTTTCAGTTCTCACCTCACTTAGACTTGTTTTGCACTAGTGCATATCAGGGCATAAGCACGAGCCTCTATCCAAAGTAATTCAACTTCATTTTTCCAGTTTGCCAGTTGCCAAGATAAAGGAGGAGGTTCTCTACTGCTTCATTCTCCTATAAAGAGACCTTAAACATATTTGATGGGGATACTGGTGGTATGTTTGTTATCCCACACATTTGCAGTTGCTGATGGTTTTTGTTTCATGCTTTCTCAAAATGGCTGCGAGTCAGAATGAGAAGCATAAGTTTCTCAAGCTGCTGAGATTTTCATGGCACTTGACCAAAGGAAATTAATAAAAATAAAGACAAGCACTCCAAACATACCCTTCTCTTTGGTAAAAGCAAAGGCAGCTTCTCTGGAGAGTCTTAACCATTGTCACTACACAAAGCTTACCTAGACATCGCCAGCAGGAAGGTTATTGCACTATTTAGTAAAAACCCATGGCAATCTTCTGTGTCCCCTCCCCAGGAACACTTAAGAAGCAAAGAATTGCTGCTGGATTCTCACACTTTAACACCAGTTCTGTACCTCGCTTGACAGTCTCCTTAGTTTTGTGTGCTCACACATTAACGCCGCAAGCACACAAAGGAAGGGAGACAAAAGAAACGCACAAACACTAGGGTTAAGTGGGCATAAACTGGCCATAGAGGCATTTAGTCTGGGAAAACATACCTTTCCAGGCAAACCTGTCAGACTTCTGAGCAGCCTTCCAAGGAGAGCCACAGAGATGATCCAACTGGACAAAAGGCAGCACTGAGCCAGTGTATGAAAGGGATTAGATAGCTGGCTGCACGTGGTAACAGAGGACTACATCTGATGAACCGAGTAGTCCCTTTTGATGGAAGAAGATTATTTTAAGAAGTTACCACTTGCAGACTCTCTTTTGGATTGTGCTGGTTTGTTTAGGTTTTGGGTGGTTTTTTTTTCTTTTACTGAATCAGAGAGCATATCTCTCTTCTTGCTAAAGCCATGGCAACTCCCGTCAGAGAAGCCATTTAAGAAAATAAGCATTAACAGATTGGAACAGGCTTTTAAAATTAATGGTCTAAAATCCACCAAGCCTAGTTTAAGAAGGTGAGAAGAATCCCACAGGCAGGCTTAGCGAGCCAGTCAGATCTGCACTGTTAGACATCCCACTCACTAAGCTTGCAGGAGCCCTGGTCTTGTCATGAGGATACCGGAGATGTGGAAACCTCAGCTGTACCAAACGCAAACAGAGCTACAGCAATCGACACCAGCTGTTCGGCTGCAATGACCCAGTAATCATCATGATTATATGTCCCAGTTACTGGGGGACTCTGCTAGAGGGATTAGCACGTCATGATCGTCACACTAAGCTCTACTCAAAAAAGCATTAAACATGCGGACTAAACGTTCAAAATAATTTCCTGCTCAAGTACCTCAATGTTTGGGAGCCCGAGAGAAGACAAGTCCTAAGTGGTAGAGAGCATTCCCATGTCTCAAAAGCAGGCCCTGGAAGCACCATCTGGACTCGCTCGAGAGCCCTGCAGCTTTATCCTGTTGAAAACTAAAGTCTTCTTCAAACGTAACTTGGGTGACGACCACACCATACTGAATTCCCAGGAATCTTGCCTCCCCAGAAGCCTCCTCCATGTCCTGGCAGAATTACCTGGGAGCCAATAACACGATGAACCAACACGCTAAATCAAAGTCAGTAACCTCAAACTCTGGGCCATGGTAGGGAGGCATCTTTCATGATGATGCAAAACATCTCCTTTGGCTTTGATGTGGAAACAGCTCCCTTTTTCAAGCTCTCAGATACGTGTTTTCTTCCTTAATAGTTTTTTTAAAGAAGATAATGGACATAAGATCTGCCCCCTATTAAAATATAAGCTTTGAAGATAGAAAACACTTCTAGAAATTATCTTGGGAATCTTGCTGAACTTTATCATATTTGGAGTCATCATTCTTTCCATACAAGTGTGCACTTCATTACTTGGTAATGGAACAATAATTGCTCTTCAGTTATGCAAGATGCACCTCTGATTTGTAAGGGGTTTCTGAAGAGGTAATGACAGATGCTTAAAAAAAATCAAATGTGAGAATATGAAACTTCTTCTGTAAAAGATAATGGGACTCAGAGAGTAGTCTGCCAGCTGGGTCACAGTCTCATCTAGTATAAAGGAATGATGATGATGTTCTGTCTTATGTATTCTTAAACACTGAACCTGGAGCCAAATTATTCATATTACTTTGTGCTTTAATCTGAGTAAATCTCACAAATGAAGTATCATCAGTGTAGGTCAACGCGTGACATTCCTGCTTTCCTGAGAGGTTCCTGCACACTCTAGGTAAGGCTGCCAGCAATTCAGCAAAGGCATTTCTCCTGATTATAAAACATACTGAGTATGAAATAAAGATATCAATCTCTATCTTTTCTTGTTTCTAAAGCTAGATCCAATATAAAACCTGCTAGGAACTATATTGTGAGGGACAATCTTGCCTTAAAAAGGATGATCTATCCAAATTTTTTCCATCCCCTTTTCTCCAACTTTACTAGTGTGAACAAGGGCTCAGTGCAGCATTTACAAGACCGAGTGTTCACTCACAGCCCTTCCAGACAAAATGTCAACTCCAGACTCTGAGCACTTTAGTTCGTTAAGGACTCCATGGCAATCCTCGTAAGATCAAGAGCAGCGCACTATCCAAATGTCATCTGTGTGCAGATGCAGTATCAAGTGCACCTCCTCATATGACTAATTTTCCAATTAAGATTGAAACACTGTTGTGCTAGAAACACAACAAACACATGGGAAGATCTCATTCTTGCCCCATAGGGATTCATTATCAAAGACACGCTAATTTTACTCTAATCTACTTGTTTTTACTCAGCAAAGGACTGACTTTTACAATATGTAAATTTTGGTCTGCAAAAATTAACTGTATTTTACTGTTTTGAAACAGTTTAGCATGACATATACAGGAAAAAATTTAAAAAAAAAAAAAAGAGGAAGATCGGCAAACGCTTAGAAAGCTTGCTTCACCTACTCTGATCTCCATGCCACTGCAGACATATTACTAGCAGGACCCAAGCAACCTAACCTGAGACTTGTTCAGATCTGAGTACATAAACTGCATCCCAACAGCGACTGCTGGGTAGACATACCCTGAGGAAGCCCAGCCTTGCACTCTGTCTGGAAGAACAATAAAACAACTATCACAAATTGCAAAACTTTCAGCTAGGAGAGCCCTGGTTAATCTAGTGGAAAAAAAGACATAATGAGATGCAGTGCTTGGAAGCTGAAATTAGATAAATCAGACTAGAAATAGGCACACGTTTTTAACTGCGAGAATAGCATATCGCTGCAGCCATCCACCTAATGCTACCTCAACTAGTCCGTCACATCAAGTCTTTAAAGTCAGGGCTGCGCTGCCTGGCTGACAGATGTGTGACACAGCTCAGAGAAATTCAGGCTTCACGCAGTAATTCTTAGACGAAGCTCCCTCTCTTGCACCATGCTTCAGCTCAGATTAGACGATCATAAACGGTCCCTCTTGACCTTAAAAATTTACAATGACGCTCCTAGTAATGGTAAAAACACCTGCACGGAGTTGCAGCTCTGCGCAACCCCGAGAGATCGCAAACCACGCAAGAGTTTTGTGCCAATAGCCCGTGTCATTTCAATCCCGTACAAACTGTCTGAGGGACAGGGACAGAGCCAGGCTGGAGGGCTGGCGTTCGGGTACCGAATTTAGTCCCTCGCTCCTGGGTTGGCAGCAGCTGAAAGAACCGTAAAAAACTGCCACGTACCTTGATGAAACAGCTTCCCCCCAAAACATCAGCTGCCTGACAGTTGTCAGGGCCTTTGAAAAGAAAGAAAGAAAAACAGATCTAATTCCCATATCCCAGCAGAGAATGCTACTGTGCGGTCTTTGTAAAAATGGCACAGCAGGAACAACAAAAAATTCTCTCCTCCCCAAATAACTAAGCAATTTTAAAATAGTTAATCCTGGAAACACTCTCAAAAGATTAGCCGTGGCTCAACAAACTTTAAAGATGATCATTTTTAATTTAATTTAAAGTTGAACATCCTTGTGTAATAATGGCAGAGATGAAGGACTATTAGGGAATAATCTTGTTTACGGATCAGTGAACTCAGAAAATTGCCAAGGCACTGTGAAACATATTCCTTATTCACACCTCATAATTAACTGAGTGCTCTGCAGAGACAGGATGCTGCAATATTAAAGCCATCTTCGTTATTAGAAAGCTGCTCATTTGGGCTGGGATGCCACTGGGGGGTTTCATTCGGTTCTGGCATTTCCAAACTCCCGGGCAAAGCACCTTCAATCCATCAAAACAGCAGACTCCCAAAGAGTAACGGAGGGCAGGGGAAGCCTTTGGTCTACAACAGCAGCATGGCTTGCGCAGAGAGAAAATAACCACCTCCCTCCTTCCCCAGTGCCATCTGGGAGCATTTCTCTTTTAAAGGCAATTGAAAGAAGAAAATACAGTTCTCTTAATTAATTCACATCAAAAGGCGCTTTTGATGGAGTCAAGAGGCCAAATCAGATCAAAGTAAATAACGCAACAAATAGTGACGTGAAGGCCCTGGGATAGCAGCTATCATGGCTTGCACTGTCTAGATCTTCACACTTAAAAACAACAAATGCTGAAGCTTTCAGCTTGTAGGAGAGGGGAGGGGGATAGGGGGCTCTATCTTTTCAGCAAATTTTAAGAGAGAAATTGTCAGTTTACTGGCAAAAAAATAGGAAGACTTGTGCTGAGGTAGATCTGCTTAAGATTTGGGAAATCCTGTATTAAGTCTCCGCTTTATGTCAGAATTCGTTTGTGAATTTGGGCAAATACTGGGAATTTCTACCCTTTGGTTTACAGGCATAACGCTTCTCCCTCACTGACGGAGCATAAACACTCGGATGGAGAGGACACACACCCCGCAGGTCCCGGACAGCCCCTTTGCACTGTAACCACAGTGCAGAGGAGAAGAGAAAACCGCTGAGGTTGAGAAAAAGCAATGAGGAGGACTCAGTTTGACAAGCGGGTTTCTGAGGAAGCCCACAAGCTTTGCCCAAGCCAGGTCACCTGGGGTTATTACTCACCCTCACACAACAGTTAAGAAAGGTAGGAGATATTGTAAACCCATATCTAAGTAACTGGGGCCCAGACACAGCAGATACAGAGTTCGATGGTCTTCTCCCTGCCCTGACCCTGAAATCAGCTTGGCCCATCTTAGCAGAGTTCAGCATCTTGCTCCAGCCTTTCCTTTCAATGGGAGACAGGCCAGGCAGTAGCAGGATGCTCTTCAGCCAAAGTTAGCACACACAATTCGAGACGCACTAATAAAAGATACTCCGATTTTCCATTCGGGTTTTTACTGTACATTTCAATTACCTACAGAGACTGCAGTCAGAACAACAGAATAAATACTATTAAAAAAAGGGTGATGCCATAAATCAGCAGGGAAAAACGCAACTTTTGAATAGCACGTTTAGAACAGAAACAACAAGCAATAATACACTGAATAAAAATCCAAGGTGTCCCTGCATCTGGAGTACTGCACGTTATTCTGAGATCTCCTCTTCCTCTGCCCAGTTTTCAAAGGATCTAATAGAGATCGAAGAGGTACAGCAAAGGGTAATAAGGCTCATCAGACACATGGAATGGCTTTTGCATGAGGAGATATTCAACAGAACAGGGCTCTCCACCCTGGAAAGGGAATACATATAAAGATACGATAAATTATGAAGGGCTTAGGGAAGTGAACCAGAAAAATTACTTTCTGCTTCTTATCGTACAAAGTCAAAGGGCTCCCAATGAAATTATCAGTTTTCAAGCAAAGGCAAAGACTTCTTCTTACGGTGTGTAATTAAATCACAGAACTCATTGCAACAAGATGTCATCAAAGTCGGAGGAGAGAAAGGTTCTAAAAAGGGAATTAGTCAACTCCATGGAGGACAGGTCCATGGAGAGTCTTAAACACAGTGCTCCAGATAAAGCTTCCAGATCCATAGACTCTAAATCACTGACTGGCAGACATTCAGCATGCGCGGTGAGGAAAGATAACCCTGTACTGGCCCTGTTCCCATTCTTTTCTTCTCTGTAAGCATCTAGTAATGACCACAGTCAGAAAACAGGCACTAAGGCTAGATGGACCCCTGGTTTGATATGGTGTTCCCACAATGTTCTTCTATTACACTGATATACTGATATGAGTTCAATAGAGAAATCCTAATATAAAGTAAAAAGAGCTCTTTTTTTTTTTTCCCCCTGAAGAAATATCATGCAAAAATTCCTATATTCCTATTCATGCATAGCATTAGACCAAATGCATGAACAAATGCCTTCTGGGTGGAAAGTCATCCGTCATCTCCAAAAGTTTATACGGGCAATGAATGAAGGAATTTGGTTTTCCATATTGAGTAATTCCATGATGGAGATACCATTCAGGATCATAAGCAGGGTGACGATAGTGAATTCACAGCATGTCAGCCAAGATCAGCAAAGCAATGCTGATCTGTAATGGAGAGAGTAGAAGGACTGGCATTAGCAGCCATTTAGATCACAGACCAGGTGACAGCTTTCTAAAGATGAAGATTCCTGATGCTCGTACCAAAAATGTAGTCTAAGCAATTCATCTTCTGAAATAAAGGCAGGACATAATTAACACTGGAGAGAACGGGGGAGAAGAGGGAGACCAACAACAACAAGTGAATTGATTGAGCTTACTACCAAAATACAAAAGAAACATCTCTGCTTCAAACGTTTACAGATAACTCCCAGGCACAGCAGTGATTACAAGCTGCTGTCATGAGATTAGGCGGAGATTCCAGTAAATGCAATTAAATCAAGCAATGTCAAAATACTGCAAGAGAACGGAAGGCCACCATTTTACAGCAGCTTTGTCTCTGCAGAAGTTCCTAGCACGGTGTTGCAAGAACAATACACGTAACAGTGTTGTATGATCAGATGAAATTACATTTTATGGGAAGGAAATAAACATAATGTTCCCTCTCCTTTCCAACCCGACTGATAATTACTCTTTTCCTGAACTTTATTTTGAACAATCAATAAAGTCCTCGTCTCCATGGAAAACAGAGAAGAGACGTTTTTTCCCTTCTAATTTTCCTCTTCTAAAATAAACACCCAGCAGGTTTGTTGGCAACTTTCACAGATTAAAAGGAACTGTATTTTATTCCATATTTTCTGTACTAGTACAACGAAAGTGCAACCATAGTTAGTTTCAAAGTGAAAATTTTACTCTTAATATTTCCTTATTCTACAGCTGATTTGCAAAAACAAGGGATTCAGAGGTCACCAAAGGAGAAATTTGAGCAGGCTTTCAGCCCCCAGCCTGAACGAAGAACCTACAGCAAACACACTGCCAACCAAAGCTTTAAACAGAGGCAGTAACTGTGTTATTCAGACAGCAGGAGTGTGATACTTTAAGACAACCAAACCTAACTTTAAGAAAGGAAGTTAAAAAAAAAAAAGAAACAACAACAACAACCACGACATATTTCAGCAGAAGATTTTCATTTTAGCCGCTCCACGATCAGTTGCGGCAGGTAATGAGAATTCATAAGGCAAAGCAGAGCGTCGCCAGATGCTGCGAGACCTGTCAGACCTGGAAAGAAAACACTCGATAGCAGCGTTCCAACAGCCCAAGCGCAAACCTTGTCTTTCAAGGCTCGCTTCGGCCACTATCTGAATTTCAGCACGGACGTTTGGGAATGTGGAATGCATTTACAAGAGTCCCTTCTGCGCTGCAGCTTCCTGGACATTCACATTCTGGAAATTGCTTAAAAGAATAGCAACAAAAAATCTGCATTTCAAAGATTTGCAGTCGGGAGAGAAATGTGCGTTCCAGCATTTCCAAGCCAAGTAGAGGATTAAGGTTTCTAATGCACTAGTTGGAAAAGGATATTGGGATAACTGAATTAGAAATGTGAAAGTGGATTTACTACTCCTCTTCTTTAGATTAAGTTGAAGATTAAGTTTGGAGTCAGGGAAGGATCTATTCATCTTGGAAAGCATACAGGAAGGATGGGAGAAGCATTAGACACGCTAACAGATTTTGTCTTTTTAAACCAAATTTTAAATCTCAACTGCTACTTCACAATAAAAAAAGCAAAGTAACACTCATCACACAACTGGAACCATCCACCTAAAGTAGTAATTGATGAGGTTGGCAGTCCTCATGTTTTTGAGCAAACGATTGCTTGTATCAGCCTGTGAAAACCTAAAGCCACGTAACTTAGTCCTGAGAGCCTGTTGCCCTTCTCTTAATACATGCTGTGATTACCAGGTTCACAAAGGAGACATGGACCAGCTCGAAAAGCATCAGTCATTAATGAGGTAGGTAGTTACAGCTGAATCCTTCACTCCTGAGAACAGTCTAAAGGTTTCCGCTAGATGTCCAAAAATGTGCCTGGAAGTCAAAGATATAAGAGAGAAACTGTTCAATTAGATTAGCTCCAGGGAAATACCTGCAATAATCCGAGCATCATCTATCTTCGGGTGTTTTGTTTTGTTTTTATTTCCTGGGTGACTGAAATCCCATTCTGTGTCAAACTAACCCAGATTTACTGCAAGGAAAATGACCTGGCAAGCCATTGAAGTTTTTCTGTTTCTCGGCCACTGTTAATTCCTTGACACTGGTTTACAGGGCTTTCAGAGAAAGCCAATGAACACGGGCACGCTGCTATTTCAAACGCTGGTTTAATGAGACTGCCATGAACTGTGAATAGAAAGGCAGTCCTGTGAAGTAAAGGGAATGAACAGAGTCTCCTGTGAGTCAGCTCTGGGACACACAGACTGCACCTACAAATTAGGGATTTCCAATTAGCAACACGGGGAACAGAAGAGGCCGACGTACAATGAAGTGACTGCAACTGCAAGGCTTAAATGCAACTCCTATTAATGAGAGGAAAAAAAAAACGCTTCCTCTGCACATGAATGAATAAGCGATCAGCATCTTTCACAAGATGGGGGGGGGGGGCGACGAGGGGGGAAGACAAACAAAAAACCAGGCGTTAATTTTTCCTCCTGATTCTGTTTTGCACAGTGTGGTTCATTGTCCCAGGCATAGCTTTCACTTATGAATTCACAAAAATGGATTGTCACGGACTAAATGAAAGTTTAAAGGATCTTTAAAAGACTAAAAAGTCTTCCCTAAAAAAAACAACAACAACAAAAAATAGCTAAAACATGTTAAGTCATCATCAGCTACGAAAAATAACATCAGACTCAGTCTTGTCCCTTTTTTCTGACGTGTGATGTAAATGAAGCCAAACTACTCGGGTTTATTTGCTGTTTACTGAAATAAACAGGGCCTCCTGATACTGCCACACATAGTCCAGGGGATATTATTTACTTTCCTCTTCCTTCTCAGAAGGATTTCAAAAGCGGGAGAGAGGTGTTTTTCTGTACCGCAAGACAAAAAAGACTACCCAGAAAAGCAGCTAAACCGATCCAACGAAGGAAGTCAAATTTAAACCCGAGCCTCTTCTGTTCTAACAACCGCCTGCACACGCGCCTGCTTTGCCGTGCACAAATAAGCCAACAGCACAAGCAACCGTGGCTCTGCGCCACACCGAGCACCAGAGCAGAGCAGGCTCCTGGCTTCTGCCTGGCTCTCCACGCTCCCTCCTCCTCAAACCCAGGCAGCAAAGCGCAGGGAAAACTCCTGACGTCGGTACAGGGTGGAGGAGAGCCGAACCCACAAAGCTGGAGGAAAGAGGAAACCGGGAGGGGAGAGAAGAGGGGAGCTAAGAGACAGCGAGTGCTGAGAGCTGGGGTCCGAGAGGAAAACCCCGGAGGGACCTGCACCCTAGCCGGGCACAGCTCCCACAGCAGGAGACTGAACCTGCAAGGCCGGAGGAGCGGGGAGCACGTGGAGGATGCCATCCACAGTACGAGTGTGTAGGTGGGGGCCCTTGAACTGGCTGGGCAAAGACTTTGGGGCTGGGAGTACAGGAGAGACCCTGGGAGGGGGAGTTTATCACTTTTGGGGACAGCAACAAGATCCAAAAGGCAAAGCCTGAGGAGCAAATATTGGAAGCAATTAAATGACTAAGGAGAAGCAAGCAAGAGAAGAGATGAGGGCAGGCTGGAGTAGACGGGGCAGGACAACAAACTGGGGAGGGACGAAGGAAGGGGCTGCCAGAAGAAGCTGCATGTGCTGTGGTTTATTCCTCTCCGAGTCTGGAAGGGAACATCATGTCATCGTGCCTCCCCTGTCAGCAAATATCTAAGGGGGAAGTCCCCCGTCTCTTAATACTGACTCCTACAGAGCACTAGCTACTGCTGCCACCAGCTAGTCTGCTCGCTCAAGTGGCAGATGTCGATGAGGTGGATTCAAAGGTTTTCAGTCCAACAGTTCACACCCCTCTGGCTCCCCACTCCAAAATTTCTGGCTATTCACCTTCCTTGTTTTGAAAAGCAAGGAAATTACACATCCAGAAACTATGCCAAAAGTACTTTAGAAGATTACAGACTGAAACAACAAACTGCAAGGAAATACCAGCACTTGGTAGTTTGTACACAGAGAAATTATCGAGAAGTTGTTAATCTGTCTCAGAGCAAGACTTGAATACCATGAAGTAAATAGGGCATGGGGCCATGCTCTGGACAAGGAAGAAACAAAAAATTCAGTAGTTGCTCATCAAGTGAGCACCAACCATTCCGGGTAACGAACAGAGCAGGAATCACACAGAAAAAATGGTACGTGATAGTGTAAATAAAGACTGTCATAATATAAACAAAAACAGTGCCAAAACTAAATCAGGCCTTTCTTACCTGGTGAGTGCATAATGTTGCAACCTAATGATGTCTAAACATGTCTTTTTGTGTGTGCATGCAACATTAGTCATCACCATACCAAAGCGGTGCTGTTTTTAAATAAACTTTAGTTAGCAAGCAATAAGATCAGTTACTTGTATTGAAACAGCACTTGCAGATTTCAAAGTTTAAGACACATAATGCCACAAGCACGCATAAGAGAGACAGTCCTTGGCTTTTTTTGGGGGGAGTCTTAAAACAACCACCACATCGCACAAATGGAGGTGGAAAAGAAGCATGCAGTACTGCGCTTCATCTTCCAGCGCACGCCATGGGAACAGAGAGATGTAATTATTTTCCCAAGATTACATAAGGGTTCTCTGGAAGACAGTCACAGGCCAGAGCGCATAAATCCTTGGCTGAATCCAAGGCTTTAGGCATAGGGGCATCCACCTCTCATGTGTTTCTAGACTCTAGCGGAGCCTTCTAGCAGCCTCAGGTACCATCTGAGCATGACAATAAATATTATCACTGACTGCAGGCGAAAGAGAAGAAGATTCATGTATTATTGCTAGTGAACACTTCCTGAAAAGACAGGACACTGACACAGCAGTAGCTAGAGCTATTGCTCAGACGCACAATGGAAAAATGGTCCAAAGAACTTAGCTCAGAGAACAGTAAACCACAGGACAAATCCACCTCTGCAATACCCACCCCAAAGGGGGCTGAACTTCATTCATAACTTAAGCTTACTAAATAGCAGGAACAGCAGAGCCTTAGCAATATGCTACAATTAAAAAAAGCTTGCAACACCATAGAAGAAGCATCCCACAGTTACCAGGATAACTATGACACTTACCTAATCCATCATCTTTCAGCACACACTGTACCTTCCTAGGCCTTGGGACTCAGGGTCCTACTTGTCTTTTGGGGTGAAATTGTGTCATCCTATTCTCAGTTCAATTTTAAACATCAGTTCCCCAAAAAATCAGCCTACGGCCAGTGACAATTCCTTTTCTTTCCTTTCACAGGGAGGCAATCCAACACCAATCTTTGCTCAGAGCATCGCAGGCTAGGAGCTCACTCCTTTATTTTCAAAACCTCACAACCCTCAGGAGCTCACCAGTGACAGAGGACGGGCGGGCAAAGCCTAGGCTGGCTCCATTGCTTAACGCTCCAGGTTACTCGTTTTGCTTTCCTAGAGAAAAAAAAAATCATTTTGATTGCCAGACTCCCAGACCTTTTTCACCACAGGCTGAATCCCAAACCACGGCACTGTCCTGGAATTTCTCCACTAATGGTGTGGTGTTTGCAAAGGCAAGGACCTTTTAGGCCAGTGTCAAGTATCCAGGTTTTTCTTTTGTTGCATATTTGCTCCAGACCAGAATAATACATTAATAATAGCTACCTTAGTGTTTTCTCAGAGGCATGCAGTGCTTTTTACTGCTGTACTCCGTGTATGAACACAATCACCGCTGACTTTCAGGGCTAGTGCAACTAAGAACAACTTAACTAAAGTTTAACCAAATCTAATAGAAAATGCCTTCCTCCTACTTCTGTAACCCGGGCAGTTTCATATCCTGAGCCACACCTTGCTAAAAAAATCCCTCTAACAAATTCAAGAAAAGGTAAAGTCTGCACGCGCGAAATGCCATATCTGGGAAACCAGTCACACTGTTCTGCCTATGTCGGTTATGAATCTAGGAAACAGCATTACACTGTGTGGCAAGGGAAAGCATTAGAAACGCAGCTGAAACTTCTGCTTTTTGAACAGGAATTTCACGTTAAAACAGAGATGCGCTATACTGTCAAACTAGTTTAAAAAAAAAATAAAAATCATTGCTAGACAAGAATTGGAAATAGAAGCACCCAGTGAGGAAAAGCCAAATCAACACCAAGCAGTTGCTACGTCATCGCAGGTTACGTGTGCTGGCGCTTTTCTCCCCCCTCTCCCTCCGCTCTTCCTTCATGTTGGAGAACAGCATCTGTTTCAGCTCAAACACTGAGCACACATGCTGCATGGGGACACAGGGAAGATATGTTATGACCTCAACATAGTTTCCCTCATAGTCTATCAGCCTTCGGGCCAGCGCAGCCATCCCTGGAATGCACCACGTTCTGCAGAGCATTTCCATTTTCCTTCCCCTGCTACTGCAAAAGGAAGCAACATTGCTGCTGGTTTAGTCATCAGATCATATTTATCCCTGCTATAGCCTTGAGGATTTCATTGAATTTTGGATCAAGGGGGTTTTGTGCCTGGAGCCCACAGTGGTAACAAGTAGCGAGCTCCCTCACTCTCTTTTGCACATACACAGAGATTTAAAGTGATGCTGTTGGGCCCAGCTCCAAGTACACCTGCATCTTCTCTCATTCCGTCACTCAGCCAAAAATTAAAAAAAAAAAACAACACACACACAAAAAAACCTAATACAACAGTTCATATAGATGGAAAATGGCAGCATTAAACATTGGTCTATTGTCCATTCCAAGGGAAGAGTCTCACCAGCTAAATCACCAAGAGCAGATGCAATAAAAATCAGTTTCTAGGTCACCTGAGAGAACAGAGATTTCAGTTTCAAAAGTATTCAAGCCATTGAGGAGTCTTGTTTTTCAAGAATGCCTGAAGCTTAGACAGTGGGCCCATCCCAGGCTCATGGACAAAGCTCGAAAGCATCAGGGTGACAAGGTGGTATGAGGGGGAGGTCACAGGCCAAACAGCATTTAGCAATGCTGAGTGCGAGGCACGAATGACATGGCATGACTACAACTCCATGAGGCTTTGGAATTCAAAAAAAAAAAAGATAAAAAAAAAAGATCTCCGTTTTCAGTGGGTTCAACAAATCAAGAAAAAGAGAATGAGCAACAATAACTATGGTCACAATTTGCACAAGGGACTGTGACAGCTTGTTTAACATATATCATCCTTGTTAAATGCACTCATGGATTTAAGAGTATAGCTGTGGTGAGCAATGAGGAGTTGGCACTAATACTGCTTTTTAATAGGAGGCGTATATGTATACTGCACCATCATAGTGAAAGCACTGAAGCTCTGGCCTTATCCCAAACAGAAGTACAAGCCTGACACGAAAGTTCTGTCTGCCCTTCTCCATTCGTGTCACATGGGAGGGCACATATGGTCACAAGCCTCTTTCAGGTCTTAAAACTCAGGGAGATGGATCAAACTCGTAAGAGATCCTAGTTACTTTGTTTCAGTAGTATACGCCAGCATCCCCCAAAATTGCAATAAATCGTGGTGATAAAACCTACAATTTTATACAGACTAACTCATTCCTTACTCCTGAAGGCACCTTGGACTGCAACCCACACATTCACTGGATAGCTGAAGATAAGAGCAAGTGCCAACAAAGAAATCTCTCTGCACCAAGAATTTACATAACTAGCTTCAGTTACTGCTAATTAGACTGATTCCCTTAACTCCTCCATTACATTTTCCTGCATTTTCCAGTTAGCTCTAGCAGCAAGATGCATAATAAATGATTATGAAATAGAAACCTAATTAATCACATTACAAGCACTTAAAAGTACAGATTAAGCAGTGCACAACTATTTTATTCTAATGAAGACCCTGCAACTAGCAACCTGGTGCACTAGATAAGGTACCTGAAGCTACTTCACTACGCCCAATCTGCCCTCCAACTTTGGAGTTTTTGAAACATTTAAAATCTTTTCCCCTCCCTTTTGCCATAGAAGAGACCTACACAAGTCAGAGAAACATCGATTGCAGAGGAGAAATTGTGTAATTAATTTTGCATATTTGATAGCAACTTCGATTTTTTTTTCTTCATACTTTTTTCAGCTACAGCAAGGATTTACTTTTTTTTCTAAAGATGGATTGTATTTTAGTAGAGCAATTGCCTTGAGTTCTCCCTACTTCATATCACATAATATGCCAATAGCACTAGAGAAGGACTGTGTACAGAAAGTATTTTAACTATTTTAATCTGTCCTGTGAGAGGACTCAGCAAATGGGAGTACGGGTAAAACTGCAGTCACACGATCAGGCAGTGGTCCACAGACCTCCAGGTGATGTAAGCGTCATTTTGAGAGTCAGTGAGCTGCCATTCATTTAATCTTGCTGTTCCATACTACTGCAGGCATGCTCCATGTGGTTGAGAACCGAGATCTCTTGAAATTACAAATACTGTAGCAGCACATTCATTCTTTATAGTGACTAGCAAACTTTGACATTAGGCAAGCAGGCACTGGTCAAATTGCCCTGTGGCTCTATGAGGCTGTCATTCCATGCAACAAGAAATTATCTGACCTTATCCCGCCTTCAAAGGAAACGGGAATTCAGAGCAAGGAAAAAGATGGCAAAGAAGGTTGCCAACAGCGTTTTAGAGAAGTTTCTTTCAAAGCAGCATCCATTACCCCATCCCAGGCTTTCCCCCACGGCTCCCGGGCGCAACTCTCACACAGATGTGTGGCAGCAGGCTTCCCTCTCAGCCACTGGGACCAAGCCAGCTCTGCTTTGGCCATCCCACAGCAAACCATCACACAACAGGCTGTTGCAAGTGCATTGCACACAGTCAGTCACTTGAAAAGAGAAGCTGAAAGGCTTACACCATGAGAGCCCCCTTTTTTTTAAAAAAAAAAAAAAAAAAAAGTAGCTATGTACATGCAGAGCTTGATTTGCCGTGTGTAGAAATCCTTTACAACACTTGAAGAGGCAGCTGCCGAAAAGCACATGCCAGTTGGCAGCCTGGACGAGTTCCCTCTGAAGCCATCCCACGTGCACGGTCTCTCCAACACAACTTCTACAGCCTCTCCTGAAGAGGCTGGAAAGCCAGAGGCTTTCTCTCGGTGTAAGCGAGGGACGTTCCTGAAAGCGGGGGCAGAGTAAGGATGTCTGGAAAAAGTACAAAGTAAAGGAGGGGGAAAAGGAGCAGTAGGAAGAAAGAAACAGTGGTAAAAGAAACAAGAAAGAAGAAGATGGAGCAAGACAGCAGACTTATTTTATATTTATACCCTCCACCATAGTATCCATCAGGGAAAATGGAAAACAAACACAAGTATCAAAGAGAACAAAAGCATTGAGAGAAACGTGGAGAGAGCAAAGGCTAGGAATAGCAGCTGCACCAGCGTCATGCTCAGGTTACTCCTCCCCCACCAGGTCCTAAACTTTAGAGGCAAGACGTTAAATGAGGCTTTTGGACAGCCCATTCTGGCCTGGCAGAGCAGAAGAAACCAGAGTGACCCACACTTTATAACTGTGTTACTCATTTGAGGATACAGGAGAAGAAATAAATTCAAACAAACAACTTTAGAAGCTGTTCGCAACAGCCAGAAAAGTCTCCGTGCCGCAGCAGTTAGCACTTACCCACTCCAGAATGCCTTGACTTCCGTACCAGTTTTGTGTCACAGATTCCCACACAGAGAGGCAACACGACTGAACCCGCTCCCCTCCTTGCTAAAAACAAAACCAAAACCCCAAGCATCCCCAAGTCAGACCAATCAGACAAAACACCTGCAGGGCCGAAGCTCTCGAGTGGGTTCAACCATTTAAACTACAGGTAGAGGAAACACACTCTGACCTGAGATGTTACAGATCTCACGTGTTGCCTATATGCCATCGCTACTGATGCAGCAAGACGATTATTTAAAAAACAAACAAACAAACCACAAACAAACAAAAACCCCCACAACCAACAACAATCAAGCAAACAGCTCCCACTGAACTGATTACGAGGAGTGTTACGTGGGAATAAAGCACTCCCTTTCCAAGGTTTCTGGAGTGCTGCATGGGGACGGTTCAGGTGCCAACCATTCAATGATCACAGAACTGCAGCAGGTAATTCCTGATCTATTTAAGGAGCAAAACGCTTTCCCCAAGGAATAGGTAGTGCGGGGCAATTCGTTATTACGGGTCTCCAAATTAAGTCATACTGTGAGTGTTTTGTAGTTAAAACCAAAAGTCAGCAACAAAGGGCAAGCTGGGCAAGGGCTACTAGGGAGATTGTACAAAGGTCGAGGTTGAAAAGAAAAAACACCTCACACTCTGGCACAGACCCACGGGGCGGCTGCTGAGTGACACCCCCTTAAACACTCTTAGTAACTCCGTGCTGTTCCGCAGGAATAACGGTGCCGAGCGCTGGTGCCGTGCCAGAGCGCGGCCCTGAGTTACCGCAGAGCCCTTCCTTCCCCAGCGAGGTGCACAATGAACACGCCAGGAACACCGGACGCAACTGGTGAAAATCTTTGTTACTGCCCGAGCCCAGCCCTCACCTTTATATGTACATTCTTAGGCATAAAGCAAAAGTGGCCATCACCCCTGCTTTCGTATATTTACATAAATATGTATACACACACACATCTCTGTATGTATGTATACTCACATGCAGAAATTAGACGCACAGGCACGTGCAGATATAGATATATAGCAATATCACATAACGCCCTGCTCACGCTCCACTCCCCTTACTACAGGCATTACTGTATACACGCACGTATTCCCCCTCTTCCCATTCAAACTAGCATTACTGTTTTGGCTTTCTCCGTGGAGAAGCCGGGAAGGAGAGCATTGCCTACCAATACCATATTAGGATAGAAAGTCTCAGGACAAGGACAGTCCTCAGACATTCTCCTCTTCCCAAGCAGAAGAAATGCACTTTTTGATTCCCTCCTCTTTCTTCCCTTAACACTCCTTCCACCTTCTCTCTTCCCTCAGCGCATTTCAAGACAAAAAAATGGCTAAAACAAAGTGAATGACTTGACATTTTAAGGTAGGATCAGCTGCAAACTAAACCACAGCAGAGCAGCAGTACCTCCGAATGGCCCACATGGCTTTGCTGGGCACAGAAAGGCCACCGCTCCGCTGATGCTCGGCTGACGCCGGGTGGCAGGAGCTCCAGGTGCCCCGGTGAGGAAAGCGATGCTTCCCGTTCTCCCGGCCAGCCGGAGGGACGTGCAGCGAGGCAGAGGGAGATGCAGTGGGCTGCCGGGCGGGTCTCTGGTGGATCCCCCCATTTCTCCTGATTACACATGCAGAGAAAAAAGGGGAAAAAAAAAAAAAAAGAGGTGAAAGGGGAGAGAAAAGGATTTAAGGATTTTTATTTTTCACGTTTACTTATCAAAAGGTTGAACATTATGAAAACAGCACACCATAGTATCTAACTACAAGAGATGACATTTTATTTAATCCAAAATACAAAGTCTTTACGTGCTGGGAGGACAGGATTTATTAGTTCCTAACTAGATGTAGAGGAAGAGACCCAACAGCAACAGAAGATGAGCACTCCCGTATCAAGCTGTTCTCTGGACCTCTGGTAAGATGGGAAGCACTGCAAGGAAAAATATGGTGCCATTCCTAATTTTTTGCTGCAGAAAATAATTGATGTTCTGCCTCGTTTAAACAGCAAACAGATCTGTACAAGTCAGAGGAAGGAGCAGGAGGAGATGAGTTTCAGCAGCATGTAGAAGGCTGCTGGTTTTCTGCTGCCCCCTAAAAAAGGCAAATACAGTCATAAAATCCGGAGCGCCACAAACAGACAGAAAAGTGCACAATACATGCAACCAGAACAAATAGGAAAATGCAGCACATCTGGACTACACAGCTTCATTCCTGCAAGCTAAATAACTGCTGCATCTGGGCAACTGGATGCCAGGTTGGAATGTGAACCTACAGGAAGGGGGTGACTGAGGGCACAGATTTTCCCTTGATTAATTAATATTTGTGTTACCTTTAGCCAGGCAGCCCCTGGAACACACTGGGCAGACTGTAAACGCCGGTGTTAACGAGCATGCCTGCTGTCAGTCCCCAGAAAACTCCTCACAGGCTACTGGTCCACCAGTTACACCGTTACAAATCACTTATCCGGTCAAAATAGGAGAAATCCTCTGCCAATCCATCGTACCTGCCCTCTGACTGCGACTGCTGCTAGAGGGGCCGGAGCGGGGGCAGGTGGGCCTGAAACGTGGTCCATCCCCCATCAGGACCTAGAGGAAGGGCTGAAATGGGAGGGAAGCCAGGATGCTCCTGAAAGAGGACAGTCCCTCTTCTCCTCCCTGCATTTGCTGCTCTCGCTTTGTGCCAGCTCTGGCATTCCCCAAACCCTTCTGGGAACTGATTTAATTCACGACTGCAGAAACATGAATTCGGTGTCCTTTTTCATAAGCTAGATACAGTAGCTCAGGCAGGGGTGTGACAGCCTCCGGAGCCTGCGGGGCAGCACCGGTGGGAACAGGAGAAGCGACGGCAGGAGCGAGACCTCCCATTCTCAGTGGCGGTAAGCTCTTACGCTCACTCGTCGATAGATGTGCGCCAGGTATGGTTTGGGAGAGAAATGCGTAAAAACCAGCTTCTATCAAACAAAAGACTACTGCCTTTTAGTGGAGATACAGAATAGCATAGTTATTTGTGGCACTAAGTGGGTGAGGCATACAAACTTCCAAGTATTTGATTTTTCTCCAGTGACTGCTGAGAGCTGCTAATTATTCCAATTATTCCAGATGTGGCTGGATATTTTCCCTCTTTTTCCATTCTGTAAGGACATAAAGGATCAAACCTGATTTTACTACTAAACTTCATATGATATTTCTACAACCATGACATCATAACTGAATAATCAAGCAGATGTTGCGAATGGGAGGAGTTAAGCCAGAGAAATTTAAAGATGTTGATGCCTCAGTCAGAACTCCCACAGAAAAAATAAATGTTAGTCTTGCCAGAGTGAACTGAGCATTTTGGAGATCAGTTCTTCACATCTGGTCTATCTACCCAGGAAAAGTTATCAGGCAGCGATAGAGTAACAAAAAAAAAAAATGCCAAAAACCAAAACCAACAACAGA
The DNA here is from genome assembly GCA_003993805.1 of Himantopus leucocephalus. Classification (NCBI taxonomy): domain Eukaryota; kingdom Metazoa; phylum Chordata; class Aves; order Charadriiformes; family Recurvirostridae; genus Himantopus; species Himantopus leucocephalus. Next base: position 73,603,000 of record RSEF01000001.1, on the reverse strand, counting down.
ATGAAACCTTAGTGCCCTCCAAATCTGTCAAATGTGTGCCACCTAATTCAGCGGGGCAAGTCCATCTCCCACAGTGCTGTATATAATAATATATACTTTGCAGACAGAGGTGGCAACACTTGAGAAGCACAGCGAGCGTAGCAAGTTACTTACAGTTTGAGTCCATTGCAGGAGAGGGAAAAGAAGTCATAAACCAAGCACACGCCAAACACAGTGACTCCAGTTTCTTTCACCAGCATTGCACACGTCCCAAGGAATAAACTAAGCAGCAAAAAGAACGGGGAGGCAGTGGGAGGGAAATGTTCCCCAACGTAAAGCTGATCCACACTCCTGAAAAATAGATTTGACATAAATATTTTAACTTCTCAGTTATTTTCATGTTTACTACTTCACACAAATACTGAGACACTTTTCCTTAATTTCTTAAGATGCTGGTAATAAGTGACATGAACCATCTACACTGTTCACTGAAATGAGGAAAGGTTTAGACACAGGACAGGAAGGGAAAACACAAATATTGAGGGGCGCACCAAGAATCTGAGCAGAGGAGGGGAAAAGAGACAAGCAGCAAGGTAAAGTGGACTTGAAACAGTCAGAGGAAGGCAGAGTAAGTACAAAGACCGAAAGGGCAGAAAAACACCTGCTTTCCGTCATCTAGAATACACATGCTTAATTCTCCTTATGTGACAAAATGCACTATGCAAGCAAAAATTCCTCCATCCCACCCACACTCCCCTGGAGTCAAAGATGTGTCCTAATCGTTAGTAGACTGGGCAGCAAGCCTGTATGAGAGGGAAGAAGGTAAGAAAGAACCAAAATCAAACAAGCTGATTCCTGCGGGGTCACTACCAGTTTTACCCCTTTGAAACCTCCTGATGAAAAAAGCGGTGCGGATTTGTCGCAAACAGCCCAAGAGGGATGGATATAAGCAGTTTTTCCACGTGGCCATGGTGACATGGTGCTATTCCTAATTGAAATAACAATGCAAAAAAGGGGCAGAAACCCCATCCGAGTAAAGCTATTTCTTTATCTATACTTGCTCAGTCACAGTTTTAGGACACAGACCAGCTAGCAGTGCCAAGTTCTCATCTGAAAAGGATGACTGATGGTCTATACGCAATCCTTAACTCTCCCAGACCAGGTATGTCAGAGTCCCACAGTCACAGCACGTATTTCAAAGGCAGGCATGTCTCTATCCTTTCTTCACTCTACATACAGACAATTTGCCTTCAGTTGAAAACATTTCTTTGTAATTTTTAGCTCTACAAGCCCTCCTCTAGTGTATGGTCAGCTGTAACGTCAATGGAAGAGGGGACCTTAAATGTTGGCTTCTCTTTTGATATTTATTTGCTCTCATAAGCATCATACATTTGGCACCGGGGCTGAAAGCAGGGGCTGGGGCACTTCCACGCGGCAGTGCTGGGGGAACCACCTCTGCCAACAACAACCGAAAACTGACCGGTTTCCCCTTTGTCTCCTCCTCAGACTAGAGCATGTCATGATATTATCACAACTGATAGGAAGGATCCATACCTATTATAGGAGAGAAAAGCCAACAGAAAGAGTAGACAGGCGAGGACATCCGCTCTGCCTACTATACCTGTTACCTAAAAGGAAAAGAGACACACGGGTGTAAAAGCATATATATAAAAAGGCATGCACGTTCAGTGACTGTTTCAATGATCCATGCTATTTTAACCTTTTTTTCTTTCAGTGTTATCCTTCCTCAGTATACTGAAATGTTACTCGGTTAGTGTAGGACATGTTCAGTTTTGTCTGCTGCATTTCTCACTTGGCAAAACACATGAGTAAGCCAACAGTTAAGTCACTCCTTACTTTCTTATTAAAATATTAATAAAGTTGCATAGAGAAATGCCAGTTTTAGGGATCTGTTTTAATTTTGTATAATAAGGCTCAAATGAGAAATGTATCCAACTCCCAGAACTGAGATTTGTTGAAGAAAAAGACTAATTGAAAGAGCAACCCTTTGAAGAAGATTTATTATATATGAACGAGTTAATAATTAATATTTGAATGAACTTTATCAACAAAAAGTGATAGTGGTACGTCATTTATTCTCTTTCTGAATATTCTGAGTTTATGAGACTTTTTTTCTACATATTGATTAAGCAAATCTTTCTATAAGAAAGGGAACACAGAAGAAGAATGTATAAACACTCTTTTTACAAACTACTTCAATATTCCATTTCATAAAGATCTAAAAATTGCCCATAAAGCAAATAAAAGGCCCTTTGAAATTTCGCCTCTTTTGAGATTACATAATTAAGCTATATTCAGCACTCTTGGCATTTATTTTAACCTTTTTAAGTTCTGACCCAGACAAAAATAAATTCGAAGAGTACCTCTTCTAAAACCTCCCTCATAATATAAAGCTGTATTATCAAAAGCAGCCTGGCTGATTAGTTCACACGAGACAGCACAGGGAGTAACTGTAAAGCTCGTGGCTTTTTGTTACTAAGGTAATCTCTCCTCAAAAGTTCTCAGCCCCAGCAGCCATTTCCCTTGCTCAATTACAAAGGCTCGTAAGGAGAGCGTGTGATGTCAGCGGTATCTCAGCTAAGGAGTGCATTTCTGGTTTCAAGTAGGGATAGCTAGGCATTACATTTCCTTCGCAAAGACGGCAAGACTCGTTTTATCTACAGAAGTACCTCCCCACACTAACAGACTGCAGTTCTAGCGTGACTATGTCTTTAAAAGTTTCCTTATAACAAAGAGAAAAATGTCCAATAGGAGCTGTCGCTCTGTAAACTTACCATGATGTTTATTAAGCTAACAAGTTTTTTTTTTCTGAAGATGATGCTCCTGGCTTTTAATTGAAATCAATATAAATTAATCTATGGGTCACATCACCTCTATCTTAGCGATCCCCTCCAGAATACACACTAATGCCCCCTTCACTTTTTCTCCCTTAAATTGATGACTATAGGAGGTGACTGAAGGCATGCAACAATGTCCCAGCAGGAGAGCGTGGCCTCACCAGCGTCTTTGGTTTCAGAAGACTCGACATTTTCACCAGCTGAATGACTGTCCATTTATTCCCGGCATCGCTGATTAGGACCATCAATTAGAATTTAGTGCCGGTGCAGAAAGATGGCAAGTATGAATACACTTTTTTCTTAATGACTCCTGCAAATTATTTTAAATATAGTATATTCTCACCTTTGCTCCTCCACAGCAAAAATCACAAGTACCATATTCTGTATGACTCAGAGGTTTCTTTAAAAAAAAAATTAATTTGAAGTATGCATTTATTTTTAGCTTTTGTGTCACCGTTCTTTTTTGTGTCGCATACTTACAGCCTCGGTGTGAATGGGATGCACAGCAAAGAACAGCGCCGTGACAAAAGCAAGTCGACAGTCCTTGAATACAGCTTTGTCACAAGTGTACATCAGCACAAGAGTCACTAGACAGTGTAAAATTACATTCACTGCGTGGAAATAGAAGGGGTTCATACCAGCCAGCAATATGTTTAACCTGTAAGGAAACAAAACAGAACCATTACTAGACTGGAAAGGTCTTGTAATAGCAGGAGGACATCTTTCAAATACTCTAAATTACGCTTTTTGCCCGATTTGCAGTCTTCTAATGCAAGCGCTATTAAACTAATAAGTGAAAAATCACTCTGAACTTCTGGCTTACCTGATTAAAGAGAAACCACTTCCCCAATTTTCAAAACATGCGGTTGCACTGGGCAACCTTCTTGACACTGATGGGCGAGAGGCTTGTGCCCTCCCAGTACAGTTTACTGCAGCGAGAGGATGTCTGTGCTTCCTTAGCAGCAAGTAACACCGGGCCAACACCAGAAGTACAGCACTTGTCCCATTTCCCTGTTGGCACCTTCTGCGGTTGCCTCAGCCCCGTGGCAGCTTTACAATACGGGTAGTTATTTTCTACTACGGAATAGATGCTTTTGCTTGGGAACGACCAAGACAAGAACTTGGTCAGGCGCTGGAGCATCCGCTTGGCATTTTATTTCCATTTAACTTTCAAAATACTTTCACATACTGAAGGTTAAGCATTTATTTAAATGCTTTACTGAACACCAGGACTACACTAAGAAGCTGGTCCGATAGTTAGCACCATTTTTATAAAGACATTGATGGCAAAGATAAGTTAGCTAACATCCCCCTAGACTCAATGAGACAATTAGGGTTCGTTGTTTGTGTTGATCATAAAAAACATAACAAGCTGTTATGACATTTGTTTGACAGCGCGTATTAACACATTTTTCTGGTCACTGTTTTTTGCAGCCAGCTTGCTTAACAGCTGCTGACAGGCTTTGCCTTACATGCAGTTGAAGATAACTCAATTCTCTTTAGAATTAACTGCATCTCTACATTTGGACAAATATATATATACACACACACGCACATACACATGGTGTCACTACCTAGGGAAGACTCCATATATAAACAAGGAATTTGGAAGCACTGATGTTAAAGGACATTTTTTAAAAAAACAAAACGACAAGGCACCCAATGAAAAGACGACTCAATCTAAATATTTTGCATGTAGCTGTAAACATGCTAAAGGGTCAATACTCCTCCCTGTTGTTCCTAACAGACTCCAGGTCTCCCATGACATAAATGACGCAACAGCAAAGCCACCGAGTTGTTGCTACTATGCAAACGCCTCAGGTTTTCTTGTAAGACAGAGGAGGTGCAGTATGACTGTGAGGGCCAGAAAACATATGCTTTTTATAACTACTCTCCACATTCCTTATTCATAAGCAACAGAGTGCTATCTGTCCTGGGCTGCATTTTCCAGGCCAGTCTAACTTTACCAGACCAGGAGTCTTACTTGTGCATTCCTACTCTGCTCCCACTGGAGCGTTTGCGGAGGCAATAGCTCAAACCCAGAAAGTCTGGGAAAAGTGAAATTTTAGCATGACTTGACCTTTCCCTTTGAAGTATGGGTTGATGCAGCTACATTTTGACAAGACATCAGTCTGTGTGATTGAAGAATACATGAAGAGTTGGGGCTTTTTCTTTTTTTGCCCCTCCCCATTTCTCCTGCAAGCCACTTCAGGGCAGCGGCATACATCACTTTCCCTCATTTCTACCAGCACCAAATGACAAACCACAGCAAATGGCAGTAACAGACACCCAGCCAGACTTTCAGCTGTAAATCCGCTGCAGCAACGGGAACCCCTGGGCCTAAATCTTGTTTTCAGCGTGCTGTGGGGAACAAGGGGCAGCACAGGGCCACTCTGCCCCAAAGGAGATGAAGGTCCCGCTCAGAGGCACCTGCAGATGTGTGCAACAGCAGGGACCACCTGCAGTACCCATTCTTTATACAAATGAATCATTTCTGGCTGTAAATCAGCTGGATGGAGCACAGTCATCACCATCACTCCCCCTCAAATGCCGAAGTGTGCTCTGGCAACCTGATTTCTGGAGAAAGCAGACACGGCAGGTGAGGACAGTGAGGACAACAAGTGCTCAGGCTACCAGGTGATATGAACCCATGCACCAAAATGTGAGAGATTCTCATTTATTTATTTGGCCAAGTTGGGAGGACCAATCACTAAAAACACGACATCTGACAATACCCTTGAAAAATCTCTCATTAGTCTCCATGGATCATGCTGGATCACTTCCCACCCTGCAAAACAGATCTACTGGCAAGAGAGGCAGAACCCTTCAGGGGAGGGATCTTCCTGCCATCAAGTCACCCATCCCAAAGGCAGGGTGTGCTCTTCACGGCCCTTCTTGGGGCGAACATCAAGTCAACAAGGTTGTAAGCTGTGAGTTAGCTGATGTAAGTTATTGAAAACAGAGATGTAAAAGCATCAGCCTCACAGCTTAGCTACTCCCCTGGGTATTCTTAAAAAAAAAAGGGGGGGGGGGCCAGAACAAAACACAAACATAACACCACTATGGTATTCAGATAAGCCTTCCATGAAACAGCAAAATCTGACTGCAAGCATGCCTCGGTGTATGTTTTAAATACCATCTTTGGTGGTCCATGAACGCTAAATGTGAAGCGTGCAGGTGCTATATTCACACCAGTGGTTTTTTGCTGCTAAAGCTCTTTGTCATAAGAAATTAGGGCACATGGCAATGAAGGAAACATTCTTTTGTCCTGAAACAATCCCAGCAGAATTATTTTGAAAGGTTAGCAGTGGTTGAATTTATTGTACGTCAAACGGGTGAGCAAATCTGGGGCTCCAAACAGCTCTCATCCAAGTCACAGGAACTTTGCAAAGCTCCCCAACGTGCTCATACACCCATGGGGAAAAAAGGCAGCCTACTATGGAAAGCCAAATTTGCTCCACTGCAGAGCAACTATGGAACAACTTCTGCACAAGAGAGCAGGAGGGGATGAGTAAATCAAAAATGACTTCTCTTTTCTTAAACTTTAATACCCTTACAGAGATGCAGTCTTGTCTTTGTTTACTGGCAACAGCATTATCACGGAGTCATGTAGTAATTATACATGGTATACGACTCAGCAAACAAAGGAAGTAAAACAGACATAGGAATCTCAAAATTAAGTAAGAAGTGGTGTTCAAGAAAACGTTCATGAACAGAAGTTCTGGCAGGCAACAACAGTACTCTGGGAGGGGGAGCTTATAATCCCATATCTAAACTGGCCCACAAATAGGGAAAATATTTCATTTTTTAAGTGGCAAGCCCCAAAGACACCAATACTACCCTCAGTTCTAATTTGCAGCATCATGTGGGCTGGAAGACCACAGCTGCTTCTGCATGAAGATCGTAACATCTGTCTGAGCAAAAGCACAACTTGTGGGAGACGTGTTATGGCCTTGGTCGAGCACACAGCGAGGAGAGCAGATGCTTTGGGCTGGCTAAGGTTTTTTGAACTGACTGCTCATCAAACCAGAGAGGTGTTTGCAAATAGCATTCTAAAGATTAGGGGCTGAATAAAGCAAGTGACCATGCTCCTAGGAATAGAGACACTTGAAAGAGGAGATACCACCATCTCAGACAGAGGAGGTATTTCCTTGGGGTTTCCTGTGAAACACTCAGAGAACAGTTTTGCATTGCCTCAGCACCTCTGCTGGAAGAGTCCCTGGAGGCAAAGAGTGTGCTAAGTCTCCTGAGAAGTGGTGAATGGCAGTTCAAATGCAAAGGCCCTCAAAAGGCCCAGGGGAAAAGGGGGGGGGAAGAGAGCACGTATACCAAGGAGCAGTCTCTCAATACTAGGTGACATTGACAGGTACCTTCTAATAGAGCTGGTCAGCATCACCCAAGCTAGCACCAAAATAAAAACTCATTACAGAAATCGGAGCATCGATCACATGCCCCGTCAGAGCAGAGAAGGCTGCCCTGAAACACGTATTCAAGCAAAGACTCTTGTCCCAACATCAGTCTTTGTGTCCAAGTGTTGCAGCATGTGTGGTTCAGCATGTCACACCCAAGGCAGAGCACTGCCAAAACTACATGCCCAAGCAGGAGGTATAGCAAAATAAGAGGTATATGCCCTAACAGAGAAATCCCTTGATTTTATTAAGGCTAATGGATGTTTTCCAGGAACAGCAGTGTGGCTCGCCTTGCCACCTACAGCAGCTTTTCCATTCCTCCACCTTCCACTCTAAGAAAAGGAATTACATAGCTGCGCTCTCACAAAGAGACTTTCACAGGCACCAGCTGTTGAGGGTCCACTGAGTACAGCTTCTAAGAGGGCTCTCCAGAAGAAAGCAAATCACTCTTGCTCTTGAAAGAATACGCAACATCTATCAGCACCATCGCTTAATCACTTGTCCTCCCTCCCCCCAGCACTCCTGCCTCATTTGAAGAATGGCATTTGTAGAGCAGGAACAGTGCACCATGCTACCCTCAAGCCACAGGCACTTACTCCTCCTCTGGATAAGCCATCAGGCTGGGACACATCTCCTTGGGTAAGCAATTCCCCATACAGAGGACCTGGAAATCGAGTGGGATTCAGTGATTTCATCCTCGCAGACGCAAAACCAGAGGGGTCTATGCAGCAAGAGTACGATCTTGCAGACAAATCCCATACATACCCAGTTATGGTATATAATCACCAGCACCCCCGGGCTCTAATATAGTGCTTTTTATCCACTTGTACACATGAAGACTCATTCAACCTTTTTTAAGGCCTCTTATGATTTAATAATATTGTAAACCATAATTGGAGAGTTTCTCTTTTTATAGATTTTATTATCATCCCTGGGCAGCTCTTGTTTAGTTTAATCTGTTTTATTATTTTCAAAAGACTAACAAAAAAACCCACAACATGTTATGAAATAGAAATGTACAGGATAATAATGGTAATTTGTCACAACAAGTAACACTCAATGGAAAGTCTCAGAGCATCCCACACCTCATAAAACCCCCACGGTTTTTATAGAGGAAGGCTCACATGCAGATTTATATAAATTAATCTAACATACGAGGATGGATTAAGTTTCCTGTGATCTTCCATTCCTTTTGGAATTGTGTAATATATATGGCAAACTTTAGGCAAACTAATACCCGGTTCCAGCGCATGGTGGAATCTCCTTATAAACTCCACAGATGCATCTACTGCGTGCCAGGAAAATAAGCATTTACACTCCAAAAAATGGTGCAGCTGCATCAGTGGCAATAATGGTTAAAGCTCTATGTGGAAACAACTCAAAGATTAATGAAAAACCTGTAGCAGTACAGAAAAAAAAAAAAAAGCTGTCTTTGCAGCAGTGTTCGTGCAATGGCCAGCACAGGCAGGGCAGAGTTTCCACCACAGTCCAACTGCACTTTGTGCTGATTTGTGTTGATAATCTTTTCATAGTACAGTACCATGCCTCAGAATTAAATGGACGATAAGGCTTAAATGGTTTGTTACGTGATTTGCTATAACGGGGATGGGCGAGAAGACAGAGGCCATTATCAATTCCCAAGCTATTGCAATTCCCTTCGAGCACAACAGTCATCGTGTACAAGAGCACTAGTTAAGTGTTGGCATTCAAAGCAGGTTATTGCTTCCCAGCATGGTTAGGAAAAGAAAACAGAAATCACAATTAGACTGGGAAGCAGCAGCACCTTGGAAGCGGCAAATATGCCAGGGCAGAAACTGCTCGTGAAACCCTAGAAAGCGTGGTTTGATGATTATTCCTGTGTTAAGAATACCAAAAGCATCATTCATGTGCCTTTAGATTTGCCTCCACAAACAGCTTTGGAAAATTAAAAAAAGCCAGACAATGGCAATTTACAAACTGACAAACCAGGTGTCATTTTACCCAGATTTTGAAGAAAAGAGAGTTTGTCTCTGCAGGAAAGCAGTCAGGAACAGAGCAAGTAAATGCAGAGAAATGCCTTTAGCTAACCACCAGCAGCCAGAGCTCTTTATTTTCATGGACTCTGAAGAGTATTGACAGGGATGCTCCTGTGGGGAAGAAGGCTGGTCCAAAGCTAAGCCTTTTAGGTGAAAAAAGACAAAAGAAAATTAAAGGTGACACTGGTGCAAGAGGAATTGGATGCCAGAGGAGAGAAAATCTCCAGGAATTGGTAGGTGTTAAATAGAGACAAAACACAACTGAAGCAAGCGGCAAACACAGGCGTGACTGGATTCACGTCAGTCAAGTCTTTCAGGAGAATCTGCCTGGACCTTTTAGTGAACACTTCCCTTCAAGATAAAAGGCTTTTAATTCAAGGGACAGACAAATTTTATTAAGGACTGAGAAAGCGTTGCGACTAGGCAGAAGTCCTACGTGTTTTGTACCCCCCTCTCCTCCTGGGCAGATCCTCACCTCCGGGCTTGGCTGCAAGCGGCGCGGCGACACAGACCCCCAGCCCAGCCAGGTCTGCGCCCTCCCTCCCTGGCCTGGGAGCTTCCCCCGACCCTCCCCAGGAGTCCTGTTCTCCCTCCAGCGAGGGCAACCCACCCTGCTGGTCCCCCTACAGAAACACAGGCCAGACCTACAACGAAAAAAACATCAGACACCTGCTATGAAAATTACATTCAAGGAGGGGAGGACAGGACTTCTGTGCACCTGGAACTGGGGGGAAAACACCAAAGCTTTGAGGCACACGCACCCTCTCCCAGACCTGAAATGGCAGCACAGGCACCCTGCTCCAGGTCAGAAGAAAAGCTTATATGCCTAGAAACGTGTCCGAATAATCCGACTATAACACAACCAGTTCTAATAAAAGCAACTGCCTCTCTTCACGAACTCCACCTCACCCAGTGTGGCTACACCAGTACTACATCAATTTCATGGCAGGTATCACAGTATCAGTATGGAGAGTGATTGCCATAGCTGGGATAGAAATATTAGACGAAGCTGCACAGAAGAAATACTGACACAATCTTAAACATTGTGATATTGCCTTAATATAGGTGTACAGAGTGAAGAAAATACTTGTGCACTGTATATTTAACCTGACGCATTATAGCTCCACTATATTACCCTGTGATGTCAAACTGTAATATAGCATTAAATCAAGAACAAATACAATGTAAGGTCTTTTTTTTTCTTCCCCAGGTTGTTTTGGTTTTCTTAAGCTCCCTGTCCTTGAAACTCATGCCACTGATACAGCTGGAAAAATAGAAGGATCAGCTGTAAGCAACTAGATAGATCAGAAGGGTTGGCAGTGAATTATTGAATTAATTCTCTCTTTGGCTATGTATTTACATCTAACTCAAGCTCACAGTCACTTAAGGCTTTGATCCGAAGCCACCAGTAGTCTTGCATTAGGTTCTCGGTGCCCACACAGAATACTGAACTGTCGCTGAAGGGTCCCATTTACTTCCTAGGCACGTATGTACCCAAGCCATCACTGGCTCGCAGCCTCTGTGGGCAGAGCTGGTGGGTCATCCATTCTGCAGTCAGCAGCTGAGCACAGCCCGGACTTTTTAATTTATCTTTTTCCCCCCATTTTTTCCAGCCAGAGTCCTAGTAGGATGGCTCTGTGCACAAATTGTGCATCTATGTCTTTTCTGGCAGGAGAGTTGCGTTCCCTTTTACACCTTGTCTCCCCCAGCTCCTCTCCTCCTGGGCCACCAGAGCCACCCAGCAGCAGCTGGAGTGGACGCTCTTACACCCCTCTCACCGAGCCAGGTGTGTTCCCAGTGAACAGTCACCGCTGCCACCTTTGAGGAAAATCAGGTATCCCCTGTGCTTCTCTGCCCAGTGTCATCCTCCTGAGTCTCTGTCATGGCAGTGTGGCCTAGACCTGTCACTGCCTTTTCCTCGTCAACCCAGTCTTTCGTCCCTGGTGAGCTGTTACTTGAGGCACCTCCCTCACCAGCATCTGCCTTGGCCGTGCCCTCCATCCCGCTACCAAAGAGGCTGAGCGGGAAGGGCCTCCGCTTCTCCACCACCTGCAAAGCCAGGAGGCTCATCACTGGCTAAGAGTCTTTAAATCTTGGATTCGGGGTTTTTTTTCCAAAAGGCTTCGTTCTCACCGTTTCCTACCACTGCACACCTTCAGGCTAAGTCTATTGTGTTGCTGACTACATCAAACCTCCATCACCTGTTCGTGTCTGGACTGAAAAAAAAAAATATCTATCTAAATGGGGATTTGGCAGTCAAGAAGAGACAGAGGGAGGGAGACAGCACTGAGGATTGCACCTTCTGCTTCAACAGTTGAGAAACATTTTTGCAAAACCACTGGAACCAAGGAATAACTGAAGTGCTACTGAGGGAATAAATGATTCACTGAACTTCTGTTAGTAGAGACAAGGTGTAAGACAGAAAGCACCCAGTTTAAATATAAAATCCTGAGTGAATTACAGAACTGGCAGTTCTTTTTCTTTTTTTTCTTTTTCCCCACCCTTCATCGTAACATTTTATATGGAAGACACCAAGAAATAGTATATCCCAAGTCCAAAAAGCCGCCTTCTTTAGAAAGAAGTATATTGAGTCACTTCTTAGAGAAGAAAATAGCTGCAGGTAAACATCTCTGAGTGACAGCAACTGCAGAAGACAGCATGAAGAGTTCTTCCCAAGGACTAAGCAAAACTATTGCCTACCATCTCAACTCCTGTGCAGACAAGGAGTTGTGCTAGACCTCTCACCTATCAGTTACCCATGTGTAATAGGAATGTTTCTGAACCAACTAGTTTTAACAATCCTTTACTTTATTGAAGTCAAGAGAAAAGGTGAAAGAAGTCCAAAGACGCAAAGCAAACGTTATTTCATTCAACAGTCCATGTGCAGGCTTTTTTTCCCCCCTTCTGATGTTAACCCACACAAAACAATGCAGCAGTTCTGTGAATATTTTAAGTTTTGCTTGATGGTTCCAGTAACATGGGCCACTCTTACTTTCCTGGGATCATTCATAATGACAGATCCGGTGTGAGTAACATCAAATACTTGAGCTCTTTTCACTGTTTGGCTCCAGAGCATTAGTCTACTGGAACGAGGACTGTCACTTAAGATTTCCAGTTCATCAGGGACTGTTACAAAATTTCAGCAGTGTCTGCTTAAGATTTTTCTGATAGACAGGTGATAAATTTTTTTAATTGCGATCATTTCAGGAATACGTAGCATACATGTAGGATATGTTCAGCCTAATGAAAAGTCCACAGGGCATCACGAGTCCTTCCTCTTACTTTCACAGCCGTGAAGGACAGAAAAGAGACCAAGACAAAGTTTCTGTAGATTGATGAATCTGTAGATATAAATTTCAGCCCACCCTTCACATCTGTTCTGTACATGCATTTTGGGAGATCTCCCAGATTTTTAATCTTAGTACAGCAAGACTCAAAACAAGCCTTTCCAGATGAAAAGTTTCATGCAACAGAAGCAGAGCCACCAGGCAGGTATAAAGAATCATGCTACTATTACAATACCTTGCATTTGATCAAATTAGCACAAGAAAGGAAATAAAATAAGACATATTAAAAAAATACAAAATAAAGAAAAAAAAATAGAGAGCGGAATACTTTGGTTCCCCCCTTCCTTTCCTCAGCAAGATCCTGCAAAGCACGCATCGCACAGTTTTCTCAAGTATCCTAAGTGGATGCAGTCAATTCTAACAAAAGTATTAACAACCAACATTCATTTCAATCCCGGTAAAAGTCCACTCCTGTTGAGCATTTTACAAGCACCAAGGTAAATCCTTTTTCCTTCTGCAGAAGGACAGAAGGTGACCAGCAACCTCCTGCTGGGCAAGGCAGGGGTGGGTGGCTCGGGCAGGCAGAGCACAGCTCAACCACAGGCTCGGTGCCGCCTGGCAAGAGCTCCCCACAGCCTCTTGGGAAGCGCTGGGTTTGATCCACTCCACCCGGACCTTAACGGCTTCCTCTGACACCCAACTGGTAGAAACAAAATGGGAAGAATGTGGAAACTGGAGTGCAGAAAGGCTGGAAGGGTATTTGGGACATGGTGGAAACAATCTTTCTCTGCAGCCAGGGAAGACAAACGATTCCTTTCCCATTCCAAATGCAATGCCAAGCAGTGAACAAATGACTCTGCTTTTGACCCCATGCCTTAGCTGTATGGTTATTATAAGCACTTGAGGATGAAGTCTTGCTCACAAAATTAGTCTCGCTAATTTCCAAAAAGGACTATATGGGGACACCCCTTTTTCTTTTTCCCCACCCACCCCCGCTTCAAGTAGCAAAGGCAAAACCTGTTCAGAGTCAAGACATATAAATGGGAACTAAAGCATTTAGTTTCCATTCCATTATTAAAGTTTAAGATTCCTTTGCTAATTAGCATACCGTAACCTCAACCCTGCAACCTGACCTAGGAGGCCAAGTCCGGCACCAATACCACACGCAACGCGGTCAGTGGCGATACGCGCAGGTTCACTCACCTCTCAAATTACCCCCGGATGCATTGCCAGAGGAATGGATTAATCAGACGACTCCCCAAACTGCAATAGTTTGGCCGGACACCCAATGGAGAAGGCACTCTGCGTGCACAAAGCCGGCTCTGTCCGTGGCTGCCTACATCCCCTTCGCTCTCTACAGAAACCCGCTGAGAGCCCTTTCGAGGAGAAGGTACAAAACCTGTCCTAAGCAATCCACTCCACGTAGGTCTGTGCTCTTCACAGCTTTGCTTTATTAGGGATACTCCACCCCCTGCCCATCCAGCCCTGCTTCCCCAGAGAGCCGAATGCTCTTGGCTCCAAGCCCGCCCTTATAACGGAAAGGTGGCAATTGCTCCATGGGAGTGCCAAAGGGATGCTGCATTCATAGACTCATAGAATGGTTTAGGATGGAAGAGAGCTCACAGATCAACTAGTTCCAACCCCCCTGCCATGGGCAGGGACACCTCCCACTAGACTACATTCCCCAAAACTGCTCTTGCCTGGCAGAAACACGCAATTTTCACATCATTCATGAAGTGTTATTTATAAATCAGGGATTTTAACGAATAGTTACTCAATTAGCAGAGTCATGAGGTTCCAGTAACACCTTCTCCTGGCATAATTATTACTGTCTATATAGCGTGTTCCTTATGCCTGCCATAGGTTTGTAACGAGCATCTACGGATCACCTGCAAACAGGACCCTCGTGCTAATCCTCACCCAGCTACACCAGGTCTTCAGCACAGGTCCCCGATAACACCCGCATCATTTTTAAATACTAAAGCGCGGTAAACATGCGCCACCATGTACGTTTCATCACACCAAGAAGAGAACAAGCTAAGGGAAAGGACGGCAAACTGTATGAACTGTAACTAAGCTGAGCTGCTACAAATTACTCTCCTCGGAGAAAAAGAGAGAGACAGAGAGGCGTCTGGGTTTTCCTTCTAGGCTCGGCGATGGGAACTGCCAGTTACTTTGCCGCTACCCAACTTCTCTTTATTCCCGTAAAACCGAAACTCCTCCTCAACAACTGTGCCCCGGTGCCCGGGGAACATCTGAAGCAGACGGGGCTGGCGGGGAACTCCGGGGCTGACACGAGAGGTTGGCGGCTGCCGGTAGCCTTGCCGCAGACACCCTCCGCTTGGCAGGAATTTAAAAAAAAAAAAATAGATAAAATAAATTTAAAAAAGAAAAAAAAAAAGGCAGGTAGGGATGGCTGACTGCGGGGCTGCTTCAAAACAGCACCGGGGAAGTTTCTGGCACGACCGTTCAATCGCAGAGAAAAGTACCGGAGATAAAGCAGAGGGGATGAGTAAAAGGAGGAACTCACTGGGAATTCTATTTGAACACCCTTCGGTTTTCCCTTTTCCCCCCCGGGCAGCCCGGGGAAGAGGCGCCACCTGTTCCCAAACGGCGGGGGGCAGCGGGGGGCTGCCCGGGAGAGCGGCCGGCGGCCCCGGCGCGGCGGTTCCTCGGTCGTTCCTCGTCTCCCGTGAACTTCCACCGGGCCGGACCGCGGGACCAGCCCGCCGGCAGAAGCTTCCCCCCGCTCCCCCCCGCCGCCCCCCGGGGCTCACCCCATCCCGTACCGCTCCGGGCAGAAATGCTGAATCACGAAGCCGCGGGACCGCCGGCGACGGTGCCGGGGGGGGTGGGGGGGTGCTCCCCTTCACCCCCACCCGTGACCGGCCGCCTCGCCGGCGACGGGCACTTACTTGAAGGTGAGGACGCAGAGGGGCCGGTAGGACTTGTGGCTGGTGTTCTCGGCCATCCGCTTGCCCCAGAAGTCGTTGGCGAAGGCGGCGGCCACCGGGGTGCCCGCCCGCACGTCGGGGTTATTCACGATGGCCCAAACGTCGTCGTGCACGAACTCGCCCCGCAGGGAGTTGCCGTAGCAGAGGGCGCACAGCCCCGCCAGCACCGCCACCGCCGCCGCCCCACCGCGCCGCCCGCCCGCCGACGGCTGCGACGGCGGCGGGGACGGGTAAGGGGGCGGCGCGGCTCGGTCCCGGCTGCGGGAGCCCAGCGCCGAGCCCGTCACCATGGTGCGGGGCGCCGCGCTGGCTGCCCCGGCCCCGCCACCAGCCCCGGTTCCGGCTCCGGCGCCGCGGCGGCGCGGGGAGGCAGCAGCAGCAGCGGCGGCGGCGGCGGCCGCATGGTGCGGGGCGGGCAGCGGGACCGCCGCCGCCGGCCACTCGCGCTCTGCCGAGGCGCAGCCTGCCCGGCTGCAAATAAACAGCGGCCGCCTCCCCGCGCCATCCCTCCTCCTCCTCTNCCCCCCCCCCCCCCCCCCCCCCCCCCCCCCCCCCCCCGCACGCATGCTCCTTGCCGCGCTGTCACCCCCGCCGCCACTTCAGCCCGGCGGGGTGGGCTCTGCCCCGGGGTGGCCGGAGGGAGACCCGCACGGAGCGGCACGGCACGGCGCGGCAGCACCCACGCGAGACCAGGGGCTGGGAGAGGAGCCCTGGTGCGGCGGGTGGCCCCTGTCACTCTCGGGAGAGAAGAGTGCAAGGCTGCCCTGCCCGGTGCCAGGGCCTCCTCCGTGTGTCCCCCCCCGGGCGTCCCCCTCCACGGCCGGTCGCTCCAGGACCAGACTCCCTGTGGGCCGCGATCACCTGGGGAGTGGGAACGTCCCAGCCGGCTCCAAAGCATCCACGCTGCTCCGCAGCATCCACGCTGCTCCACCGCATCCACGCTGCTCCACAGCATCGATACTGGTCCACACCATCCATGCTGCAGCATCGCCTGTGCCAAACAGTCCCCACCGTGTCCTGCAGGCGGTGGAAAGCGGTTTGGTGCCGTGGAACTTGTTTTCTCTACTCTGGTCCATCACCTGTCCCTCCTCCAAAATCACCTGAGAGTTGCCTTCTCCAAAGCATCATTTTGATGACTGCAGTGTGCTCATCCCTCATACGCGACCTTTCCTGTGTTAGTGACAACTCCCAATAACTTTCGCTTAAGGAAAGGCCATGTTCACGTCATCTATTCAGCCATGTATAACAGGTATGTGGCCATGGCTTTTTCAGAAAACAGAAAACCAAGGACTCTATTAACATTTTTTACCATTTAAATAAAACCTCCCGCTTATAACCAAAGAAAGAAACAACACCAGTTGGCAAAGCAGCTTAGATTCAAGTAGGTGAATGAACATACTGGACATACTTTGAATTTGTTCTTGAAAAAAAAGATACACTGAGCATGGTTCACCACCAGTCCGTGCAGTTCCAAGCTGCTCCATGTGTGTGTGTGTGAGCGTGCCTGCCTGTGTGTGGGAAAAAGAAGGGAGCGGAAGCCATGAAGAGTTCATGCAGACTGTCCGGGACGAGCCCTCTCCAGGAATGTTTTCCTCCCCCCAGCATATTTGGCACTTCGAGTGATCTGGTATTTTCCAAGTGCAACAGAACAGGCTTTTCAGATGCACTTTTGTCATAGCTAAAAATAACAGTTAACTCCGACTAGGACAGCATGTTTATATCCGGGACAGAAGGAAACTCCACCAGAAGCAGGGCCATCACTCAAACTTTCCCCTTAAGTGGCTGATGACATTTTGGCAGTCGGCCCCCCGGAGCTTTCCCCAGCACAGCAGACTGTTCGTGCTGGTGCGTTGGTATTCATTTTCACAAAAGTTTGGAAGCTTGGGCACTTAAAGCTAGACTTCAACATCTGTGCATGGGCACAGAAAGAGAAACAGCCTGGTACAGAAGCCCAGAAGTGCCCAGCAGCTTTGGAAACAAAGTCACTATTGCAGACATGCCTAAAAGGTGGAATCAGGACTTTTTTTTGACATAAATTAAAATGGTGACAGTTACTGGGAAGAGTGATGAGGGGAAGGATGGACTGTAATGTTGGTGAAAGCAAAAACAACGGGCATAAGATTTAAAGGTTGAAATTGCCTTACAGTAGACTCCAGGTAATATTTGAAATCCTGTATTTCTCCACCAGACAAAATCTGCAATCCCCTGCAGTTCTGAAATGGGCAGCAGAGGGTCTAACTATTCTCCAGGGCAGATGTTCCGCGTGTGGGTGAGCTAGACAGACTAAAAGGGGGCCCAGCAGCACTGCTGATGTGACCCCAACAAACCCAACACACCTGGCAGCCCAGTTGGGTCTTGGCAGGCTGTCCCTCCCAACAAGAGCCCCGTACCTCTGGTCCACCACCCATGGACCAGGGTCCACACAGCCTTTCTCACTGATGTCTTTCAGTCTTCTGTCCTCCTTCATCACAGGCTGGGGGCAGCCCACCGGTAAGCCACTCCTGCCATGAAACAGGGCCCAGGGCTGCCATCAGGCAAGCGGACATTGGGGCAGGGGACTGGTCTCTCCATTCGTTTTCCAGGACTGTGGTACACGTCCCTGCTGTGTCCCAAGTCCCACTGTCCACCCTTTCAGCTTAACTAGTTCACCACATAAAGCTCACAAAAAATGCAGAGTTCTAAAATGTTAAGTGATGAAGAGGTGATAAAATATAATTTTCTCATTACGGGATTTACTGTCAATATCTCATGACAGTAACGTACACAGCCATATAACATGGCAAAGTACAACAGATGTACTCTACGGAATAAATACCATTGCTTCCTATCCAGAGCTACAATTTCCCATTTGCTTTCATAACCCAGCATGCTTGACAACACCAAAAAGCATGGAAAGAGACAGCAGTCCTGACCCATTCAGGACTCCTTCTGCCCTCACTGTCCTTAGGAGGGCACCAACACTAGCCATTGGCTTTCATCTGGCACGGAAACCTAGATTTTGCAAGAGAGAAAAACCTTATTTATTTTCTCATCTGTTTTCTTACCCGCTGATTGAAATGTTTTGCACAAAGTGTAGTTAACACTGATTTGTCAGGTTTCCTTTATGAGAAGAAAATCTATTCTCACTTCTTCAAGACAGACCAGATCTTTCCTTTCTTCCCTCACGCAAACATCTGAAAGAGATAAAGCAATGCTCCAGTCAGCCACAAAGGAAGACCTCCTGTTCTTCACACCAGAACCTCCTGAAATACAAGCAGATAGTCTTCTCGTTTCAATCCACAAAGGGAAACATTACCTCGTCATGCAACAGTCACCATCAAAAACTGAATGCAAGATGTTGTCTATCGCAGGAAGTCCTTACCACCGATAAAGAAACTAACAGCAAAAAGGCAGAATTCAGAGAGCAGGAGAACACACACTGAACACAGCTGTATACTGGGTCTTAAGTCTGTACACGTATACGCAGTCATATACATAGAGGGAGAGGAAAGAGAGAGAGAAGAAAAAGAATCCAGAGATGGGATGGTTTGCTCCAAAGCTGCTTTGCCACTTCCAAAAAACTTCTGGTCTAATAAGAAATATTTCCTCCTCTTGCAGGCCTTGATTCTTTCTGTACCTAAAGTAGCCATGTCATCGCTCCTGAAATGTAAAGCCAAATTGCTTCCCAGAAAAGCCTGGCCAAGTTATGGAATCGTGTGCGTAGCTGAAGCACCCCAGCTATTTGACTGCCTATTTGCATTTGCATCACAAGTTTCCTGCCAGCTATATGAAAAAGATTGTTAACAAACGGCTGTTAAAACTGGAGACCTTGAAACTAATTACGTGCGATGCTCAAAAAAACCCCAACAACTTGCTCTGCTAATTGAGCAGAGCTCATTACTTCTGAAGT
The DNA here is from genome assembly GCA_003993805.1 of Himantopus leucocephalus. NCBI lineage: Eukaryota > Metazoa > Chordata > Aves > Charadriiformes > Recurvirostridae > Himantopus > Himantopus leucocephalus. Next base: position 73,583,609 of record RSEF01000001.1, on the reverse strand, counting down.
AGGAAAGTTTAGCCTCCACTCGGCATAAAACATACGGCAGGGTATACGAGGCAGCAGACACATTTGAACGGTTACACTTCAAGGGGTTGTGCGCTGATTGATCTGTTATTATCTGAAGATGGCAACTGCTCAAAGGCAGAGAGAAACTGCAAAAGTTTTGATTTTCAAGCTTAAATGTGGAGTTCTGAAGAGTTTAGCTTTGCATTGACTGATTAAAGTATAAGAATGCGGTAAATACAATTTAAAAGTTAAATTACCATATGGTCATAGCTAGAGGTAAATTTCAAAAGTAGCACATGTAAATAGTTTCTTGCTGTCTGAACAAATAATTTTACATTTAAACTAAGTCATTTGGTAACTGGTACAATTGATTGCTGCTTGTAGTCCCTTACTGAATGGTTTTGCAATTCATTTCAGTAGCCCCAGGATGAAACTCTGTATCTGCCACGCGTACGATCTTCGGCTGATACAGATTATGTTCATATGGTTAAAAGCAAAAAAAAAATAAATTAAAGAATGAGCCAGCCACCAGGTTCTGCTAGCTATTAAAGGAAACTGCCATCTTAAATGAAGGAGTGTTGCAAAACCTGGAATAGAGTTTGGCATCTTTAATCCAGTGTGCCGCCTGTGCTGGAAGAGCTTTGGAGAAACAGAGAACAATCGTTGTGGTCCAGAGCCCCTCCAAAGAGTTCAGCGCAGGCGTCGTTCTGTTTAGCCAAGTAGGATTTGAACTTTGGAGTTACAGGGGGGCACTGCAACGGTGCAGCGAAACATTGCGCTGGACTGGGCTAGAGAAATCTTATTTATGATCCTTTTTGCTTGTTACCAAATTGGTTCTAGGTCTTTGCACGCTACAGAAAGTTTCTCTTTGGTGAATTCTTCCTAAAGGCAAGTGAAAGTTCCGATGCTTTTGCTTTCACTTTCAATTGTGGCCAAGAGCCAGAAGTGCTACAAGCACAAGAGGAAAACTTCTTGCCCTTAGTACCCTGGTCCTGTGATCCTTAGGAGACAAAGCAATCCAGTATCCTCAGGATGACCTCTCCTTTTCAATAGGGATGTAGTACTTCAAGTTCAGTCCGCAGCCCCCTAATCAACCTTCTCCCTCTGGCAGTCACGGAGTGTGTTAAATATTAGCCCTGAAAATTCAACCCCCTCAGTTTTTACAAAGCTGTACAAAGAAGATATCACATGGTAAGCACTGCTTGGTGGATCCCCATGGATGCACATTTCCCATCCCTGACACAGATGGCAAGTAACGCAGAATCCTCCATGACCCATTTTTAGATCCATTTGTCACCTGTTTCATATGCTTGTGTAAAATGAGAGATTTCAAGCTGCGAAAAAGCTTGCCATAGTTGTTACTGGATTAGAGGGAATCTCTTTTTCAGCTCATACAACAAATGCATTTTCTGCCTTTGAAGAGACGCAGGTTAAGCCTTAGTCTATGGGCAGGATTGTACAGGGTCTGTCTTTGAACCCCCGCGGTGGGGGGAACATCCATGATTTGACAGGGGAGAGACATCCAGCAAACTGCATGGAGTAACTTCGGTTTGGTAGTTGCAGTTTAAAGGTCGGGGACAATACAAAGGTGGGACAAGTCCCAGTAATGAAAATAACAGGATTCTTCATGTACAGAGCAGAGGCAGACTATGGCATAGGCTGCTGAAGTTGTCCACTCCAGCAGATTCACACATCGGCTGAGGCCATTAGTACTTTCCATTTTTGTGTGCTTGATTTGGGTGTTCAGAACCCCATGATGGAATGGGGACTAGAAAAGAAAAGCATTTTTCTTTCCTTATTGAGCATGGATCTCCACTTTTCCTCCTCGAGAAGCACTGCAGAGATTTCCCAAAGCCAAAGAGAGTTTTCAGTCTTGCCCTTGCCCGAAAGATTTTTATGGCATTGGAGCAAGGGAAAAGTGCAGCCTATAGGGCTTGAGTAATAAGAGTTATCACTTGTAACGTTCATCTATTTAATGCTGATTAAGTACAAGACAGAGTAAGTTGAATTTTTATGTGCTTCACGGAAATCAGCTAATGGCTCAGAACCACAGAAATTAAAAAGGGAAAACCCAACTCAAGCTAGGCCCATTTCTGGGTGAGCGAATGAGGGACTCTTAGATGACCCAACAGTTTTTTCACTTACAGCGCATCGCCCTGGACTGCATTTTAGCTCTGCCTGGAACACTGTTTCTGAGTACAAGCAGGTCAGAATGGGTGTGAAGCTGTTTCAAGTGGGGATCTTGTAAGAGAGAAGTTGTTTTGAAAGAATAACTTTCCTGAGAAATGAACATTAGTAACTCAGACGCCATATGCTTCCTACGAAGCTGTGCAAGGACACGTGTAAATTGCCGTGGGGCTGTAAAGTTGGATGCCGAGATGCTGAGGGCATCGAAGTCAAACGCAGCATGAGAAACAGATTTGGGCACAGCACTCTGATCAATATTTAGTGATTGGGATTCACATTGCACCTGCAGGAAAGCATTGGATTCTGCAGAAGAATCTGATTTTGGCAAGACAAAGGAGGCATTTTCAGCTTGGACTGATCTGAATCAGTTTAATTTGACCCTATACTCAGCCTTCAGAGGTGGCTGTACGTTCCTCAATGTAATTGTCTCTTGGAAGTTTATGTGACAAAATAAGAACAGAGATTAAAGACCCCAAGTCTGTTCCTTATTCAGATTCAGTTGGGTTTGTTTTCTGGGCATCTTTGAGCTGGAATTCAGTAGCAGTTCTCTCCAAAAAGTAACTGATTTGTATATAAGACCTTCCAGCATCCCTAGTTTCGATTGAATTGCAGTCACTGCAAATGGTCTGATAAAATCAGACAGTCGGATAAAATCAGGAAATCTCTACATTTATTCTCTGATTACCAAGCAAGCTCGATTTCATCATGGTGAAGTAGAAGCCAGTGGTTACAATTACTTTTCTTTCCTTTCATCTATTTTTTAATATTTGGGTTTAAGATGGAAAAATTACAAATGAATAAATCTGCACCAAGTTCAGTCAGGACTTTTCTCTATATAATAATATTATTCATATCTCAATGATTAGCAACAGCTGGAATAAATTTTAGCAAAAATATTAAAATGTATATTGTAGGATAAGCCACATGGAGTCATTGTAATTTGAGGAGGGTGAAAGTTTCCATAAAAGCTACTGAGAAAGGAATACAACATATTTTTTTTTTCGGGTGACTTTTTTGGATTTTCTTTTGCAAGCAGATACAGTTTTATTTTACAGTGCTTAACTTTCTAGTGTTTACGTTGAACAAACACTCCAGATAAAACAACGCATCAATCAGCCGCTCTGGGCACTGCTTCTTCTCACTAGTCCTCTTACACCAAGTTGTACTGAGAAGCTCTAGCCGAGTTAAAGCAAAAATAAGTTTTCAAGCACAATTACAACCACCTAAGCCAACACCAGTGCTGCGCTACTGGGAAAGCTATCACGCAGGTCTCCTTTTCACCTGCAAACATCACCACGTGCTGGCTGCTGTTTTCCCAAAGCATCTGAGAAATTCACAGACAGCTAATAGATGAGTTAAAAATTAAAGCAATAAAACCCTGTACAGCTTCTCAAAGCTTTCTCTCAATTTGAAAGCCCGATTGAGAAGGGCAGTGTCAGGAGGAAGCGGGATGGAGAAGGAGGTAGCTGGGAATGACTGGAGTAGCTTTTCAGTGCTCCTTTTTCCCTCTCCAGTGTTTCCATAGACCATGCGTCTAAGTGACCCTCAAACTGGTGCCAGGATAAATTGGAACCTCCCCAGTGATCCTTGTTCTTCAGCACTCATCTGCACTCCTGTAAGTCTGTTGTGGTCAGGTAAAATATGTTACAATACTCGAGGAATTTTTAATAAAAATATTAAGACCATTCTGAATGAAAGTGATTACCTAGGTGTGGACCAGTAGAAGAAATGCTGTGAGATGGCACCTGGGTCATCAGCTCTTGGCTTGCCTGAAATGCTCTGAGGAGGCATATGAGTGTTTTTCTCCGGTTTCCCCAAGACGAGTGCGCATGTATGAGCTCAGGATTTTCAGCTCCTTCTACTAATGGGGACCACAGGACTCCCTCCTTTCACAGTCTCTCTCCAAGGACATGAGTCTCTCTTGCTTTCTTATGACCACTCGTGCTCCCTTCATGTGTTTCAGCTGATTTCTCCTGCCTGATTCCTTCCACTCCAGCTTTCTTCTCAGTCAGTAGGAACTTGTAACCTTTGAATTTCTATTGTTAAACAATTTAAAACCCAAATTACTGAGCTTTGCCTGGTTTGGAGCTTGCAAAATGTCCCGTGGCTTCAGCCCAAAGCCAAAAGTCATCTGCAGTTCAGCTGAAACACTCCTAGGATCCCAGCAATAGGAGTCTGGAAGCTTTCGGGACAGCATTTGGAGCCTGGAAGGTGCAGGAATCAAAACAAGCCACAGTTGAGAGCAAATCTAGCGTGCTTGCTGTTACTGAACCTGCTCAGCAACACTTCTCCATGGGGTTTTCTGTCACCTCTAGTAGACCAGTCCCAGCCCATTACACCTGCCCTTTTCTTCCATCCCTGGGACATCACATCAGATTCAGGGGCCTGGCTCGAGGTTCATCTGACCTCACTGCCACGTCCTTGGTCCTTCTTAGCTTTTCCTGAGGGCTGTCTAGAGGCTTTCAGAGATGCGCCATGGCCCAGCATATCCTAACTATTACCAAGTTCATGCCACAGCTCTGTTCCTCAGGCACAGGGCAACCTTTTCTTCTGTAGATTAGAGGTCACGTACGCTGAGACAGAGCTTCCCTGGAAGCTGCTTCAAGAATAGCAAGTGATTCTCTGTGAGACCCAAGGATTTTTGTGACCCTCATCACCATCTTTTCAGTGCAAAAAGGCCAACACTCTCCAGTATAAACAAAAAGGATAGTAATAGCAAACAAAGCACTCTATCAAACCACAATATGCCTCTGTACTCTTAATCCTTGCTCGGGAAAAGATGGAGAGAATAAAATTAATTACCTGAGAGTCAACATCATTTATATCACTACTGCTTAAACAGACCTGTTGATAAAAAGGGTAAAAACATACCAAGCTTGCTCCAAATAGTTTTATAAAGGAAAGGACTAGAGAGGAGCCTGAAGGAAAACTCAGGCACAGCCCAACTTCAAAGAAGTGCCGCAGAGATCCACGCTTTGTAATTTGTGCCTATTTCTAGTCGTCTCTGTATTTACATGGATTGACAATTGTGAAGAAGAGAAAAATCACAAAGATGGGGTTAGCCTTTTTTGGCATGAGGCTGGCGTCTGCCATGGGAAATTAATCCATGCTAAGCTGCAGTAAGCTGAGCTGCAGAGTTTGTATTCGTGTCACTGAGACCGCTTACACTCACTGCTGGTCTATAAACTCTTATTAGTCAGACTTGACAGTGGGTGACAACTTGATGAAAAGAATAGCCCATGGATCACAATCCATTCAATAACCGTTTATAAAAATGATATTAAATGAGCCATTTTTCCTAAGACCACATACCAAAATATTTTGGGGAGATGAATAAAGCGATAGTGGGGGATTTTTTTTTTTTTGAGAAGGGGATTAGAAGGTCCCAGGGCGCTTTGTCACTGAAATAACCACATCTGTCAGCTAAATTGGCCGAGCTATTATATTTAGTTGCTAGAAAGAGTTCCTCAGACACTGAGGTCTTGGATACCTCCCAAAAGATTTGCTCTCCGGACAGTTGAAGCAAAATAAAATTAGAGGGGGAAAGTAGTTCACAGGCACAGCTAGCATTTTCATTTTTTTGGAATATCACATGGTCTGAAATGTTGATGAGAAAAGACGGGCTCATGAGGGGTGACTTGACAGGAATAACATTTTCATTTCCTTCATAAAATTTTGCAAGCTTTTCTCTGTCTCTAGTGACCACCTTGCTGTTGTTGCCTTTTGGGCGCCCATATGATCCTCCTTATGAGGAAAAGATATCCCAAGGCATTTCCTTTTTTCTTTTGCAAGACGCAGTCAGAGGATCCCATTAAATTTTTTAATTTGTTTCACTGGCTTCTAACTTTGCAGACTCCTGTCATGCCGTAAAACTGACTGATGAATGACAGGGCCCTGCTAGGTTTGGCCAGGGTGTAATGTGAGCTCCCAGGGTTGGAAACAATAAACCACAATTTTCTGAGAAATGGGGTTTTCCAAAGGGACATGCTAGCCCTGACTTCACCACACCCTTTCATTTTGCTAGCTGCAGTTCAGCAAGTTACGGCTGGATTTTGTCACATTTTCTATCATTATGAGCCCTCTGTTCTCAAAGGTAGGAGAGGATCTTCCACACAGCTCAAGGTCCTTTACGAAAAGAGTTGATCAGTGCCGCACTGGGGACTCGCTCTGCATGTATGGGAGCCAGTGTATGGGTTGCAGAATGACACGGCCAAGGCTCACACGGAGCAGTTCGGAAGAGAGAAGAATTTCAGATGAATCAAAAGGCAGCCTCTCCCCTCCCACACTGACCTTCTTCGGAACTGCCCTACCCTGAAAATCCTCTCTCTTTCCATCTATCGATATATTTTCAGAGGGCTGCGGGTTGGCATGAACAAAGAAAGAAACGTTAAGAGTTCATCTTTCTGCTGTCATTGTCACATGCTGGTTTTGGAAACTAAGTGACAAGATGTTCATGCCACATTTCAGCTGGCTGTCATTAACACAGTCAGGCTGTCCTGGAAGAGCAGCTTTCTCAAAACTCAGTACTCTTTCCTTGGCTTTCTAGGTAAACCTGATCAGACCTGACTCCCTGCTGCAGAATATCCTCCTCAACATCCAGGCAAAGACAACAATAAATATTTTCACCTTGTAAGGCTGCCTGCAAGTAATCTAATCAGATCTGGAGCATTTTAATTCATAATGAATTGGTCCCTGCAGCTGAAAGTGTCACGAAGCAACTGCAACAGCGAGCCTCCAACTTTGTGGACCACCCTGGTCTCCCAGCTGTGCCATCAGCTGCACAGACATTGACCTCCCACCAGGACACGAGAGGCGCCTACACCCAGGCCTGGCCCACAGAGCTGTGGTCCCTTACACCTGCCCAGGGAAAGCCTCCCAGTCCCAATCCGGGCAGGGGAACAAGGCAAAATGGTGGAAGCAAGCAAGCCTTGGCTTCATCATTGAAGGAACAGAGGTATAGGAAGGCTGAGAGATGTGCCCAAAGCTAGAAAGGAATTCAGGCGGGAAATACAGGCAGGAGCTGAAAACATCTGATTTCCATGCCATCTTCTGCCCCTGAGGGCACACAAAGACTGGGAAGGGACACAGCGCAAAGGGTTTCCACTCTGGACTTCACTGGCTCTGGTTCACACTTGGACGAGGAGGCGGGAGTGGGGAAAGCGGGCATCAGCGTGCTGGTGCCTCTGGGAAGAGCTTCAGTAGTAGGTGTTGTTACAGGTCTTAATAGAGCCAGCTATTTCTCTTCCCTGGCCAAGCACTGCTGCAGTGCACAGGAGGGATTGGAACGAGGCTTTCCCTGACCTTTTTGAAGTTGTCATATAGACTTTTTCAGTCTTTGCACTTTGGGATTTTGAGATAGGAGTGGGATGGGACTCTGCTTAGGGGGCAAAATCCCATGCCCTCCCACTGCTGACCTCAGGAACACGCTTATCTGTAAATGAATCCTTGAGCAAAATCCCTAACAGGGAATACGATAGGATGTCACATCGCTACAGCGTCTTGCAGCAGCCGGTGCTTGCGTCTGAGAAGCAGGAATGTATATGCCCTTACAGTGACAGCATAGGAGATTTTGTTTTCGTTTTGAATAAATGATTGATAGGGTAAAGGCAACTGGGGGGAACAGGCCAAACACAGCTAATGAAAAAAGTAGACCCAGTCGTCATCCTGTTATATCGCTTGCTAATAGAGTAGTGTTTGGCAATAGCTTGTGTGTTGTAAGGCTTAAGGTTATCAGCAGAGTGACTGCAGAGAGCTAGTTAGAATTCATCCTGCATCTGTGACTGGAATCCAGCAATTTAGACGAAAACATGTACTCTGCATAGGTGCATGACATAGGCTATTACTATTATTAATACAGTAATAGTCATAATAAATCACATATTGAGTGTGTTTGTTATTGCGAGGAAAACTTAATTATAATTTCCAAGCTGGCAGCATTTGATTTACATTTTGCTCTCTCTGAAATTGTATAATTAGTTCCCAAGTTACAACTCCGGCGAAATCTCTGCCTTGTTGGGGGTAGGAGATGTGGAGTTGCAGCTGCAGCCATCGCTCTGGCAAAGATAGCTTTCCCCTGAGAATATTAATTTTTAACATAAAAATGAAAAATGAGTAAAATTCCCCTAAAAAAGGGGGGAGTGCTTGGAAGGCACCGCTCAGGGAGCTGTCTTTGGTAAAAGGAGCTCTCTAGTGTCCAGTTGTAATACTGCAGTTCAGGAAGAAGATGCTACGAGCACACAACCTAATGAAATAAATGTGCAAATGGAAGACCCAGGTCTCTTCTTTTAGGTACTCGGTGCTAATGTGTGATGTGCAAATTGGTGCTTAAACATCACTATCACCCAAACCAATACCATACTCAGAAGTTTTAAGGCGTGGTGCAGAGGTCTCGTTCATTCCCACCTATCTTTCTCCATCTGTTTTTTTAAAGGAACTTCTGCTGCACCAGTGACGTGGGTCCTGCTTGGTCTGTGGGGCAAGGATGTGTCTGCGTGCCTGCCAACATCCAGGCCATGAAAAAAAAGGTTTAAAATTTTATTGCGTCCCTCTCCAATGACGGCCAAGTGCCTTGACATTTGGGGATCTAAGGTCATGTGCGCATACTGGTTTGAGGTAGCAGATTTGGTACAGGTGAACGCCTAATTGTGGCTGCTGGCTTTTAACACATGCGCCTAATTAAGTGAAATCGTCTCGTGCCAGACAAAACAAGGCTTTGGTCACCAATCCTAGAAAGTAAATCACAAAAAAGATGTGTGACAAGTAGGGTACAAAGGCAGATAGCCCCTCTGTCTTTCTAAAGTGAAAACCTTAAAACATTAATTAACAGTTATTATGCAGGCTTGAGCACATGCTAGAATAACAATATATTGCCTTTAGACTGCTTTTAATGCCTGCATTTTGTTTTTTCAACATGTTAGTGATGAGCTCACTAGTGTTGATAAAAACGAATTTAAAAGTCTATTTGGTTGTCACTGGCTATCACAGATGGAGAATAATGACTTGACAAATTGGCAAACTGAGATTATCTGCAAATATTATGAGAGACACTGGAAGCTCTTATAAAATACACCATGATTTTTAATAGCATTTTGCTATTACGGTACCTCCCTTTGTGGATACTGTGGTTTAATACTGCAAATATGAAAAACGATGCCATAGTTGAAGCTTTGCCACTGAAAAGCACCATCTTGTGTTTCCTATGCTCTGCTTCCCACAGCAAGGCTTATTCTAGAGTAGAAAATAAATTAGGATGTAATAATTAACTAAATGTGTTTCAACGGCAAGAAATCCCACACAGGGCTAAGTTGCTCACCTTTAATCACTGCAAACAAAATGATGGTGAATTTCCTGGAAGTTACAGAGAGCCAGAGGTTTAAACCTTTTGCCTTTAGATGGGTTTGCAGTAGTTTTTTCTTCTGTTATTGACCTTCAGTTTCTGAGCTCAGCTTACAGAGAAGCCATAGATTCAGTAGCTGAAAAACAATTTCAAAAATATAAGCCACAAACAACAAAGAATCCTGCCACATTCAGGTCAGTCATGACAGTAATAGTTTTTCCTCCCCTTAGCATTTAGCTCAGTGTTAAGGTGATCACTCTTGATAAATGCAAACCCAAAATATCAGTACATTATTATGTCTAAGCACCCTATGGAATATCTCAGATACAGCAGCCCTTTTCCCCTCTATTTTTGCAAAGCTGCTGTCATGGCGGCAATGGCTCAACCATTGTCATGGCTTTTTTTCAAAATAAAACAAACTGTTGATATTTTCCAAACTGAAAATGAAAGCAAAGTCTTTCTTGCCTCTTCAGAAAACTCTTTGTAAAGAAGTCCTCTGATGCTTAATCTCAAAAATGTGGGTCTCTTTCATTGATATTTAGGTTAGAAGGGACTGTTAAAATCATCTTGTTTGAACTCCTGCATAATAGAGGATGGAGAATTTCAAAGTCCATGACTAATTTCAGTTTTATATGCAGCATTGGGTCCTTGCAATGCACAAAGCCCTCGCTGCTCCGTGCTGAGGGGGTTGCTGTTGAATTCAAGCGAGCTGGAGCAGAGCCTCAGAGAAGAGAGCAGTTCCTGGAGTCCCACCACCATTTGTCAGGTAGAACCTGGTATTTTACACTTCATCATCTTGGAAAATGATAAACCAGAAGATGTATAAACTGTGTTTTAACAAGAAGAATAAAATCCATCATTCAGGACAGCACAGAAAGCACCTGGTTTCATGCTTCATTTCCATTTTTAAACATAGAAGAGGCTCAGAGAAGCATCTGTTGAGCTTCTGAATGGGTCTGGATCAGCTGCAAGTGCCAGTTTGCCAAAAGCAAGTCCAACTCAGACATGAAATCAGGCAAATCTCAGTGATGCTGGGTCAGTTTCACATTTACATCCCAAACAGATAGCAAGTCTGGATTGGTGGCAAATGTATCTGACAAAAACAAAAGCAGAAGGTTTGCAACATGAGATTCCTCAATATCAGACTGTTGCAAAAAGGATGTATCTGACCATTTGCGGTTTCATTTCTGTTTTTCTTCCTCTGAGTTTATGGAAAAGGAAGGTCAGATGAGATGAAGATTTGCAAGTGGGGAAAAATGTTGTTGCTCCATGAATAGTTTTAATCCAGTAAGGTAAGTATATAGTTAATGTAAAACTTAAGACTCACAGCATCTTACTGATATCGCTGAGGACCACCACAAAGTCAGTGGAAACTACAGAGAGCAAATCAGAATTTTTGGAGTGCCACTGGCTGTATAGAATAAATGTCTTCATTTGGTTGATGTGAAGGGCCCCCTGAAAAAAAAAATACTTTTAGTACAGAAATAACAAAAAGTGTCTATCTTGCTCTCAGCTCAGCTATGAGATTTTACTCCCCTCAGTGGGGTACAACATTCACCTCTGTGGCGACTATCTGATGAACGAAAAGAGGTGGTAAGTCTGGAATCACTTCTGATCTGCCACAGCCAGCATGGATCAGCCAGACCTGGCAAAAGCCAAGTTATTTGTCATCCTCCAGGGACTAATAAGTAGAGACTCACCTGCAGCACCTGCCACCACCCACAGAGACACCCCCAGAGCCTAGGCATGGTCACAGGTCTCACATCTAAAGGGAACTGCTGCAAGTATCAGCCCAAGGCACACTAACGAAAGGGCCAGTAGGCAACAGCCATTGCTGCTGTTCCTTCCTGCCAGCACTACCATCATGAGAAACGAGACTTGTGGACATGAGGTGACACTGCTAAATGCAACACCACAAGTATCTTTTTCAGAAATGCATGAGTCCTACAGTGTGCATCTGTGCTGTCACAGGCACAGAGATGGTGCGACACCTCCAAGGAGGCTGGCACAGCCTAGGTACCAGCTCTCAAAAATCATCAGAGCCATGCTACCCCTGGACTCACCATCCCATCTCACCAGGGCTACTCAGAGGAGGCACAGAGCGCATGGGTTCAACCACAGCTTCGGAGCTGCTTTGGTCTCTGCCATCAGTCCTGCTGCTGAAACAGAGTTGCCTTGCAGAGCCTTGCAAGATGTCTCTGCCCAACACCTCCCACAGCTTCTCTTCCCAGGGTGGCAAATGTTTGCAGATCCATAACAGCTGCCTTTGCCCTAAGTGACAGTGACACTTTTGAAACAGGATTTAAGCTCCTTTGAGACTCTCATCCCAATACAGTTATGCTAAATCCCCCAATGCATGCACATAACACATAAATAACATTAGTAAATCCTAAAACAAGTGCAGATGTTCTATAATTTATACTAACTAGGAAGCCACTTCATAAAGCAAGAAAAAAGTGAATTGGTCTGCTCAGACCAGCACTTTGGAAAAGCAGTGCACAGGTTAAGAAAAGTTCATTTCTAGTTAAAAAACTAAATAATAATAAAAAAAAAAAAAGACAATCCAACTAGCTGGGTGAAAAGGTCTCAAAAGAATTGTGGAGGCTTTCTCTTGCCAATGAGCTAGACACAACAGCACACCCTTTAAAGCTTCTGCCCATCGCCTTGCAAGCTGGCTTAGATTTTTCCTGTGCTCTCATTTGGAGCGCGTGCTAGGATTAGTGTGGGTATCATGTCTAAATCTTTGCGGTCCTCAGCAGACATCTCCAGCCGACAGCACTGTGGTGGCAGAATAGATTTCCTACAGTAGGATGGTGGGAGATGCCAAAAGGCAAAGGATCTGGCGTTGTTGGCAGTGTTGGTGTTGACAGTGAGTCACCCAGCTGCCTCTGCTGAATATTAGTCTCTCTCTCGCCAGCCCTGATGAATATTGATGAACTTCACAGCATCAAAAGAAGCAAAGGCAGGACAGCTGTTTGAGGGGACAAACACTTCAGTTCTGGACTGGGGGGGAAAAAAAAAAGCAACAGACAGGGCAGTGGTTGTGATGAGCCAAGACAGTCTTCTCCCTTGTTTGTCAAAATGTGATTTACAGACACACTTCCATTCACCCTGTGGCCGTCAGTGTCCACATCCTATGTCCACAAATCTTTCCTGCTAATTGGATAGGCAATATGTGGGCTGCCTCCTCTATAAAAAGCTTCTCTGAACTGGGACGCTTCCCAGCTCATTTTAATAAATCATGACTGTAATTAAATTCTTTTGCTGCATATTTCTGCAATAAAATCTGTACCATTCACTTATTAGCCTTCTTTACTGTCCAGCTATCATATTGTCTTGCTCCTGAAGCTGCCTTTCCTGCCTGGTCATTTGAAGAATGCCATTTGCTTTGAATCCGTAGTCTGATTCAGCTGCTTTTTCCTTACTGTTATCTTCAGGGCCCCTCCTCATTCTGTCTGTCCCAATAGCCCCACTCGTGCCTCCAGCCACTGTCCCTGCCATCAGTGACCACTTCAACTCATTCTTAATAGTTCTGCTCAATAAAGCTGTCCCATGGCCTCAAGAACCACTTCCACCAGCATGCCAACAAGTGCATCTGAAGCTATCCCTTTCCACTGACCAGCTATCAAATGCACTTATTTACATAACAAATTGCCTTTGTTGATGACATTTGTTCCTCTTTTCTTCTTTTGGGGCAGTGTCTGTGCTCCCTTATGGACTTTCACAGGGTTTAAGACACTGCAAGGGTTACTGCAAAGCAAGCAGAGTAACCATCTCCACCCAAGCGAAAGATCGCCCCAGAGCTTTGCCAGACCCTCTACAAGAAAGTGCAACCTCGAACTGCATTGCCCTCAGGGCTGTCAGACCCTGAAGGCCTCCAAGTCTTGTAGTGAGGGGACATGGAGCCCCTGAAACACTCATGCTGGTTGCTGTGAAGAAGAAGTCAAGAGATTGGGTTTGCCAAAGCTCCTCATAGCTGTAATTTCCTTTTTACATGGGCAGAACATGGGGAGGAAGCCCTGAGCTGGACTCTCACTCTCCTTTGGGGGTTTGGGGAAAGGACAAGACTTGGAAGAGCAAGGCTGGCAGCTGAGGTACCAGATAGCCAGCTGCAGGCTGGAGCCATCTCAGAGCAAATGCAACTGTCTCAATAAAGGGACAATAATGTCAGTCACAATGGACTGGCACTGCTTTGACTAAGCAACATTTTTCATTATTCGTTTTGCTAACTTACCCGGTCAAAAGCAAAAAATCCATGCATTTGGAAATTCTTCCAAATTCTTCTTCAGAGCTGCAGTTTTGAAGCCTCAGCTGGCCAAGGGTTCCTGCTGGATTACATCTGCCAGGATGCACCACACTAGCTGCACCCCACGCCTGCTAAGCAAGGGGCAGGACACCGGTGAACAAGGGGAGGTTCATTCAGGCCCAGACTCCATCCTGTACTGGAGACTGTGGCACGAGGGACTGAAGACAGAGCTCTCGGAGACATCGTGGTGATGGTCCCCAGCCAGAGCTCTTAGACTGCTACAGCTCTTAGCCACAGATTTGAAGGTCTGGATGGAAATTAATTATTTTATTTTTGTTTTAACCACTAAAGTCAGAATTTCCAGTGGAGAGAAAAATATTTTCTAACTGGTTCTGGCAGCAAAGACCTTGAGGCACCCAGGCAAACTGAAGTGGAGACTTTTTAAGCAATTTGCGCACCGACTATGGGAAAGGCTGTGGGTGCAGTCAGGAGGAGAACCCAGGATCCCCAACCCTCAGCTTTAAATCTCACTCAGTCATTGCAAAACTTCTCTTGATTTTCATTTTGATAAAGGTCCTGTCAATCCTAGTGCCTGGAGGGAATAGGACTGATCTTAGGAGCCATGTTTTGGAAAAAAAATAAATTACAAAGAAGAAATAAATGAACCGAGAAGCTGGATGGGACATGGGTCAGATAAAGCAGTGTAATCATTCAGTCTTCTCCTTGCTTTGAAACAATGAGTGTTTCAAAGACATGGATGCGTGAAGCAGCATCTTGTTTCGTGCTTCTTCAGAAAAATTCTTATCATTTTTTTTTTTTAAAAAAAACACCCAGGGTCACATTTAAAAGGCAGAGTCCTTTGTCTTTCACCGTCTCAAAAGCATAATACAAAAAGTTTTAATGTGTAAAGTTATAATATAGGGTTGGTTTTATACTGACACTTAGTTGTTTCAGATTCAAAATAGATGGAGATATGCCTCTTTTTTGCATAACTCCAAGCTCAGCTTCAAACATGTAAGTGGGAAAATTAACATTAAAATGAATCCTTAAACTGCAATTACTTGGAAGATGCAGAGCATGAAGCATTCAAATGGCTCTCCCTCAGTGACCCAGTTAAAATATACAGATCAGTACTGCAATTTGGTTGCAAGCATTTCAGAGACACGAGGATGTGGAGGCTCTACCCTGCTCCCAGCTTAACTCTACTTTTGTACTTCAATGCCGTCCAAAGAAACAAATGGACCTCCAGAACACTTTTCCCTTTAATGCGTTTCCATTAGGTTGTGATCTTCCTCAGCTCTTAATGAGGGAACAGGAGAACACTTGAGATTGCAGGTGAGCTTTACAGAGATATGTCAAGGTATCTTACGGTCATTGGTAATATGATGTAGGCACCATTTACACTGGGATTGAAAATGCGACTGCTGTGCCATGTTATTATGAAGTCAAAACGTATTATATCAAATAAAAGAGAAATAAAATTTTGGTATTTTCTATTACGTAAAAATGGCTTTGTTGAAAGAGGCATTGGTGAAAATATCATCTGAATTCTAAGAACAGCGTAAATGAACTCATTTTTTTTTCTATTTATTAGAAAAAGGCATATTCAGAATACACCAAGCAATGGACTGAGCTAATATAAAGTGTTATAGTGCTGTGTTAGTATGAAATCAGTGTCCTTGCCCTGAAAAAGGATAGCAGAGCGCACAATCAGTGTGAAGGGCCTCGTGAAACTTTGCCCTCAGGATCCCCGAGTTGCTTGACTTCCTCCAAGAAAATTCACAGACCGTTACCAAGGAAGCAAAAGTGACAAAGCTGTCATCTTTTCCCCTCTCCCCTTTGGCTCCTTGTGACCAGTCTTGCTATTTTTAAGGGTAAGTGTAGGACTGAGGAAAGTTTACAGCCACCGTAACACCCTGCTCCGGGCAGGGGAACACGGCGAGGAGGGACTCTGGGAACTCAGACCTGTCAGTGACAACCGAAGGAATAACCTCATCAGCTGACAGCCACAGCAAAGGCTGTTTTCCTGTGGATTATCTGCTACGGGAAAAGGAGCAGGATGTATTCGGCAAATGTACACGTTCTCAATGCAATAACACATCACGGCTGCATTCCCCTTCTTTTCATTACTCGCTTTGGGTTTCATTACTTTTTTTCTTCCATATTCACTCACAGCTGCTGGGCAGGGTCTGAAGGCAGCCCAGCGCAGTAGTGACGAGTGTGACCTTTCCTGTATCGCAGCAAGGATGAGCTGCGGCTGAGATAAGCAGCCGGATGTTCTCCAGGCATCTCTGCCGCAGCTCTCCCGCTGACATCATTAGGGGACTAATGCCAACACATCCCGACAGCTCCTCATCACACTCATCTCAAAGAGCCTGCACTCTCCTCCCTCTGCTCCGCAAAGCAGGCTTTCACAGTACGCTTATTAATTGCCTTTGTAAATGACAGATTGTCCGATACAGACAAGAGCTGTGAACCAGTAACCTGCCTACTGATGCCCGTGTGGGGAAGCATTCATCAGTTTCTCCTTCCGTGGTAGTTTGAAGGTGTTCCCCTCTCTCCTCCTGCCATCTACACCTGGCCCTCACCACAGGGCTTTGCCCTTTCAGTTGGATCAGGGCCATACAAGCAGTTAAACTGACGTTTGTCACGGGTGAGGTGATGAGAAGGTTTTTCAGGGGAGCTGGGGCACATGGCAGGGCATGGTAGCTCACTGGGAACCCGCCAGAGTGGCTCCACAGCCCTGCTCCTTCTCAGCTACTTCTGATACTCTCAGTAGACATGTACCACAGTCATGACTACTATTCCAGGGACTGGAAGACAAATGAAGGAGAGGAAACCACTAGTGAGGAAACAGGAACGGTAGCAGGGGTATTTTTTTCCCAAAATCAATTTTGCGAATCAAATGACAATTATGGTTACAAGGCAAAATGAACACACCTCATCTGAAATGCATATTTAAGGAGCAGCCACAAAATGCTGTAAGGCAAAGTATCATGTCTGAAAGCTCTCATTTCTGTAAAGAGTTAGCTTCTTATTCTGTAAGATAGCCCCAATGATGTAAATAAAACCTAAATATTAAGGCTATAGACCCAACCTGTCTGAAGCCACTGAATACCAAACTACCACATTCAGCGGGGGCAGGAGTAGACATACAATGCATAGCGCTAAGACATACCTAGGTGTTCACAGGCTCAGTTCAACACTTATGTTTCAAAAGTTGTAGGCCACAAATATTTCCTTTGTAAGCTACAATGAACAGCTATGACTTGAATATCAAATAGACTGTTAGAGAAATCTGATGAGCTGGAGGAAGACTAGATACAGAGCCACTAAATAAAAGTGAAGCATCGAATAATGGGGAGAACATTTAGTCCGACCCCTCTGCTCAAAGCAGGGCTACCTTCAAAATTTGCTCAGGGCCTTGCACAGTCAAGTTTTGATAATATTCAGGGCCTCCAGCCTCTCTGGGCACCTCTTCAGCTCTGCACATCCCTCTGGGGAGAAAAACTTTCCCTTAGCCACAGCAGGAATCTACCCTGGTACAGGTTGTGCCTGGTACCTCTTGTCATTTCTCTCTCACTGAGGTTCTCAGTGGCTCAGTTCTCTCTGTAACCCCCATTAGGTAGTTCAAGGCAGCCATAAGCTTCCACCTGAGTCTTCTCAAGGCTGAACAAACCCAACTCCCTCAGCCTTTCCTTGTACATTACAAACTTCTGCCCCTTGACCACCTTAGTGGCCGTCCACTAACATCGCTCCAGTTTATCAACGTCTTTTTCACACTTTTGGGGAGTCAGAACTAGACACATTATGCCAGATGTGGCCTCACAAGTGTTGAATAGCAGAGGACAATCACTTCCCACGACCTGCCAGCTGTACCAGTATTAATGGGGCCCATGTCTGGTGTGGTTGGCTCTCATTGTTGCAATGGCACATACTTGACTCACATTCATCTTGATGTCCATCAGGACCTCAGGTCCTTTTTGATTAAGCTGATTTCTAGCTCAGTCCCCAGCTTGTACAGTTTCATGGGCTTATTATCTCCCAGGTGTAGGACTTTGCATTTGCCTTCTTGAATTTCATAATGATTCTGTCATCCAATTTCTCCATGTCCCCCTGAATGATGGCAGCCTTGCCCTCCAGCATATCAGCTACTCCCACTATACAAAATAACTGGAAGCAACATCAGGAAAGATATGATAGTCAGCTTAATGGTACTGTATAAACTCCGAACGGAGCAGGGCTAACAGTTATGCCGTATTCATCCTTCTACTGGAAAACACCCTGTGCTGCTGTCCTTTCACGAGCTAGCTGATGCCCTTACTTTTGAAGGTGAAACCAAAGGATGATGTGGTTTACAGAGGGAGCTTACAGAATTCCTCCGAGAAGACTTAACAAGGACTAGTAGAATTAAGGTGCCTTTTTATCTTTACCTCCACTCCCAGAAATCAAAATTATTAGCATCAGTCCAAAGCATGAAGCACATCATCTAATCTGTGAAAAAAGATGCACTTTCCTGTGACCTTAACTCAGTCATATAGGTCAGGCAGCAAAAATGAGCTGCTTAAAATAACATCTAAGCTGAGCTTCACTGCTCCTCTACATAGGCATTTGTCCACAGGAAAAAAAAAAAAGAACAAACCACAAACCACCAAACAGCTGTATTTCCTCCTCAGAGCTGCTTATTCATTCAAATAAAAGTACAAGAGCTAAGTAGCAACAAGCAAGAGTTAAAGGGAAGATAATGCTGCATCCTTAGTCATGCAAAATCTTAATACCTATTGCTCAGAGTGAAAGGGAAAATGGTTCCTCTCCATGAACAGCTGTGCTGTCAGCAATGTCTGCACCTTCCTCTTCCCGTTTCCACCCTTGCACACACAGTGGTGGCTTTCACTTGACCCGTTTGTATTGTGTATCACAGCACATTGAAACACCATGCATTAAGTCAATGCAAATCAATTCTTAAGTCCATTAACAAGAGTCAAGTGTAGGCTTAGAAAAATCCAAAGAAGATTAGGAGAAACTTACCAGCTTGAAGGGAAATATGGGGCAGCTTCCAGTGTTCAGACCTGGATGGCAGGAAGAGCAACAGTGAAGATTCATCCATCTGAAGGAGCAGGTGGACAGCCTGTTCTAAGGATGGAGATTCCTGCTGGCACTGTCCATTCAACAGATGGTCCTCTCCTGAGAAGGGCTCACCTCTGTGCTCAGCTTCTCTAAGCCAGGAGATCCAGCCCCATTTCCTTTGATTTCAGCAGTTTTTTGGATTGAGGTCCAACACAGATGTGCCTGAATTGTCCACAACAAAGAGCTGCTGGAACAACACCAGCTGAGTTAGGCTAAAAATGTTTCCTGCTAACGTACAAACTCCCCAGAAGAGGTGCTAAAAGTTGAATTTGGGGAGATAAAATAAACTAGAACATAAGAACTCGGAGAAAGGCACCTCAAAGATGTCTCCCCCCTCAACTCACACCAAACTAAAGGGCTCAAAAACCCATAGTGGGCTTACAGCCCAGAGCAGAACGTCAACCCCTTCCTGGCCAGTTCTGAACACCTCACCGCTGGGGGGTGGTTGGTGGGATGTTATGACTTCCTTGTGAAGGCTTCTGCTCTGTGGCAAGATGTTTTTCAACTCACTGACAGTGCAGGGTAAGGAAAAGATAGGAATGGGAGTAAGCCAGGGATGGTAACTATGCAGTCAGGAGAGAGAGAGAGAGGGAGAGACACGAAGGAGGCGGGGCATGGAAGGAAAGCACTTGGTAGTTTGAAGAACATTTTTTTTTCATAAAGCAAAGGGTACAGGGAAATATTGTACCAACTAGAAGGAGTAATGGCATGTGGAAGGAGCTCTGTTTCTTAACTCAGTAAATGCCCACCTAGTCTTTGAAGTGGGACAGGTGCACCATTACTCCACATTGCCCTTTCTGTTTTCCCTTTCTCTCCCAGAGGATGCAGAGCTGGGGGAGGGACTCTCCATCTGGAGATGGCAGCAGGAACTCAGCAATTGCTCTTGCTCAGAGCCTGTGGGCTCTGGAAGTGGAGTAGTGGTTCAGGAATCGTTGCCTCTCGCTGCTGCAGCACATTGCTGAGGCAGCCAGACATCGCCTTAGGGGGCGACCACTTGGGATCACCCTCCTCTCTTCCCCCTTCCCAGCCTTCTCCCTCCCACGGGTGTTGAGCGGAATAGGGCAGGAAAATCCTGCCACCTTCAAAGCAAGATCACAGTTTTTCCTGAGCTCAAAACAGAGTAGGCACTTTGGACCCACGATTCTTGCTGCTATGAGAGCAGTGGCAGAACTGCATCAGCTCCACTGGGTAACCTTGCCTCCAGACATGGCAGGGACAACCAGCTATGTTGTTCAGGCACTTGGGAAACCCCGCGAGCTGTGTGTCAGAAGACCTTTGCACTCAGCCAAGGCAGATCTTGTCTCCGCAAGAAGCAGATTCCTGACATCTGTCTCCCACCGATTTCAGGATTCGGCAGATTCCTGCCTCCCATGGCATCTCTCTGCTGTGGGAAGAAGCTACTTTTGGCTGCCTGCTCCTGAAACTCTTCCCTGCTGAGCCTGAAGCTACATCCCCTCTCCAAGGCTCCTTAGGCCAACAGCACTGTACAATGCAGGGTAGGATGGAATGAGTAATTTTGCCACTAAAAAGGCAATTTCAGTTTCCTTGAAACACCAGGACGTCTGCAAGCAGTTTCCACCAAAGAAAAAAAACCATAAACACAAATTTCAGTTTCATCAAAACAAATTCCTTCTCTTAGAGCATCTCTACTTGCAACAGCTTGTGCCAACAGTGAAGAAAGGAGATGCTGCCACGGACTACTTCAGTGACCAAGTGTTTGGCAGAGTCAGTTAGGATATGGGAAATCCCCTTCCCTGAATTGGGGCTGGACCCACAGGCTCCAGTGTCCTTGCTATAACCTATAAGGTAAAGGGGGAGTTTTGGGGATCTCCCTGTTTTGTGGGACAGGAGAACGCTGCTGTCAGAAAGCCCCATGAGCTCCTGTCCTCAGAGTTAATAAGCAGGAGCTGGAAGGTTTGCACTGTCTTCTGAGACAATCTTTAATATTCAGCTGCAGGGAGTCATTCCTATGGTAGAAAAGAGCCCTTCTGTTGGAGTCAGGATCAAAGCTCAAGTAGCTTTGCTCTGCTGTTTCCTCGGAATAATCTTTTTGCGCGTGGCCATTTCCTTGGGGTTCTTGCTTCCTCGGCTCTGCTTGCAAACAGTCTGAATATCTACCTTGCTTTCCAAAGAGCATCTCTCTTTCTCTCCAGAGGGCAAGCTAACCTGCTCATTTCTTCATTTTCATTTGGTGAGCCATTAAATCCAGGGAAAAGAGTCTGTGTAGTGTAAACTCATTGAAGCGCTGGCTGCTAGACCTGCCTGAAGGATATCTTTTGTCCCAGTTCAGCTCCTAGGCCCACTTTATCCTTTGGATGCAATGTACACCGTGGAAGCGCTGTTGGCTTGTGATCCCCGGGACAGAAAAATAATCAGCCTAACCACAGAGAAATGACATATATTGGCTCGTCAGGCATTTCCCCTCCTCCACAACTCCTTTTGTTACAAAAAGAGAGCGCCAAAAATGGGAAAGGAAGCCCTTGTTTATCTTTCACACGCAGTGAACTTGAGCTCACTTACCCGCCAAACCCGCACGGACACCTGCGCGTCGTTGCAAAGCCACTAACTTTGCTCGGTCTCTGCCTGACAGCCACCCAGAAGGATCCAAAGCAAGAGGCGGAGCCTCAATAAAATAGATGTTGTGCCTCACTCTGAAACAGATACGGCAAGATGAGCTGGCGAGGAAGAAAGAGTCAATTTGTCTCAGGCCCCTGTAAAATCCCAGACTGTGTTCTCAGTAATATGATCAGATTTGGGGCTAGATGATCAGCTTTGGCAGTTCTTATAGAGTCTGTCTGCCAGCACTGTAATTGTAAACACAACCAACATCTGAATATAATAATAATAATGATAAAAAGTAATGTTACCATGGCCCACACCCACTGGGACGTCTCATTTTTGCTTTGGCTTTAGGATAAAGGATGATGAGGAGGTTTGGATCAACAGCTTCATTTCAGCCAGTGTTTCTGATAAGTCTGTCACCACATTTGTCTCTGGAAAATATTAAGCACAACACAGAGCTCATTCCTAGATGATGTACAAGCAGCTTGTTTTTCTCATTTCACCACAAATCTTATTTATATATACACTGCAAATAGATTGATACCACACACAGAGCACATCTATAGGGCCTGATTTTCCAGTGTTATATTAGATTTATGACCTTGTAATTCCACAGACTTTACTGAGTTTTACCAGAATAAAGCTCGTTTCTAAAGAGAAAGGCTGGATTATGATCTTGCACATATTACTTGTGTATCCACCCAGAAATGTTAGTATAAGCAGACACCCGTTACGCATGACAATAGTTAAATTTGCCTCGTACTTCCCTTTATAAGACCCTGATTTCAGTTGCTCTTAACTGCCAAACATTCAGTGTTCACAGAAGTTTTCCTTCTAATGCACTTGCCTCAGGCTAAATGTTTTCAGCCAGTTCCAGCAAAATTAGTCCAGCCATTTTGAGGATGAATTTAGGGAAAACCACAGTGTTTCACCAATATTAAGAAAGGCTCCAACTGCCTTATTTAGAAGCTCTTGCTTCAAAGCACTGAAAGGAAGTTGTATGCTGTATCCCAGAAGTGGATGTGCTGCTGCCTTGGAATTCTGTCCGCAATCCAAGCGAGACATGCCCAAAGCCAGCAGCTCACACTCAGCTGTTGACTTTGCACCGAGCTCTGCGTTACCCACATGTGCTTTGCACTGGCATGCTCTGTCGCAACGGGAGATCTCCGCGCTCGCACAAGGCACGCAGCGAACCCACGGCGGATGGTTATAAAATCGTTTACAAGGAGCTGATCAACGCCGCAAGTGTTCTGCTACGCAACCACGTCGTGTTTGCTCCGCAGGCTTCAG
>RSEF01000001.1:73503681-73534890 GCA_003993805.1 Himantopus leucocephalus | reverse complement strand
TTTTTCTCTAACAACTCTCCCAGGAAAATAATTTTGTAATAGATTATGTAGTTATGCAAAGATAATCAGACAACATTAAAGGGAATATCTCCACTTTCCCATACTATAGGTTCATTACTATATTATACACTCCTATGATTTATATATGTCAAAGAACTTTCTTCCTTTTTCAGTTCTTCAGACAAAATTGGAAAAACAACATTAAAATCCTGGAAGTTATACCAGAGGAAAATTTACATAAGCTAGAGGAAAATTTACATAAGCTAGAGGAAAACCATAAGTATTGTTAAAGTGTTTTCCAGGTCCTCTGTGACGTTTCTGTGTAGACAGAAGGTAAGTTCTTGGCTAGTCTTTTCTAAAGGATGGTCCCTCCCCTACAAAATTCCTAATATATAACAGAATACTATAATCAAAGAACTTATTATGATTATGACCTTCTTTCTGTCACTTTAGTACACTCTGGTATTCTTAAATTAGGACCCTGACAAATAACACTGAGCCATCCTGTAGGGATAAAAACATGTATGTAATAATGAGGTGTATTACACCAAGTGACTTCACTACTATTCCATTGCAAATCAACCCTGAGACTTAATGACTCTGGAGATAGGGGGTTGTATCGCTCTTAGATATCTCCTTAAAATAAATACTGTAAGTGGCAACTGCATGGTCCATAGAGAGATAAGCACCATAATTTTGCAGTTACATGTACAGTGCAACTATAACAACTGTAGAAAAGGAAATTTCAACAAAAAAATAGGAATAATAGATAGCAATAATTAGAGTTTATGATAGTTTGGGGAGAGCTGCATGCCCAGAAAGAATGATTTACTAAATTAAGTTCAGAGCACCTAGTAAAATAGGAAGAAAATTATATTTTTTGTATTGTATTGTATTTTTTTTTCTTTAATCTACAGGAAATCATATAGTGGTAATTACTCAGAAAAGGAACAGAGCGTGCTATAGAATAGGAACTATCAAGTGATAGATTTCAATCTTCCAGAGGTAGAAGCAGTCTGTCAATTAGGTGTCTACATACTTTCCAATCTACTGGGTTCTCTAGATGGCACTATAGCATATTAACTCTATGCTTGTCTTCCTGTTTTCCTATAGACAAAACTACTTTCACTTTCCTAGAGCAAGGGTAAGACTAAAGGAATTACATGTGCTGCATCACGGTCAGCTTTGATGTGTTCTTCCATCAGGATGCATAGGATTTTATGTGTTTGGGAGATGTTATTCCTGAAGGTACAGGAGAATGGTTTTACTAACAAAACAGCTGCATAAAAAAAAAAAAGTCTCACTTCTCAGCTTAAAGGCCTGAGCACCACAGATGGAAAAGAAGATTTCAGGCAAGCCAGTGATTCTGTAGGACTGTGCTGGGACAAATCTACTGAAGATGAATTCACTGTGGCTGTTCTGGATAATTCTGAAATTCATAGCACAAAGTTCTGAATGGAAAAATATTTTTAGTATTTTAAACCCAAATGCCCATACTCAGTCTAAATAACCAGCAATTGCACTGTGAAACAACATTTGGGATAACTTGTAATTATGAACGGAAAAGTGCTGATAAAACATGGTGGAAAATGCACCACAGACCACAAATACCCTCACAGCTGATGGCTTTCACAAGCAGTACTGTTAAGTACAACTCATATATGCTCTCACACTGCTGCCTTTCTTCCCTTTTTGTCTTGTTTTTGCATAGGAGGATGCAGATGGTGGGGAGAGGAAAGGCTGGCTGTTGTTGCTACAGTTAGTTGCAGTAAAATTGAGGCAGTAATAATCGTCTAGGCTGGAAACAGAACAGGTAGAACTCGAACTGTCACTTTCCCAAAGAACCCAACCATTTCCAGTCACTGGGAGGTATGGGAGGGAAAACTGGGCAAAGTGCGTGGCAAGGTCAGTTCTTGTTTGGGACCCAGAACTGACAAGTTACTCCAAACACAGCTCTTTGAAACTAATGTGGGAGGAATTCTTCTGCAGTAGTAACCCGTGTTTTTACAAAGTCACAGTGTCTAATTTCTCAGATGGTCTTAACAGTAACCATAATCTTGATGTCATTTGAGGGAGCAGTGCTACAAGACCAAACATAAGAGACCACAGAAAAGGTTAAAGGGAAGATGGTAAAAGAGACATTCAAGTTGCACTGATGAAACTACCCTATCTTGTCCCGCTAGCAGTGATTTGGAAACTCCATACGTAACCAGATAAGCTTATTTCATATGCTGAAACTCTGGAGAGTAAGAGTATTAACCTTGCACTGCTGTAGTATCCTAAATTAAATACATTGTTCCCAAAATATAGGCAGACGATTTTATTGCCTCCTTTTCAAAAGGCAGACTCAGATACATTATTTCTGATAGCTATTCAGTAGAAAAACTAGAAAATGCATGGGTCCTCTTCAAGTCACATCTGCGTCACTGCTGATACAACTGATAAATGGAACAATCAGTATCTTTCCTCAAAGTTATATTCCTGAGGTACTTCACTTGCACAGGTATACAGAGCACACCTATTAGTAAAACATTAGGCCAGCTGAGGAACCTGAAGGTGCACAGATCCATAGGACCTGATGGGACTGATGGTGGATAAAGTTGCCAAGCCACTATCCATCATATTTGACAAGTTGTGTCAGTCCAGTGACGTTCCTACTGACTGGAAAAGGGGAAACGTAACCCCCACTTTTAAAAAGGGAAAAAAAGAAAGACCCAAGGAACTACAGGCCAGTAAGTCTCACCTCTGAGCAACTGACATCATCTACGTGGACTTGTGCAAAGCATTTGACACTGTCCTGCATTACATCTTTGCCTCTAAATTGGAGAGACTTGGATTTGACAGATGGACCACTCGGTGGATAAGAAATTGGCTGAATGGCTGCACTCAAAGAGTTGTGGTCAACAGCTCCATGTCCATGTGAAGCAGTGATGACTGGTGTTCCTGAGGAGTCAGTACAGGGACGAGTACTATTTAACATTTATGTTGGCAACACGGAGGCTAGGATTGAGTGCACCCTCAGCAAGTTTGCCAATGACACCAAGCTGTGTGGAGCAGTCGACACGCTGGAGGGGATGGACGCCATCCAGAGGGACCTGGACAGGCCTGAGAGGTAGGCCTGTGCAAATCTCATGAAGTGCAACAACGCCAAGTGCAAGGTCCTGTACGTGGGTCACATCAATCCCAAGCACAAATACAAGCTGGGTAGAGAATGGATTGAGAGCAGCCCTGAGGAGAATCTGGGAATGCTGGTTGATGAGAAGCTCAACATGACCCAGCAATGTGTGCTCGCAGTCCAGAAAGCCAACTGTACCCTGGGCTGCATCAAAAGAAGTGTGGCCAGCAGGTTGAGGGAGGTGATTCTGCCCCTCCACTCTGCTTTTGGGAGACCACACCTGGAGTACTGCATCCAGCTTTGGAGCCCCCAACATACAAAGGACACAGACCTGTCGGAGTGAGTCCAGAGGAGCGCCATGAAGATGATCAGGGGCCTGGAGCACCCCTCTTATGAGAAAAGACTGAAAGACCTGGATCTGTTTAGGCCAGAGAAGGGAAGACAGAGAGAATCTCATCAATGCTTATAAATATCTAAAGGGTGGGTGTCAAGCGGATGGGCTCAGACTCTTTTCAGTGGTGACCAGTGACAGGACAGGGGACAACAAGTGCAAACTGGAACACAGAAAATTCTGTCTGAACATGAGGAAAAACTTCTTTACTTCAAGGGTGACAGAGCACTGGAACAGGCTGCCCAGATAGCTTGTGGAGTCTCCTTCTCTGGAGATATTCAAAACCTGCCTGGTCATGATCCTGTCCAACCTGCTCTAGGTGAACCTGCAGGGGAGTTCGACTAGATGATCTCCAGATGTCTCTTCCAACCCCTACCATTCTGTGACTCTGTGAAGTGACAAACTGCTACTCTATCCCCACAGCCGATCAGAGCACACTCCATTCTGATTTATTTAGTCTGGTTATCAAAACTAGATGCTCAAAGTTTAAGCTCTGTTCCTTCTGAATCACTCCATGCATACTAAGTTTGGGGAGGAAGAAGATGCGTGAGTAGCACTGCACACAAGTAGACTCCTCAACCAAAACCTGTCTAATTTTTAGCATAGCAAGCAAAGTTCATTTTTACTCCATTACACTTCTTGACTGAAACCAAGTTGCAGTGACTTTCATGTCACATATACGGGAATATTTGATAAACATGAAGTTCAAGCCTTTAAAAAAAATAATCAGTTAACAAGTAAACGTGCCATAGATTTGACCTCTGCTATCATTTTCTGCATTACCTTTTACACCATTTTTTCCTCCTTAAGACCACTTTTGTTTTCGAACTGTAAGACTAGAAAAAGCCTATCCAAATTTGTTTGGTACCAAAAGAGGACATTGTAATAGTTCTTCACTGCTGATATTCACACCTGTGTTCATTCCTGTATTACAAACTGCCTGTTTTACCAATCCTCCTAATTGTCAGGCATTCAGTATAAAAATAAAAACACGGTGGGTTAGAAGAACTCATTCCATAACCCCCTTATTAGGATGCAATCTGCAGTCTCCCCCATCTCATCTGAACCTCTCAAATTATTGGATCTTTAAGTTTCCTTCAGCGGAACTTTTTTAGGCTTCCCCCCCAATGAAAAACTAGATGAAAATAAAAGGCATCTCATGAAAGTGTCATGGGATAACAGAATGAATTCTTGCCATATTTTAATTAGAACATGAATCCTGCTGAGTTTAATTATCCTATCTTATTGTAAATTTGACAATAAGGACAACACACCAAAAAAAATACACATCTTTTCTTCTTGTTTTTCAGGAAAAGCTGTCATGGTCCTTTTAGATCTCTGAAGTTTACAGGACAATGTACTCTGTGACTTAAACTTTGTTTCTTGAGCTCGTTAAGAAATACAACAAACAAACATGACAAATAGGGGCTCAACCCCCTGTTGCCTAGGCTAGTCTATCATGTGAATTCACTTATTCACCATTCAAGTCATAAGGTTTCATGACTTATAACCCCTAACTCTTAATTTGAGGGGAGGGGAGATGATTATGTTGATTAATAAAGAATTAAAATTACAGCTTTATAGGCAGCAATGCAGTAATGTATATACTGACATGAAAAAATTGTTCTATTAATCTTTTCACCTTACAAATATGGCAAAATATGAACAGTTATATTTATGCTTTTCCTCATCCAACTCTGTATTAAATAAGGAAAAAATGTTTTAATTTCAACTGCAAGTTTTTTTTAAAGAATACTGCCATTCCTCCTGCACACCAGTAAGTACATTGACTAATGGATTTAGCAGTGCCTTAAAAGTAGTTAAATGGTGTGTGTGTGTGGGGGGGTGTTAAAGTGTTACAGAGCCATTAATTGCCAAGCGTTTTTTTGGAAGTACTACACTCGATCTGCACTTTTTCCGTAAATAGTATTTGGAAAAAGAATACTCGTAAGTATAAGGAATTCTGAATAAGAAGTTTGTATAATAATACCGTACTAACCATATTAGTATCTCAAATAGGAAGAAATATTCTTAAGTAATAATAGAGATGGAAAGTAATAAGAACTTTTGTTGGAACGAAGTTTCTAACAAGAAAAACTTTCTATCAGTATTTTAAGTCTTGTAATAATATTCTTCCTATTTCTGCTTAGTTAAGCTTGAGAATGAAATTATAAAAAGTATTAAATATTTAAGGAGAGGGGCGAATTACTCCATTAATTTATAGAGTATAGAAATCTAGATTCAACCAGTAAACATCTAGGCAGAATTCAATGCAAACTTTAATGAATCATAACTGAATATTTGCTTTTCTTTTAAATGTTTTATCCACACTGCACATGTTTTTCTTCCATCTTCTTCTCTGTAAATAAGCTTCTCATAAGATAGATTCTAGTAAGTAGATTTAGGAGGAAATTAATGAAAAGGCAGAAAAAATTTACTATTTTTTTTATACCTCTTAAAAAAAAAAAGACTAAAGCAAAACCAACAAATACCAAAAAAAAAAACAAAAACCCCAAACAAAACCCAAAACCCACAAAACACAAAAGAAAGTAGTAACATCTTCATTTCAGCAGAGACAAAAACTCCAAAGGAATCTTCAGCTGAATTAGATGTAAGGGCTAATTTTGATTCAAAACATTGATCCACTGTACCAAGATGCTGACTTAAGATTTCTCAGTATGATACACACCAGCGACAGCGTGCTGGGTACAGCTCCATCATTCTCCCAAGCACAGTAATGTGAGGATTTAATCCCAGTGGCCCATCTTTAAAACAGACCTGACAACAACCCAAGTACAAAATGCACTTCTGACCGTACTCTTCTAAAATGAAATCTCAAAGCAAAAAAAGTTGTTTCTATATATTTTTTAAACAGAGCATACTGAAAAACAGCATTAGGGTATGTAACACAATGCTGTAGGGGTTTCTTTGTAGATAGACAAAACCTCCCATTGATTTGGGATGTTAACAGAACAGAGAACGGCCAAATATTAGATTAGTTCAGTATAAATTCTGATACTGTGGGTACTGCTACAATTATAAGCAATATAAATTCTCACATTGCACATACCATATGCAAACTGTATTTTCTTGTTATCAGTCAGATATTTATATAGCCTTATGTCGTCATGTATCCAAGTAACCAAATCATCCTTATTTCTTTCAGTGTTAGAGGAATGGGTTTCTTCTCACATGCTATGGTACAGTAATATAGCTATCTTGCAACTGCTACTGCAGCGACAGCCTTCCAAACCAAGCAATGATTAGAACCGCCCAACTAAGTCACTGTAGAATTGATCCTGCCTTTCTGTATTTTCTATGCCATGATTCATTGCATCCATGAAGAAATGCCTGTATCCACNCTCATTGCATCCACGAAGAAATGCCTGTATCCACTGCTACTCACTCCCTGTTCTCCTACATGCCAGCCTAAAACGCAGATATTGTGGAAGGCCCACTAAGCTGCTCCATACACATGGCTTATTATTAGTGTAGGGAATCTTCAGACCTATCATTTTCTGCATTACTTTTTACATCATTTGTTCCTCCCTAAGACCACTTTTGTTTTCAAACTGTAAGACTGGAAAAAGCCTATCCAAATTTGTTTGGTACCAAAAGAGGACATCGTAATAGTTCCTCACTGCTGATATTCACACCTGTGTTCATTCCTATATTACAAACTGCCTGTTTTACCAATCCTCCTAATTGTCACGCATCCAGTATAAAATGATAAGTATAAAATAAAGTATAAAATGGTATAAAATAAAAAAGTGTAAGTATAAAATAAAATTCAAAATAAAATTCAGACTGCACATCTTCCACCTTCAGGTAAAGCTGCATACTCGAGTGAATTGTGCTGTCAAACTACAGGACATTTTCTATTTTTTTGTGCAGCTACATCTACTTTACACATGCAATGTATGTTTAATAATCACCATGAGATATCATAACTTCCAGAATTAANTTGAGTGAATTGTAGCTGCACAAAAAAAATAGAAAATGTCCTGTAGTTTGACAGCACATCTACTTTACACATGCAATATATGTTTAATAATCACCATGAGATATCATAACTTCCAGAATTAAGGCAACAGATATTCCACATAATTCTGATCTTAATAATAAAATTATGAGGATGCTTTAGGAAACTGTATGCTAGGTCTCAAATATAACATATATACTTAATGTTGAAATCCCTAATGAGCTTCTAACAGTGTTCAGACTAAGATGGTCACACTAATCCTGTCTTCTGGCTTTAAGAACTACACATTTATGGACCAGTGAAGACATCAAGACCACTTTGAATTAGGATACTATTGCTCAGGACAAAAAGGTTTCTCTGACCCATAATAATATATTTATACTTTTTATTAGCAAAAATCCCTCTTGCTAACATACTTTTTCGTAACTTTTAAAAAAATAAAAGAACTAAAATAATTTCAGGGTATTTAAAAGTATTTCAGCAACATGAACTATGAATGCTTCTCCAAAAAGTAATAAAGACAGATGAGCTGCAAAGGACAACAAGGGTAATCAGAAGAAAAATAAATGGTCTTAAGTCAAAAAGTAAAAAGATTATACTTAGTCTAGAGAAGTGGAGTGACAGTATTAAAAAAAATGGAAGATGATCTGTGGAGCAGAGAGGGAACTATGTAAGATAAAGTACATCAAATCAAGACCTGATTGTGTAAATCAGATAAGAATAAATTAAGGCTGAAATGAGGAAAAATATTCTAATAACAGTACAAAAAAGTCTTAACACACATTACAGCTGGTAGGACAAAAAAAAACCATTTAGCTATTTTACAGTTTATGAAAAGGACTATGATGTGAAATAACAGAGAATTCCTCTTGCTGAGGAACAGACAGAGCCTACAAGAGAACAATGCCAGCTCTGATTACTTGACCTTTGTTCAGCTATACTTTCAAACAGGGCAAAGAATTACCCTCCATAGATTTACACAAATATTGATTTGTGATAGAAATAGAAGGCATTTTCTCAGGGAGGTAGCTCAATTCAGCATAAAACAGAAAACTGCATTCTGAAAATGCCTCCATTCTTTATTCAGAAATATGAGTTCCGTGCCATTTTAAAGTGGTTTGGATTTAGCTATGTGTAGAATAATGCTGGAAATAAGGAAATGGACACTGTGAATCAGCATGAAATTAGCCAGACATTGGAATTTATTCATGCTGCCTCAGTTTGGGGGATTTGTTGGTTGGTTGGGGTTTTTTTAGTACAGATGTGTTACCTAACCAACCAACATTACAACCATCTCCATCAGTTAGGTCTCAGGTCTGCAATCCAAAGGTGTAGAGTCAGACTTAAGGAGCAGCAGAAGGAACAAGTCAGAATTTACTATTTTCTACCTAATTCTATAACTGATGTGGTAAGGAATAACTCTGGGAGAGACCCAGAAGAGGTCTTGAGTACTTGAGTAGGAACAGAGGGAACCTCGCAGCCCTGCAGCAACCTGTCTCTGTGCAGCATAGCTAGAACCACTGTGCTGACACACTTGAACTTCCTTCCAAACTGCACTATCTCCCTTGCAGAACAGTGAAGTTATTTAATTATACTGTGTATGTGCCTGGGATTAAAATGTTTTGACATCAACTCCGTTTAGTCTCCATGCTGTCAATCTGATCTTAAGTTAAAACAAGCACAGTTTAAAAGTACCTATTTTTTGGAAAGCACCTAGGGTTTTAATCAGATATAGCATACTGCACAGTGTAAATAGATTATAGAGAGACCTAAGTACTATAAGAACAGATGTAAATTACTTCATTAATCCTTTGGAAAAAAATCTAATTTCTCTCTTGATACTAGTTATCCTATCATTCACATACGTAAAGCTCTTCAACAAACAAAACCTAGCTGACTGAGGTTCTGGCCTGAGGTGAAACATCTCTCTCATTTAACAAATTATAACTCTTAATTTGAAAAGCCTGAAACCTATAAAGAAACCTCAATACATATGATTTGAGATAAACTACAACTTTATAAATTTCTGTAAGATATGCATGCTGTAATTTTTAATACATTCTGACAATTTTCACTCATCATTCTTATTCAAGTTCTGTGCTAGCATATTTTAGAGTTCAGGTGAGTCAGAACAAAAAACTGAAGGAATATGATGACATCTCAGATCATATCTGGCAAATATCATCTGCATTCAAGCCAGAAAAGAAAAAAAAGAAGACGTATTCATTCTTAATGCAGCAAATTCAAATTTAGGAAGCTAGCAATATAAGGACGGTAGCATTTGCAGTACTGTCAATTTTTAAAAGACTTCCTGACTGCATTTATTAACCACAAACAGAATAAGATTTTGTATTCTTACAAATTATGAACTAAACTACATTTTGTTTGCTTGTTGATAGTTTGGATTTACCTCCCCCTCCAGTGATTCCAGAAATATTTCCCATGTATAAACTAAGAACTGCTTATTCAAAATTAATTATAATGAATCTAATAGACATGAAAGTGTTTTCATGTGTATAACATCCAGCTGATAAACAAGGCTGTTTTTTTTCCATAAGTTTCCAAAAATAACATTTACCTTTAAAAAGCACACCCCACAAATACACAGCAGGCCAGATCATTGTTTTCATATCCAGTTTTCAATCCAGAGCAATTCTAACACTTACTGCAATTTCTGCAAGTTCACATCACAGTAACTGAAATCAGAATCTGGATCGTTTTTTCAAATACATCAGTTGTTTGTTCATTTGGTCACACATTTGGAAGTAATTTCTAGTGCTTTAAAATAATGTCAGATCTATCCATCTTTCTATCCTGCCTCTCACAAAACAAAATGAAAATCTCTGTAGCTCAGAAAATGTCCAGTCCTGCAACTTCCTGTTTATTTTCAGAGATAAGTTAACCGTATCATTCTTGTAATGGTTGAGCACATTTTTCCTGCACTCACCTTTAACTGAGATACTTCTAGCAGCTGTCTTGGTTTGAAATTAGAAGAGTACAATAGCCATAATCTTATTTAGTTTGCTCATTTTATGGGATAACAAGATTAGTTTCTGGTATTATGCCCCAGAGTAAAGCACGTCTGAAAAAAGCAGTCAAGGAATTACCATGCAACTATTTAACCAATTTGTAAAAATAATTCCATAAAGATTTTACAGCTAGACTGAAGATGTGCTGAAGAAACACCTCATGCAACTTATGGTGGCTTAAAGTGCACAAAGAAGACATTAGTGGAAACCAAGGCTTTCTTAAAAAACAGCTTGCTAAGAGGAAGTTAACTGGAGTGTGCTGCATGCATACAACACTAAAGGCTCACATCTACCCATTTACCATTGCTCTTGCACTCCTTACATAACGGATATTAGCATCTCATTTGTACTATTCTAAGATGCCCCAAAGATGAGTTTGGTCTCTCAACTTTGACAAGGGCCTTACGACTTATTTCTCTGAAAGATGTTTGGCAATGTTTTCGTAATTGCCTAAGCTACAATGTGCCAAGATGAATGTCTGCATACAAGTGCAGGTGCAACATGCTGCAGTTAAGACTTCTTATGACTTCACTGGAAGTCTTTGGGAAACAGCAGGAGATTCCGCAACCACCTTAAAAGTTTACATTAACATTAATGATTAACATCAATTAACTGAAATACAATCTAATAGCCAAAAGTCTGAATCTGTAAAGTATTGCAAAGGTAAACTAAGGAACTATGAAAGTAACATGTTAAGTTATTTAGCATAACTAGCACTCAGAATTTCTAGA
This sequence comes from Himantopus leucocephalus, assembly GCA_003993805.1. NCBI lineage: Eukaryota > Metazoa > Chordata > Aves > Charadriiformes > Recurvirostridae > Himantopus > Himantopus leucocephalus. Next base: position 73,523,642 of record RSEF01000001.1, on the reverse strand, counting down.
ACCCCATATACCTACAACCTACCCCCGTGCACTGAGAAACCCACCTCTGCTCCAGGCACCTCGATAGTCCCACGTCAGATAGGAGCCTGTAGTTGCCATCGTATCACTAAATTGATGGCCGTTGTCACCTCTCAGACCTGCTCCTTAGGGTCAAGTGATGATGGTTTTTGCGTCCACTAGACTCCTGCCCCTGACTCCTGACCTCCCTTCCTAAATCTCAAGTCAGGTTTAGTATAGGTCGTTTTGATGGTCCTTCAGGACTATTGGAATCACTGTTCTTTAATCAGTCCTTCTTGCAAGCTTCCTCAGCCAACAGTTCCTATAACATGCAAGCAGGTCTCACTCTCTCTGTGACCATGTCAGCAATTCTTTAAGTATCTTGCATACCCCTTGCTAAAAATTTTCCCGTGGGGTAGATGTTAGTTCTTAGTCGCAAAGCTTTCTGTGAGGAATGCCCCTCTAACATTGAATGCAGTTATTACTCTTTTTAACCTCTTCAAATGCGATAATTCAACAGCCCTGGCAGGGCAGCCTCTTCCAATTCAAAAGTTCTCCTTTCACCAGTCACAAGGCCTTGGAAAGATGACCTTCAGAGCAGAAATATCCTATTCCAAGACTGTGGTCTCACAGCTGATTTGCTCTTGGGTCCCAGATCAACGGGATTTTCTCTTCCCCGTCTCCTGCTGCAATCCATACCTTTTTAAACTCATTCTCAAGACCTTCATGACAAACAACAGATTTCATATTATTGCCCAAGGAGTGGACAATTTTGTGCAGCTGACAGGCCTGCACACTTGGGACAGTCCTGAGAGTCTGGAATTAAGGACAGCATCACAGGTACAGGCAGATAGAGGTAACCATTCTTTGATGGCAGATCAAATAACTAGGTCCATTGTCTGTAGTCACATGCGGTCAAGGGTCAAACTGCCATGGTCCCCCACACACCTAGAAGTAAAAAAAAAAATTTTTTTTTGGTCTCTTTATGTCTGTGCTTATAAGTAGGTAAAACAGGAGAAAGGAAGGAATTCACATTCATGGCCCTGTTTTTCAATAAGAGCTTTGGATGACCATTCTAATACGCTACTCACCCATACTTGTTACTACTGCAATGGCTAATTTTGTGAAGTGAAGGTTTGAAAGAAAGAGGGTTAGACTTTCTATGAAATCTTATGAGGTACATTAAGTTATTTGATAGAACAGCACAGTAAGAAAGGGGAATTTATGAAGTGTGACTGATTACCGCTGCTTTTTCCATCTTTTTGTTTGTTTTCCATTTCGTATGGAGACAAACATGTGAACTATATATAAAATTTCATATTTTACTTCACAGGGAACACTAGACTAGAATTAAAGACTTATCTTCCAGGTAACATTCCAGTAAGATACATCATGATGCAGAATAGTTTTGTTGCATGATAGTTTACATTAATATACGCAGGTAAACAAAACTTAACATGTTCAACACTACCATATTGCCGACAACATATTTAGACAGTCTATGTCCTCTCACAGCTGCTTTTTTCAAAGTGAGTATTTCTTGAATATTTCTCCTCTTCCCTATTTCAGCAAGTTGTACAGCATAATCCAATAAATGTCTTACACCCGGGGAAACAATGTTACATTACTTTTTTCATTTCAGACTGTTTTCAGGGGATCACGGCAACAGTTCAATAGCAGAAAAGATCCAACTTTCTACAAAGTTCTATTTCACCTCTTGCAAGAGAGTCAGAAAATCGCACATTAAACTCAAAGTTTGCCATGAATTGGGGCTTTACCACTTTATCCACAGAAAAAAAGAAAACACAAACAACAAAAAGACACCTTTCTGCAGGGATCTTTCATATAACATCTTTGAATTGCCCTAGAAGAATTCCAGAAATAGCACTGTCTGTTGTACCCAAAAGGGTACAAAAGACAACAGATAATGCATTGGAGGCAGCACTACCTCTCTTCATATACATACTGGGGAAAAAAAGCTACAATTTCTGTCTCCTTTAGAAGGCACTGAGACTTCTCTAACATTGGGATACACCTGCAGTTCACAGCCATTTTACTGAAATGAAATGGGGGCAAAATGTCAACTCCAGGCCCGGTAAATAACGCAGTCTCAAATGGTTATAAATTTTAATGGTCTAAAACAGGTATAAAAACTAACCAGTAGGAACAGATAAAACAAAGAGGAGCACTTCAGAAATGGAACGTATTCAGAAGTGACCATTGTTCAAACTGAATGCCTTACCACAGTTTAAGCAATCAACCTTGCTGTAGTCTATTTACTAGCTTAAATAACATATTAAAATTAAAATCTTGTTTTTCAGTGTACAACATATCACCTAGAAGAGTTTGTTTTTTTAAAGAAAGTTACGTACAATCAGCATGCACAATTAATAAGCATTTTCTTTAATTTCAATAAAAGATTTTCAGTGCACTAGGAGTTCATTGACAGCCTTAAAATCCATTTTGACAACTACTATCATCACATCATGCAGAAGCCCCCAAAACATACTACAGTGTGTCTGACTATACTGTCTCAATACTAGAGACACGAGAGATAGTATTCTCAAACAGTACTAGTGACTTTTTTGATAGAAAAATTTTTATTACTAGATGATTCATTTGAGGGCACCACCTGTGATTTGATTTTGTTGCCATTATAGGAGAGGCACAAAGCCATTGTACAATTGATAGACAAATTTTACCACAAGTAATTTTTCCACGTTTCAGAATCTACTTACAGGGCCCTACGGAAAAAATTCTGTGAAAGCTATGATTCATATTAACCTGTGTTTTGCTACTCCTGTTCTGAAAGACACCTCTTGCAATTAACTTTACCAATTAACTTGGCATAAAATAATGAAGTAACTTCACAGAAAATCACTCCAACACATAGCAGAAAGCAAAACAAAAAAAAGGCTATTGTTATTCACAGTTGGTGGTCAGCCAAAAAAAAGAGTATTTGACAGCTCAGGTTGAAAACAGTACAAAAGCTGAAAAACTCAGAGTGATTCAGAAGAAGGGCTTTGAAGTCAATGAACTGCCGAGTCAGGGTCTTATCCAGCAAGATACGGGAATACATGCCTAACTTCAAACGTGTAAGTAGGCCAGCTCCACTTATTTGCGTTATGGCACCTTTATATAAAAAATGCAAACGAGAATCAGATACACCTACTTCAAAGAGCCTGCTCCTGAAATTGTGGTATGAAACATTGTTAAGTACATAACTGAATTCCACACACTTTAACTATCCACGTTAAGCACTAGATTGGCACTGCCTTATACTCAAGTTCCAGGCATGGTTATTTTGCATTATTTCTTATAACCACTTCATTTGCACAGTCCTGGACCTCTCAGAAGATCATAGGTTTTTTTATCACTGATGAATAAGCCTGAGTTATAGATAAAATAATATGACATGATATTTTCACAAAGCTCTTGAAACAGAAACAAAACTAGTTAAGAAAGAGAAAATGCAGAAGATATATATCCATATATATATATATGGATATATATGCATGTTGCTGTTTGGGAAGGATGCTCATTTTTATAAAGCAGAATCTTTGCATCTGTCAAAAGTTTAGAAAACAGTAGCAATACCTAAAATATTATTAAGCAGAGCACCAATTGGTAAAAATTGAATTTGTGGATCTGTGCAAGTAATGCCACCTGTGAACATGTGTCTATGTCAAATTGCAATGAATAGGATGATATTACTTTGTTTACTACAAGTTATAAATATTTGATAGAGACTGCTCTACTACGTTAATGAGATTCTTAAGGGACACAAAAATAGATAGAAAGTTAGCTCAGAGTGGTATCTCAGCAATGCGGTCAACTTAAACGTAAGGTAGAATTTGTTCCTCAGTGCATAAGGTAAAATGAATTGCTTAGTACAAATAGTTCTATAAGTCAATGAAATTAGCTTGTAGACTGTTTTAAAAGGTTTTGGCAGTAAGATGAGTTTAATAACACCAGTAACTTTTGGAGAGCGCAGCATCATAAGGGTGCTGATGGCATTATGTTTCCCTCCTTTGTCACTGGCGAGGTTCTAATGGGGTTGCCTAATAAAGACAGTTGACATAAAAATAACCTGATCTGGGAGTCTAGTCTGTGCTTCACATAGTTTAGTAATTTCTCAGAAGTGTTGCAAGGACAAACTAGATAATGGGAAGGTTAGAATAAATTAAGAGACAAAAATATAAATTTCTGCATTATGTAGACTGCACATAAGAGGCAGACAAGGTTTTTTTGAGGAAAAGTCTGTTAACTGGAAAAACGCAACAGCTTGCATGAATTACCTTACTTACTCTGCATCCTGTTCTGATATTTTTAAGTTTTTACTAGTTTTACCACTCCAAAACACAATCTAGAAAGTTCAGATTAGAGAGTTTTATACTTGAGTTTGAAAGAAATCATGTAAAATTACAACCGCCTTTCTCTTTTTTCTTATACATTATCAGTATATAAATGAACATGTCTTCCATGTCTTTCTTATATCAGCATAACATTCCCTATATTATGTATTTGTAAAACACATACTAAGCAGTACAGATTTTTTTTAACCGTCCTTTTTGACTGGTCATTTTTCATACTGCACACAAGGTTTTCCTCTTAGACCTCCATTTATCTATCATCTTACTCATTCACACTTTTCATTTATGCACTTCATTGGCACAACGTAAGTGCAAATCTGTCAGTCCTACAGATGCTGAAATTATACCTTTCAAAAAGCAAGTGCTATTATTTATATTTTTTTGTTTGTTTAAAACATAGTTCAAGTTAACATACATTTTCACTGAATGAAAATATTAACAAGGTAAAAAGAGAATCACGTATACAGTACCCTCTCCACTCTGACTGAAGAACAAAAAAATATACAAGCCCAAAGAAATATAATTCCTAGAAGCCTTTAGGGAGGTTGGTATTTCAAATGAAGTGACTGCAACTGCCAAAGATGTAATTAAATTCTGTATTTAGCACACTACTGGCTGAAAAAATACTGCAGGGCATTTTGCTATTCCATCAGGGATTCACAACTTACGTGTTTTCATTTCCTTAGAAACCCTCCCAAAAATTGTATTGCCTCCCAACCTTCAGACTTTCTTTGGGTTGCATTCCGGAACAGATAACTCGAGTTCTGAAGCCAGGCCTGGAACAACAGGGGCAAATAATCAATGTTTTCACAATAGAGATGCTGGTTTTCTCTACTGTGTATTTATAAAATATGAAATCTTTAGAAATTTTTTTTGATGATTAACATAAAATGTTTATGCTAAACTCACTTCACGGAGGTGTTTATTTATTCTTTGAACTTTAAAAGCTTTCATTTGTGGTTTAATGCAAACTGTATTTATGAAGAATGAGTTATGCATGGCTACTTTTAAAAAAGCTTGTGTGTAACATTCTGACTAGGTTCTGCTTCTGAACACAAGATAGAGGAAACTGTAACAACAGCAGTTACATTAATTGAATAAGAACATTCATCGGGTGGTTGTTTTGCATGTAGTTATAACATCTCAAGGAAAGAGGCCTTCAATAGCCAAAGCAGCTATAGATAAAGCCTGATTTACAACAGATATAGTCTCATGACAAAGGAACCACATGATCTTAGGGCTTCCATATATCTATTTTCATTACTATAGAAATCAGTATTTTCAACCATCTATGTCATGAGGCTACATTAGCCCAGATTAATCACTACATGAATTGCAAGGGCATTTTCAGGGAGCTCAGAATTTCTGGATGTAAAAACAAAAGACACAAAACATTTTATCTTGATTGCATCAAACCCACTATAAAAATCTGTGAACACTGCTATTAGTCCTAGATTCCAGGACATCAAGCAGGCCCAGGTGGAGCTGAGTCCAGAGTACACCCTCTCCTCCCTAACTCTGAGTATTTTAAGATTTTATTTACTAGTATTATACTTATCTTCTAAATTTTTATTATATTAAAACCAAGTAAAATTAATGTGGAAATTATCAACAAAAAAGAATCCAAACCTATCAGACAGCTTTAATAGCATCTACTTTATTTTGACTTAAGGCAGATCCCAGTCCCCACTCAAAGTTTTTCAAACTTTGCACAGTTAAAACAAATTTCTGAAGAGTAACTTGCCTACTACATAGGTACTCTGAAATTCACTTTCTCAAAGCCAATTAATAATGTATCATCTTTTTATAGTAAGGCTTTTATAAGGGATTGATCCACCGCTTACAAGGTTTGCAAAATAGCATTAAAACTGCAACTCCAGCAAGTACATAGAAACACACCATGCATGGTAATTCATTCTGGAACATGGGTTGGACCGTACAAGGAAAGTTTGATTTTAACTCAAACCTTTATGTGACTACCAGAAACAGAAGCAAGTCTGAGCTCACAACCTCATGCAGGAAGTCCAGTGTTGTTGCAGGCTTGCAAGGCAACCAACGTAGGCAGTGCTAAAGAAAGGAGGAGGCTTCAAATACCAGTCTTGCTCTTTAAGACTGCGGGGTGGGGGGAAAGTGAAAACAAGTCAAAGCCCTCTTTTTGATTAGCAAAGCTAAAAGAAAAAATCCTTAAGTCATAAATAAGAGACAAAACAGCATGAATTCACTGTATGTGACATTAGGTGAGCTGAAGACATGAAATGCAATCAAACTCTTGCAAAATAAGCTCACAAATAAATCATAGTAAAACCAATGGGGGAAAAAAGGGGATGTAAGTAAGCTTTGAGGAAAGCTTCAAGTCAAATAAAGACTATAAAAGCAAGAAAAAACACTATTTGCATGCATAAACCTAAGAAGTTCCTGACCTGTCACTAACCTGAAATGCACAGCAATATTCACCAAAAGGTGAAAAGCTAAACACAGTAGTATCTAGAAAGAAGTAAAACAATAGCAATAACCAGTATTTGCATCCATTTCACCATAAATTTTGGAAAGAGGATCAGAAAGAAATAAAGTTTATAATGTTGAAATCCTTATAACTGAAATGTTATAAAATTGGAATACTTTTTCCCCATTCTTTTACTTATGAGAAAACTAAGCGTTATCTGGCAATTGGGGGCAGGAGGGAAGAATTTGCTTCTTTTCATTGGAAGCCTGGAACAATTTATAGAACCTTGAAGTTCTAGAATATTTTTTGTTCCTTTAATTGACAATCTCTAATTCAGACAACTTATTTTATTAATCACAATTAATGCATGGGATTAGTATCTCAATGACCTTATTAGAGCACATCATGATGCTATTTGATTGCACTACTATCATTTTAGAATATTGCCTAGAAGGTATGTATATCATTTCAATGTTTAGTGCTTTGTAAATAGAAAATACTAAAGCTGTACTCCCATATCATTATGTAACTGTGTGCTGAGAAAGTATAACTGCCAGGCTCAACAGTAATCACATGTAATTATTTACCAATCCCTCTTCCTCTCCGATTTCACTTGCACTGTTATAACAAGTGCTATTTTATCCAGTCATCTAATGAACCTTTTTGTTCCCAATCTCAATGTTTTTCACCTGTTTGCACTGTTCTCCAGTATTCATCTTTTCTTCTCTCTTTTTTGCAATGATGTTTAGACATCTATCAAATCCCATTCTTCTGTAACATTGCTTTGTATAGCAACAAAATTTGTGCAGCTTGCAGAATAGAGGACAAGTCCTATTCTGAAGGCTGACTCATATTCACAGAGTTAATATCAGTAGTCATAAGGTATTACTGATCCTAGCTCTTTATTGTTGCATTACCCAGTTCTGCAAATAAGAACATGTTTTTTCATATTCTACAGAGATATGTGTTTTCACTGACAGTATGAGTTAATATGCTAAATGGAATCAGAAAACCTTAGATACAGACATTGTGTTTTCAGCCTACTCTGTTACCACAGCAGTAACCCTAACAAAGGAGCAGACCAGGCTACTAGGTATTATAACCTCTTAGAATTCAGACTCAGCTACAGTAACAAGTACCCTGGCTTAACGCACATTAAGACAATAAAGTTAGCCCAGGAACACTGGTGTAATTGACAGGAAAAACTGGCTCAAATTCTATTTCCTACTGCCTTGTCTAGCTGTAGAGAACATAGACTGTTGAAGCACAACACATTTAAGTTCACCGTGACTCAGGGCCTTAGCATATTAGTGCCGTATTCTTCCACTGATATAAATGCTACAGTTCTGAGTTGACATACAGCAATAGAGCTATGACACGTCTATAGACCCGTCATTTTTTTATGACCTCATTATGGTAAAGTTTGTTTTCAAATACCCCATGGATTGTACAAAACATGTCCACAGAGCATGTTGGAAATAGTGAATTTCCTCTGTTGCCTGCAAGAAGGCCCTACTGCAATGCAGTCTCCCTGCAACAAAAGGATTGTTGATGAACTGAAGCAAAGTCTTCCTTTTTAACAATTGGCATTGCATAAGTACAGTAAATGCAGTCTTGGACTTCTGTTGGGCTCTTGCAAACATGCCTGAGCTTCATTAAGGCTTGCGGAGACCTGCTGCAGTGCTGTATTACTAATTCAGGGCTGGCAATAGTACTACTGTCACTTAATGTAAAGCTGCACAGAAAAGGGACCATTCAGACTTCTGGTGAAACAGTACTGTTCAAACTTATTTCACTTGCCATTAACTGGGAAGGTACTTCTCAAATTAGACATTAGTTAACAGGGTTTGTTCTGCAGACTTTTATGACCTCAGCTCCCGCTACATACTTGAACGTCAACTGAAACTTTGAGCACTGCTAAAATGCAAAACCAAAGATTATAATGGTCAAAACTAAACAGAAGCTAGAGAGACAGAGAACACAGGATAATGTTTATCCTGGTAGGATAGTATTGCAGTAGCATAAAATGAAGTTCAGTCATCTAAGCTTAAAGGTTATTCTCAGGATTGTTTAACGAGTGTTTGTCAAAACCTTCAATGCATCAGGATGAAAACATTTATCAAATCTTGGTAACTGTTGTCATCATCATACACTTAGCCTACATTCAAAACAGAACTATGCTAGGGGATGACAGATCTAACTCAGGTATTGAATTTGGGCTTCAAAAATCTGAAACTTGACAAAGAAGCGAAGGCTAAAGCATACACAGGCACAGAGAGCAACAGAGTAAAGACGGTCTTAGAAAAATAGAAGTGAGCCACAGATGTAATAGTCTATAGTTAAAATGTTCTTTTTGGCATGGAATAATCATAAATAGAGTATTAGTGGCTCTAATGTAGAATGCAGGTGTTCAGTGTACAATTGGCAGCTCAAGTTTTTCTCCGCACATTTGATTTCAAGCAGCGAGCTAAAGGTAAATCTTGCAAGGTGAACTGTGACAATTGCTAACTCCCAAACTTTTTCTCCAAAGCATAGACTAAAGCTTTAGCTACCTGCACTATAAAGAAAAGTTACAGTTGATTTATTGCCAATTCTTTCTATTCCTAACTATATTTTTGGAACAAAAGTAAGATAGTTTAGCAACGTCGTGAGGGCTGCTTATGAAACAAGCAACTTAAGTTCTAGTGACGCTCTGAACTGAGGTCTATATCCACCCAAATAATTTGATAAGAATATCACCAAAACAACACAGAGGACAAACATAAACAATGCCAAGAGCTGCCTTCTTTGTTCCTTTCAGTTATTACCATCAGTGTCACCACAGTAAAACAGCACTTCGATTCCCCGCCACCACCCAGCTTCTCTCTTTCTCTCCCTACAATGCACTATCAATCTCTGGCTCAGCAATAAGCTTACCTGGGTTACTCTATTCTGTCCAACAGAGATATTCTTTCAAAAACAGAGCTCTTTTACGTGGCAGGACTAGTCAAGGTATGGAAGCAAATTACATTACTGTAAGTCATAATGGCTTATTTCACCCCCAACTCTCCTACGCAAACTCCATAACAGCTGGGCTAAATTACTGTTTCAAAAGTTGCAATTGCTAAAAGATCAAGTGATTGGACATGTCAGTCCTTCATAAACAACAAAAATAGCAATCCCACCAAAGCTTTGATTGAGCTCAGAAGCCCACCTAAGCTTACCTCCTAAAACTTATTTAATAGACAGCCTCTGAACACTTCATTAAGCCCACTCTTTGCCCCAGTCACTGTTGGTGATATTTTGTCCAGCAAACAAGATCAATTATCAATTATTCATGATACTAAATTTTAAGATTTTGCACATTTTTCTCACTGGCTTCAGCAGAAACACATAAAGGAAATTAAACTTGTTTTGGCACTCTATACGTGAACTAGAACGGAACAAATACGTGATGGTAAATACACCAAATACGCAGTTTTGAAGGACTTTTATAAAAGAAGACAAATGAAAACCATCTCAACTATTCCTGTTATGCACTGATTTTTATATTTAAATTCAATCCCTTGAAAGTAGAATGGGCAAAAAGGAGTATTGTAAATACAAGTGTAGAGGATGAAACTGACAAATTTTATGTCAATCTATTTGCACATGTAACATATGTTGAACAGGATTTTTCTGACATACCATTATAATGGTCAGCTGAGCAATTATCTATGCTTTTTGTCTTTTGCCTTCCATTTTATTTGTTCCCACTCATTATTCATCCCATCTACCAGATGCATTTTGTCTCATCATTTACATTGTTGCTCCTGGCATGATCCTTCTATCACATTTGACTTTGCTTAGGTTTTCACCTTGTTTTACAACACTCAGGTCTTGTCTCCATGGATAATTACTTAGCATTGCTCTAGCAGATAGTACTTATCCACAGTGGTAGTGAAGACAGATCACAATATATCAACAAGTTGCACTAATGGAGAAAGCTTGCATTTGTTCTGTAAAGTGACTTCTGTCATATCTAGGGAAAGATATTCTCCATAACTAAACAATGAATATTGACAGGTTGCTTATCAGAATCTTCATTTAAGAAGAATTTGCATTCAGACACATTTTTTTCAGGATTGTGACCAAAGGCCATCTTTGAATTCTTAATCAAAAGAAGTTTAGCACAAGAATACATAAGACTCCTCAATATACAGATTCAGATGGTAAAAAGAAGTTAGCTGTGGTTTAGACTATAAGCTTTTCACTGTTTTAAAGGTGTTCTGACTTGGATGGGACCAGATGCAACTGTCACAAATACTAGGTAACATTTAGTTGCACTGTTTGAACTGTACCGTCATAAGCTTAGAAGTCTTTTACTGCCCTCCCCCCAAGCTCTCCCTAGTTCCTTACTTTATGAAGCAAATTAAAACTATGCACATTAATGCCTGGAATTTTGGCAAGAACGTGGCTTATCATGTTAATACAGTTTATCCTTAGAAATCCAAACCACACGCATACACACGCTTACAGATTGGGTTTTGTGGGCTTTCTGAAAATATTTATGCTTCATTGAACCCTTTCATTAAGCGTTTATCAGCAGGAAAGTGCCTAACCAAAATGCCTTTCCTATTTAGTCCATTGTAAAGGTTCAACAGTCAACCATTAATAATTGCAGGCACAAAATACGATTGATTATATTCAGCAATGTACCTCCTACTTAGTAGACCTTGCAAATAGTTTTGAACATTCTTGTGAGAAGTCTTTTGGAATGCTTGACTTGATTGCAGTTTAATGTGCATTTTTAGTATACGAATCTTTCCTTAGACTATATTATTTTTTCTCTACGCTTTCATCTTTATTCAAAGAAAAGATACAGGAACAAATTTTACGCTTATGTCCAGAGACAACATCTCAGTTTTCTGACAGCAAGTATGTAAGGATAATGTCTCTAAGTAGTGAGAAATCAGGACTCAAGGCGTACAATTTTGCCTGTGAATTTGTACACACCCTAGATAACTCTCTAAAATATGAAAAATTACTAGAAAAATGAAAAAATACCTTCCCACCTATAAAGCTGTAGAGAATTTTTTACTTAATGCTTAGAAATGTTTGGAAATCTCCATTTAAGATTTTTGCTCAAATTATAAATACTGCTTATTTAATAATTCAAAGCTCAGTAAAAGACTAAGGAATGACAAATTTAAATCTGCAAAGGATGTACAGTAGGAATGCTGCAATAGCAGAATCTGAACAGCAAGGGAGATAAGCAAGGATCCGAGGAAGAGATTGTATGGTTTTTCTTACATACTATATAGATATACAGATGTACACACACACACAACCCATTCACCAAGCAAGTTATTAGCTTACTTTAAATAGTGTAATTAGTTGATATGCATGATCTAAAAATATCAGGAAAGAACTACAGCAGGATGTTGGATTTAAAGAAAACCACATAAATGCATGACAGGCCTCCCCAAATCAGGAAAAGCTTGGTAACAGGAAACATTATTGCTCAAACAACACACCAAAAGAGAACAGCAATATGTAAGCCGTAATATCACTTTATCTATTGCTGGATTTTTGCAGTCTCAACTCAGGCAGACAAAGCAAAATTACTGACATGAACCCCAAGTGATTTCAATGAACTTAAAAAGGAATGGCACTGATTTACATCAACCAAGCATTTATTCCACTGACTTCAGTGAGAGGTTAGCCAGGGTAAGAGCAAACAAATCTGCCTGTTTTCTGTTGATTCAGCCTTAATTAAGGTGAATGAGATAGGGTGTCATCAGATGCACTTGTCTTTCATATGAATTTTGGTCTTAATTCAGTTTTGAATGCTGAAATAACCTATCTGATCTCCATGATAACTCCTCTCCTCGTTTGTCAAGTTCAGTGTTTGTCTGACAGAACCCAGCAGAAGATATTCAATAAAAAAATCACAAGAATAAGCAAACGGATAGAGATTTATGAACATGCTATATTATTATGCTATTCTGCATGTTTGTACCTTGAATATATTGCGCAGTCAATCACCCACAGCCACAAAGTCAAACTCAGAAAAAGTANAAAATCACAAGAATAAGCAAACGGGTAGAGATTTATGAACATGCTGTATTATTATGCTATTCTGCATGTTTGTACCTTGAATATATTGTGCAGTCAATCACCCACAGCCACAAAGTCAAACTCAGAAAAAGTAAAAATTGAATTGATGAAAGTCACAGAACAGTCTCTACAGTGATCTAAACTGTACCTCTTTATCTTGGAAAAAGGCCACCTTTTCTTAAAGCAAGCTTAAAACAAGGAAAAAGTTTACTTCATGTACTTCATGTTATCTCTGTAACTCATTTTGACTGGATATTCATGGGAGAACATATAAAGACAAAAAAAAAATTCCACCTATAGCTATTAAGCACAATGAAGAGAAGATGCGTGATGAAGGAGGTTAGTTCCTGAGCCACATACTCTCAGAAGCTAAAGAAACCAAAGACAACTTGACACAACCAACTTCCTTATATACAATTGTTTTATACTTGATTAAATATCCAGAATAGAAAAGTGAAAATGATTATTTTATTGCCATGATCATTACATGGCAATCTACCTCATTTAAAAATATAATTAATTGATTAGTGAAGGTTCCTCGCTCTACTACTGTCTAGAAATCTTAGCATTGTTTTCAATATTTAGCCACTAATTAAAAAACACCACTTAATTGTTCAGATTTGTACTCTCTACTGCTGAGCTGCCTGGAAGTCTCTACACACTCATTCATGGTTTCTGATAGAATGGGACCAATTAATAATGACTGACGATGCTAAACCTGGAATTCTAAGACAGCTATGCAACTTCAGAGGGGCTCTTATTATATGTAGATGTGCCGATTTTAGTTTCATTAGAATCTCTTGTTCATGAAAATAACGTTATGGTTGATATTTACTTGATATTTTTCTATTAGTAGCTGAAAGCCTTGGTACTAACATAAAAAGAAATAATACACACCTCCTTAACTTCATGAAGAAAAAGTCAAAATTTCTTTTCCATTTAAGAGACCCTTCTACTAGCTAAATTTTCAGATTCTGCTAATGTCTATTCCATAAGTAATAAAACTTTCAAAAAGGATCCTAGGAAACAAGGTCAGGTCTCCAGTAGCATAGAATGAAGCTGAGTTTCAAGATCACAGAAACAGAAGTTTAATCAAAACAAACCTTTCCACAATACACCACTAAATAAAAATCCTATATTTACAAACATTAAATTCTGAAATTTCATGAAAGAATGTCAAACAAGGACTTTGTTCCTACAAAAGTGTCGAAGAGTATTTACTGCAAGGCCAATTTTTTCATTTCAGACATACAGACCCCAGATTTACTGTCTCCCATCACCACTTGAGTCTCTTTACCCATTTGAAGGAGTAACTATCCATCTTCTGGCTCACCTTTTCAGTAACACCATTCAAATTACATTTAGTCTGATTGACTTTGCGTGTGTCCCAGACACCACTTTTTGTTGTTTCTCTGCTTCATTGCTTGCAGATGAGAAATTGCTTAAGCAGTGTTTAATTTTTTTCAGCAAGCTCCCATCTGTGACTTGCATATCTCTTAGCAAAGGTTACATCACAACCCGTGTTCCACAGCCCAGTGATAAATTGAATCAAGTCAAACAGAACATTTCTGTCCAGTACTTACATGAATCAAACCTGCTGCAAAACTAGTACCCTGCCCTGCAAAACATGTGAAACCTACACAGACCTTTCCACTGACTGACTCTTTACAACTGCCTGTGGTATACCTCTCTTCTCACTGAAGTCAGTGGCAAACAACTGTTGACCATTTTGAATGCTAAGAGGGTTTGGGTAGTTGGTTGGGGTTTTTTTTTCCTATCTACAAGCTGTGCTAAAAAAAAACCACAGCAGATAATTAAGTTGACAGGGTGAAGTCCATGCTATTTCACTGACTAAACAGGTTTCTATTTGTTAACATTCATAAAGATCAGCTCACCTTTTCATCTTCATTTTCTATCACTAGAATAAATTTTGAGATGTTTTGTGTGATCTATCAACTTAAAAATCCAGATGGATATTTATTTTTCCTTAATTTAATTTAAGCATGCTTATATTTAGAAGGAGTAAGTATAAGTATAATTTCTCTGGAGCCTGTTGTTTGTCTTGATCCAAAATGTGAAAATGTAACAGTAAGTATTGTTGACGTTTTGAGTTAGCTACGTACTACACAGAAAAGGATATCTTCTAGATATGTCATTTCTTATACCTGAATTCTACTGAACTTCAAGGAATAATTCTAGTAACTCTTAACTTCTTACAGGACAAGGGGCTTCACTCTGTTGCAAGTTACTAGCAGAGCTTTGTACAAACAGAACAAGAGCGCTTTCTTACGTACTTACCAGATAGAGGAGGATAAGTTGACCTAATTACAAAGAGAAATCCTCACACTTTCATCAGCCATCAATGACAAAGGCAGCACCTTGACAAGATTAACAGGAAAATTCAGTATAGCTATATTTATAATTGTATGCACGGACACTTTTTTGGAAAATGCTACGCTCCTGAATTTGAATAACAAACTGAGAACCAATTCCAGATTCAGGTGGCAAATAGTGATCCTCTTTCTCAGCATACAATACAATAGAAAGACTAACTCATTTATTTTATAGATAAGCAAATAATATATGTAAAACAGTAAACAAAGATGGGAGTAAAAGAACAATAAAAGTTAATTTCTTATACTCAAACATATTAAGGTATCACTAGCAGCAGCTCCAGTGTAGCTTGTCTTATTACAGAACAAGAATCACCCCAACCTTTCATCATTTGATTCCTTGAGCCCAGTTAATCTCAGCTCGGTTTCAAGAAATAGGGAAAGACAACATACCCATGTACAAACGTCAGTTTCATACAAAATAGTGATTATTTTTTTTCCTAGAGCAACAGTGATATTCATGAATTTAAACAAGGCTTGGAACTTGAGCTAGATCCAGATCTGCAACTGTGCAGACTTAATTCTTATTTGTTTTCCAATCTGCGTGCATTTGCATAACAACAGGTGACAGGTGCTCCAGTTGTACTGTTTACACAGAAGGCATAGAAAGAGGTCCTGCCATGACTTTGTCTCTTGGCCATTACATCCTTGCCTTCATTTCTCTTCAGGTTGGGACAACACTTCCTCTATATACCTATTTTTAAAGGCCTTCTCACCAGGTTAGCAAGAATACTGGCAGAGATGCTTTTGTCCCAGTCAATCAGGTGGATCCCATCCGCTTGACAGTAATTAGCATAGACCAATGAGAATAGAAAGAATGGACAGAACAGAACAGCTTGACCAAATTAAAACTTAATTTTAGCACAGAACTACTAGGGATACAAGCCTGCAAGGTACTGAATATTTATTCTAAAGGACAATGCAACCGCTTTGATTAAGTAAAAAAGAAAATCATAGTTTATTGCAATGTTAGTCTGCTCTGGATTGTAGTCTGATTTCCTACTAAATGTATTCAGTTTATCTCCCTTTTGCATATTCAACACCATTTGGCAAACGAATAGAAATAAACTAATTTCCTTCAGAATCCAGGCCCAATTGCGGGGTGGGGGTGGGGTGGGGGGGGATTGGTAGGTTCTTATTTACTGTAAGTTATCAATAAACAGCTTGATATTTTCAATTAATTATATTTATTTTTACATTTATTCAATTTATTATATTGCAAAAGAACTTCCGAGCTGTCATTTGTTATATTTTCATAGAAGCACTCAGATTTATAGGATTAGACTGCACATCCATCTATATTTCACTGAGCAAGTCATACCAGCAGAGAGACACTAGAGGCAGTTCCATGTATAAAGTTCCCAACAGTCACACATCTACATTAACAAAGGGATAGCTGAAATAAAATTTCACTGAAATATCCTTCAATCTATAATTATAAGTATGCACTTCCAGATTATTAAGTATTTTTTCCACGATCTTTGGGAGGAAAGTGTAGGACAGCTACTATTACACTGCAGGTATGGGTAGCACATACAAAAGAGTCGTACTTAACTGGAAATTATCAAATATATAGCAAATAGAACACTAGGTACTCAACAAATTTCAGCATCTGGATAGCATGATATAACTTCCATACAGTGTAATTTGTGCGAGAATGTAGTAGAAGTGTTTTGTCCTTGGTTTTGGTGGAGTTTTTTTTGTGTGCTTGGGATAGGAATAGCATCTTTGAATTCAAAGTACTCATGCAAGTAACGTTGTTCTCCTATGGATGTACTTTTTTCAGTACCATCTGTTATTAAAAGATTTATACATTTCTGTATAGGTGTATTGGGTGTATGTTGCACAGTTTTGGTAGCAGGGTTGGCTTTTGTGGGAAGAGGTCAGGAGATGCCCCATGATGGACACAGCTGGCTCAAGCCAGCTCTGCAATGAGCCCACTACAAGACAAATGTGACCCCATCAGCCAAGTCTGTGGTGCCTCTGAAAACACATATAAGAGGAAATAAAATAAATAGAAAAAATACCACCGTACAGAGAGGAGGTGAGATCAAAAAGAGCGAGGAACAGGAGAGAGATCACCAAGGTCAGAGAGAGGAGGAGGAGGTGCTCCATGGTACCAGAGCTGGTATGTCCTGCAGCCTGTGACAAAGTATTTACTACAGCCCATAAAGGACCCCATGACAGAGCAGATGGAAGGAACTGCAGCCTGCAGGGAGCCCACAATGGAGCAGAGTTTTCCCGACAGGACCGTAACCCATTGAAAACCCCACACTGGAGCAGATTTTCCCCCCCATGGAAAGCCCACACCAGAGAAGATCTTTTTTCTCCTGCAGGATAGCAGCACACGGGAAGAGCCCATGCTGGATCAGGGGAAGAGCAAGAGAGGGAAGGAGGAGCAGGAGCAGAGAGAAACTGCTTTGTACAGACCACACTCCCCAATAACTCCCCCCACCCCTCACCTCCCTACCATGCAGCTCAGAGGGGTAGAGGAGTCTGGAGTGAAGGAGTAAATCTAGGCGTGGGAAATAGGGGAGGAAAGGCATTTTAATGTTCGTCTTTGTTTCTCACTACCTGAATCTATTTTAATTGGCAATAAATTAATCTTTCCCCCCACTTGAGTCTTTTTTGCCCACAATGGTAATCAGTAATAATCTCCCTGTCTTTATTTTGACCCACAAGTTTTCCCATCCTATTTTTCCCCCTACCCTGCTAGGGAGGGGGATCTTACTTCACTCCATACAACACAAATGTATTTATTCTTAATTTAAGATAAATGCTTGTGGATTTGTTTCAGAAACTTTAGACACTTAGAAACAGAACCTATTTCATAAACAAAGAGTAGTTATATTCAGGAAAGAGACCTCAGTTCAGAAAGAAAAACATTTAACATACATAAATACTGCTAAGCAGAGGACTTTGACTGTTTCACACAGCAATCATTTGGCAGCTCATCCCTCAACAAACACTTCTGAGCAGGCACCTTCAACCTTTCAGCAAAACACTTAATTGCTATTGATTTCTGCCATCTCCTAAAGGTGTATACTTATGTCCAGTTTTTTTATAATCTGTTTTCAGATTTACAGGGCATAAAAGGGCTGTAAACTTTCTCTGGTTCCTATCCTCTTTCCTACCCTCAATCCAGGTTAAATTGCCGCTAGCATTTGTAGGTGATGTTTTTCCAACAATTCCTCCTCTAAACTATATCTACCCAAAGAGACTACTTTGGCAGCTTTTTGCCTGCTTTTATGAAAAACCTTGCCATGTCAACAAAACAGGACAAATGGAATAGATATTCTCAGGTGTAGCAGTTGATATCACAGGAAAAAATCTCTACCAAAGAAAAACTACAAGAACAGAAGAGCCAAAACCAAATATAGTCAGAAGATATTTATCCCAGTGGCTGCTTCTTTACAGCAAGAAGACACACCCAAAAAATTTCTAGAAGAAAAACTAGTTGGCAATAGAAGTGGCTTAAGAACAGACCAATTCAAACAGAAGAATAAGTGCAAGATGAAGAGTCAGTACCTCAGAACACCTAGGTAAATTTGTGTAGAGGAAGAAATTGATTAAAAGTTTAACTTTTCAGCTTTTCTACTGTTTCCTTAAAAAGTTATATGAAAAAATACCCTGCCGAGTCACCAGGAAGCCTTGGTATAGCACTCACTGAAAGAACAGAAAGAAATTCTTTACCTCATTAAGATAAAAATTTGTACATTCTTACAAAAAAACCCACTGCATTTATCTAAATTTTTTAGGAGAAAACAGAATAAAGCAGCAGAAGTTCCACAGAGTTAAACTGAGACAGGGCTTGCCTTTTTTTTTTTTAAATGAATGTGACCCTTGAAGCTTGATTTTGTTTTTTTTCATTTATTCATGTATTTGCTTCTAAATCTGTTAGTTTTGAGGGGTGTTCAAAACAGAATGGATTTGCTAATCAGAGAGGGGAACTAGAACAACTAGAACAAACTAGAAGTTTTCAGGATTCTACTCCACAGATTCCACATTTAAAAATCGTTTAATATCTTCCTTGCAAAGACATTTAATATCTACCACCAAAACCACAATAAAGGTCTACTGACACTACCTTGATTAGCACTCTGGAGAAAGAACTGGATTCCTCCAGTTGGGAGGAACATAGGAACATTGTCAGAGTATGCAGCGAGATGCAACGAGGATTGCTAAGGCTCACTTCTTTCTTAAATCTGGCAATGGATATTGAGGACAACAAGGACAGCTTCCTCAAGTACATCAGTAGCAAAAGGAAGACCAGAGAAAATGCAGGCCTGCTGCTGAATGAGGTGGGTGCCCTGGAGACTAAGGATGTGGAGAAGGCAGAGTTACCGAATGCCTTCTTTGCTCCAGTCTTTACTGCTAAGGCCAGCCCTCAGGAATCCCAGACCCTGGAAGCAAGAGGAAAAAGTCTGGAGAAAGGAAGATTTTTCCCTTGGTTGAGGACGATTGGATTAGAGATCATTTAGGCAAACTCAACACCCACAAATCCATGGGCCCCAATGGGATGCACCCACAAGTGCTGAGGGAGCTTGCAGATGTTACTGTGAAGCCCCCCTCCATCATCTTTGAAAGGTCATGGAGAACAAGAGAGGTGCCAGAGGACCGGAGGAAAGCCAATGTCACTCCAGCACTCAAAAAGGGCAAGAAGGGAGGACCCAGGAA
>RSEF01000001.1:73481697-73497277 GCA_003993805.1 Himantopus leucocephalus | reverse complement strand
CCCCCTCTGTCCTGGCTCTCATCCCAAGAAATCAGTAGCTTTTAGGAGATTTTAAACAGTGAAAGTAGGCTTGAAATTCATCTTACTGGATGACAACATCAATTATAATCAGAAATTTCAGAGCTCAACTGCAGGATTTTAGTTACCTCAGACACTTTTCTTCCTGCCCAATGGCAATACTTTCCTCTACTCCAGGAGGTAGACTGGATATCCATTTACAGCTAATTTTTCATTTGTCTTCTTTCACTCTTCAGCTACATTTATGTCAGCACAAAATGGATAGGAACACAACCAAGTCTGCTGTAAGCCGCTTTCTTCTTCTATCCAGGTATAAACAACCGCTCCCAGGAAAAGGTGGCAGAGGCCTTTGCCTTTGGCTGGAGCAAGCCTGCACAGCACAGCAGAGTCGGCTGAGTTGCGGTGGCTTGCAGCACTCCGGAGCGTTTTGTAGCCACCCCATGCTCTGTTGTGCCATGAAGTCTTCCCACCTCGGGCGTGCAAGCAAAGTGCAATGGCGCCTCTCTGTATCACATGCTGTCNCTCTGTTGTGCCATGAAGTCTTCCCACCTCGGGCGTGCAAGCAAAGTGCAATGGCGCCTCTCTGTATCACATGCTGTCGCCTGATGCATGCTATCTTATCATGTACAGCACAGGAAAGCACCGAGCTGTTCCCCCAATATCCATAATTGCCTTTTCTCCATAGTAAGATTTTTTTGCACTCCTTTTTTTTCCCCAGTATCTAGGCATNCGCCTGATGCATGCTATCTTATCATGTACAGCACAGGAAAGCACTGAGCTGTTCCCCCAATATCCATAATGGCCTTTTCTCCATAGTAAGATTTTTTTGCACTCCTTTTTTTTTCCCCAGTATCTAGGCACTTTGGTTGTCTTTTTGCCATCCAAAGCCACCCTGCATTGGTCACCAGTGCCTCTCTAGAGGGGCTGCCCTGTGTTAGAGACAGGCCAAACACTTCTGCTCTACTTGCAACATTGACTGCTTAAATTTCACAGCGGTCACAGGCAGTTCTACAAAGGCACTATGAAGCTTCTTGCAAGAGTGAGAGGATAATGAAGATGAGGCCCCAAAGCATCATGAACTGCTGCACGTACTCGCTAATCAGCCAAATGCCATGAAAAAGCATTTGTAGGCCTGGGAAGAGGCAGCGACTGATAGGATTGTGCCGTGAGGCACATCTGGGATGATCAGAGGTAACTGGGTGGGATTACAAGTATTTTTTCCTTTCACCAACAAAGGGTGTTAAAGCTCCACAAGGGGCATGGATGGGCTGGATGTCCCCTATTCAAAGCATATTAACAATAATCCTGGGGAGATAAGGCTTGTCCTTGGCACAGCAGAGCACAAAGCAGTGTCAGAGCACTAGGAGCTTCTTAATATGTTCCTCCAAGGAACAGGGATAAGGTAGGATTGAGAATTTCTGACTGGGATGAGCACACAAAAAAAAAAACCCAAACCAAACATCACCCACAACAACAAAAAAAAAAAACCCAAACACAAAACCCCCATACAAACAAACAATAAAAAAAAAAAACCACACCAAACTTACTGGCATAGACCAGATCTGCCTGGGACCTTTTGCTTTGATCTGCTCTCCTGTGGCAGCAGCTTTGTCCCATCGCCAGCTGGATTGCCAGTGGTGTAACACAGCAAGGGAAGATTTTTGGTCTGGTGGATTTGTTGTTCTTCCTTAGGTACTTGTGTCTTCAGTTGCAGTGAATATTTCTCTCAATATCAAGTTGGTTCAGCTTTCCCTCTCCTTAACCTCTCAGAAAGTCTTTGTTTCTCAGAACCTGTTAGTTTAAACTGTGTCAAACGCTAACAAGCGTGTCAGCCCCCCCTGCCCTTAAGATCTGCCATAAAACATCAGACTACAGGCCCATCAAGCTCTTTGTCCTACTTCTGCAAGGAGCCAATGCCCCGTGCTTCAGAGAGGTGGAAAAAGCCTGCTATTTAAAGGTTATATCCCTTCTCCTTGCTGTGACGCTGTTGCTTCACTTTTTATTTTCTTCAGCGTTTTTCAATGAATTAGAAATCACACTGCTGGTGATGGATTACTCAACTCCTTCACACAGCTCTACAGTTCCCTGTAGAAGATCTTTCACCAGTTGCCAAGCCACACTGATTTTCCATTGAAAGCCGCTCCTGTTTTGTTCTAATATCTATGGGGTCACGAGACCCCTGTAAGGTGGAAGGGAGGGAAAACAACTAAGATGCAATATGAATGTTTGCAACGTTCAGGAGAACAGTTTCCTACTTTTGGCTTACTTTCAGTTGAGTGGTTCACAGCGCTGTGAGCTACTTCATGAGAAGCTACGTGTGAATAGTCAGCTGAAAGGAATGGAATAAGGATGAATTGTAAGACTGAAATTGAAGTCATTCTGGCACAAAGCGGAGAAGAGCATATAGCACAAGTGGGAAGAAAAACAACAAAAGCAGATTTTATAGCAAGATTCATAAAGAAAGTCATTTTTATTCTCTGAGTTTATGCAAGAAGACTACTTAAAGCATTGGAAAGGTATTGGCTGCCTTAGGGTTTTAAACCAAATAAACCAGATCAGTAGCCATAAGACATAAAGCAAAGAACATTTCCTCCAGCACAATTCATAGTCGCTTAGAAAGCAGATACTGCAGGCACATATTCTAATATTAAATCAAATTATAATACCATTAAAGCAAGTAGCGCATCTTCTGTACTGGCCTCATATCTATAAAGATTAAGCTTGAATAAAAGCACACGGCTTCCCTCTGTCACATTGTGAAATTATCATTCATACAGCAGAATAAAGATAAAGTAAAAGATGACTTCTTTCCTGCATCTCTGCCATAGGATCTCTGAAACTTCTGTGATTTAAAATTTAAAGGTTTAAAATCTCTAATTCCCTATTGTAGCTCATTGCCTTTTATTCGTTTTATGTACATCCATCATACGCATGCCCTTGCATTGCAAACACATATAGACACATTCCACTCTTATCTGCTTTCAGAGAGGATCCTTGCGGGAGAGGTTTCACAAGGCAACAGAAATGATTTAATGGCTAATTGTACCTTCTTCCCCCTCCCTCCATCCGTCCCTCCCAGGCCCTATGTTCCTGCTGCTTCCTTCACAAAAAAATCTGTGGCCTTGTCTGCCTCCTTGGTGACCACATCCAGTTCACCATCACAAAACTTATCCTACAACATGGGTGTCCTGGTTGGTGGTTCAGTGGCCAGTCCAGCCCAAACCATGGCAATGGGCAAGGATGGAAATATGTTGCCTGTCCTCATTCCCGTGGTCGTCGTGCTGCAAGCCAAGCTTCACAGCACAGAGGAGGCACCTCCTTTTCAAGGCTAGCCTCATCTCTCATGCTTCAAATCTCCCCTCCCAGCCTGAATCAGCCTTCTCAAGGGTTCAGATCTTGGGGGGCGGGGAGGGGGGGAGCGGCAATGACATCCCAGGCAGATAGGGCACACGGACTTTGAACACCGCCTCAGAAAAAACTCCCAGGCAAGTCCAGCAGGTGCCATGCCTAGTTTCCGGAGGTTTGTGTCCTTCGCCACCCTGCCCTTTCCTCTCCACGTGTTCGGTGGCAGAGAATGGGAAAAATCTGTGATGACTCCTGCCATTTCACTCCTCTTTTTTCTTTGTTTTTATACTGAGCTTGCAAGATGCACCTCCTCCTGCTGAGGAACAGATTAGGTGGGCTTTCCTTCCCCCCCATGAAGTTGAGAGTAGGATCGTATGCAACCATTACCTTTTGTATGAATCAGTGCCAAGACACAGAGGTCAAAGACCATGTTTTGCTCAGAGTGAGGTACGCCTTCTGCTCCTTGCTTGTAGAAGACGCACAAACTGTTCCAGCCGCTACTGAGATAAAACCTAATCAGCAAAGTACGCTGCTTGGATAAATCACTAGCATGTCACACACTAATGGAGATGATGTGCTGGGAGCATCAAGCTAAAGCACCCACACAGAGATTTCCATCCATCTCTGACAGCATCACTTACTCACTGCATGACCTTGGCCAAATCACTCATAGCCTGACTTGCAGAAGCGACTCCTGGAAATCAGGTCAGCGCACTCGCTGTGCTTCAACTGCCCCCAGGAAAAGAAAGCAAATGCTGCTTCTCCTCTGCCCAAACATCTGCCAGGCACAAAGCTCTATTGTTCCCAAAGCCAGTCCCAGTGGTGTCACACTGGGAGGCAGATGCACCTCTATGCAGGCAGCAGCCCTGACGCCGAGTCCTTCCAGCACACGCGTCCCAACGCCATCATCAGCTGACAGATGCTTTTCACACCAGGCCTGAGACGAGGCTGGTATTCAGTGTGGACAGCAAACCTCTGTTCTTCCTTTTGAAATAATTTTTGCTCTATGCTGAAGGTGTTTGTTTCTTTGCCTCTAAACTCCAATTCCTCTGTTTTCAGTGCTCCAGGGCCCTGGTACCTTAAAATCTGTCTGCTTGGGAAAGAACTGAGGACGTCAAAGAGTCTTGCAACGTAATATACCTTCCCATGTAAAGCATGAGGAGAGGGCTGTGACCTCTGTTTTTAAAAACACTAGAGCATCATAGATGCATACTGTAGCAAGGAGAAAGGCAGGAGGAGATCGCGGCTAGCTGCTTGGACCACGTGCCCACAGCAATATTGTCTGCAGTGGCAAGGCTTGGGCACAGCTGTGCCAGTGGTCTGTGCCCCCAGTTAGCTGATGTCTGGTGCTGGGAAAGCTTCCAGAGAAGATGCATTCAAGCTGTCACATCTACCTGAGTAACGGCGTTGTGTTCAAAGCCTAGTCACAAAAAATATTCTCCTTTATCTCAGTTTCCAAGAATCAGGCAGTCCCATGTCTGCAGACACTAGTGGGACTGTGAACCAACCCTATGTTTTCACGCGCTCTGGACAAAATCCGTCCATGAACAGCAGGTAATCTCTTTGTCAAAATGCCTTTGGCCTCTGTACAAATGTAATTAGAGTCTGATTTCAACTTCCCTGATTTCAATTTCCTAACTTCCCTTTGAAGCCTTATTCAGTAAGAAGTGCCAGACACCCCGCATCTACATTACAATGTGTCCTAGCACACTTGAAAGCCCAAGGGCATGCTAAAGAAATCCAAATCCACCAAATCCATAGCCAATATACAACACAAGATCAAGGACAGATGAAGAGTATTTCCTGCAATGAATATGCATTGTGAATTGTTTTGCCATTTAGCAAGGACTGCTGCTTTTCTGTGTGCTCTGTTGTAATACATTTTCACACCATTGCAGCAATGTTACATTACAAATCTAAGAGCAGTTCTTGCTAATCAAAGTGCTAAAGAGTCTGTTTAAATTTCCCTAGTAGTGTTTTTAGCAGAAGTCTAAACATTTATGTCCATAGGTCCAGCCATATCTCTCTGCCACTTATTCTTCATGCCTGATAACAGCACATCACCTTGAAGTACCTGCTGTTTAGGAGACTTACTACGGACGACAGCTAGATTGCAGCTTTTCTGTGTTGGCTTACTGCATGCCTGCTTCAGCTTAGAAATACTGGAAATTAGCTCTGAGCTCACATCAAACAGAAGGACAGAGATCAAAGCGATTCGCTTCTCCTTGAGGATCATGTTTCTTGGCGACTTCCTTGCAAACCAATAGCCACAACTTATTGAAGCCTGGATCCATGCTGAGCAATTCCAGCGGTTCCCATCAAGCACATCTTTTGGAGGTGGGAGCATTTGACACTGTCTGGTGTGTCAAAGGGCTAGTTCAGCACCTCCCTCCGGGCCAAAACGCTTGGACTATTACTGAGCAATCCCAGTAAACAGTATTTCCCAGAGTAAATCAGAGCCACAGGCTTCCTGGGGCTCAGCACTACCAGGCAGGGGTGAAGGCAAGAGAGCAGCAGCAGTCTTTGGTGCCAGACACTGTCGGTGTGTCTGTCTGCTGTGGCTCTGATGTGAGCCCATGGATGGGGTCCAGGATCAGGCCCAGTGAGGGGAACCAGACTGAGAACATTGCCCTGAGATGGCTGGGGAGAGGGGCATGGCTTGGTGGGCCCATGGATGAGCAGGGCAGGACTGCGGGGAGCTGGAAACCAGCCTTGCTGCGGTGTCAGTAGGGCAGGGGCTGACAGCCCCCGGGGCTGAAATGGGTCATGGGCAGGGTGGGGGGAGCCCAGGGGAGGCAGGGGGCAGGGCTAGCGAGGCCCTTAGGGCCCTGACACCCAACACATACAGCCAAGACATACTGATTTAAGTCATGGAAGTGCTCAGTTTCTTGTTTGGAAAACGACAGAGCCTGCCTGTTCTGTTATCCTTGGGCCATTTATTCAGACGGAGGATTAGCCTGCCTGCAGATGCCCCTGCCCTGGCTCCCCCAGCGCTGGTTCACTGTGCTGCAGCCACAGAGCTGTGCTGCAGGGTCACAGCGACACTGCTGCTTCCACTCGAGCTGGATGAAGCTGCTTTCATAAAGCCTGATGCCTCGGCTGATAAAACCCAAAATGCGAGATCACACAGTGCAGGGTTAGGGGTCTCTCGGGCTGCCTTCACTATTAGGAGCCCTGGGGCTGCGACAAGGAGGCATCCAAGCTTCTCTGCAGGCAGCCTGCCCAGCCCTGCAGGTAACAGATCCGGCTGGAAGTAAGCCTGCTCCCACCAAGCCATTCAGCTTTGCTGCACCATGTCTTCTCCCGTGGTGAAGGAAGTTGTGTTGTGCTGCCAATGCATCAAGCTTGGAACGCACAAAGACGTATATGGGCTGATGTCAGTTTAAGTTATTCTGTGAGCAAATCCCATGGATCTGATCGTGTGAGTATTTGAAAGCTGTTGATACAAGAGTGACAGAGTTACATGTATCCTAAAGAAGAGGTGTGCCAAACACCCCTTTGGTATGGTGTAAGTATGGATGGGAAAGCCAGTGGAACTAACACTTTGAAGGATACCACTGAAAACTGATAAAAGGTCCAAAGACTTAGTCCTTTTCCAGTCCTTTGTGACCTTCCCATGCCTCCATGTGCATAAATAGTAGCTATTCTGTCCTTGGTCACATTGAACTTAAGCTCCAGCCTGTTCATCATGTGAGGGAGCTGGCTGGTGTTGCAGGGGAGCTGTGTTTCCATTCCTCTGGGCATCCTCGTAGTGGAATCACTTGCTTACCATGTCCGCTGGACACTAGTGCAAAATAGTGAAGAGCAGAGGTCCTGACAGAGCACGACCACGACTCACAGCTAAGTTGCTTGAGGACCCTGAAACCCTCCCAAGATGCAACAGCAAACATCAGCCAAAAGAGGAGGCATATCGTAACAGGTCCTTGGCAAACAGGTTCCTCTAGGGGCTCTAGAGAGTAGGCACCACCTGTCTGTCTTATCTGTCTCAGATCTCCATTGTTTCCTCTGTCTCCAGGTCCCTGGAAGAGTCCAGATATTTGACAGACTACCATGTGGAAGGTGAAAGGAAGAGTTCAGCTGGTGCCAGGCTCTGAGCACCAGTGGGAAACTAAGAAATTTGAATTACAAAATCAACCGGCTGCTGTAAACTGATAGAACTCCTTGAAAACTTGATTTGCTTACCTTATCCTTGGGACCGATAGCATGATCCTTAAAATCAGATGACCAAACATACTATGGCTCCAGGTTTTATTTCTGGATCAAGCTGGAGCAATTGCTCTCCCTGGAGAAAAGAGAAGGAATTAGTTATAGGTTTAAACACAGTAGTGAATCCAGCCTACCTGGCAAAAATGACAGCTAAGCTTGGGAATCAGCACTTATGTTAGGGCCCCAACCTGTGGCCATATTCTCATGCTCCAGACTAAATGTTGGCTTAGCTCTGTTTGACATTGTTTCTGCCTGTCTGGGAAAAGCTAAGGTCTAACAAATATACTGAAGTCACGAGACTTGTGTATCGCCCTTGGTATGTGACACGTGGAGAGGATGTGGGACAAAGCCATGCAGGGAAGGCAGACGGACAGGATTTTCCTGTCATAGGAAGTCAAGAGGGATGAGGACATAGAGAATGTCTTTGTTTCACTCAGGAAAACTTAGGTAGCTACAGGTTGTCTGGAGACCAGACTGGAGAGGCTCCATAGTGCCTAAGCAACCCCTTTCCCTGGCTGCCCATTTTCACACATCTTCCATTGCTATCCTCTCTCAGGGCTTTGCAGGGAAGCACAGAAGAAAAAAAACCCACAAAATCAAAACAACAAAACTCCAAAACAGCCATTGGTCAGTTTTATTTACAGGCTTCTTCCCCCTACAGCTGTATCCCACCTTGGGCTGGCTCCCAGCTGGCTTGAGCTGGTGCAGGCCTCAGGGATACCCAAAATCTTCCTGCAGACTGCTGTGTCCCCAGACCCCTGGCCAACCAAGACAGGACACTGACATCCAGAAAGCTGTTACAGATGACCACAGGAGCATCACAACAGTATAAGAAGTATAACAGGGATAGTTCAGCTTGTGGAAGACCAAAGGGAGCTACCAACAAAGCCCACTGCAAACTGCCTGCCGCCACCACCACCTCTTTCAGCGTACTAATACAGGTAGTTGTATCACCTCAAAGTGGCTGTGCTAATGTGGTGGCTACTTCCTCTTAGTTGCTGCCTGTGCTGCAATCTTGCAGTGCAACTAAAACCACCAGAGCATCTGTTTTTACAGGACGCATCTCTGGACATGTCCATTAGCTACAAATATGTTCATCAGGCTGGACTACTTTCTGTTTGTTTTTCCCTTCACAGTGAGGTTTCACTCATGCTAGCCTGTTGTCAGAAAATATTGCTGGGACCTGAAACTTAGGAGCCCAAGTGTCATTACTGGAAGAGATATATGGGAATCAGAGTCCCACTAGTTCAAGGAGACTTCAGCTGCTCCAAAACAGGGCTTGAAAATACATACCCTCTAGTTTTAACATCAAAACAAGTATCCAAACAATACACCAAAGAGAAGCACAAACCATCTGACTCCATGTATCTTTCCAGTCTTCATCTATGCTACAAAATTGCTCCCATGTATGAACACAAGGCACCAGCTAAGGCCAAGCATGCCTTAATTACACACATGGACAAAAGAAAAAAATCAAGAATGAGCTCAGAGATAACAGTTTTCAACTTCTTGGTCTTACCATCAAGGGTCTTGTAAGACTCCTTGTATCAGGAAGACTGAATCTGCAGTCCACGAGGGTCAGATTATACAGGTTCTCCTCGTTTCATCACCCCACCTCCAACCCAAAACAAAGCTACACCTTGAAGATTCCCCTTCTTGCATCCACTGCCAGAAGGTACTTCATGACTTCAACTCTGCCAGCTGCTGCTCCTTCCTCTTCCTGACCTAAAGCAGCTGGTGAGGCAGCAGGGAAGGCAATCCTCTGAAAAACACATCTAATGCTTTTGGGACATATTACAGGTAATGCATGATTTGTTTTGCTAGAATATCTATTCTTCAACTGCAAAAGATGTGCCATAATTCTGAAATGAGTAGGTGTGGATTGTAGCTGAAGGCACAACAGAATAATTGGATTGCCTCTCCCTTACCTAGGTAGAGATCTCATCTTCAATTTTACCTTAGCTACTAGCTAATGCACCAGCTACATTTTGATAATGACCTGCTTCCACAGCCTCTGGGAAATTGATCCTGATGTGCAAAACCCTGACTGTTGATATTAAGTTGTTGGGATGCTTTTTACAAATCAACAGCGCTCTGAACCCAACCATCTTCCCTTCTGTGAATTTGCACCGAGGTCCTTTCACTGCAGCAAACTGTGGCAGCTGGCCTTGCAGAAAAGAGATCTGGAAATTGGGGCTGCAACTGCTAGAAGAGAAGGAATGAACTCAGGTGATCACCTGGCTGCTGAAATGCAGGCCTGCCTTCCTTTTATTTTAACCTTTGTAGCAAAGAAGATTCATGATTCGTTCAGTCTTGATTCATGATTCAAGATTCATGAGCTGGTTAATGTGAAGGCAGCTCGTCTCTGCCTTCCCCTTCTCTCTGTCCTTGTGCAGTTCCGTTTCTTTGTTGTTAATTGGCTCAAACAAGATTTCCCCCGAGACCTGGGCAGTTGTATCATCAGCCAGTAATCCGCTAATTCCCTTGGACACGCAGGAGTCCCTTGTGTGCTACTCTACAACTGCATTTTGCAAGTGTTGCACTCCTCCATGATACACCAAATTGATATTATGTTGTGATCAAAGACGTCCTTGTCCTTGGAGCAAATCTCCAGTGCAGTTATAGCAGTTGGCTGCACAGCATACCATACATTTGAGCAGCAGAAATTCTCCAAATGTCACCATCTAAAGCAAAAAGCCTTTAGAAATTAAACATTTTTTTCTCACGGGGCAGGCTTTGATACTACTTGCTGAAGAAATAAGCACAAAACATGTCATAGAATCATCTAGGTTGGAAAGGACCTTTAAGATCATTGAGTCCAACCATCAGCCTAACACTGCCAAAACCACCACTGAACCATGTTCCTAAGCACCACATCTACCCACCTTTTAAATACCTCCAGGGATGGTGATTCCACCACTTCCCTGGGCAGCTTGTTCCAATGCTTGGTAACCCCTTCAATGAAGAAATTTTTCCTAATATCCACTCTAAACCTCCCCTGGTGCAACTTGTGGCTGTTTCCTCTTGTCCTATCACTTGTTACTTGGGAGAAGAGACCGACCCCCAACTCACTACAACCTCCTTTCAGGTAGCTGTAGAGATTGATAAGGTCTCCCCTGAGCCTCCTTTTCTCCAGATTAAACAGTCCCAGTTCCCTCAGCCACTCCTCACAGGACTCATTCTCCAGACCCCTCACCAGCCTTGTTGCCCTTCTCTGGACTCGCTCCAGAATGTCAACATCTTTCTTGTAATGAGGGGCCCAAAACTGAAGGTCTAAGTGATTTACCTAGACTTTCACAAGAAGGAGTGCAGCTGTCATTGGTATCAGAGCTTTCTTATGCCATGCTAGGATTTTATACAATAATAACTAAATATTTGTAGTTAAATAAGAAAGAGTTGATTTCTGGTTTTAACATCCCTGCCAATGTTACCGGGAAGCAAGGACTTCACGCCTCCTTTTTCACCTAACCTATCCCTAAGCTCGGAGCAACGAGGGAAGATTTCTTTTTAACTGCCCTAGCATGACGTTGGTCTGTACTAGACAGCAATGACTTCACTGAGGCTCGCATAGCTACTGAGCGATATCATCTATCAGGAGTTCAGAAAAACTAGACCTGAGAAGTTACTTGTTAAAATACCCAATCAAAGAGGCTGAAGATCCAAGCGAAAAAAGCTTTCCTGTCAGATTTCTCTGAGAACCTTCTCAGGCATAAAATAAGATGTGCAAGGTCGAGGTGTATCATCACCTGTCAGCGTGCTTAAAGCTTAAAGCCACATCTTACGTGGCATCCTGAGCTGATGTTGATAATGATTTTCCTGTTATGTTACTGAGTTATTCCTAGCGTGGTGGTGAGTATCTAGAGGGCACAAAGACCCATGTCCTGAACTGCATATTTTATGCACAGTTTTGGGTATTATGAGTGTTTTCAATGTCTCCCTCCTTGGAGAGGACCAGCAAGAGCTGCTGAAAGACTCAAGACCTTTGAAATGTCATGGTTTCCCTAAGGGTTCCAAGAAATAATGTCCTTCCTGAGCCTCAACCACAAAGGTCCACATCTTTATATCAGTTTCTGGAATAATTTCTAAAAAGACTGAGGGCGAGTCCTACTTTAGAATTATACATGGACACGAGTAAAAGGCACACAAGTATCCCTATAGCTTAACATGTCTGTGGACTTCAGGCTCCTTCATGTGGCGGGTGGACACTGACTTCTGTCTGCGTCCTGGCCTCCTCCCAGTGCATTGCCTTCATCCTGGCCTCTCTGCAGCCCAGCACACAGGGGCCATCTTTTCTTGGGAAACGGGGGATCACCCACATTTAAAGAAAAAGTCCTGCTTTAGAAGGAGCTTTCACACCTTGGAGAACACATTTTAATTGTACTAAGACAGGAGATCGCTAGATGTCCTCATACCCTCGGAGATTTGGGCAGATCCAGGCTTAGGCTGTGTAAGCACCAGGTTTATTTTTAAAGACCTGGCACCCTAAGTGCTGCAGGACTCATGAACGTCACCTCGGGCAATGCACAAGAGCCTTTTCAAAACACAGCGTGTGAAATTTGGGACACTTTGTCCCATCGGGAAGCTAGAGAAAACCACGTTTGTCACCCTTGTTGTCAGAAGCTGCTTGTATTTCCTAAATCCTGGCGGATGGGACTGGAGATGGGGCAGAGACCCGGTGGGAGCCGTTGGAGAGCTGCAGGGGTCTCTCCAGCCACCCTTGGCTGGAGCCAGCTAATCAACGCAGCAAAACCAGCCCAGGCAGGAAGGACGGCCATGGGATCGCAGCAGTGGACCAGCCAGCTGGGAACCCAGGAACCACCTCCAGCCCTGGCCTGGCCTGGCTGTGCCCTCAGGAGGGGCTTGGCCCTGACCCTGGGCCCACCTGGGAGGGAGGCCAACCCCCATCCGGGGGTTCCCTCTGTAGAGGACAGCGGCCGGAGAAGGGGGGAGACGCAGGGGTGTTTGGTTCCTTATCCAGCCACCGGCGAGTTGCGGTCACTGCCAGGTGAAAACGCACTTTGTGGGCTCAGAGGAAACACCGCTGTTTCTGGGCTGGCAGGTGCTTACCTACAGCAGAGCTGTGCCCTCCTGAGGGACAACAACAAAACAGCGCTTCAGGGGAAGACCCCTCCTGTCCACACCAGAGAGGGTTTGGGGAGGAGAGAAGCGAAGGGATCTCTAGAGCAGCAGCAATGTTAACGGGACGGATGGGGCATGGGGAAGAGAAACAGGCAGAGGGGAAACAGAGGTGCAGCTGGCCTGGGGGACGTACCGGGTACCGGAGCACTGGCTGGCCGGTCTTTCGGTGGTCAGTACCTTCAATAGCTGTCGGTGTCACAACGGGATGGGGACACCCTGGTTAGGCCATCCCACGTTTGGCAGTGGCCTTGAGCTGATGTGCAGAGGAAGAAGAAAAAAAAAAAAAACATCAAAAAAATATCTCATTTTCACTGCTGTCAAATTTGGATATGTGTTTTTACTCCTTTTCCCATGTAGATTTTTATGACCGTTTTAAAATACAGAGCCGGTTTACATGGACCGTTAAAAAAAAAAAAAAAAAGCGATTTTAAATGAAGCAGGCCCATGGCACGGACCAGGGGTCTGGGCTGAGAGAGGGGCCGAGGCCGGGGCCGCTG
The DNA here is from genome assembly GCA_003993805.1 of Himantopus leucocephalus. Taxonomy (NCBI): domain Eukaryota; kingdom Metazoa; phylum Chordata; class Aves; order Charadriiformes; family Recurvirostridae; genus Himantopus; species Himantopus leucocephalus. Next base: position 73,484,072 of record RSEF01000001.1, on the reverse strand, counting down.
CCCCGAAGCGCCGCGGTGTGTAAAAAAACCCCAACCCCAAGCACCAGCGAAGACTTCGGGGGCGAAGCTGCCGGTACCGGGGCCGGGACCGAGGCCGTTCGCTCGGCGGCGCTGCCGCTTTAAGGGCAGGCGGGGAGCCCGGCCCCCCTCGGCCCGGCCCGGCCCGGCCCCCGCGCAGCGGGGCGGAGCGGGGCGGAGGGAAGCGGCGGCCGGCAGCAGCAGGTAGGTGTGGGCCGGGCGCTCCCCGGCCCCGGTCCCGGCCCCGGTCCCGCCCCGGCGGGGGGCGGTGCGGCCGCGGCGGGGCGGGGGTGGAGCGGGCGGCGGCGGCCGGGCCAGGCCCGGAGCGGAGCGGCTCGGCCGGGCCTGTGCGGGGCGGGACGGCCCGGCCCGGCGCAGGCGGTGGCGGCGGCCCCGGTGGGGGCCTTCCCCTTGTCCCTGCCATTGCCGGGCCGCCTGCCCGTGCCCCCCTCCCCCGGGGCGGCCGCTTTGCAGAGGGGTGCCCGGCCCGGGGTGACGGCCGGGGGGTGTGTGTATGGCAGCGGTGACTGTCCCGCTGGCTCGGCCCGGGGTGCGGGCGGGTCGGTGGTGGCCGCGGGGCTGGGTGACAGCGGGCTGTTCGCCTCTCTCCCTCCCTCCCTGCCTGGGGCGGGCAGCCCTGGCCTTGGATCGGTCTGGCTCCCTCCGATGGGACGCGTGGGGGCGGTGCGGTTATGCTNGGGGGGGGGGGGTGGTGGTGGATTTTGCTTGGTTTTGTCCCCTTTTCCAAGTTCTGCTCGCCCGCTGAATTTTATTCCCACTAAGATGGGAAGGCCCGGCGTGTCAAACGCAAGGGTAATCCATCCTGACGCCTTCCTGCGCGAAACGCTTCAGCCCAGTTTGGCATTTTGAGCACGGAGCTCTTGGCAGGTATTTCTACTGACAATTGATTTAAAAAGAGGAACCATCGTGACAGGCAAGGCAAAATATATGCTACCGAACCTCAGCCCTGCTAATTCGGAGCAATTCATGGGGAAAAACCAGCATACAGCATTGGCTGACAAGATTTCTCTCTCTGATTGATTTCAGTTAACTTCACGCTTCCCTTAGGCAAACAGGGATTATATAGCTCTGCCTTCAAGAAGGAAGGCATTTGTTAATTGCATTCATTAGTTACATGGACTCTGCTGAATGGCATTCTCACGTGTGGAAAAAGGCAAAATGTTCGGTCACAGGTATTTATTTGTGATAAAAATGCAAAGCCTTTAGCCAGTGATTGAAACAAAGACTTAACTGGACTGTCAGCCATTAAATAGCAAAGTGTTACGGGAGGGAAGTTCCCACAGAACTTAAGTTCCAAAGAACTTAACTAAGAACATAAGTTCCCAAGAACTTAACGTTCTAGTAAGCGATCAAACTGAACCCAGTGCCCGACGCCACTAAACACATGAACTTTTCCTAAAGATACAGATAAATAAAGAAAAACTGAAGTCATGAAATATGAAGTGTTAAGACTTTATTACCTTTTTTTTTTTTCTTGTCCTGTTGCCTAGGTTTTTTAAGGATAACCTGCACAGCTCTAGATGGCAAAGCTGGCCACAATTCTTCTGTTGAGAAAACTTAGCAGGGGTGGGCTGAAGTTGATTTACTTTATGCATCATTCTGCTTTTTCACGAAAACCACTACGGAAGAGAGAAAACAATCGCAAAATAGAGAGCGCAGTTTCGCATGTATCTGTTCGTACTTGCAGTCTTGCTGTTGGGCAGGCACAGGCCTTAAATGCTTCTCTGGTCATCAGCTTAGGGGGAGGTTCGAAAGCCATGCCCTGAAGCAAGGAAGTCCGAGTTATTGAAAAGAAATTAGAGAGCAAGATGAGGAAGGAAAAAAAGATACGGAAATAGTAAAGGGTGGATGAAAGGGGAGATCTGAGCAGGAAGGCAGGAAAAGGGTTGCTCTTTCTTGAGGCCACTGCTTGGTAATGATACCCGCAGGATCAGCGTAAGAAAGACCTAGGGTCTGCAAGAGATGGTGGATGAGGAGAGTATGGTGATGGTGATGAAGTGCTGAGAGACTCTTCTTCATTCGCCTCTCAGCTGCGTGCTGTGGCCCTCCGCTCTCCATTCTCCTGATTCTTAAATGAGTCTGAACTATGACATATCAATCCTCCATTCCCCTTTTCTTCACTGCTTGTGACCTGAAAACTGGCCTTGAGTGGTATCAGAAGGCCTTTGAGTGTAAGCTCATCTAGTCTGAATGTCTCACCTTTTAAAAACTTAATTTTTTTTAATGTGTTGGATTCAGTTTCTTTCTCCTTAGACAGCTTGGAGTGAGGGACACTGAGGTTCTGGAGCGTGTTCAGAGAAGGACAACGAAGCTGGTGAGGGGTCTGGAGAACAAGT
>RSEF01000001.1:73453365-73481597 GCA_003993805.1 Himantopus leucocephalus | reverse complement strand
AAAAAAATCACCACACCAAAACCCCCTAAAACAATGAAAAAACAACACACCAAAAAACCTTTACCTAATGCACCAAGCATGTTTCGATCATGCTCTCGGAGGCAGGGTGAATTCTTATTAATTCTTACTGTAGGGTTGTTAGGTCTGCTCACAAAATGAAATAAAATCAAGATTTTAAAGTTGTATAAAGTCTTGTCATGCTTCTAGGGAAGAGTGACTTGCTTTATAGTTCTTGTTCTTGTGGATGCTCAGTGCTTAAAATAAATTTGGTAGATAAGAATTTTCCAGCATGCAATCACTTTGCTTTTTGTTTTTGTTTTTCCTTTTGCAAGTTTTTTATCTTCTGGTACAGGTTTTCCTTTTTTTTTTTTTTTTATTTTATTAGGAAATTGCTCCACAGCTGGCTTTGCAAATGGGTTCATTTTGGTGTTTTAAGTGAATTAATTTTGAAAAGTAAAAAGCTGGTTACCTATTGCTTAACTTGGTAGCATATCCATGCATGCAGCAGATTATAATGCTGTCAAAACACTGGTGGCACTATCACAAAGCTCTCAGTCAAGGATGGGAAGAAAGAAAATCTTTCTAGGGACCTGAGGGAGGAAAGGAAACTATCGAAGGATTTCTCGGTACTTCATAGTTGGAGAGGTCAGAAAAGAAAAGCAGTGTATTTGATGTGAAATATCTTGAAAAGCATGAAAATTTCAGTATTGGTTTCTGTGCCCTGTTGAACTCCACTAAAATAGGATGAAGGGAGCTTTTCTCTTCTGTTCAGGGCTGATTGAAATACATTTCAGTTCCCTTTCATCTTCATGCCTACTTCTTTAAGGTAAAGCCATCTTGTGATTATCAGCCTTGGAATTGCACGTGTTTAAATGAACTCATAGTAAATATTTAACATTGCCTTAAACAAAAAGAGCTAATTGTTCATTAGGTTGTTTCTCTTACACATTTTGTCATACTACATGAACTTTATAAGTGTGTGTGCAAGGCATGAGATTTTTCTTGCTGTAGTCGCTTTTACATTTTGCTTTGAGAGCATGTTAAATTTTGCAGTATCTTGTTACAGTGTTACAAACTGCAATTTAGAAAAAATCAGAATACATACGACTCAATTAAAAAGGAAATGAAATATCTTTTATTGGGGAAGTAATTTAGTGGTCTGGAGGAAAGTAGAGAGTTAGGGACGGGTGTTTTGCTCCCAAGTGGAAGAACTGGTCTGTGCTCCCTTGAGGATGCTGTTGCTGGAGCAGTTTGGAGGGAGAGACGATGCAGTAACCCAGCACGGGAACTGGGGCCTGAAGGACCATGTTGGATAATGCCTTCTGCATCTCAGAATGTGAATATTAGTGGAGTTGTCGTAGCCCTCTTGCTGTGTGAAATTAAAAGCTTTATAGTTTTTTTTCCACACACAAACTATAAAATACTACCTCAAGACTATGCTTACAGTGAGGAGACGGTCTAGTTATTATGTCCTGTCTAGCAACATATTTTGCACTCTCTAGTTTTGGCCATTGCGTAAAGATTCACTATCTTATTGTCCTGGTTCAATGTATACTTTAAAGCTGTAGAAAGCTTAATTACTTTTAAGATTGAATTTTTTATTTTTATTTCTTTATGATCAGCAAAGCTGAGTGCTTACTGGTTACGCTCACTGGAAATGTTGAGTGGGAGAATAAACACTACTTCTACCTCATGCTGTTTCCCTACAAATACAATAGAATCACAGAATCATTACAGTTGGAAGAGACCTTAAAGATCACCTAGTTTCAACCCCCCTGCCATGTGCAGGTACACCTCCCACTAGACCAGCTTGCTCAAAGCCTCATCCAACCTGGCCTTGAACTCTTCCAGGGATGGGGCATCCACAACTTCCCTGGGCAACCTGTTCCAGTGCCTCACCACCCTCACAGTAAAGAATTTATTCCAAATATCTAATCTAAATCTGCCCTCTTCCAGTTTAAACCATTATCCCTCCTCTTATCACTACACTCCCTGATAAAAAGTCCCTCCCCATCTGTCCTGTAGGTCTCCTTTAGGTACTGGGAGGTCACTGTAAGGTCTCCCCAGAGCCTTCTCTTCTCCAGGCTGAACAACCCCAACTCTCTCAGCCTGTCTTCATAGGAGCGGTGTTCCAGCCCTCTGATCATCTTCGTGGCCCTCCTCTGGTCCTGCTCCAACAGGTCCATGTCCTTCTTATGTTGGATAGCCAGATATTGGATAATATAATCCAACGATTGCTAATCAATTTCCCCCAATGGAATGTTGCTTCGGTTTGTAACGCTGAAAACCGAACAGGGTGTGTTGCAGTCTGGCTAGCTGTGCTTCTTATCTAGTAGGCTCTTATTTTTAGAAAGCTGAAAGACTTTTGCATCACTGTGTGAGCTTGGCACCTGTGTGCTCATGCCTTGCAGAGTCTCCCTGCAGCCCGCATCATTCTCCATCAGGCTTCTTTCATGCCAAGTTGCCCTGCAGTGCCAGAGAACTTGGTGACATTACTACAGTGATCCAACTTCTCGTGTACGTGGCTTTTCTGAAAATAAGTAATTGGGTTTTCTCCTAGTTTACTGGAAATAGACTGAGAAATTTCCCTAGACCAAGGAATATCTAAACAGTTGCAGTTCCTGTTCATGACTTACGCAGTTGCCACGAATGAAAAGTGGGCTACAGGAGTTTTGCTTTTCATTTTTAAGTACAGTCCAGAGTTGCACAAAGCATTTTTGGAGGGATTGTCCCAGTTAAGTAACCTGGATGTGGACGAGAGTCATACAGGTAGAGGAGACGATGGCTTAACAAAACTTAACTTGCTCCTCAGAAGCAGTTGTAGTAGATCACTTAGGATTTCTGATTGTTATGAGGCTTGTGGGAGGGATGGGACTCAAGCATTTCTCCTGCCCCTCTTAAAAGATGATGCTCACATGTAGCATTAAATCTTAGGACTTTATGGCTGGAATAAGCAAGTCCCATGGATGAGGGATTGGATGGAGTAGCTGGCTTAGTGATGTAAATGTTGTTTTTTGTTAACTTGTTATAATAAACACAGAAACACCGGGTATACATTTAGAAAACCTGTTTCATAAAAATCTAAGCTGGGTTAATACTTTGTTCATGTGAAAACCAACCTTTTGATCTTAGTTTGCATAAGTAAAGTGTTGTGTTTCTAGTTAAAGGGAGTATGGAGATAATCCCTGCTTCCATGCAACCTCCATTTGATGCTGAAATAGAAAGAATGTTTCTGCTGTCTTCTACCTCTTTAAAAGGTGGTGGCATGGATAGTTGCTGTAATGGTTTATTCTTAAATGTGGATTTTTTTTATTTTTTTTTTTTTGCTACTGGGGAAAAATGGAATTCCATTGTACCACCACACAGTTGCTTTTTTTTTAAATAGATTTCTGAATTATACATTAAAGACTTAGCTCCTGTAGGAGGATTTCTGCAGCCAAAGGAAACATTGCTTTTTGTAAAGAATTGTCAATATTATTGACAAGTTTCATCTTCAGTTACAATAACCTTTAATAAGGAGTAACGCTCTTGCTTACTTGGATAACAGACCGTTTGTGGAATTGCTAATGGCTGTGAGGTATTATTATGCTTTAGTAATAGTGCTTTCATTCTCTATCTTTATATATGCCAGAGAGACACTGGATTTAAATGCTCCCCCAACCCTGGTGTGACTATTCGGTTATACACTTGCTTTCATCTAAGATTTTTATACTGTATTCCTTTGAAAATGAGGTATTGATTGGGTTGGAAAAACATCATTATTCCTATGAATAGGACTGACTCACTAATGCTAAACCAAAGAGAATTTCTTGTACTTTTTTTGTCAGATAAGCTGCTGTTTTAATTTCCACTTAGAAAGACTAAACCTTTTTGCACTCTCAGAGGCTGTTTCGCTGCAAACGGCTGTTGCAGTAGCACAGAAGATGATGGTGTGACTGTGTATGTGAGGGGTTTTTCAGTGAAAATCCTAGTAACCGGTCTGTTAATGTTGCGGCAAGTAGCCTTTTTCCCTCACGTAGTGTCAACTGCAGTAGTAATCAAAGTGCTGGCGGGCAGAGTGGCTGAGCTGCTGTCCTTTATAAGAATGACCTAAATCCAACCCTAATCTTGTTCCTGCGCATCGGGCTTGAAGTCACCGCTGGCCCCATCCCGATGGCTTAGCCGTGTGGAGGCCGGGAAGAGCGGGGGTCCCCGGGACCGCAGCCACCTGCCTCGGGGGCTGGCGTAGCCCAGGACTTGCCTCGGGCGACGAGCACTAAAAGGCAAATGTGAACCTCCTGCAGAGCGTGGCAGTGCCGTATCAGGCCTCATCACACTGGGTCTTGGTGGGGAGCACGAGGAGAGATAGTGTTTTTGAGCCTACACTGAAGGTGAAGGTCCCTGTTGCCAGCGGAGATGCTCCTGTGTCGACGTCCATGTCCGCGGTGCTCCTGAAGGTGCCGGAGGATGGCGGCATCTGGGGGAAGGCGATACTCGCCCTTCTGAAAATGGGAGAGCAGAAACCATAAATATGTCAGAATTGCTCAAGGCAGTGCGTGACTGTAGTATTGATTTCTCTGCTCAGCTGTTTGCCCGTGAAGCCTCTCTGTCCTCGCCAGAGCGATTTCCCAGTGCTGCAGGAGCTGTGCCAGCGCCCTGACACCCTGCCCACAGCTCTCCTATGCCGGTGCGGAGCTTGCCGTAGGAATACCTCCAAAATGAGCTACTTCTGGAGAGGCTGAAATGCATGCAAGCCAGCAGGACAAGGGTGTCAGGGCTCTCTTGCCTGCCTTCTTTCACCTGCTTGTCATGGACTAATCAAGCTGTCCTTAATGCCAGCTTGTCCCTGAAACATGCTGGCAAACGTACAGCCTGCAAAGCCCCTGCGTGGGCTGGCGCTGAGTGCGTGGCTGGCACGCTGCTCCCTGCTGCAGCTGCTGATCTGCTGCAATGAGGGTTGATGTCAACAAGAAATATGAATGAAATGGGGGGTAAAAAAACAAAAACAAAGGAAACAAAACAGCGTGTGCACTTTGATCCAATGAATGCTGTGGTGTTTGGCTGGTGCTATTTGAGATCATGTAGTACCACTTACACACATGGGAAGAAGACTACAAGTAGCTTGTTCAGCCATATCTCGTGTGTATGGAGAGGAACTGTGGCAGTCAAAATATATGAACCTTCATAAAGTTTGTGAGTGTAAATAGCCTACTATTTTTTTTTTTCCCCATTATCTACCTCTTGACCAGAAAATAGTGAAAAACACGTAGGGTAGGAAAAGTTACATTGAGGAAAAGCAAATATGGTCAGGAAACAGTAGCCTTCACTGTGATATTTTGGTCACATTAGCCATATAGTTAATCTCAAAACTAATTAGGGAAGAAATCGTGATGGGCCCTCACAATAAACTACTGGGGAGATGACTAATGAGTGACAGACTGCTGAGGTGTCAGATACTGGCATGGCTGGAAGAAGCTTCTGTTACGTTACCAGTATGAAAATATAAACAACTCAATTTGTGCTCCTTGCTTGGAGTCAAAGATAGTTTTACTCAGTGGTCTGATCATTAGATCTTAACAGAGAGCTTTCTCATTAGAGTGTTCTAATGGCTTGATGAAGATGCCTGGCTGGAAACATGAAGCCGTGGTCCTTCAAGGTGTGGGGTTTTGCTTCTTCCACCTTCTTCCTCCTACAAAACTGATCCATGAAAAATAATGTCAAAACATCCAAACAAATGTTTAAAGGGTGAAATGGAAAGAGTATTCCCTTGCTAATATATACTCTGTGTAGCCTTGAAGGACTTTGCTAGATCTCGGTGACCTGCTTCGAGTGATAATACAAAAATTAACTCTTAGTAGAATATAATGTTGGGGGGGCGGGTATCTGGTTTTGGTGGATTTGTAAGAAAACTTGTTCTCTCATTGGAGAACAACCTTCCAATTTCATATAAAAATGTCAGCAGTTCTTGTTTTGTGTTCAGAGGCAGTGTTGAAATATGTCAGTCTTGGAGAGTGAGATTCCCTCTCCCCCCCTTGGAGCATGAATTTGGGTTTGCTTTACAGTCATTTTATTCATCAAATTGCAATAATAATTCTGGGACCTAGTAGCAATTTATTATTTAATTTTTTTTTCTAAACAACCTGTATATAAAATGGAGTCAAATTGTGCTTTGAAGCTGTGTGAGTGGTAGGTTGTACTGCATGAAAGCTAGAACCCTTTGTCCACCCCCTTCTTGGTATTCTCTTGTCATGTTAAAGACTAACATGTGGAAGGGTACGGGGGCTTAATCTGAAACACTAGTCTGTGTAAACAAAGACAGGATTAAAAAAAAAAAAGAAAAGCTCAACTGTCATGGGTGTGTAGTGGCTGCTGCTTTTCATGGATGACTGAAATTATTTGTATAAATTTGCATTTTCCCCTTAGCATCTATATAAACCTATGCTCATTTCCATGCATAGCTATTTTCACGTACAAACTGATTGGCATGCGATGGCATGCGGTGTAATGCAATGTTACCTGTGTTAGCAGTAGCTATAGTTGCAAGGAAAAAGCAGGTGTCACCCTGGATGCTCCTTACATGGGGCTGCCCAGGTGTAAGAGGTGCTTCGAGTCTCTTGTGACTGAAAGACAAGAGAGCTGAGATCTTTGTAATGAAATGATGAAATGAAGCTCTCACTTAACTGGTAATTTCTCGATGAAATATTGATCAAATGGGCCGAGCAGCCTGCTTTGGACTGACTGGTGTTTGGGATGCAGCTGGAGCCTGCTGGGACAGGAGGACACTGCCATGATCCAAATAGGTATTTCTTACACTGACTTTCGAGGGGTTCTGGTTCTCTAGGTTTTCGCTGGCCTGGAGGCTGTCAGGAGGATCCAAATCCCTCATTTAGGAGCCCACCTCTCCTGCTTTTTGTCCAGGTTGCTGCTGAGATGAATCAGATGGTGTAAATACTTTCTGGTGGGGCCTCTGGTCTCTCACGGGATGCTCAGGAAAGAGAATTGAGATTTATTTTTTTAAATTCAAACTATGAAGTATTTGAGCAAAGAATGCAATATACAATCGAGTAAATATTTGGCTTTCCATTGCTGAGGGAGGGGAGGATTTGCTGATTAGTTAGTTATTCACACAATACTATTTTTCCATCAGTATTCCCACTTGGTGTTCTTGTTTGCTTTATGCTACGCAATACTCTGACATGAATTTAAAATTAAGAACAATTTTATGCTTAAAAACAAAACAACAACTCTGTTAATGTAGACTTTATCTCAGCTGTGATGCTGACTGGTGTGGGTGAGATGAAGTTGCACAGTTTCTAGGATGGGACTTTTTGTAATGTAGATGTCGTGCCTTCTCATTTAGTTTTATTCTTCCAGTATAACAATTTTTAAATATTCAGCACCAAGTATTGGGGACAGAATTCTCACATTTTATTAAAAAACAACAACAAAAAAACCTTCAAACCAAAAAAAAAACCCCTAAACCACCCCAAACCCTAAAATTTTGTGTACTCATATGAAGGTGAAATGACTGGTCATGACTCACAGTGGTTAAAAACTGCCAGGTGCTTTGTAAAACAACTGATGGTGGATGTATGCTCTGTCACAGAGCTTTGGAGGGTGTATTCTGCTGTACGGTTTTCCTTGTAAACACTTCAAGAATGTCAAGGCCAGGAACAATGGTACTGTGGTGTCTCTAATGCACTCCTGGGGTTGTCAACCTTTGTGTCTAATGACTATTTTTATGTCACTATTAAGGGAGAATATTTATCTCTGGAAATCAGGATAGCAGCTATTCGGCACAGACGAATTAAGTGTTTAGCTTTTTCCCAAGATGATGCTATTCAAGATAGGTTTGTCTGACTAGCATTTGCAAATATGTTGACTCTTTCTGGCTTTATCCAGTGTGATAGCAGATGTTGTTTGACTCTCTTAATTCAAGCAGGGATGTGTAGTCTAGTGTTTCTATCTAAAATTGAGGAATGACTAAAATCCCAGTGTAAGGAATGCTATTAGGTAATCATTTTTTTTCTGTATAAATATGAACATCTGCATAGGGTGAGGCAGCTGTAGCTGTGGTCTGCTGTCGTACTTAGCAAAAGGGGAATGGTGAGGGGAGATGTTAACTTGCACAATAGCTGTTCTGGTTAATAACTTACGATCATTTCTATGCCTGTGTCTTTGTTTTCTTTCTTCTTGGAGCTGCCTGCAGGGTGGTGAGTTGGGAGGGGGAAGAAAGAGCCCTGTTGAAAATCACTCAGTCAAACGCACTTAAAAAAAAATAAAAAAAAAAACCCCCACCCACCCACCCCCCAGCTTAATGTGGGCTGAACTTCCCATGAAAACTCTGCCTTAATGAGCTTGGAGCCCTCAGCCCTGCTTTGTCCTGGTCAGCAGGTGAGAAAGAGCTGAGGTCCCCGGCGCGGGTGCCCTGGCTGTGACCCAGAGGCTCGGGGCCCCGATTAGTTCAGCTCTTGTGCTTTCCGCGGGAGTAAGAATGAGAAAGCATCTTGTCTTGGGGCCTGGATGTATTCATGCTCCTCGCCTGCAGGTCTGTGCTAGCACTGGAAGAGGCATTTGTCCAGGAGCTGGGGAGAAAAGGCACAGATTTAAGTCTCTCCTAGAGCTGAGAATGAATTGCTCAGAGCACCTATCACAGTGGAGTGTCCAAGATGTATCATATTTGATAGTGGTGAAGATCTGAACGCTATTTGCAATTCAAAATCTGTCTTGGGTTTCAGTTATTGGTTAATATTTTGTCAGCACTTCGTGGCAATAACTTCTGACTGTGTCCCATCATCGCTTGTGGTGCACTGAATAGCTCAAAAGGGAAGTTGACGCTAAGCAGGAGACCATCTGTGTTGTTAACAGCGTAGTGTTAACACACTCAAAACTCAGGCTTGTGTGATTGATAACGTGATCACACTAGACCTGCTTCCTTTTTTATAAAAAGTCACCACCACCACCCCCCCCGCAAACAATCTGTATCCTTATCTACCAACTTCTGAGCCCATAGGTCAATTTAATTTTGTCAGAGGCAAAACTGAAAAGATATGGGACTTTTTTTGTGAAGTCCCTGCAGCTAGACCAGAGATCCTAATTAACCTTCCAATAATACAAAGGCTGCAGGAAAAGCAACAGCACTTTGTAAAGCGAGAGAGGCCCCTCCACGTGGGTATCCTGGCAGGCTAATTGGCAGCCGCATAGCTGGGATCTGAGCAGAGCGTGCATTGCCTCCTGCCCATCTGGTGGGTTGGGGAACGAAGGGTAACTCCTGGTACTGAAGGGGAGGGAAGGAAGATCAGAGGTAACAGGCTTGTGTGAGCAAAAGGAGCTGCAGATCATAGGGCCGTGATTTCTCTCCTTGCGTCCTGTCACATAATTCCTAGGGCTCTTCACCCATACCTGTGAAACCGTACAGCTGTGTTAATGCCACCTTCCTTAGTCTTTCCTTCTCAGTCTCAAGTGAAGAGTACTTGTTAAGGGAGCAATTCTGCTGTAACTCCTACAATGTGATAACAGGCGGTGGGAGCAAAGCTACGTTTGGCAATATATAGCAATGAAAGGATGGTTGTTTGCTGGTCCGAGCCCTGCCTCAAGCTCAATGAGAGGATGTAGGAGCTTGGTCTGTGTTGGTGCTATTGCATCCAAGAGATGTGTCTATGGAAAATGCACTGAATGGGGGATACAGCAGCAGAATGTGCTGGGGAAGGGTTTCTCTACATTCTTTTTCCTTCTTAACCTTTCCCCTTCCCACATTTAAAAACAAACCAGCTCATCCTCATACTTTATTGCTTTAAAAAGCTATTCTGACCTTTCTGATGAGATCGTTAAGAATCAAGAACTGTATTCTGATGTATTAAAGTGCTAATGATGCATAAGGAGTCATAAAACTGCATTAAGTGCATTAAATTTTGAGTAACTCCAGTAAAAGGCAGTAGAAAGAATGGCTAATCACTCTGTGTTTATGAGTTGTCTTGGAAGTAAGTGCAAATATTCATATGAGTCTGTCCACTGAAACAGCCTAGAAGGAGATGGCATTGCAGTACAGTGCAGTGGAGGGTTGGCAATCCCTGCTTGATTAATCTGCTCATACCAAAGTGGCATCGCTCCATGCTTTCAGCAGCCTTTTAATAGATGAGTGCATTAATGAGCCTCTGGGTAACTGAGACTATGCTCGGGGGCCTGGGGCGCAGAAATCAGAAAGGATAAACGTTGCTGACTCAGTTTCTCTTTCTTATGTTACTTCTACGTATATTTTCCAAGCAGTGCTTAAGTGATTCCATGTTAAAGTGAGCATTTTAAAATGCCTCTCTGCGTCAGTAACAGTAGCAGAGCTGTGTTGTGTGAGTTTGACTGGCTGGGTTATTTAAGCCTTTTGTTTCCCTGAACTTTCTCCACCTGAAAAATCCTGTGATCTTCAGATGTGAAAGATCATCTCTTGGTTAGTTGCTGCTAGACTATGCTGAGTCTTAGTATGTTAGAGAGAGGTTGGGGCCAAACCTTCCTCAGGGCCAGCCAAGTGCTCCGCTGAGCCATCTTCTTTTGAGCAGATTCAATTACCTGGTTGGTAAAAGTGTGTAGAGGTCTCTGAGGGCTGACGATAATTTGTGGTCCAGAAAGTTTGGAAATTATCCTAGCCTTAAGAGAAACTGTTTCAGGAGGTTACTTAGCTTTTGTAGGGTTGATTGTCTTATTTGCTTGCTGAATATGTTTAATAAAAAAGGGATTGCAGCTAAATTTAAGCAAAATCTTTCATTCTGGACTTAAATTTCTGTTTTCCATTCTTGCAGTTGCTTATTGATAATTATCTTGCTAATGCATTTAAATTCTACTCCTTAAAAATGTATTATCTGGTTTAGTTTGTGGGAGGTCATCGGTTTCACAATATTGTATAAAACTGAAACCAAATCCTCCTGTCTGCAGCTGCAGTGTTAAATAGAGCATCATTGTCATGTGGTGAGCATGGCTGTCAAAACACTTCGGGCAAAGTGGGTAACATGAACAGTTCTTCTACGTTAAATATTTATAGAAGAAAATGCAAACTCAGAAGGCTGCCAGCAGACAGACGTATTGCTTAAATACATTGTTGTGTTGGTGAGGGCATGAATCTTCACGCTGCAGCTTTGGGAAGAAGACGAGTTGTTTCTTCTTGTGCACAGGCTCAATGGTGTACTTTTCCCACAAGTAAATATATTTTCAAAGGAACTAGAAGCTTAAAGCATCTGAAGAAAAACAATAGCTCTACATAAGAGATCTGCCAGCCAGCAGCTCCTGAAATGGTCTGTTCTCTTTGCCCACTGGTCTTCTGCCACAACGCTCATAGCAAAAGCTCAGCACAAGCCCTCTCTTGCATGCCTAGCCTCAAGGGCCGGCACGTCTTTATTTCGGGTCCTCTGGTGCAAACAGGTGGTGAACTACAAGTGGCGAGATACTGGGGAGAAAACCATGTAATTAAATCTGGCAGTGTAGTATAATAAATCTCCGTTTTATTCTTTAGCTTTCTAGATGCCTTTCAAGCAATACACAATGGCTGTGATTAATGACTATTGTATTGTTTTAAATAATAAGCTTGAGCCTTCAGATAGGTGACATAATTTAGCCGTAATGAGCGTCAGCTTTGTGTGTTTGATCTCAAGGCTTTGAATTTCAGCATTGTTGTTGCCATGTCCTTGAGAGATTGTTTTATGCTGAAGAAAACCAGTAAAGGGGGATGGGGGGCAATTTCTATGAGAGTGTGAAGAATCCGACCGATCTGTTGCTCTGAGGATGTTGAGTTTTTTGTTTTATCTCATTTTTAAATACGCAAGATGAAAGCAGTTGGTTTGTTCATAAACTGAACCCACTGTTATTGAGAGAGATTTTTCTCTTTGGCAAAAGTAGACCTAGTTGGGAGGTGTCCGCTGACAGTACCAGTGATGGGTGTTTCCTTTTGTGTGTCAATATGCACCAAATACCCATAGTGGGGGGAAAGGATTTTCGATCCTTTCCACACCATTGCCCTGTCCGTCACCTCCTCAGCAGGCTGCTCTGTTGTTTCCTCCCTTGACTGAATGCAGCAGCTCTTTGATATGAGCTCCTATCTCCTCACGTTTCTCTCTCCATTGCCTGGGTTCAGCTGACACAAAAGAAAAAACATTATATTCTCTTCCCTGCAGCTACCTGTGAAGAGCTTTCTCCGTCTCTGTGCCGTGTATCCGCACAGCGCTTCGGCAGAGCTGGGAAGGGAGGGCTGAGAAACTACAAAGCACATCAGACCTAATTATTCAGCTAGCATAAGGGCCTTTCTTTCCTGCTTGGGATATTCACTCTTGACTGTGCGGGTAGTTTGACTGACATGGTGTGCTGACTTCAAAGCCGTTGCACAGTGCCGCGTAAATGCTTCAAACCCAAATCCATCCTCCTTCGGGCAGCCTGGCCCAAACGGGCTGCCCTAACGGCAGGGTTCGGCAGGGCTCATGAGTGAAGGGTCAACGCAGGCTCTCCCCCCTGTCATTATTTTTGTGGGGATGGAGGGGAAAGGGATTTAAAATCCCTCACCCCTTCCTATTAAGTCTGACTCATTTTGTCTGGTTTAGCATTGTGGTAGAAAGAAACATAATGGATTTGTTAGGGTCAGTGCTTCACAATGTGACGGTTGACTTTGATGGGCAATAGGGCCTAGTTTGCCACTCCAGACAAAGGATTTGTAGGTCTTGCAGGCTGCCATCTGTTTCTAAAAGCAAGTTTTTGTGGAGAAAGGGATGCAGCTTGCATGCTGAAAAAGTTGGCTTTTTTTTCTCGAGAACTGCTGAGCCTTTGTATTTGGGCTTTTAATTTTAAAACTAAGCATGGTTTATTAATAGCAGGACTCCCCCTTTGCCCTCCCCCAGGGAAGCTGGACATCCAAATCTCATTAGTGATGAGTTGATGTCTTGTAAAATACTAGTATTTTAGAATACATGTACTTATCCCCAAGTGCTCTATTCTTCTGTCCAGCCCCCACCCAAGCTCTCTGAAATGCAAGGTCTGGCTGCATTCAGGTTGTTTGCATTTATTCTGATACATAAGAGCACAGATTGGAGAAGTAGTAATGTCCAGCCGTCATTTGATTTTTTTTTTTTTTTGACTTGTGCTGAAGTTTTGTCTTGTGCTCTCTTTAAAAACAACAGAAAAAACAGTTGATCATACTCTGCCCCTATAATCCGGACTGGAAACTCCTACTTTGCTGCAGTGATTCCACTGCAGAGCGTCTTAAATAAAATGGCCAGCCGACCTGTGGGGCTTAGACATGCTGACAAGTGCAACCTATTTATGTGCCATGTGTTAACGTGACTGTTAATTGATTGTTTCTGTGTATAACTACTGGAGGTAGCACAGAGCTGCACAATCCAGGTCTGGAGGGCAGGAAAACATCCTGCCGCAGAACAGGACTTAACTGCAGAGGCTTTCCTCATTATTTTTGCTTTCTTCTTTCCAACTGGAGACAAACAGGACTGCCAACACTGATAAAGATGTCCTGGCTCGCAATTCTGTCCTGCCCGTTTATTTAGCCAGTTGCTCTCCTGATGCAGTATAGGGGGGAGGTGCTCCATAGAATCATAGAATTGTCTAGGTTGGAAGGGACCTTTAAGATCATCAAGTCTAACCATCAACCTAACACTGACAAAACCACCACTAAACCAGTGCTTCCTAACACTTATGGTGCATTTTTCTTTTTTGTTAAGGTGAGTGACTAGTGTGGCTGCAGTAGCTGTACAGCTACACACGTGCATCACTGAATATGGGGCTGGAGGTGCAACGCATCCTGTGTTGTGGCAAGTGAGTTAATATGCTGCTGATGAATGTCACCTTCCACTCTCACCCAAACACAAAAGCCCACATACTGTGCCAGAAACGCCTGCCTCTGTAGCCATCCCGGGCACCTTAGCATCCTCCTGCCAACCAGCGTTAGCCATCGATGTTTTTCCTTTGTTTCTGCCGGTTGCCAGCCACTAGCAGAATGCTGGCAAGCTGTGTGGGGACCTGTGCTCTCATTGCCAGAGTGCCACATTTCTGGCCGCTCCTGGAATTAACCTTTTCTGCAAACTTGCTCCCAGCCCCGGTGAGTGGTGTGGCGCTGGGGGCTGGCACAGGAGAGCTGCCCTGCCCGCCACAGGGCAGATGGAGACACAGCCATCAGCTGTTGAGCAGCACGACCAGCTCCGATTCCATGCCTCGGCTTTCCTTGCAGCTCTGTGCCTGAGCCAGCACTGCTTGAGCAAGGAGGGCTTTTCTTCTGTGCAGGTAGCTGTGAATAGAGGAAGATTTTTTTTTTAATTTTTTTTTTTTTTTTGAGGGAATTAAATGAATAAAATGACTGCCTCTGATGTGGTGGCCTGGTTGCGTACCAAGCTTTCTTCCCTGGTTTTCTCCTAAGTCCATTCTTGGCTCCCACAGAGTAGCCCCTGACTGCCTGTGGAAACCACACCAGTGGTGGCGCCTTGAGTAGGTCAGTTCTTCCACCTTTTCCTAGCTTCCATGTTTATTCCCCAAGGGTGGGACTCTTCAGGCTTCATCTTGAGTGGTGAAGACAGCATCCATATTCCTTGGAGATCCCATCCTCACACACAGCAGGAAATTTTTTTTCCAGAGGTGGTTCTGCAGCTGGTGTGGAGCACCGGTGCAGAGGGAAGGCCACTTGCAGCAGCAGTCCCTGCCTTACTTCTGAGCAGCTGAGGTCTTCAAGGTCCAAAGGGCATAACAAGCCTGGAAACACTCCAGGTAAATACCTGAGGCCCAGAGAAGCGCCATTCCTGGTCAGTGGGTTAGCTTAAATGACAGCGTACCCAACACTTACAAAAAGACCAAAGCTCATATGCAGTAGGCAGTCTGAGCGCAGGCTGCTTCTACCAATACGGGCTCCTAGGTGCTTTACCTGGACATTTGGTGGAGTTAAATAGCTTGCCAAGGTAAGGCTTGTCAGGTCCTGCCATGTCAAGTCCTAGCACGTATATGGGACCCTTGGAAACATGCCTGAGGAAGCCCACTACTTTCATGCAGTTAACTGTAAATTACCAAAGCTGAGAATCTCTTGGTTCTCTTCCACTAAACTACAGGGTGACACAACAAGCTTCACTGAAACATCTTCATTAGCTTAAGAGGAGCAGATTAAAATTGAAAGTGTTTCATTTAAGAAAAATTTTCATAATGGGATGCAGTAGTCAATGGTGGTGCATCAAGTAAGTCCAGGTGGTTGTGTTATCACTATATTTAAAACGAGTGTTGAGTTTAAGAAACCAACATGTTCTTTATGGTCCATTTGTGGTTTCCGGGCTTTGGCAAGGTGTATATACTGCTCCTTGGGAGCTATTGAACTTGCTGCAGTGGTAACTGTATGATCCTCTGTGTCTTCTCTTTTTGTGTGGTTGTTGTATCTTCTGCTCCTTTAAAAAAAGAAAATAAAAAAGGGGAGGAGCAAGAGCTACTTAAGAGATCAAAAACGATGGAAACATCATTCGTAGAAACAGGCAGTTGATTCAGTCGATTTAGCCAAAGAAGCTTTGTCTCCATCAGAGAAGAACTTTTCTGCTGTACTTAATTGAATTTGCCAAGTTGGAACAAGCCCTGGCATAGCAGTTTCAACCCCTGCCTTTGCTAGTCAGCAGCATTCAAAGCTGAAGAAAGGTGAAGAAAAACGCTGAGCAAATGCTGTATGAACTGGAGAGTCAGCACTGAAATGCCTTCTTGACCTGATGGTGATGGTGGGTGATTTCCTTCTTCTGAGTCGGTTTGGGACATTTGGGCACATGTCCAATGCACAAAAGTGAATTGCTTACCACAGGCAGTATGGGTTGCCACCACAGGTATTTTCTTCCTTGCGGAGGTCTGTGGGTCCATCCGGGTGAGTGCCTGCACAAGCTGTGCTCCAGAGAATGCATCTGATCAGATCAAGACTTTACGGAGAAGGAAAACTCAGATTACCTGGGAGATGCGAGAGGAAGCCAAGTGTTTTCACATCCCATTACACAGGAGTGTTATTTGTGTCTGGAAGAATAAGAGTATCATGGAGGAGCCTATATCCTGAATTTTAATCCTGACTTGGCATTGAATCTAGGTCCTGAGGAGCTTTATGTTCTGTCTTTCCTGCAGTCTACTGGAAAAATCTGTTGTTTGTACAGGGCAATGAAAGCATTGGCTATGAAAGCTGCAGTTATTTGCACGTACAGTTGGACAGTTCTGAACTGGTTCGGTGCTGAGTGGTTTCAGCCTGCCTAGTGGGATGGGGGGGGGGGGGGGGANGTGGGGGGACGGGACTAAGATCCTACCAAATTAGTCGTTGCTTTAATTAGGAAGGGGAGGAGCGGTGTGCAAATGAATGCCTTCCACTTGAGTTAATTTGGAGCCGTGGATGTAGGAGCCACTGTTTTTGTTTGATAAACTTGATAAACCTCATCTGCTGTAACAGTGATTTCAATTGGAGGAAGATAAATTGAGGTGGAGAAGGAAACTGGAGGGCACAGACTCAAGCCCGAGCAGGAAGGTTGTTTTAATAACCTTGTAGAAGGCGTGTTGCTTTGGTTTGGGATGAATGCCAACTCTTCAAATTTTTTAAGTTAAAAAGGCAGAGACCTCAAGTTGTTCAGGTATATTTGAATATAATATTTGCATATATTTGAGATGCTTCTGAGAAGCAAGCCAAATTTCAACCAACAGAGCAAGGCAGAAGACTATGTAACTTCCGTGTGAAAAGAGGCAGGCTCTCTGCTGGGCTTGTGTTCTCAGTCCTACAACGAGAGCTTTCTGTTTGGGCTGTCCAAAATCCTGATTAGTAAGATGTGCTGACAAAAAGAAGGAATTTAATATAGTCAGGGGAAGAGTGATGTAGTTTATCTGTGGGCATGGGTGTGCCTCTCTGTGGGCGTGTGAGATTCCTGCCCTGGATTAAGGGAGATGGTGTGTGCTTCTGTTGGACCCAGAGGAAATGACTTTAAGTGCAGTGAATAGTGTTTGGGGGGGTGGGGTGGGATGGTGAAGAATAGGAGGCAATGAACACAAGTTTCTTTCTAATTTAAGGTTATCTTTTAGGTTTGTTTGTTGTTTTGTTTTGGGTTTTTTTTTTTGTTTGGTGCACCACATTAAAATAGCCCAGATGCAAAGCTTGAGGTTAAAAAGCACACTAAAACTGGAATACATACTGCTGTTTGGAAAAGCAAACTTGCAGAAATTTGTGGAGGAGAAGTCTATAGCCCAAGAAATAGGCAAAACCAGTATGAGACCTGATAGTTTTTCCAGGCTGTAAGGAAAACAAAGATTGTCAAAGAGCGATGAGTTGGTGATGCTGAAATTCAAATAGTTTTACAACACTGTCAAGAAATCCTTAATCCAAAGATGACCAATGCCTGGGAGGCTGAGGGTGGTGGGAGCTGTTCTTTCTCCAGATCAGTGTCTGTCTGTGTGTATGCAGATGCACATGCAGATCAAGTTCCTCTTTTCCACCAGAGCTGAAGGGACCCCAAATAACACGCGTTGTTAGAAAATGGAGTTTCTGCACGCTCACAGCTCTCTGTGACCCCTTTCCCCTCACTAAATGAGAATTCAGAGGAGTTTTCTGTTAGTCCTAAATGAAAGGTGATAACCTTGATGGCCAAGAGGTACAGCTTCAAGAATCATGGAAACTTAATGGCTTCTTGTGTGTGTTTTTTCTGTGTCAAATCTGAGAATTAAATAACTGTAATAGTCTTTTGCATGGGGTGTCTAGTCAGTGATCTGAGCAAAGAAGCCTACTTCATTTGGAGTCAGGGGCCTTGCAGATGAAGCATGTGCAGTGGCTTCTTTTTATGGTACATGACAACTGATTCTAATGTTTGTTCAAGAGCCTTATTATTCCACCAGGAGTGATCCTCTAAATCTCCCCAAACTTTTCACTTATGGTAATGGTAGAATCTTGACGCCTGCCTCCTTCACTCTGTCCCTCAGTTCACTAACAGAAAGTTGTGGAAACATGAAACAAGAAATCAGTCTTTTGGGTTTGGTTGTTTTTTTTTGTTGTTGTTGTTTTTGTTGCTGTGTGGGGTTTTTTGTGTATGTGTATATTCATGATAAGTCAAGATAATGTTCCTAACTTCCTTTGGACTCTGAATATAAAATCCATATTTCAAAATCTATGCAGTAAAAAGACATATGTGGAAGTGCTTTTGATAAATCTTTCTAAGAGGACTTGGTGAGATAGCTGACATATAGGAATTACCCCATATATATAAATTTGTAGTACAAGATAAACTACTGTTAAACCTCTGACAGACAAAATCACAATATTTTTAAATGGGTGCAGCATTTACATTTTCTTGAGAATATGGCTCTGATGCAGAGTCATTTAGCACAAGCTTATCCAGAAGGCTGGTTTTTTTGCTGTGAATGCACAAGCTAAGTTACATCCATCTTCACCAAAATGGTCCATGGTCTTAGAAGTGACTAGTGGCTAACAGCTGTCTTTTATTTTCTTTCATTTTGAAGCTAGCAGGCAGTGTGTCATCAGCCAAGGTGTTGCTTTTCAGGGCTGCGTGGTCTTTGTCCCTGCAGTGCAGGTATCACATAGTTCTGCAAGGACATGGGTGGCTTCTGAAATGGGCTGCAAAAATTGTCCTGCTCTCGTAGCAGTGAGTAAAGACCAAGTTAGCTTTTCTGGTGCGGTGATAGCTGTTATTGCAGCACTGGCAAAGCAGGGACTTGAGGAAGCAGAGAGTTGCAACTAGTCATGACAAATTTTAGGGATATGTGTGACTTGACTGGAACAGGCCTGTCTGGTGATGCTTAACTGCACAAAAAGACTTAGCTGAACTGTGAGGCTAAAATTCTTGTGGGTGGGAACATGGAACAGAGTTTGACAGTTTTCAAAGACTTAAGGTCCATTCACTGATATCTGAAATTCTTTCTTTCAAAAACAATTTTCAAAACATTTTTTCCTATTCTTCAATCTTTGATTCTTGTATTGAAGTATTAACAAAAAGGAAAAGTTTATCTGAGGGCCTGCAAGCTTTTTTTGCAAGAGCGATTGTGGTGGCAGAGGCCTTGGAGGACTTGTTCTGACAGAAGTAGATACCCTTCAGAAGAGTTCTCTGCTCTGCAAGCTTCGTCTTTCTCAACAATACTTAACCTGTCTTGTAGGAAAAGGTCTTAGAACTCTTTGCCTTCTCTTTTACCTTGCTACATCTCCAAAGAAAAGTAGTTTCCTTTTTGAAACATAACAATTTAATGTAAGGTGACTAATTGTAGTTGTTGCCATATGTTGCATTACTGAGTTAAATTTAGTTGGAAGGCTGAATTAAAAAATAGGATGTCTCATTGAGGCAATCCCACGTGTTGATTAAGTAGCTTGAGCCGCAAATGCTGCATGTCAGTGTCTGCCTAGATCACCAAAGGGTCACCCTAATGCCAAGGAGGATTCAGAGTGCTTTCTATTACCCAATAATGGTGGCTAACTCATATATGGCAATTCCTGTCCTGGTCAGATGTACTGTCCATCTTGTCCAATAGCTGGTATATGCTGTTGCTGTGGAGTATGATTCATAGGCAATGTTATAAAATAACTCTTCCTAAGGGGGCACATCTTCGTGGTTACCCTTTGGAAAGGTTGATTCACATACTGAACTAGTAGCGAGCTTGTGTGTGTGCCTGTGCATCCTTCTGTTGAGCCCAGTGCNGGAGCTTGTGTGTGTGCCTGTCCATCCTTCTGCTGAGCCCAGTGCGCTGTGATGAGTGGACATGGGCAATGGCCAGCTTTTCATCCTCTACTGATATCAGAGGTTTTTTTTGTTTGGTTGTCTCCTGTGCACCCAGAGTTGTTCTCTCCATGAGCATCCCCAGCCCATGAAACAATTCAAGTGATGCCTGTATAACTTTGTTCTGTTTGTTTGATGGATGGATTTATCCCCATCACAGTATTACATTTCTGTCGCAACTTTTAACCTTATTTTGGAAAGTGGTTTCGTTGGTGAGGGGGGGAGTAACAGCTTGTTGAGACACGATGATACTTTTGGAAGTGAGAGAGAGGAGGATGTAGTTATTTGGATTGCTTCCTTGAGGCTGCCAGATTGACTTTCCAAAGACAGTACCAGTGCAGGTAGAACTGGCATTTTTGAAGAATATGCTTACTGCTCTTTTACACAATGTTAGGAAACTCGTCCAGCTCAGGAAGGTGCTGTGCTCCTCCGGTAGGACAAAAAGCTGCAGCAACAGTGCATGCATTGCCCCTGGAAAGGAGACAGTGCACCCTACGGTTCTGGAAACCTGCCTCAAGTGGTACAGCAGTCTCTCAGCGCGTGGTTACTCATGCTCAACAAGCCATGGTCCTTCAAACAGAGGCAAGAATATGAAGAAATAAAATATTAGGCAAATTGAAGTTCAACATAATCGCTGCATTAATCAAAACTACCCTGCTATTTAGTGCAGAAACAGTTGAAACAAAGTCATGGACTCATCAATATGGATTTCACTCATTTGCAAATGATTCCATCAATACTTTGCTCTCTGATGTATTCATTTGATCCAGTTCATTTGCTGTGTAGCTATTATTTCTCACCACACAGTCTCAGTCCTCCATAGGAGGCAACTTGCTATGGCAAGACTCATTTTATCAGTGTGTTTGCTCGCTGCAGGTCTGCCAATGAAGTATACGCACAGTTGTTTATAGGCCTCAAGTTTGGGCTTGCCTATAGAAAATTCCCAGGAGAGCCCCCAGAATACTTCTAGGAAGAGCAAAAGAGAGTTTCAAAGTCAATTTTATTTTGTGTTTTTATGTTGTGGTTGGCTGAGGGTTCAGCAGATGTGCACCTCCAAGCAACTGGGAAGCAGTGGCACAGGTTGACAGAAGACATTTGGGGGTGCTCGCTTCCTGAATCCTGCACCCAGGCTGCACACTCTTCCCTGCCATTCCCTTCTCATGCCTTCTTTCTAGGTAGTGTCCCCGAGGTGTCCCTCAAGAGGAGCAGTGATACTAAAACCTTGGCTTCTGAGGAGAATTGATGCCTGTGCCTCTGTGGGGTCAAGGAAGGAGAAGGTCCTGTTGCTAAAACTCTCCTCACAAAGGGGTTGTTAAGTACTTTGGCTACTTAAGGAAAGTTTAAGGTCCCACTGCTTATTGTGGTTATCTACAACAAATCTCATGTGTTTTGGTTTTGGTTTTTTTTTTAAAAAAAAAACAGCGGGGATGAGAGAAAATCTGTTTGAAAGTTGTGTGAGCACCTGGCATGGGTAGGACTGGATGCTCTGTGACTTCTGACTAGCTGCTCCTGGACTAGTCGTTGTTGATGAGAAGATTAAATATCCTTACAGTATAAAACATAAGTTGATATATCTTTTAAATATGATCCTGTATATTTATTCCTGTATACTATTCCAAGGTCCTATCACAGCTTTGGTTTACAAGGAAAAACCTTTTGATTGTATTGCGAGGCGGGCAGCGGCTCTAAGCGGCTGTGTGAAGGAGTCACTGCTTTGCTGTATTTTGGAGAGCTGCAGTACCTGGCTAAATCAAAAGCTTTTGCAGGTTGCATAAACTATTTGGTACAGCATGGCACAAAGTAATGCAGCACACTGAAATATTAATGTACAACTTAAAATCTTGCTTTAAATGCATGTTAAACTTTAATTACAACAAGCATGGGTTAGACACCTCATTAAAATGTTAGAACTTGATGTTCAATGTGTGAGTTCAAGCAGGAGATTATCCTGAAATATGCATGCAAACAGGATTTCCCCTGCCCTTCTCCACCTTCAGCATAGTAGGGAGGAAGCATCAGGAAGTAAAGTATGACATTAGCAGTGCCAGTTACAGGAATCTGCATGGATTGAAGTCACTAGGTTCATATCCATAAAACAGCTTGCCCCAGGAAGTAAAATGCAATTGCTCGTCACCTTCTGCTTAATGGGGCCCATAAATCTCTCTGACCCAATGAAAGCTGCAGAGCACAAGAGGAACTTTGATTTCGTAACACAGTTACAAGGTTCAGCGTGAAAGTGAAGAAGTCCCTGTCCCCACTCCCAGGATTTGTCCCTGTATTTTATCCAACTGCAGATGGGTCAGGCATTTCACCTTCCACCACCGAGCTCGCCCCTGTCAGATGAGGGGTGTCACCAGGGAACTACAAAGTTACAGTCACCTTATGGGTCTTGTCTGTGGTCATTTTACAAGCTGCTTAGCTTAGCCAGGCATGACATTTTTCCTTTACTAGAGTGTTGTTGATGGCATGGCACCATTTGAAGTAATGCATAGTCCTTATGTAGGCTCTGAAGGACTCTAGGTAGTGATTGACTTGGCAACGCTTTGGAGCACCCCATTTGCAGCAAGGTGGTCCATGTCTCTGACATGGAGAACTTAGGCACTGTTGCATACATCTCTAAGAGGGCCTTTTGTTCTTGGTTGCAGCTATTATGGTTCAGTGGTTCTGTAAAACCAGTATTTTTAAATAAAGGATCAAATTAAGAGAACTAATGAATACATTAAAAAAATAAAAATATCCCTAGCTCAGTGCAGGGATGACTGACTATTCCAAACAGTGAAAAGCCTCAGGCTCTTCAGGTGCAGGCTCACTTCTCGCTTCACTCTCTGCAGTAGTTGCCTTGGTGTAAATTATAAATGCAGTCATGTCGAATAGGAGCATATTATTGGACTGCCTTACAGTAGCATGTGCGTGGGAGAGAGTGGGAGGGAGGGCAGAAATGAGCAGTATCCTCCTAAGAGGGAACTCTCTGGCTACGCGTTTGGAAAACCCCACAAATTATCCCTTCGTAAGTCATCTTTTCGTAAGGTAGCTATGGAAACCTTTCAAAAAGAGGGAGTTAAATATTTTTCATCCTACATTTCAGGTTGATTTTCACATATTTCATTCTTCTCTTCCTTTCCTNCTATCCCTTCGTAAGTCATCTTTTCATAAGGTAGCTATGGAAACCTTCTTTCAAAAAGAGGGAGTTAAATATTTTTCATCCTACGTTTCAGGTTGATTTTCACATATTTCATTCTTCTCTTCCTTTCCTCAGCGTCCTAACAGTTTTCTCTTGCAAGTTTAGAGTCTCAAATGCTAGAGAGAATGTCTGTCTTTTATTGTTGTTTTTTGAATCAGTGCACATTAAAATCTTTCTTCCTTTAAATAAAAATTTCCACTATTCAGGAATTTAAAACTTCTTTTGCCTGTGAAACCAGAGACAGTTTCCCTGAACTGTTAAAGCTGGTGCTCCTTGCTCCCTTTTTCCCATCCTCCAGGTGTCTTTTTAACAGAAGAGACTGAAACCATCTCAGAAGCATCGCTAGCCTGCCATGCAATGCACTGGAGCTTGTGAAGACTTTTATATTGTAATTAACTTGCAGATGTTTAACATGAAAATTTTATATGTGGATCTGAATGTAGCATCATTTACCATCTGTAAATAAAACAAGGACAGGGCTTTGCAATAATAATGAGACTTGTTAGTTGAAAGAAACGTGAAAATCTGAAACAGAGGTGTCAGAGATCTTTTTGTGGCGCTACTAGCAAATTAAGTCGACTCAGCTGCACAGGTGCTTCGAACAAGGACATAGGAAATAGACAACATTGGTTTCTCTCTTAAAATAAAACCAAAGTTAACTACAAGTAAAGCTTGTGGTACCTATTTCTAGCCAGTATGATCCTTCTTGGTAGCCCACCTGTAATCTCCTCCCAACGGCAGTCCAGCAGTAAAGGTTGCTGGCTCTGGGTTAGATGTGAAGAGCTTGAAGTGACATAAACTTACATTTTACTTGGTTTCTCTAATGCTACAAAGATCATACTTCTGAAGCTCTGATGGCACCTCTGAGGCAGTTAGAGGTGATCAACATTATACAGAGCACAAAAGGACTTGGATTTTTCATCATTACTTACCACATCAGCTGGACTTTTGCAGGGAACTGTGAGGTCCCGAGCGCTCCTGAAAATCTGATTACTATGGACAAAGCAGATAGTGACCTGTGGGGACAAAGCCTCAGCGTTAGTTAAAAATTAATGTGTGTAAGACAGACCAGAGAGCGTGTTTGAGCAACAGCAATAGATAGCAAATCATAAATGGGCCAGAAAAACAGTAATGATTAAAGTTATAAGAAGAAGAATATGGATGCCTGATCCTTGCTAAATACTTGACAAGTGATGCTAAGGCAGCTCAGAGAACAGAGTATTCATCTCTTCCTGCCTCCTCCCCAGCTGGAGTCTGCAGAGCAGGGACGCGGATGAGAAATTAAGCAGAAGATTGCAGCCACATTAAGGACAGCAAATCCTGTTCCCTAAACTGTATGTAGATGGTTACTGAAGCTTCATTTTATATTCTGCTTCATCTCTGCTGTGGCTTTGCAGAGATCCCGTAATTTTTGGAACTGCTTGAAATATTTCAATGCTCCTTCTGAATTAAGGCAGCAAATTGTACAGATAAGTTCCAAGAGATTATTTACTTTTTCTTTAGATTGTGGACATAATAATTGCTTAAAAGTTATTGCATTTGCTAACTTATAAAAAAGGAATGCTGTGCTTTCCTGTTATGTACAGGCCTGTCCCTTTTAACGAATACAACATGAACATGTTCCCATCTCTTTTTGTCCAGTTTTTTATTGTAGTACGGTGTTTTAAGTAGCTGTTACTGAATAATTGAATGTGTCTCCAAATATACTTTCAAATGAGTCTTATTCCTAAGGTGTGAAAAGTAACAGATGCTTTAGGGTAGCGGCTATGTTCTTCAGGAGAAAGGTGTAAGTCCATAGGTACAGGGTGCCTTGGTACACCTTTTTGATCCATAATTTTTTATTTCACTTGCTCCTGAGTGCTCCCTTTAGCATCCCTAGCTTACTTGGGCTATGTATTTGTTGGCTTTGTTCCTGAGACTGGATTTAAGATAGCCGACTTGTGTTTGTTCATATTTCTTTAAAGAAAGATGATGAGCCAGAACCGAGACATTTCATATTTTGAAGGATCAAGTAAAATGTGGGATATTAAATTTACTGGTTTGGGTGAATGTTGCAGTGAAGTTGTCATATTGCTGAGGACCGACACTGTTCATCCAGTCCTCTTGTTGCAGCCCGCAGCTTCAGGAAACATATGGTTTCAGTTTTAGCAGCACAGCGTACAAAGCAATTCACGATTTGTGTTCTTAACCTGTTTATTGAGCCCAATTTTTAGTAACCTCTGTCAGTAGGATTTGTTTGTTCTAGGGTGGCTTGTGTCAGGCTTCCCCTTGCCAATTTATTGGCGGGGCACTGTGTCTGTTTACAACACAGATGTCTGCCTCCTACAATACAGTCATACAGTTCCCATTCAAATTGAGCTTTTTTTAGAGCCGTTTGAATGTTTTTAATATTCAAGCCCACTACAGTCTCATAACTTAACCTACCAGCTGAAGTGAAGGTTTTAAATGAGACTCTTCACTGCTGTTCCTATGGTTACAGAACAGAAACCTGCTAAATAAGAGACAGAAGGGCACGGAAAATCTTCTAGTAACAGTTGCTATCATTATTGCAACTTTACAATTTCCAATTTATTCTTTCATTTCCTTTGCAATATTTTCTCTTGAAGTGGAAGCATATATTTCTGAGGATTAGCGTCTGCTACCATTAGAAAACAGTAGCTATGAAAAGATGTTGGAGACAGACCCCCTGGAAAGAGGTTTTTGTTCTGCTTGCAAGTGGATTTATTTTTTTTTCTCCCTTCTATCAGAGTTAACTTAATTGCAAAGCACTCTTTATGTGCGATTCTAAAAGATGGTTCCTGGGTTAGCTGTAGGTGACTTGCATGCAAACTACAAACCAGCATCAACGTACGCATTCCTATCAGATGGTAGGAGTAATCAGTGGTACGTTAACTGCTATTGTGGGGAAATAATACATATTTAAAGCAAACAACCAGCAGTTCCTTGAGCACTGGAACGAATGGAGCCCGTGTCTCCTGTGGATTTGCTTTGTGCATGATTGATTTTTACCGCTGGAGAATGAGCACGAGCCTTCCCTCGCAGCTGGGGCGTTTTGTGGTGTTTCCCTCGTGTCACGTCTCCGGGGGGAAAGCCCACATGGCAGCACTGGTGGGAGCTATGGTCTCCTTCTGCTTTCATCCCCACCCTATACCCTTCTCTGGCAGAGGGCTCTCCCCATTTACCCAGTTTCACCGTCTACTTTTGTTAGTGTAAGAGCGTATTGAGTCACTGCTGCAGTCCTTGGGTGCTCATCCCTGGAGAGACAGGGTGGGGGGATTGTGTGTGTCAGGGCACCAGTCTGCCTTTGTCTGGAGGTCGGAGAGGGCTCTGCAGGGCCTGGGTGGCCACTGGAGGGGTGCAAAGGAGAAGGCACTTGGCAGACAGCAATGGGATTGTCCGGTGTCCCTCTTGACCCTCCCTGTGTTAGTGAGAAGCTGGGACAGCCCCTCTCCATCTCTCCGGGGTGGCGCCAAGCAGGCGGACGGCTGCTCCTGCGACACCTGCCTGCTGTGGGTCTGCCTTGAGCTGCGTCTCCCAAAGAGCCCCTTCCTCTGCCTGACTTCCCTTGGGCAGCAGATTGAGATGTCGCTTCTGTTGTCTCACTAATGCTGGTGAACGCAGACAGTTTCCACTGGAGAGCGGTGCGAACGGTAGCTGCAGGAAGGCATGTTAGCTGCTTGGGAACTGACCTCTTGGGGCTTGTTCTGGTTCCTGTTTAAAAGCATTGCCCTTGCGAAAACATCCTCAAGCCTTGTGGCATGAGAGCAGGCTGAAGTCAGCTTTTGTACTGCAAAAAGCCCAGGATA
The DNA here is from genome assembly GCA_003993805.1 of Himantopus leucocephalus. Taxonomy (NCBI): domain Eukaryota; kingdom Metazoa; phylum Chordata; class Aves; order Charadriiformes; family Recurvirostridae; genus Himantopus; species Himantopus leucocephalus. Next base: position 73,454,895 of record RSEF01000001.1, on the reverse strand, counting down.
ATTAGGCATCTATATAAATAACACTTGAGGACACATTAAGCCAGAAGAATGTTTCTTCTAGCTGCTGTCTGGATAGGTGAGTTTGCCTTGCTTTTTAGATTATTGTAAAGGATGGGTAGAAGATCATGGTAAAAGAGGAGCAAAGAAAATCAGACCATAATCACATAATACAAGCTTGCTTTCTGTTTTGTAATACTGTTTGTGACTCAAGTCATGTGCAATTTGTAAAAGTTGTCAAACCAAAAAAAAAAAAATCAGAGTAAAGAAATATGGAGTTGTAACAGAAATGTTCTAGGAGGGACTGAAGGGAAAGCGGTAGGACTACAAAGTGTGAATTAGGGGTCTGCTTCCTGCTCTGAATAATTTCAAGCTGTGTTACATAGCCTGGTGCCTACCACAGCAATCCTTGTTTGTATCTCAGTGGTAAAGTGTCAAGAATACCTGGGACCAGTGGGGTTAGAAATAGCAATAAATTGTTGGGGCACGGGGAGGGAAAGCAGCAAAGCAACAAACTGAAAAAATATGTTTTTTTTTTTTAATCACCCTGTGTGATGAATTACCTGCTTTTGCTGATGGCCTCTGCCCTTTGAGTCAGTGGCTCAGCTCTGACCCATGGCTGTTATCTGGCACCTGGCTTGGGGCTCCCTGGGGTTTGGGGTGCTCTCACTCCCTGTCCCGCTGCTGCTTGTCCAGCCTGGCTGTGTCCTGCCGCGCACTGCCTGGGAGCAGCCACCTTGTCAGCACCATGCTGTTCTCTCCAGCATATCCAGAGGACAGAGGGTTTGGCACAGTGACGGTGCTCCTGTGCCCTCGCTTCTGGGATAGCCACTGTGAAGAAAGGGAATGTCTTGTGTCCATCACTTGGCCTGAAATCTCTATTGTGAAGCAGCTTGATGTAAACATACTTTTAATATATTTTTTTAAATAAATCACAAGATTGAAAAGCAGACAGTGCACTTGCAAAGTTGATAAAAAAAAGATGAACAAAGATGAAATGAAAACTAGAGCTATTGTTTCTTGGACTACCTTCTTCCAGCCAAACATCTGGCTGTCCCTCCCTGCTTTGGNCTTCTTCCAGCCAAACATCTGGCTGTCCCTCCCTGCTTTGGAGATCCTCCTGCCCCTCTAACACCTCTGATCTCCCAGGAGCCAGCCAGCTGTATGCTGGTCTGGTGCCTGGCTGAGCCTTACGTGCCAGAGGACTGATGGCAAATCACTAGAGTTTTCCATATGAACCTTATAAATGTGTATGGCATGTAACCGTGATCAATGCACCTTGCATGCTATGAAGTTTTGCCTGAGACCAGTGATGACGGTAGTCAAGTCACTTGGGGTGACGGTCGGTTGGAAGGTGACTTGGGCGACTTAGTCATAGGGAATAGTGTAGTGAAGTGATTAACAGAAACGCATTTGACCACCTGTTTTCTGAGGGATGATGGAATGATGAACATGATGCTTGTCCTGTGCTGGACCTGACATTTCTGCTAAGCTTCATCTGTAATAATGTTTTAGCAGAGGTGAATTTCCAAC
>RSEF01000001.1:73427610-73448460 GCA_003993805.1 Himantopus leucocephalus | reverse complement strand
CCAGTCCTGGGTGACAGAAACCTGGCTGGGGTGGAAGCTCTGCCCCCACTGCAGGCAGGCAGGTCAGGTGGGGAGGGCTGGGGAGGATCTGGTCCCTTGTTGCTCTCGCCTCCTGCACTGCAGGGCAAACGGGACTGTGTCATGCAGAGCATGTTTCCTTTTGGGTTTCTCCTTTTCCTTGTTCCTAGTCACCTTCTAGAAACATCTTACCTGCCATGCTCATGCTAATGATACATCTCATTCTTTCCCTGAAAAAAATGATCCAAAATAGCTGTTTAAAAGAGGGAGGGCCAGTAACAGAAACTAGATTTGCTGTAACCCAACCCCCCTTTTATCTTCTGTGCTAAAAGACTGGTATTTTTTCCTAAACAAATTACTATTTTTTCAGAGTCTCTTGATTAGTCTCTGGATCTTCAAAAGCGACTTTCCCAAACGCAGTGTTACACTTGGATTCTGGGGGCCTATTTTTCATGCTTAATCATATGCAGAGTGCATTGCTGATGGCCAGTGGCTTGGCTTCAGGCTGTTACCCTGAAATTGACACTTCTTGCCATTTCCAATGCAAGAGGTTATTCTTTTTAATTCAAGGCATTTGACAAGTTTGAGCCCCCTCCCTGTGGGAGCGCAGATGGCAGCTAAAGGGATGCTGGAACGATTTCACTCCTACCTTGGTGATGACAAACTGGGTTTCAGGAGAGAGCGATGAGACTGTCTCTGCAAATCCATTTGAACAGATTCCATGTCCCTGACAAACATGGAAGGGACTTAATGCTCCCTGTGATGGCTAGTGCTGTGGTCTGTGGTCCTACCTGCTCACCCATGCTCTCCTGCTTGATAGCTATGCCCAGGGCTACCCTCCAGTCCAGATCTCAGTTGCTTGATTTCTAATGCTCTTGTGGAGCTTGCACATGTAACGTTAAACCAATCTCTTCTTAGTTTTGTGGGGTTTTGGTTTTCTCTCTTTTTTTTTTTCCCCCTTGTACAAAACTCTAAATGTCATGAAAAGGGATTTTTTTGCATTGGGTGACCTCTTTGAAATCATTAGAAGATGGGAGAGGAAACAACAGGTAGCAGTTTTAAGACAGGACAAGGTCTACCTTACAGACCAGAGGCACCTTGATGTTCTAGATGGAGTTGAGGCTGTAAAGGAAGCGCTAGATGAAACAAGGCTGAAATCCTGTTGAGCCAGTCTGCATGATATCCCAGCAGGAAACCCCCCTTTTCATGGTGCAGGTTACCCTGCAGCAACTCCCAAGCAGGTCCTGGAGGAGCTGAAGCAGCCTGCAGTGCATTGCAGCCTCTTCTGCCTCAGGGCATCCTGCGAGAAGCGCAGAGCTGCTCTGGTTGTCAGGGAATTAATTATTAATCTTCGAGGAGAAGGGCTGTTCAGGAAAATTCGACCTGCTGCAGCTCCTTTCTCCATCTTATGGAACACGTGTGGGTTTCAAGTTTTGTATGTGTACAGGTCATGTAGACCAGGCGTTTAAAGAAAGGGACAGCTTGGACTTGAAACGTCCAAAGGCGCAGCAACTTCCAAATTTGTGATCTGACTTGGGAGTTTTGCTTTCTGAATAATGCTGGGGAAAAAAAGCTGTGGTCAAAAACTGTTCTTCTGCTTAAAATTATACATATATAAAAAACAGACACACGTGCACACTTATGGTTCCTGCTGTAGTGCACGAATATTGTATTGCCCAGCTTTCCTGTACTCTTTGTGAGCTAGATGGGCTGATGCCGAGAAGTTAATTTTGTAGATGTGCAGCTCGCTTTTTTCAGTTTTTGAGGTACTGCGGGTTTTGTTGGACTTCGAATGTACTCCCTTGTTCTGGGTACTAGTGCCAGGGTGTGCAGTCCTCATTCCTCCTACTCTCCTTCACCCCCTGTTTCCCACTTTCCTACAGTTTTTGTACAGACGTGATGAACTGGATGGAAAGACGAATCCAGCTGGGGGGTGGAAAGCAGCACATTACCCTCTCTTCTTCATCCCTCCGTCCCTCCCCCAGGTGTCCTTCAGCTGGCTCAGCTCAGCTGGTGCAATTCCCCACTGGAAATGCCTGGGCTGGTGAACCAAAAGCGTGGATGCAGGGCTGGGAATAAGGAGAGGTGAGAGGAGGAGCTGGTGGTGTCTGAAGCATCACTGCTGCTGGGTCTATGCAGCTTTGCGGAGCACCTGCCCCGTGGGCTGCCAGCCTGCGGCTTGCCAAAGGCCATGCAGCAAATGAGTAGTAACGACCAAGTTACAACCTGGGAATTGTGTGGGGCCGAGGTGACACAAGCTTGATGTTAAGAAATAATTCATTGCAGCTTTTCTGTGTTGTAGCTGCTGAGGTTACAGCTGCAGAGGAACTTGGGTAATTTTCTCCCCCCCTTTTTCTGCGGATTGCAGGCATAGATTGTTCTTAAAAGCCACGGCAGAAGTTTTCTGTTGGGTATCTGCAAAGCTTTGTTCATTTTGTGATCGGAAGGCACTCCTGCTCTAGCTTGCTTACTGAACTATGATTACATAGGATGTGCAATCTTTTGAGAAAGAGCACAATTTCTGAACTATTAAGTAAAACAAAGGTTAGGGAAAGGGAAAAGCTGACCTTCTGTCAGGACAGAACACGTATTGAAATAAGTGCTTTTGCCTCTACAGGCTGACACAAGGTTGTGATTAAATGCATTTTCAAAGCAAAAACTAAAAAGGCTTAGGAGATGTAAGTTTAGACAATGTCGATTGCATGACTTCTTCGACATGCCCTGACAGTTCAGGGAGATGAAGCAATGTTGTCGTTTGCCTAAGAAAGTGCAAACCTCTGTCAGAGGGTCCACCTGGATGACTATTGTAGAGTCACGTGAGTCTGTGTGTTATCGTTTGGGTAGGGTGACCACACTTTGATCTAAACCCGAGAAGAAGCTGTACCTATATGGGGCTCAGGTTTTGTTGCTATTAAGTCAGCTGCTCAAGATCTACCCCTGTGGGCTGCATCAAAATCCATCATCTCTTTAGACATGGAAGAAGCAGTGGAGAGGTGGGGAGGTGATGTAGGATTGTGCCCTTGCAGGATTGTTACAAGAACATCATTCACCCTCACCGCAAAGTGGAAGTTGTTACTGACCTGAACAAAACGGGGCTCAGCGCTGACCTGCAGCCAGAGCCAGCTTTGTTGGAAAGCACTGGTATAAGAAAGGGAGCAGGAAAGGTGAGGGAGATACCTAGATAAACACACCAAAGAGTTCAGATCTCTGGGACAGGTGGCAAAAGGATGTTTCTTTGGGGAAGGGTGAATCAGAAGCACCACCAAAACTGGTACTGCACTAGTTTTATAGCTGATTTAAAATATCTGTTTCCTCAGGGTGTTTATAAATTGATACTCTGATGCCACAAACTACAGATTCAGGTTGAAGTTTCATATTTCTGTATTAAAATAAGTTGCACTCAGGCTGTCATATTGGTATAAACAAAGAATAAACCTTGCTGAATTCAAAGCCTGGGGTGGACTCCTACTTTAACAAGCAGCCTTTTTCAGAGGCAGGAGGAGTGTATTTTTGAAGCTTTGTTGTTTTGGCTTATAAATAAGCTTTGCTAGAAGTTTGAATGTTTTGTAATTTTTTCATGACCCTTAGATTTGCAGCTGTAGGATGTATGTGAGTGCTCAGATCCCTTTAATCTGGAAGTACATACGTACCCTTTTTGATTTCAAAGGGGAATTCTGTTTCCCCACATGCACCGCCTGTTCTTGTGATGACTCGGAGACCAGCCCCGTTGGACTGATTCTCTGTATACGTGTGGAGCCCTTGAAATATTCATTATAGTCTGTGGTAATCTAATATTAGTGAATCATCTTACAGTCCTTTACAAGAAGGTTGGGGTTTTTTTTTGAGCCTGATAATAAAACTGCAGGCTTTATTTAAGCAAATATCCAGTAATACTTGTGCTCGGCTACCCTCTGCTTAGCTTACTGCTGAGTAAACTCACAGCTATGTAACTGCTGAGATCTGCCTCATTTGTTGTCACAAATATTTATGGTTTGGGTCTTTCCTCTTGCCTGTGCTTCCTATGTAAGTATCCAAAACATTTTGCTTCCTTAATGTAAATATTTAATCCAATGCACACAGACCTGTTAACCTTTGCATTGAGGAGGTACCTAGCAGGGATGCTCTCAGTGGATTTGCGTGTCGCAGAATAAATCACCAGAAACCTGTCAAACCCTGAAGAGATATGCAAATGCCTGCATCTCTTTAATCTGGCATGTGTGTATCCTGTCTGATTTGAGATGGGAATTCTAATCCCATGGGAGCGATGCAGGAACTCCTGATGCTACCGCAGTGCTGCGAGGAATTACGAGCCAGCTGGTGTCCAGGTTTGAGGACAGTCTCTATTGTTGCTTGGGCCATTTTGTGGAGCTGGGAAGAGCTGCAGGTGCAGGGGGCAGCTTTTGAACCTGTAACAGAGCGTTCCTGCCAGTCCACTCTCTTTGGGAGAGTTGGAGCACACATATGTATGTGTTTGTGAATACATTATACGTGTGCTATCTCTGACCTAGAATAATGCTCTTTAGTTGGTAGGCTTATGTATTATAGGGAACATGAGTAGGGACTACTGAAACCCATTGTTACGCACTGTAAACGACTCCCTCCTGTCTTGATTTGAAAGAATAACAATTTCTTCCTCCATGGAAAATCATTATGCTCTTGTTTTCTGTAACTGGATGCTTAGATTTAGCTGTCCCACATTGTCACACCAAGACACCATCGTTTTCAGAGTCGTGTTGCTATACCCCTACCTTTTATTAATTCTGTTTTCTTTTACATGCACTTCCCTGTATTTATCAGACCTCCCAGACGCTAGTACACTCAGGTACTCAGGTACACATAGGTACTAAAGCACGTTCAGCGATGCTGTAGTCTGTGCCTAAATCCAGCCTCAATCTGCTCAGTATGAAATACTCTGTTTCTAATGTATACTCTAACAGTTACTGAGGTCTCCAAAACAGCATGGTATGTCTTGCTCCATCACGTGAGGCATTCTGTTTAACTCCACAAAATTCCCCTTCTTGCGAAAGGAAAGTGTAAAATATCATAACACAACTCCTGTTGGTTTTGCATGAGATGTGTGCAATGGCCAGGAGGGCTCTCGTGGCTGTTTTGGAATTAGGCTCTCCATAGTCAGTGACAAATTCATGCTTATTTAAAAACGAGAGTCACAATTACATGCCTTCCACCTATGTGTTTTTAGTATGCCAATCAACCTGGGATCCAGGCACTAGAAGATTAGTGGCAAAGAGGAAACATTTGCTTAAATGCCAGGTAATTTTAGGGTTATTTAGATCTCTGTTCTTTGCTGCTTCCATCTCTACTAGAAGGGCACTAATATAGCAGACAAAATATGCACCTGAGGTGAAAGTGGACTTCAATTTCTTACTCTCCTTTTCATGCATCGCTCCAGCTCCTCTTTCAGAGTCCCACTGGCTCTTTTCAACCCTGTTTCAGGCCAAGAAATGTGCCCTGTTCCCTTTTGTGTGTCCCCATGGTCTTTTTACCTTTAGGGTCTGAAAACATACCAGAAACACATACTTTTTTTACATGGGTATCTACTGCTCTACAGAAAGATTTTATTTTTTTTTTTACTGGAGTGGCAGTGGAAATTTGAGGGGAGAGAGGGCAATACACTGGTTTTCATTGTTGGGCTTTGGCAAAGGAGACACTTTGAAGAGAGAGAGTCCTCTGCACTGACCCCTTTTGCCTGTTTGTGGGACTTTACCCACGTTCTTTAGCAGCTCTTGTTGATGACAGTGGAAGGTGTGTCCTGGGGTTTAAAGCTGGGTTGTTGGGAGAGCAGGCAACCCCAAAATAAATCAGAGATCAAGGCTTCTGTCAAATTTCAAGTGGTATTTTTGGGGTGTGTGAAGGTTAGGACCGCACCTGCGGTCACCTCCTTTTTCAGACATCCGTGGGGATGAGTGGGACGGGAAGAAGGGGTCTGAGGCACAGAGGCATTTGCAAGGTGATCCCAGAGACAATTATTTTTCTGGCTTTCTCAGTGGAGATCCACCTTTACAGAGATGCATTGGCACCTGATGCTCTCCAAAGCATTAAGGGTAGCCAAAGGATTTTGTTTCTGGGCTCCCCTTAGTAGGGATCTGAACTAAATTTAGACACATGATAGAAACACTGCTGTGCTTTGAGTTTTCCATCTGGAGTCTAGTTTGGATCCAGAAATTAGTCTTGGTCAATGCCTTTGGATTTGAATCCTGACACTTTACTGTGGCACAGTGATTGAGTCCTGGTTTCACCTTTTGGTATTTTAAGTAGACTCAGAAATTGGCCACCAAATGGTCAGCAGCAGTAAAGCATAAATCTGGTTGGTTATGCTTTGTCTGAAATATATAGAGCTCTGCTGCAATCAAAAAAACTAAAGCTGTATCTAACTAGTCACGGTTTGCTTAAAGCTTACTTAAGCATAGAGAATATTTTTCATGTGGCTTAGATGTGCAATTACTGTGCACTGATAACTTCTTAATGATTCCTTGTGTAAACTCACTGGCAGCAGGCTGATCTTCAAACAGTTTTTAAATGCAGGTGGTGTTGACCAAGGCATGTAGGGTCTTGCAAAGATGTTTGTAGCAGAAGAGATATTTTAACTGAACAGTTAAAAGCACTGATCATTCTTGCAATATAATGATATTTTTGCCTCTTAATAATGTTCTAACATTTTTTAATTGTTGATTTTTCAAGAGCTAATAAGAACTCCGTCATCCAGCATGTTGTATAAATGTCTTGTTCCTTCGGTGGCACTTTTGCCCACAGTGAAAGCATTTGCGGCAAGATGCTGATCTCCAGTTATTGTAGTTCAGCTGGGTTCAAGCAACTGAGAGCATTCTCCAAGTTGAAATGGTTTCTTGGGTAGCTCTTAAGTATCAGCTCTAAGGACTGATATGGCTGTGTGGGCAGTGGATCCTCATCTGCCTGCATCTTTGGTCCTGCTCACCACCCTTCTCTGTCTGGGAGCTCTGGTAACTTCAAGCCTTGCCTGAGGGTGCTTGTGACTTTTCAGTGTGTGGAAAGTTTCTGTCCTTTCTTTTTCTAAAAGGATTCAGTTGTTGAAAACCAGCGGAAGACTGGTTCTTGGAGACTGTCATAAGGACAATTATTTGTTGGCAACAGCTTAAACAGCAGTTTCTCAAAATCCTCTAAACAAAATCCGTTCATGCTACACAAGGGATTGTTTCTACTTCATGCTGATGAAAGAGCTTTCCTAACTACAAGAAGAAAAGTTCTTTTTTGCTGGACTCCCTTCCCATCAAAACCACATAGAACTAAGTTTTCATAAGGCTTAACAGCGGCAGCCTTGGGCAGGCGAGCATTGCCTTGCTGTAACCCTTGGCTTGTCAAGGCCATGCAAAAAAAGTAACTCAGTCTAGTGAGGAGGTGATTCTGGGTCCACCCTCTCTAAATCCACCTCTTGGATAAAACCAGTTGTCTGAAGCTTGCAGACATGGGCTGGCTCTTCAAGAAGTATGAAGAGGCTGTCCCTGCCCAGGGTGTTTTAAGAAGCCAGCTTCAGTGCCACTGTTGAGTTGTGGATTGTGCTGTTTGAAAAAGAAAAAAAAAAATCCTCAGAAACTGGGAAATTAGCTTCCTTCTGGAGACTATTGATGGATGTAGGAGACTGGGTTTCACGGGCTGGGTTCTGTGTGGCCGATAAAAAAAAACCAACCACGAGTCCTTTGGATCCTCTTTGTGGCTCAGCACATCAAGGGACAGCTCTTGGAGACATCAGAAAGCAAGGGCTTCCTTTAAACCAGAAAAGCCTATTGCCCACTGTAACGGTGCTAAGTCCGGGGAACCGAGGACCCAAGCTTGGGCAAGACGTGTAAAAAGAAAGTTGCCAAAAAGCAAAACCCCAGATTGGGCATAGCTGACTATCCAAGCTGCGGGACGGGCATCTTTGTGCTCTGTTTATGTCAAAGTTGATTAGTGCTGAAAACGGTCCAGGCCAAATTAAGCTTGTTTCTTTTCTTGTACTGATTTGCAAGCAGAGCTTAATTAGGGTGGCAGAAGGTGTTATCGGTGAATTTATTCACACTCTGCTGTTGTGTAAATGCATCTTTGGTGAAACTGCTTCTGACTTCAAGTAACAAAACACCTGAAACTCGCCATCCTGATGAGCCAAGGGGGACTAATATTGGTGCGTGATATTATGTGCATTGCGGAGTGATTTAAAAAAATCTATCTTAAAACAGCCTGGTTTAAAAGGTAACTGAATGCACTGTAATTATAAAAATAAAGATTAAAAATAAAGTTGCTTGTTCTTGTACTAACAAAGCCCCAAAGCAAAATTTACTGAAAAATTCCCCTTCGTTTCCTGCATTCTTGAACAGAAACCTAAACAGTAATAGTGCAGGGATTTTTAGGATGACAAGTTCTGATTGTTTGTGGCTCGGTTGTGTTGTTTGGTTTTTTTTTTTTTCCTTTTCTCATCTCCGGAAATACCAACTGTAATAAAGCAGATCTTGAGACGAGACTCTTGTGTACTACCTCTGTCCCAGGGGAGTAGAGGACAAAACCTGCTTTAAGATTCATTTCAATTGAAAACGATTATTATGAGTGCGTGTTTCCAAAACCAGTCTGAGAATGCGGCATCATGTTTTGACACAGAAATTGGGTACACTTGAACTTGATCCTGCCCTTGTAAATTAATAGAAAGTGCAAGTGTGAAAGGAGTCCTGTGCAAAAGGCATGACTGGATACCTCATTCGGTGTTCAATCCACAGAGGGAGGTGAATGTGGGAAACGGGTGTTGCACTGAGCAGGAAGCCCTCCAAGCTTCACGGAGGATGTGATGGCATGTAAAATGCCTTTTCTTCCTTGGTGGTTCAGCCCAAGCCTGTGGGCAGGTACCTCTTGCTCCAAAGCCAGGGATCCCCTCACCAGGCAGGCTTTGGCATCCTGCTGCATTTAAGGACCTGAGCTGATGTCTTGAATATTTTTCGCTCTGACATTGCTAATATTCTTCTGGGAACTGAGAGATGGATTTCAGACCCTTCGGTTTCTTGTGGTTGCATATATTACTCACTTGCTATGTAACTAACCAAAAGGTTAGCAGGCAATTTAAGAATAATGATGGATGAAACTTAAATTTAAATGAACTTTTAAATTATTGCTCAAGTTGTTTTCTCTATTAGGACTCATTCATTTCATAGCAAGTACTCAAAATGAAGAGCAGATTTGAATATAAAAATGCAATAAAAAAGAAAATAGGCCGTTTGCTGTGTATAAACAGGATAGACCAAGGATCTCTGGAGCGCACTCTCCACATACTGCCTAGCTGTGGATTGGGAGCCCATGATTGGAAAGGCAGTGTGGCAGCACCAACAGCCTGAGTGAATTCCGCACACCTTGATTTCTAGAGCAAATAATGGCCTGAGGTGTAAATAATTTCCTGCATTTATAAGGGTAGGTCCAGTTTTATACCCGCTCCACTGTTTCCCCTAATCCATTCCAGCCTTTGGGGACTGACCCCAAGGCAATCATGTAGGAGCACTGTGCCTCTGGTACCTGTTTGCTAAACTATCCCCGCCCCACTGCAAAAAAAAAAAATCGCCCAAACTGATATAATTTAAGCCATGAGGTTTTGGATTCGACAAGATTATGATGCAATTCTATGTAAAAGGCATGGTGTGGTTCATACTTGTTTGGTAGTGTAGTGGGATGTCTGTGATCTGTTGGCAGCTGGAACTGGGCCTATTTTAAGCAGCTGACAGTGTTGGTGCTGTATAATGTTACTCTGCGGGCAGAGAGTAAGTATTTTAATCAAGGTCAGAAGGAAGGGATGATGGCAAACTGCTAGTTATTTTTTAGCCTTTTTCTCTTTATTTAGACTTGCACAGTAACTCTTAGGTGAACAAATCTCCTTTTTTAAAACGAGTTTTGAAATACTGAGCCTTTTCTAAGTGTAATTAGTTTGTGGCAATAGTTGTACTCCATTACATTGCATTTGTATAAAGAATTAGACTGTACAGCAGTGTTCATAGCTCTGTATTTATATCACTGTTGTCAATGATCTTCTGTCATTTTTACTTCTTGTGCAGGAGTTTACGTATCTTCTGTGACTGTTTAGCTCTTACAATTGATGATGATAAATGGTCAAAGCAGTGAAGAGCGTTGTAAAACCAGAACCTGTCCTGGCGCGTCTGGCTAGGCATCCCTTCACGACTTGCTACGTCTTTCCTTTTCACTCTTCCTATTGCAGAGGCGGTGGCTAAGTCCATGGAAGCTTGGTGCCAAATTCTCTTTGAATGATAATGTTGTAAAGGACTTGTGTGGAGAGCTGTGAGGGCAGCCTGGCAGAGAGGCTTGTAAAGGCACTGTGGGTATGGGCCATTAGCAAGGGGAGTCTCCAGCTTTGGCAATCGTTTGTTTTGTTTCCTTTAATTTAAATATTTATGCAACTTTTTAGTTCAAACAGCTCAAAAGGAGAATGAAATAGCTTAAGATACCTGGAGTGGAAAATCATCATCCTGCAGATTTGAATGTGGGTTATCTTCGGGTGCCTCCTGAAGAAACAAGAAAATTATCCTAAAATACAAATTCACATCTAAAAAACGTCATTGAAAGAACTCCTGTGCCCTCTGCCGAGGGCTGCCTTCCTAGAAAATACAGCCTTGGCAGAATTATCTGGGTCCTCTGAACTGATGCCTGGATTAACAGCTCAAGTAGGAGGTCATGGTGGAAATACTCTGAATTTACACCTAGAAACTGAATGACCAGAGAGGTCAACGGTATTGCAGCTTTAATATACGCTCCAGGTTTACAAAAATAGATTTAACTTGAGGATGATTGCACAATGCCTTTTTGTAGTATAAGAATGGACTTTTTTGACAAAGTTATGCCATGGCGTCTGTGAAAACATTTTTGTTTTTCTGCAGGTGAGCAAACCAGTTGGAAGCAATGTCAGTTAGAGATGCTGGCAGGAAGCTCTTCCATTACAAGTACCTATTGGGGTAGTTGTTGCTGGAAGAGATTAAAATTGTTCATCCAAGCTTATTTATTCAAATCTTTGTCTAAACCCACCCTATTATGAGACAGAAATGATGAATAGAACTATTGGGTAACTTCAGAAAGTCCTGAAAATGGCATGCAGTACAGCATTGAAGGTGTAATAACATGGCTAACAGTACTGCACTAAAGAAAACCTCTCTGGTTTCGTTCAACACCAGTTAAAGAACTGGTGGTATTTCCTCCTGAGTTTCACAGGCTCTGCAAATGGCTCAATATATGAACAAAGCTGTCTTTCATAATAGGGAAGCTGTACAGCAGCATGCTGTTTGAAGTACTGAGAATTTAATCTTGTTACTAATTTTGACAAGTATTTCTACAATGTCTGTCAATGCATTCAACACCTTTATAGTAATACGGTCATGGAGGGTTTTATTTATCACACGGATTTACCCTTTGGCAGTAGTGGGGGGAAGAGTGGTTGCAAGGGGGAGTGTTTAATGTCTGCTTCACATTTTTCCCTTCCCCAGTACATTTGTATATCTCTTCATTTTGTTCATACTTGCTTTTTTTATCTCTGTTTGTTATGTTGTGTAGTCTTGTACAAATGGCTAGAAGCAGATCTCCATGGCAAGAGCTCAGATACTGCAGACAAAACCTCAGGTAAAGAGGCGTTAAGGACAAAACAATCACCAGGCCCCCTCTCTCTCTTTATTTTCTTTATTTTGATTCCCCTTGAATCAAATTAAGGGTCAGAGTTTAAAAAACAAAACCGTAAATCTTCAACTTTTTTCATTCTTTTACCTAATTTAAATCAATATCTGATAAATTTTAGTCTTTTTCTTGAAGCTCTCTTGGCAGACGTGCTTCCCCTCTCCAACAAAATGTCACTAACGGTGTCAGGTATATTGGTGGAGATACAAATTGCTAGATCTTACTGTGCTTGTGCAATACGTAGATGTATTGATAGGGTACACAACCCGCTATGGCTCTCTGCTTAAGTATGATCCATCAATTCCTTTATGTGTTGACATGCAAGAGGTAGGTTCAACCCTGCTTACCCCTCCTGCCCCCTAAAAAAGCCACCACCATCTTACAGACAACTCATATTTTAAAATTTTGGAATGAAAACTCTTTTGTCTGCCTTGTCTCAATCCTCCCGTTCATATAATTTCCCTCCTCTGCTGTAAGATTATGAGAATATGTGATTAGAAATAACGCCTTTCAGTTAATGTCCTTACACACTGACTAGCCTACCACTGCCGCTTTGGTGTCATGGTGAGGCACGGAAGAAAAGCAGCGGAGCACAATGTCTGCACTACTTAAACTAACCATCTCCTGAACCTGACAATTAACAGCTTAGTTGCTCCCCAGCCAAGCGCTATTATTCCCGTCCCCATGTTGTTTTCTTGCTCACACATTGTACATTACTTGCTTCTCGTGCAGGGTCATCCAGTTATCCAATGCTTAACAAAGTTCTGTCTGCAGGGAAAGAACATAGCTGGATGTGCTGAACATTTTTAATTAGAAATAGCTATCAAAGAGATTGTCACCATGAGGTGCAGTACTGTGCATAGTCGTGTTCCCAGTACGTTCCTCTAAAGGAATAAAAGATATTTTTATTTCTGTGGTCACAAGCATTCCTGTCTACGTTCCAGAGCTTGGAAGGAGCGACAGATATCTCACATTCCCTGCACCAGAGGGTGTGGGTGGAGGATGCCTCTGCCTATTTGGTACATGTTTTTGTATGCCTCTGTAGCTGTGATAATTAATTAAAACAGATCTGCTTAAACATTAAGATCGCTAAATTTTGAAATATAATCACGCATATGAAAGCCATCATGAACTGACAACCTCACAACTGTAGCTGCATTTCCCTAGTAATTCTATCCTTCATCCAAAACACAGAAGATACTTATTTTCTAATTTTGAGAGATCTTTTCATTTTTAAATGAAATGAGCACATTTTTTCTTGATCTAGCACCCATCACTTCACCATTTGCTTTTAATTTGAACCTAAAGATCTTTTTAAGAATGGGTGCCTTTAAGGGAAGGTGCAAGTTGTTTAAAAGTACCGTTATATAGGATGTAGTGTGCAATTGAAATGGAACTTGAGTCTGACACATTTTACACAATTTTGAAAAATACATGAATGACTTTTTTTTTAAAATATCCTGAATGCAAAAGGCGTCCATTCAAAAGAAAATTTTTAATTTGCCTCTGATAGGCAGCTTACCCTATGAGATGTACTGTTTGCATGGATGGGTACCACCCGTCAAATACGAAATATCTGTCTGTATTCATAGGACTGTTATCTGGCTATTAATATTTTAGAATATGGAGTCAATTCACATTTGATACCTGCTTCATTTTTAATGTGCCGTGCTAATCCTATTTTGGAAGCTAGCAAGCAAGCACTTAAATAAGCACACAGTAGATTTAATGAAAATTCACTGTTTGCCTAGAATAACAGCTAAATAAATTTTATTTGCTACGTGTGACTCAACAGTTCAGAACTACCAAGGCTGAGAGTTGATAATATCAGGTACTTCGATCCAGATCCCTTCCCTCACGTTTGCCAAGAAGGTTTTGCTCCCTGCGGTTCTCTTCCAGCTGCTTGTCAGTGTGGAGCGGGGTGTCATGTTCCCTGTCTCTCATCTCATTTTGGTGAGAGTCAGGGTGTTTCCTGCTCGTTTGGCGAAATGATGACATTCCACCCTGACACGTGGGCTGCTTTCTGTCATATCCTTGTACTGTTTCTTTCCTAAATTATGTAAATCTGAAAGCTTACCCTGCCTGGCTTCCTGGGGCAGCAATGTTGTGTCCTTTCGAGCTAATGACCAACTGATTGACTCCAGTGTGGTTTCTTGGCTCTTCTCTTTTATCTTGTGATCATTGATTGAGAAAATTGTATTTTGTGTGTGCGTGTTTTACCTTTAATTTATTATTTTTTTAAAACCATCATAGTAGTAAAGTGCAAACCCTGCAGAGACTCTGCAAAGGTAAGTTACTTGTGCCATTTATTTTCCTGGACAAAATGAATCCAAGTTGTCAGCCTACTAGAACATTGTTGCTGCTGGTTTTGGAAAGCTGTATGTCTTAAAGCAATGCTTGTGCTTCATAAACAAAACTTTTTAGACATCTCTGACATCTAAGTGGCTGTGCGAGTATTTGCAGCAGCATACAAATTATTGGTCATTTCCAAAAGCTGATTCAAACCCTAATTTTTTCATGATTGTTATGGTTTGTTGGCAAATACGCCTTGTTCTTCCCCACTGGTTCCAGATGCTGCCAGAGTATTGCCAGTCAAGATGGGGGGGTGGTGTACAGGGAAAATGAGGCAGGACACAAGTCCTCAAACCTGGTCCTCAAACCAGGACACAAAAGATGTTCAATAACAAGAACAGTCAAAAATCAAGGCTTTCCCTTCTCTTATATCCCCAGTGATGTAATTTTTGATCTAACCTGAAAGTAAGTACCTGGTGGGGTTAGCAACTGAGCCACCAAACTAAGAGAGGAGGATATTTTCCTGTGGAGAAGCTTTCCAGGATTACTTCCCAAATCCTTTTGAGCAGTCTGACATGTTTCCAGCGTCTGCCAGTGCCACTGTAAGTCTGGAGGACAGGGTAAATGCAAGACAGCACCTGGCACCATGCAGCAGCTGCCCTCTTTGCTCCACCACAAGCTTAGGATCTGCTGCCAGAACAGATAGGTAAAGCTACCGGGTATGTAACCCTCCACTTCTGGGCACACACAGAAGTTATTTAGGTGAAAGGTGGGCTGTTTGTCCCACTCAATCTAAGCACACAGAGCCACCTCCCCTGAGATGCCATATGTTGTAGGTGTGCTGCTCCCGAGCACGTCGGTGTGCAGAGCAAAACCCGCCCCAATTTCTTGTCGATAAGTGAGCACAGGCATTAGAAACAGTAAATGACGTGATTAATGTGCATTGCTGCTGGACTCCCATGTACTGTTATGTGCTAATACCAGATTGACTAATCAATTTAGTTGTTGACTGTCATCACTGTAGGCTATTTTTCAAGCAAAAGGTGTTTTTACAACACCCATGCAATGAAGGTTGGAAAACTGGCCCCCAAAGAACCTGCAAGTGGCTCCACTGGTGAACTGCAGAGGTGATGAGTGCCTCTGAACCACACAAATTACCCAGTTGGCATCCATCAGGTGACAGTAATGGGTTTTTGTCGTGAAAAAGGAAACCTTTGAAGAAATTTGGACTCCTGCAATCACTTGCTGTTAGCGATGGAGAACTTAATGAAGTCATCCAGATGCTCTTCAAACTCTTAGTAGAAGGAACCAAAATTTAGTGTCAAATATTTGCCTTTCTGCAGAAATTACCTTACAATTCACAGTTGTAAGGTAAACTCTGTCAGATGTGGGAAAGATTGAAGATCTAATTAGGAAATAGCCTCATGCATATTTATTTGATTACGTAAGCACATGAATTACTGTTTAATAATAAGAATTTAAAATGTTGCCAAGTATGTTTAAGTGCATACCTCGAGAGAGAATTTTTGCTGGCTTTGCTTGTTGGGATTTTTATTTTGTGAAACTTTAGGGATCATTGGATGACATTATGTCTTTATTTCTAATGCCTCTGCAAAGAACTTCTGGACAAAAATAAGAGGTTATTCTACTGCCAAGTTCTGTACTAGAGTAATGGTCCCTGTTTTTGTGTACTTCAGTCTGAGCTTCGTAACTGAGCATGGAGAGGATCTTCATAGAGCTTGTGCTCTGGGCTGCCATAGCAGCTAGTGGCAAGTCTNTCTGCCAAGTTCTGTACTAGAGTAATGGTCCCTGTTTTTGTATACTTCAGTCTGAACTTCCTAACTGAGCATGGAGGGGATCTTCGTAGAGCTTGTGCTCTGGGCTGCCATAGCAGCTAGTGGCAAGTCTGGTCCAACTTGGCAGATGTGATGAGCTACTCAGCTAAACCCTGACATGTCTTTTAATTTGATCCATTTTAGCTGATACCTTCAGTNCTGGATTCCTCTGCTAGAGCTCCTCACATCTTACCATTCCCATTTATTCCTGCCCCAGGAAATATGGCTGCAGCGTTGCATCATCTTGGACCTTTTCTCCTCTCAAGTACAAAATATCCTTGTAGAAGCTCATTTGCTTTTGTTCCCCCCCGCCCCCCCGTTATCCACCAAAATCAAGTGAGACAGACATAGTGCTAGAAAAAAATAACTCTGCAATGTGTCTAAATCTTGTGTTAAAAATGAGCCATTGCATAAAAATAGCTGTATCCTTAAAATCTCAGAGATCTCTTGGGAAGGAGAGGATTTTAAAACCCATTCCTCTGCATGGATTTGAAAGCGAGTGCTGTGGGAAGAGCTGGTTCGCTCTCCTCCACCTGGCTCCCCACCTCACTTGGCGCCACAGCTCTTTCAGCAGGGCAGGGTGCTGTCCCAGCAGAGCTGACTCGCACGTCTCGAGGAACCTCCGCCTGCTTACACGCATCCTCGCGGAGAGGAGCTACGGCGTGAGCCTCTGCTTCCCCTTCCCGACCAAGCGGGCAGCTGGGCTTGGTGTAAGAAGTGCCTGACCTTCACCTCCTCTTCCTCCACCTGCCTCTGTTGTGCAGGTGCCGCTGCGACGGCCCTGGTACTGCAGCCCCTGAGAGATAGTGCAGGTTCTGCCCTCTACATTGAAGACGTATTAAGGGTGTCATACAGCAAATGTTTTTCAACCCTCCTAAAACTTTGCCTGGGTAATTTTTACCTTGTGAATTGCCACGGTGTTTTTCTCTGTTATCTTGTGTTCCCCACAATTACCTGCAGACCCTAAGCTCTACTAGGCAAAGGCTGAGAAGCTGTGCCTTCAAGTACCAGTTTGTAGAGAAATTTCCTTGGATAAATTCACTCTGAGCCAAATGATTGTGTAGACTGTGCTTCGCGAGGCGCAAAGGGCATGTGCCAAATGGCTGTGGCCTCAGAAGCCTTCGGGTGACTGCTGACCTATGAATTTTGCGACATCACTCGGAGGCTGCTAGCTGCGCGAAGGTTGAATTGTCATATGTAACTCAGCAAGCACAAATTACACTCCCATAGTCCACGTTGCCTTCAGAGAGGTTAGTGAGGACAGTGACTCGTAGTTTGCCTTTTCTGCAGGAATGATGGATTGCCTTTAGAGCTTGCCAAGCCACTCAATATTTTTTTGCATCCGAAGTAACCTCTCGTTAAAAACATTAATGAAATATTGATTCTGCCTTTAAGTATAAAGAGAAATACTTTTTTAAAAAGAGAAGAAATCCAATTCTATTTCAGTAACATATTTTTAAAAGTATCTAGGTAACGCTAAGAAGTCCAAAAGGGAGCCTTTCAGTGCAAAGTAAGGTTTTGTGGAAAACATTTAGCACTGAACTTAAGGTTTTCAACCCATTCATCTCTCTCAGGAAGGAACTGAACAGGAGAGACCCACCTGTAGTCTTTCAAGCAAGAAGCCTTAAATTAGTAACCTGATATCTGAGAAAAGTGTAGTAGATGGTAATATAATGAATAGATTTTAAGAACTACTGATTTTCATTACTGTGTTGCGTACTGAAAACTATCCAATGGTGGAAACTCCATTAACAATATCACTGTGAAAAACACTATTTGTATGCTGATAACTGGATGCATTTCTGCTTGAAGTCTAATTTCAATCTTCCTCTTTGCACTTGCTGGCTTCTTTGTGTGGAAAAAGTCTGTCCTTGAAGTTTGATGTAGAAAAAATAAATGTTTAATCTTCACACGGGATCTGTGATATAAAAGACATCTATAATGAATCCTTGAATAATTTATAATAGCTGAGAGGTGCTTATACATTTTATTGACCGTAAGACAGTTTCTAACAAACTTGAGGGAGAGTGCCCTTTCAGTGTCTAAGTAAAGTCATCTGTAGATATTCAAGCTATAGGGAAAAGTGGAGAATTCAGTTGATTGCAGGGTCTTTGTCTATAAAACTCCAGCAGTAACTTTTCTCTTAAAAATAAAATTCCATGCAGTATATACTAAGCTGGAAGCTGTATGGCAACTGTAGTAAGATTTTTGTGGGGAGGAGGGTAAGATCAGACTGAAAGTGCATCTCTTCTGTTTCTCTTTTAAAAGTAGTACATCTGTTGGGAGTGAAAATGCCCTTCAGATTTCACAAAAAAAAAAACCAAAAAAAACCAAACACCAAACCGAAGTGAAAGACAGCTGCCCAGGCCAGCTATCTTTGAAGCCTCACTGCTGTGACAAGTCATTATTTCTTCATTTGTTGCAGGAGAGAATTTTGACCAGAGCCCCTTAAGAAGAACCTTCAAGTCCAAAGTTTTGGCCCATTATCCTCAGAACATCGAGTGGAACCCCTTCGACCAGGATGCCGTCAACATGGTAGGTAGAGAAACTCTCTTCTCCAGCTGTTTCCTGACAACTTCAACTCCCATGTGGTTCCTGGTTGTCCACAACCATCCATTGTGATGTCTGCTGGGAATAAGAGCACCTGCTGGTTGAAAAGCTGTAGAGGAAGAGGTAACATGAAAATGCAGAATACTTTCAGGCACAACAAAACTAAAATGCTGTGTTTCCCTCATTAGTTCTAGTTGAATCTACTGCATGATGGAACAGGTCTAACCACCAGCTCAGTGACTGGGTGAGAAGGGGTGTAGTCACCCGGCGTGCACATCTGCAGGTGGGAAGGAGGTGAACCAAGGAATTTTTAAGATAGTAATATCTGTGTGAAATTTTTGAGTACAAAAAACCTTGGTGCTGCATATAGCAGGGGAGAAAGGAATCTTTGCAGAGAAGCTGAAACTTGGCTAAACCACAGCTTTTGTTGGACTGTTGCTTTTAATAGCACCTCTGCACCAATGCATCTTCTGCACATCTCTTTCCTCTCAGCTAAATTTGCCATGAGTTTGTATGGCTAAATCCTATGATAAGGGGAGGGAGGAGAAAACAGTTTCGGGAATTTTATATGGGGGCATTGACAACTAAAAGACCGATGGTCCAGTGGAAATTTTCCAAAAGACTTGATATTCAAAGGATGTTTCCAAAATCACCAAAGCACTTGTTAAGAACAAGTCCTGACAAAGACAACAGATTGTTGGTATTTGAGGTAAGCTTCCCAGTTAATGCATTTTATAACTTTAAAGTAAACAGTTATTGTAATAATAACATTGCACAATATTACCAATTCCAGCTGTTTTGAAAAATGTGCATTAGGTCTAACTCAAAATTGGAAAATTAGTGAACCCGTTCCCCCCACTCTAGTTTAGACGTGCTTCACATTTGCGGAGGGTAGGACTACATACTAGCTACCTCAAAATAGAACCAACCTCATTCTGTGGTGCAGGTATGAAGTCAAGAGAATCTCCTGGCCCTCACCCAGGAGATGGAGAGATAGGAAACACATAAAATCCACAATAAAATGGCTTTTTCAAATGCAAAAATGCATCTGGAACTTTTCTACCATCATGACAATGTAGAAATCTGAAGTTCATCTCAATTTCCACGGAATTTTATTTTTTAGCATTGTGCCAAATATTTAACATGAAAACACAGGAGCTGGAAGTAGCAGTGACACAGAGAGCTGAAACTGTGGCCCTGCACATGCATAGAAAGGCAGAGATGAGCCTGATCGCTCCCTCAGCCCGCTGGCAGCTGGGGATTTCTGTCCTCTGCTTCCATATGTTCACTGGTGTAGATTTGGGCAGGTCTCCACATCCCTTTGCTTACACACAAGGCGTGAAGGACTCAGAACGATGCTTCATCAGCACAGTTAAGATGGTAATAACTCAACTACCCAGGCTACTTATGCCTTTTAGTTCAGCCTTTGAATTGGGGGTGTTCAGAGGAGGAGTGGTGGGGGGTGTGCAGCAGGAATATGGCAGCAAAGGTAATAGCTGGAATTGCTGCGTTATTTGTCTCTTGTGTTACAGTTGAAAATGTCTGGTATTCATGAAGTGTGATCATATTATCGGACAAAAATGGAATACTAAAACCAGCAAGAGACCTATTAAAATAAAATAATTGAACTGAGCTGCATTCAGCTGAAATCAAACAGCTGAAGAACACATCTTTCATTTCAATGTGTCTTGGAGAAAAAAAAAAAAAGCATTTACTAACAGCAGCAGTATTTAATGGTCTTTTAAATCATCTTTTGGAAAACTTCTTTATTGTTTTGATCTGAAACATCATTTAAAGTAATATCCACCTCCACAGAATCCCTTGAGGCAATTATTGGCCTTTCTGATCTTGCCTTGCTGTATTAGTTCTGCCTATGTGTTTGCTTTATGTGAGCTTCCAGAAGCAATTTTCCTCAGAGAAGAAAATGCATAAATCCTTGAAGGTTAACTTGTGAGAACTCTGGCTTTGCTGGATGCCTAAGGAATTTCAATTGCCTTCTGAAACCATCCTGTCGCTTTAAAAATAACCCCCTGAAGTCCAATGCAATCACTCTGCCTACGAGTCATGTTTTCTCTCCCTTTCAAAGTATATATCAAAGTACAGAGTTCTTTTTAATAGGGAAGTATTTCTTTCCCCTGACTGCTTTTTGTGATTATCCCTGTCTGATGCCATATACTTTCTTCTGTGGCCATTCTGCAAGTAATGTGTTGTACCAAACCGAAGTTCTCGGTAGAGAGGCAAGTGGAATTTTTAGGAAATAAACCTCCTATTTTAGCCCCCTGGTTTCTCAAGGTATATAAATCTTTGCCTGTATTTCTGAAGTCCAAGGAAGCATTGTCCATTTAACGTGTCATGTACTGACATAGAAGAATTAAAGGTTCCCCAGTGTAATTTGAAGGAGCAGGCTTTAATACAAACAAAGGCATCTTTCCCTCCACCCCCTCACGCATGGCACAATTTGAGTATGGAGCTTGCTGCC
>RSEF01000001.1:73402186-73427510 GCA_003993805.1 Himantopus leucocephalus | reverse complement strand
TTCCTTTTGTTTTTCCAAAATGTGTTGATTTTTGCCTCATTGCAAATACGATTTAATTGCTGCTGATAGACATGTTTAAATATAAATAGTAAAGTGCTCTGAAAGCCAAAATCCTGTCCTTTGGTCAATAATCTTGCCTAGTTTTCTGTGTTTGTACACAGATGCAATTAAGGTGACTGACTGCCTTCCCACTGTTAAGTCAGCCAACTTCACCAGCAGGCAAAGCTCTCACCCCCAAAAACACGTCCCAATCTGCTCTTCCCCAACGCTCTCCTGTGGCGCATGTGACAAACACGGATGAGATGGGAAGTGATTGATGTCCAAGGCACTAAGATGAAAGTTTTTATGCCTTAACTGCAAATTTGAAGCTTTCTGTATTACTGGAAAAATGAGCACGGGCCTTTCCTTTTGATCTTAGCTTCTTAAGTGACTCTTGGTTATTCTTCCCTGCCTTGGTGCTTTCCCATGTTCTTTCTTTCTCTGCCTTTTCCTGTGTCATCTTGTCAGTCTGATGACAGTGGCAGTCTCTGCGCCAAGGTTTGCAGCCAGGGTCTTAAAATGTCGATATTCTGTATAGGCCAGGCTGTGGCTGTATGCTGGTTTTGGCTGGGGTGGGGTTAATTTTCGTCACAGCAGCTAGTACGGGGCTATGTTTTGGATTTGTGCTGGAAACAGTGTTGATAATACAGGGATATTTTAGTTATTGCTGAGCAGTGCTTACACAGGGTCAAGGCCTTTTCTGCTCCTTGCACCACCTCCGCCAGTGAGTATGCTGGGGGTGCACAAAAACTTGGGAGGGGACACAGCCGGGACAGATGACCCCAACTGACCAAAGGGGTATTCCGTACCATATGACACCATGTTCAGCATATAAGTTGGGGAAAGAAGAAGGAAAGGGGGGAGTCACTTTTGGAGTGATGGCGTTTGTCTTCCCAAGTAACCATTACGTGTGATGTAGCCCTGCTTTCCTGGAGATGGCTGGACACCTGCCTGCCCATGGGAAGCAGTGAAGTAATTCCTTGCTTTGCTTTGCTTGTGTGCATGACTCTCGCTCTGCCTCTTAAACTGTCTTTACCTCAGCCCACTACTTTTTTCACTTTTACTCTTCTGATTCTCTCCCCCATCCCGCCGTGGGGAGAGGGTGAGTGTGTGGCTGCATGGCGCTTAGTTGCCAGCTGGGGTTAAACCACGACAGGCTGAAACTTAATACATGGGTATCCCTTTGTGTGTGTATATTCGGTATATAAAGGATGAGGGAATGAATAATAATTAAGACTTGGAGGAAATTTATTTAATACAGCCTTCTCAAACTGTCTCAGCTGGTCTGATTTTCCTTGATGCTTATCTGTCCTTGATTGTACCAGTACATATAATTTGCTTATCCAGGTATTCTTCTGTAAAGTGAAGAAAATATAACCTTTGATAGTGTTGAGATTAAAACCTGTGATTTTGGCCTGATTGGTGTCTATAACCTTATCAAATCCATTGAATGTCCACATTCTAGAAATAAATTTTTATTAAGCAAGGCTGCCAAAAGATGAGGTTAAGAGATATTTATTGTATAGAATAAATTTAAATAAAGTGTGAAACAAGGACTTTTTACTACTTCTTTATTGGAGAAGCCTTAACCATGGCACTGCTGTTAATGACTCAATAAAACCTATAAACCTTTTGAATAAAAATGAGGCTGCTGTTCAAAAATGGTTCAAGCTGCAGTTTCATGGTTTATGTCAGCAAAGCCCATCAATTGAATTAAATTCTTTTACCAACTCCAGGCTACTTATTTCCCTATACATTACCTTTTAGAGGAATATATAAAAGCAGCCCTATGTAATTTAGGGGCTTGCTAGCATGTTGTGAAGTGAGTCTGGACCACTTGCCTAAATCCCAGCTGGGCTGGTAGCAGCTTTATCAGGCTGTCGAATCGTCTCTGCAAGGTGCACTGGTGAAGTTCAGGATAGGATGTGCCTGAAAATATGTAATTATTTCTCTTGACCTCTTCAACCATTGGAAGAATTTATTCCTGGTCGAGATGAGGCATTAGGGGATGCACTCAGTCACGCGTAGGTTCACATCCCTTGGGAAAGTTGGTGTCTAGTATTGCCTTTCGGAACAGGAGGAGCACTTTGAAGGGTCTCCCTCTCTTCTTTCCTTTTATTTCTTCGGATGGAAGGTACGAAGGAAGCTTGAGTTCTTCATTTATAAACATACTGATTTAGCTAGAACATAAGGAGTTTCATGCTGCTGCACATGCATACAAGTTTTGCTGGATGTTTGTTATTTTGTATTCAATGGCTGATAGAATTCCTGAGGAATGCCTGGAAAAATGCCTCAAGTTATCACTAGGGTTATGTTTCAGAGAAACACCCAGTGTAGTAGAATCACTGCAAAAGATTTTGCTGCATGGTAAATCAAAAACGAGGCTTTCATAGATTTTGGGTGTTTCCTCCCCCCACCTCCTTTCTTCTTCCAATGTAAGCTATTCTGTAGCACTTAAGGAAGAAAGTAAATATAATAGCTGTCAGTCAATTGTTTTGCTTTCTTTTAAGAAAATTAGGGAAGATCAAAGAATTTCAAGAAACCTGTAATTTTAATTCAGTGGTATAAGATGCTCCCTTGGCGCTCTGATTTTAAAGTACTGTGGGAACAATATATGCAAATAAGAACAAAAATGGATGTTTTTATATGATGCTTAAGTAAATGAGACAAATGCTATTAAGTAGTGAAAATAATTTTACAAAGTAATGAAAATAATTCATGGGGACTTAATAGATGGGTGATTTTGGAGGATGTTTTTCTTTCTTCGGTCATGCCTATCGCTTCTGTTAAGTAGCATCAGTTTAAGGCTGTTTGTTCTTTGGCTACTTCTCAGGGGGATTATGTTTAATGATAAATGGCTTGTTATGATGCAGTGGAAAAAAAGAATGTGCCTGTAAAGCAGAAGTAACAAAATAAAGTTGTAGCTTAGATAACTATATCTATTTCTTTTCTCTTTTTTTAGCTGTGTATGCCCAAAGGGCTGTCTTTCAGGACACAGGCAGATAACAGAGATCCGCAGCTCCATTCGTTCATCATCACCAGAGAAGATGGCTCTCGTACATATGGGTTTGTGCTCACGTTCTATGAGGAGGTCACGAGCAAGCAGATCTGCACAGCCATGCAAACACTCTACCAGATGCACAACGCAGAGCAATACAGTAGCGTCTGCGCCTCCTCCTCGTGCAGCATGGACTCCCTGGCCAGCAGCATTGACGAGGGTGATGCCACTTCCCTTGCCAAGCTCCAGCGGTACAACTCCTACGACATCAGCAGAGACACGCTGTATGTCTCCAAATGCATATGCCTCATCACCCCTCTGCCCTTCATGCAAGCCTGCAAGAAGTTCCTGATCCAGCTCTATAAGGCGGTGACCTCCCAGCAGCCACCACCTCTGCCCCTGGAAAGCTACATCCACAACATCCTCTACGAGGTGCCCTTGCCGCCCCCGGGGAGGTCGCTGAAGTTTTATGGGGTTTACGAGCCCATCATTTGCCAGAGACCTGGGCCCAACGAGCTGCCGCTCTCTGACTACCCACTGCGGGAGGTCTTTGAGCTGCTGGGCCTGGAGAACCTGGTCCAGGTTTTCACCTGCGTTCTTCTGGAGATGCAGATCCTTCTGTACTCACAAGGTGGGCACTCGTCCGGTGATGCACGTTAGGTCTGTTCCCAGCGGGCAGTTCCTGGGCAGCTGCAGCCACAGGAGCTCATATAAAGCTGTTGATTTTCAGCGGATTTGTGAAAAGTGAGAATGTAATGAAAAAATGTGAGAGAAATGAGTCTGTCCTAATGAAAGCACTAAATAATTGTTTCCTCCAGGCAGTCTAGGTGCCGCTTGTTTAATTATGCATTGTATTTGTCACTTGTGACAGCTAGCAATAGAATTCACTTATTATCCTTACGTTGCCCTTGATCATGCTGTGAGACAGCATGAAACTAATCCTATCTTCTGCAAAAATACCAGCAGAAAGTAGTTCATCTTGCAGAAAACACTCTTGCTACTTTTTTTTCCCAAATTTCAGCAGCATATTGAAGTTCGGTGAGATTTCCTCCCTCCTGTATGATAGATATGTTCTGCTGAAAAGCACTGAGAGCTTTTTAGCACGTAGAGGATGAAGTTTTAATGCTGAGTTGGAACTGAGTGGACTTACAGGGCTTCCCTTTGTAGTCTCACTTGAGATATTTGGGAACTTTTCTGACAAGGGTGCTGGTATTTCTTTTTGAGACACTCAAGACTACCATTGGCAAGGACTTGTGTTGGCAGAAGCGGCTTGCACAGAGCCTGTCCACATTGAAGTATGCCAGCAAGTTTTTGAAAATCTGGCCTGTACCTTTTCTCTTCTGGTTGTGTCTTTCCGCAATAGTGCAATACAAGGATTGGGAACTTGACTTTGCGCTGGACACGCTCTGAGGTTTTACACCCCTGTTACTGTTTCCTGTGTGACGTTGGTTGCTGTGAGTCTGGCTCTGGTGGTATTTGGGTACCAAAAGGTACGTGCTGCAACAGTTGCAATGCACCAGAGTGCCTTAACAAGTCAAGTTCAAGTTTCCTGCTGACTTTCAAGGGATTGTCCAGGTTTTTTGGAGGTTCCTCCAAGTATCACTAGATGCCTGTCCATATTATCTGGGTTCCCAAATGGCTTCTGTGATGCTGACCCTAAATTAATAAAATGTGCCTCAGGGAAAAAATTTGGGGGGCAGTGGTTTCATCAGGCTAGAATGAACAACATTAAGCCAGGAGGTACGCATACCTTTTAACAAAAAGAAGAAAAGATGCTGAATGCGTGCACTTCTCAAGAGATGTGATTCAAGCAACAGACAGCTTGAAATGGAGAGGAGAGAGAGGATGGGAAGTTGTCTACAAGGAGTATGGGTAATGAACCTTCAGGCTTCAAAAGTGAACACTTGGGTTTGTCATATAAAAGAAAAGGTTAGTAAGTGTGTAGCAGTAATACTAATGAATAAATGACTGAAAATGGGAAAAACGGTCAGAGAGGTGGAAGGAGGGTAGTTCTGCAAGCGACTGAATTCAAAGGTTTGCTAGTTCTTTGCTGAGCACTTCTCCACATGAACTCCAGGGGTTTGCTTTCAAGAACTGAAAATGAAGGGCTTTATCTGCTCTCGGTTTGAAGTGTGAGCAGAAATCCTGCTGTTAGTTTTGATTAGGCTGCTTTTCCTCTCCCTTCTACTTCTGTGTGTGTGTGCTTACCCCTTTCTTCCTCAGTTTGAATCGTGCTGCCTTTGCCACTTGACACTGGGTTTCAACATTAAGCAGCAACACCACTGAAATGCCTCCCCATCCCTGCTCGTCATTCCTCCCCTGGTGCCAGCTTATGGACTCACTGAAAACTGAGATTATTTTTTTTTTTTTTTTTACTGTAAGCCAGTAGCATTAGGAAAAATCTGCTTGTCAGATTACATTTTAGTAATGTTTTGTGCAGACAGAGAGCAACCTGCGTATGCATTACTTTTGTAATAGTCCTTGAGACAAATAGAAAATATCCACTAAATAATTTTGACTCAATTCTCAGTGCTATCAGAAGTTAGATTAATAAGTGTTTTTCTTCCAAATGCTGGCTATAATTTAAGGGTTTACTTGTTTTGTTTGTTTTCACTGTTGTTTGGGTTTCTTTTTTTAAGGAAAAATGAGATAGTGAGAATTAATCCTCTCTACCCTCCAAAATTCAGACTATTCCCCCCCCAATTACTGCTGAATCTAGGGATGTCCTTGACATAACCTTTAATTCCCTGTCTAATATAGACACAACTTGATGGTGCATGGGGAAAAGCATACAATGGTATTAGGGAAATTCTGTGATTATGTAAATAGCATTGTAATGCTGGTTCCCAGAGGTGAGGAATGTGGAGTGGAGGTCAAGTGCAAAGCCTCAGTTTTGGCATACCCTGATAGCTGAGTGCTTGGCTAATTGTGCACTGCGGCGTCTTTTAAATGTCAGTCTTGCAATTCCTGAAAGAGAAAACAAAGCAGCTCTTTTCCGATTTGAGATATAACTAGGTTAGATACTACTGAAGTCTCCTCTCTAAGCTTTGAGATCCATCAGGGAGGAACGCTTTCCTAACTCCCAAGTTCTTTCAAGGCAAAAGATGAAAAGTTTTTTGGCTTACCTATCTCTTGTTCCAAAGTAACAAATGAGAGACTGATTTTGCAAATTCGTCCTTCCTTCCCTTTCTGCTTTAAAGAGGATGGACTCTCTAGACTAGGTTTCCAGTGGCTTGGCCTTGCTGCAACCTTCCCAAACTCAGCAACAGATTAGTAGAAGATGGTCTTGTGTCCACAGGGTGCAATCTCAAGCAAGACAGCATTATTCACCCAAGGTCATGAAATGCTACAATACTTAAGAAAACAGAGCACTGGACCAAAACCTACTTCAGTTCACCAAACTATTTCAGTGAGAGAGCTGCTAATGACAAATATGGGAAATGTAAGCTGACTTTTTTTGTGGTTCTCCTAGCCCCGTTGGAAGGCAGCTTTTCATTCAAGCTTGCCAAAAATTTTTAATTTAATTTTTAATTTCTTTTTAAAGAATAAAGACTTCTTTTGCAAATTTGATTGAAAATATAAATTGTTGCACAGCCCTGACCATACAATGAGCCTGCTGCTTCTCTACTGAGAACCTTAAACTTCTCGCTAAAAGTCTGTCCGCTAAAGGCAGGTTACTTTTTGCGGCCAAGAAAGAGCTGGAGGAGTATGAAAACTGCAAACACTGGGAACAACTGGTCAAACAGCTGTAGTTTGAAACTTTATAGGCAAGCATGGGCAGTGGGCTGCCTGTGGGAAGGTTGGTGGTTGAGTGGAGTTGCACCTACTTGGTGATAACAGCAGCAAAGGGCTGACAAGAGGGTTGCACAGAAACTGTACTGGCTTTTCTGGAGTGGTTTTTCTGTAGAGAACTAGGAGTTGATGATGAAAAAGTTTATTTTTAACCCTGTAGCTCAGGCATAACGTTGCCAGCAGCCTGAACAAAGGCATCCAACTAAATGAAGAGGTGAGGGTGTTGGGTGACGTTACCCAACTTGCCCTGGACACGTCCCAGCGTGATACGAGAGTGTCTGGCACAGCTCTGGGGTGGGGACAGGACCAATTGGTACCTGTTTTTATCATGGCCGCTGCTGTCAGCTTTGGGTATGTAGTTGCTCTGTTCATGGTGTTTTACAGGTGAGTGGTATCCCATCACTTAGGAAAATGAAGGGATTGCAGTGGACTGTAATTTCACTTCGCAGCTGTGGCGGGCAAGCAGAGGGGTGGAGAGACTGATGTAAAAGAATCATGAGCTCATTTTTTAAGCTATTTCATTCCCAAACGTTTTGGACTGCAGGCAACTACCTTGATTCTCAATTTCTCTCAAGTATACAGTTTAAACTTTAAAGCAGCCTGGTGCTACGGAGGTCTCACTGTGAGGTCTCACTCTACAAACCACAGTTTGGGAACTGGTGGTGTGGATAATCGTGTCGTGGGACAAAAGCCACTATGACCAAAGCATTTCAGTTTGAAGATGTAAAATGTCTGTGCAGCTGGGGAGCAGCAAACAATGCTGTGGCAGCGTTAGGGCAAAACACGGAACAAGGTGAGGATAGCTGGGTAACTGGCAAAGACCTGCGCTTGCGCCCTGAATGGCAAGACTGAAAAGACAAGCCCTTACTGTTAATGGAGACAGCGTGGACTTCCAGGGAGTTAATCAAAATCACTGTTGGTGGGTAGATGTAATAGACTGCTCTAAGTGCTGACCTTGGCCTGCAAAGGTGATACAGAAAGCTGTACCTGAAAGCACTGGAAGCAGAACTCCTGTGGCTTGAGGTTAAATTGTCCTGCGTATAGGGAATACTTTTAAGTTTAAATAGGGTCAAATTTTAACAACGGGCCTTTGTAAACCAAGGGGAGGGATTAGATATTTTTTCCCTGCAATTCTTCCGGGTGCAGCCTTTGGTTTGCAGCCTTATAAACTTCACCCTCTAAAAATCAAAGCTTGGATTATAATGTGTTCCTGTGACTTTCAAAGGAAGGACGTGAGAGCTACGAGACTCCCAATAAAGCAGAAAAAACTGATATAGAGTCATACTTGTGATCACTAAACAAGGCACATGGTGTAGCACATACATAACATTGTGTAAGCTTGGGGCTTACAGCCTTTCTGTTATGAAACAGACTTGCTGTTGTAGTTTTGTTATAGTTTATTCAATCATAGAAATTAATACTCTTGCAAGTGCCCTTTATTTTATTCAGAGCACAGCTGTCCCATGCGACCGCGAAGATGTAAGGGTATTGTGAATGTCCAGGCTTCCAGCAGTGTCCAAGTTAATAACACTCTGCGATAGCTGCTACAATTTCCCAAGGATCGGTAACAAAACGCCACTGGCGTGAGATGTCTGCTGGAGAGAGATGAATTAAACTGTGGGATCTGCAGAAACCTCTGCAATCCATTTTGTGTGTCTGCCTTTCTAGGGATTTAAACATAAGAGGGAACGTGTGGATGAGACAAAGATTAAACTTCTTACAGCTTAGGCTGTTTCTACTCCTTATAATTTTGAGCATTTCCCAAGTTGTTTTTCAAAGGGCTTGAGTAATTGCTCCTCAAAGGTTGAAATATTCTTTGCATTATTTTTTTTCAGTCTTAGAAATTATAATACAAATGACTATGCATATATATATATATATATATAGTCATTGCCTAGAAAAAGGTGGTGTCTGAAAGATCTTTCTTATGAAGTCTGTTTTGGGGGAGATTTTTTAAAATGAATACATGCATGATGTGTTTGGCTTTTAAAGCATTTTTACACCAAATAGTTACATAGAAAACTTTTGCTCTCCTCTGCTTGTTACTTAAGTAGTTGCACTCCAAACTGGTATTCATCAAAACCAATGGGAAGCTATTGCAGAGCTAAGGATGAACAATTTACATGGGACAAAATGTGTCTACGCTGCGAGAGAGATGGTTTAGGGCCTCAAGAGCTCCACAGTCAGAGGAGACTGCAGTGCATGTTCCCCTGGAAAGGAGACAAGTAATTGGATAGAATAATCAAAGAATCAAATATCCTCTTGGTTTTTAACTTAGGTGGAAAGACAAAACTGTTTTTTCATTAAAAGTTGCTCAATTTTGCTAGCTGAAGTCAATACTGCCTGAAAAGTCAAGTTTTTAAAGCAGCTGGAAACAAGAAGGAGGAGCCTGTCCAGGTCTGTACCGCAACCCCACTCCTGTTTCTCCTCATAATGAAGCGCAGGCGAAGATTGGCAACTGCTTTTAACACTATGCACACACACCCCCACCCCCCACCACCTCTCCACTTTTTTTAATTGGATCTTATGAGTTTCCATTATAAAAACGTCTTCACCTTTTAAGAACCAGGGCGNCCCCCCCCCCCCCCGCCACCCTGCTGCCCTGGCCCGGAGCTGCTGCCCACAGGGACGAGCAAGGGGCTCCCTGCGTTGTCAGGGGCGTCTTTGTGTGTCCTGCTGCCACCTTTTCAGCTTGTCACAGACTTCTGCCCTGCTCTCGGAGGCTTAACCATGCTGGTAATGGGAGCTAATTCAGGTTTTCCTGTGAATTAATTCTTAAGGTGGCTCTTAATCATAAACTAATTTATGCTGAACCACTGATGGCAGGCTATGACACGGATAAATCGTATAAATGGAAATTTATTGAAGTGGAAGTGATTTTTTTCCATTAAGCATTTGCCAACAAGGGAAAATGGGAAGAATTGGCCTCAGTGAATATCAGCCTCCGGATGTTTCCCTTGGGGCAGAGCTGACCCCTGGGCTCAAAGGCTAATTCTTAGTTCAGGCAATTAGATGCTGGCTCGTCTTGATCACCCTGTTTAAGAAAATGTGTATATTCAGCTTTGCATAAATTGCCGCTCTGCTTTTATCTTGTGACTCATGTGCTGCGTCACTTGCTGGTAAATCCACTCTTCTGTCGGGGATAAAGGGCATTGAGATGCCATGGGTCATTTCCCCGGGACAGTCTGCTGGTTACAGCCCCGTGTCACCAACCTGTCCAAGTTCCCTGAAGGCAGCACTGATGCAACTTGATTTCTATGGTGAATAAACATTTCCTGAAGCATTTTTGTGCATTTTATCTGAACATCTCTTGAAAATCACCTGGTCTGGCTTGTCAGTCATCGCAGCTGACGGTATACAAACCAGGTGAACGACGGAAGCTTCCAGGGAGCTTTGAAGTCTGTGAGACTTACATGCATTGCTTCTGTGGAGCTATTGAGATCTGATTTGAAAACCTTTGCTTTCATAAGCAATTTTTGTCTCAGATGTGAATTTCAGATTTCCTTTTTCATCTGCAGTATGCTATATATAAACATTGCAGATCTGAAGGTACTGAGCCACTAGACAGGTCCCATAACTGTCATGCGCCATTCCTGACTCATGCTCAGAGCTCAAAGCAAAGTATTAATTTTTATTTTCCAGTTTTTCCAATATACCTGGCTCAGCTATTCCATATAGTGTTGCAAAAAGTAGCTGTTGAACGGCAATTGCTTCTAACACTTTGAGTGAAGAGGGAGCATATAGAAAAGCTATTAGTCACAAGAATGTTTTAAAGCTGGCAGGTGTTTCCCACTGAAGAATTAGCTCTTATTCATTAAGTTTCATTGGTTTATTTTTTTATTATTTTTTTTATTATTTTTTTCTCTCTGTTGTTGGCTTTGTTTGGTTTAAAACTATTGCTTAGAATTGTTTTGTTCCTTTTGATAAGGTACTCTTTGAGAACATTATCTGTTTATCATCTTCCAGGATACATATTTAAATACATGGCTTTGCAAAGCTGCGGTTACACTTTATACGTGTTCAAAAAGCAGTCGAGGAAAGGAAGTTGTGTCCAGGTAACCCATCTTTTCAAATGCTTCCAAGTGCTTTCAAATTGTACGTAAAGCGGGACTTAAAAAGGAAAAGAAAGAGGAAGCGTGGTCTATTTTTAAAGCATTATACTGGATTTAGAAGATCCAGGCTGAGACTCCAGCTCTGCAGTTGGCTTTCTACCTTACCTTTGGTAGGTTACTGGAACAGAGAGTTGGAAAACTGCCGAATTTTTCTTTCATCAGGAAGGCTGAGTGTGTTGAAACCAGAATAACACTGTACTGATCACTGCAAGAACAGTTTCTGGTTTGAATGAGCATGTATGTGCTCTTACACATGCCTTAAACTCAAAAATCCTATGGTTGGGCATTTGCTGAGAAGGTCCCTGGTGAAATTCTTTTCTGTTTGATTATGACCAAAGATTTGAACCTGGTTTGGAGGTAGCACCTGAACGAGGGAGATTTTAGCTGTTCTGGGCAGGGGTAACATTGATGTCCCTTTCCCCTCTCAAAGGATCTTGGTTTTGCTTTGCTTGCAGCATGGGAAGGATTTTGACGTATCAGACTCCTTTGTAGCAGGCAAAGCAATTTTTATGTTAAGCTTTGTGAATTGCTTAACATCTCAAAGCTTCTATACCCAATCTGTAAAATGAAAGAAGAAGGATTATTTTGTTTTGTTTTCTCAGCACTGCCTGTGTTTGGACTTTAAGCTCTTTGGGATAGATATTTCCGCATGCAGCAGTATCTGTTGTGATACCGTGCTGATTGGTTATTGTCCTGTTACTGTGTTTTGGAGAATCAACATCAAGACAAATACTTGTCAAATTTTTGCCTCTTTCAGAAAAACACTTATGCTGAATTGATGTTCAAATGCTGAAACAGTTTCCATCTCCAGCACAAAATAGTGATTCATAATTATACAGGGTCTCTCAGGGTTTGCATTTTAAGCATTATGTTGTGAGCCATGTGAATGTTACCAGACGTCTGTAAAGTGTGGCTGAAACGTGGCGCTCGCACAGCAGAGCTGCCGACCTGTGGCGCAGCGGGTCCCCGCTGCGGCGGTCACTTGTCCCACGCAGGGAAGTGAGATGCAGGGACTTGGCCAAGGGCCCCTGGCAGATGCTGCCAGAAAAAGGGGTTGGATCCAGAGTCTTTGAGCTCGACTCTGTTGCTCTCTTCTTCACTTAAGGAGCAGGTTAAGGGTGAGAGACAGACCCGTGCCAAATCCAGCTAAGTGCTTGTTAGGAGGCAGCAGTTGCAATAGAAGCCACAGGAGCCCCTTTGCCCTGGGATTATCCTCCTTGGGCTGGTTCTCTTGGAAAATGTCCAGTGTACAAATTGGAGATTTAATTCTGAACATGAAGAACTTGTTGTAGGGGCTGTGCTCGATGATATTCTCTGTCCTGGAGAAGGCAGGATAGTTGCCTGTCCGAAGAAGGCAAGGTGAAGAATGCAGGTATAGCTGCCAAGCGAAATAAATACTGTGGTATAAGCTATCATCACTTTGGGAGTGGGGAGAAATGAAAACTGAAAGGAAGAGAGGTGAAGCAATCAGATGGAAAGGAGATCCAGGATAAGAGAAATTTAAACCTAAGAGCCCATCTGCACACTGCGGAGAAACATGTTTGCTGTTTGGGACATTCAGTAAGTCTCCAGATCTTCTGTGTCCTTTCTCCACTGACCTGGGCTGTGGAGCAAAGAGAAGGGGAGGAAGTCCCAAGTTTAAGTCTCAACTCTCCACTACTTATTTCTGTATCCAAGGATGATTTTGCATGGATCATATCTTTGGTCTGGTGGCAGCAGTTGCTGCTGTGGGCCATCACTCTGGGCTGCAACCTTCTGCTCATGCATTTAAAGCAGTCAGGAGTAGCCGCCTTGGCATCACAGGGCATTTCACTGCATCCAGTGTGGCGTACACTGCATGAGGTGGGTGAGCCCCGAGAAGAAGGGATTTATTTCACAGATCTCAGGAAATTGCCTTGTTCACTCTGAGTTTGTGACCTTCGGTGGATATCACCCAGACAGTGTTTTTAGTTTTTTGTGTCTTTTCCGGATGTTTCTTGATGTCAGATGGATGGGAAACAGGATTGTTGTGTCCTCACTCTGCTCACCAAACACGCCTTTCTCAAAAGACACTTCCTGAACTGGTGAATACTATCTAATCCCCTATTCTAGCTCTAAAGGTTGGAGTAGGATCAGAGAATAGTTTTCCTACCTGGGCCTCTCATTCATAAAATAACAAGCAAAACTTGACTTGCAGTTGGAGATTGTTATCAAAGTCTGGTAGTGACAGTGGGATAGGATCTGGAAATGCTCTCTCCCTTGACACAAGCATACACAGTCTGTACAAACCCTGTTTTTTCCATCTGGTTCCATTCTTTCCCACCTTCCTTTTTTTCTGTTCTGCCTCCCCTTTTTCTCTCTCTGGTTTGGGGAAATGGAGGAATCCCTTGGTTCCATGTTGTCCTCAGTAACCACATAAGCTTCTCTCAAATGCTGGTAACTACAGGAATCTCTCCATCAAAAAAGACTTTATGCCTTACAGGATACTTGTCTAACCTTATACAGGCTTGGAAGTAAATAAAAAGTTACTGGAAGTAAATAAAAATTTACTAGAGTTTCTTACTTCATTAAAAAAATCTCGAAAGAACCATTTCCAGGGTTTTTAATATTATTTTTCTGAAGGAACCTAGGAACTTCCTTCTCTTCAGTGAAAACTGCTGGGTACATAATTGTTTTGTATCTCTACTAATCACTAGCAAGCATTGCTAGATGATAACAATTAGCCTAATAATCTGGTCATCACTAATTTTTTTAAAAACAGCTTTCCTCGTAGGAAATTGGTTAAAAAACTTGTGCTAATGACCATGTTATATATATTCAGTAGCATCAAAGAAAGGTGAGCATGCGTTTCCAGAGCTGAATGCCCTTATCCAAAAAGATACTTGCAACTTTGCTGTGAAGACGTGTTATTTCACATGGCTATGTAGATCAGAACAGACTTTGAAATTGTCTCACGCGTACTAAGACATGCTACTTTCTGTGATTGACTTATTCTTTTTTTAACCTTTAAAGCTTTCAGGGTTATGAAATGTTATGAGACACCTAAGCTTCACCAGTAGGTGTTGTAAGTCGAGTTTGTGTAAGTGCTCCTCAACAAGGCAGCAAATGGACCTGTATAATTATAGACCGTTGCATAAGGAGAGATTCATAAATGGCTGATCTGTAGCTGGGAATGGTTTTGAGATGTAACCTTGAGACTGGCTTGTATGCATGAAAATCATTTTGAAGATTGAGTGACTAGCTATTAGCAAGACAAGATGAAAAATGTTTTTGCCCTGCAAGCTGACCTTCTGCCGATCGAGGCTGGTTTTCCACAGAGAGGTGCTAGCAAGAAGGAGAATGGGTTATGCAATTTGTTGTTTTAATTTGCATATTTATTCAAGTGCATCTTCCCAGTGACCTCCTAATAGCTGAGCAGTGTCAGATGACAGAGCTTTTGCTGTCACTGATGTCTGCCAGGATAGCAGGCTGGCTTGTTCAGGAAATGGGAAGGGCCAGGCTGGGTTCCTATCCAGGCAAAAGCAGTCAGGGGGACTACAGGGAGGGAAAAAGCCTTCTTAGCTGACTCAAAACTGGAGCGTTCATACACGTATCTTCAATTTCTTGGAGTGGGGCAGAGTCGGCTAGGAGAGATGGGTAAAAACCCAAGTGTTACCAACGGTCTGGGTCTGGCCTTGGTGAGAGTGAAAATCTTTTGGTTGCTCAAGCCAAAGCTCTTGGGACTTGCCTGGGACTGATGAGAACTGGTTTTGGATACAGCCATAGAGGAGACCCCCCTCCTGCCACTCTTGCTGGTTACTGATGACATATCCGTGCACTGAAGCTGGGGGGAACAACTCCTTTTGCAAAGAGTGAAGAGCAGCTTTCACAAGTGGCAGAGACCCAGGACGGGAATCAGAACTGGCTCCCCGTCTTGTCTGTGCCACACACCTCGTGCAAGTTCAGCGTCACCTACAAACTTGCACTTTGGTGTTCCTGTCTTTAACCACTACCATTAAATGAGACGTGCTGCTGCTTCATGATAAGATTCCTAAGGAATTGGGGTTTAAGTACTTCCATGTTCTTAGAAACTTGGAGGGAGTTGTTATTAATGCAGAAGTTGCTGTAATACGGAGTAGAAGCAATCATCTGGTTTCACATTCACCAGCAGCTTACAAGACCCAGGGGTCTTTACCTGTTTTCCTGATGGATTGTCTGCAGTTTAAGATTCACTGTAAGGATGACCATGTCTTTAATACCAACGTGTGATTTTATTTAATTAATTAATTATTTATTTATTTTAAAAATCTCTGTTCTCAAATTTAGATTCCCTCATTTATATTAATAAATAGGTTGTGGTATTGCATCATGCCATCTGGTTATTTGAGAAATAATTTGCTCTTATCCAAAGTCTGAAATATTCTTGCAGCTCAGCTGGATCAAATTAAATTTTAATTTAAAAAATAATGTGTGATGTATTTACTTGAACCAAAACATTGCAAAGCAATGAACTAGTGGATTAAATACAAATTTGGGAAAATAATGCAATATAAATATGCTAGCTATACAGAATATTTTTGAGAACTGGATTTCTATTAGGCTTCTATTTGGATTTCACTTAAAAGCAGTGCTTTTAAATACTTAGGGACTGTAAACTTCTGCTGGTATGTGGCCAAGGCGAGTCCTCTGGAAAGCACACTCAGCCTTAGAAGTAGTAGCAAGTGGAGCAGAAGCAGGCAGGCAGGAGCAAGCAAGAAACCACAATGTTTCCTTGAAATTCACTCCTTTCTCCTCCTTTCCCCTTATAAAAATACTTGCTTTTTATAGAATTAGAGTACTACAGGAAGAACTTTTTATATCCTTTTAATAAATGAATTTAATGACGGAATAGATCTAGATAAGATATGAATATTTATGCTCAGCAGTTTCTTCCTGGGGGTAATGAGTTTTGACGAATTAAATAATGTTTAAGGTTTTTAAGTACTGTCTTGTTTTCAAAAGAACATCTTACCATATAAACATGGTTTCTGTCTTGTTTTGTCCCTGATGTCCTTGCCAACCAGATTTCAAAAGCAAAACACAGAAAGATAATTCAATGTCTCTCTGTCTCTCCCTGTCTAGATTATCAGCGTCTGATGACGGTGGCGGAGGGGATCACGACGCTGCTGTTCCCGTTTCAGTGGCAGCACGTGTACGTCCCCATCCTTCCTGCCTCTCTCCTGCATTTTCTGGACGCTCCCGTTCCTTACCTGATGGGGCTGCAGTCCAAGGAAGGAACTGACCGCTCCAAGCTGGAGCTGCCTCAGGAGGTCAGTCTCTGCCTTTGGGGTTGCTATCCTGAAACGTGTTATTAATATTTGTGTGAATCCCTGCTGGAAAATGCCATGCCTGGTGTTGGGAGGCTTCTCTGGCACCATGAAGACTGTTTGCCAGCAGTAGTGAGGTAGTGGGGAAAGTCTCTGCAGTCCTTCTTGGTCCACTTCTGAATTTAATGAGTGCCACTAATTATACTTCTAAATGCTTCTGCTTCTTGCTGGGACACTGGAAGTTTCTTTGCTTTCCCCACATCACAGGTTTGGTTAGATTTTGTCACCCTGTCAGTGTTGCGCTCCTATCAATGGAGGGCTAAAGAGCATTTCATTTGGGGATGGTCTTCATGAAACTGGATCTTGGCTGCGGTTGCTAGATGGCAGAAACCTGTCCCTGTCCCCCCCACTGCTGATGAGAAGCATGCCTTGTCCTGCCAGCCTCATCCCACCCACGGGTGAGCCCACGTGTTCCTGGTTAGGTCGAGACCTGTTACTAGACCAGCATCCTGGCCTCAAACGAGCCAGATTTGCATTAGTGCTGTGACTATGAACAACTTAGTCATATGTACACACATGCTTTTAAAATACTGACTCACTCTGATGATTGTCTTTTGGACTGAAGATCTTCTGTCCTCCCGTGCAATGAGAAGTGAAAACTTTGCCCAGTCTATCGTGTTTTCCACAGAGGATAAAAAGGAAGGAAAGGTCATCTTCCTAGTCTAGGTGTTAAAATCACTGGTGGTAGAGAGTGAAATGGAAACTTTTCTCCTCAAAATTTGACCAAGATGATTAAAACTGCTTTGCATTTAAACCTGGCCACTGATCGCTCTCCATACTGCAAAGTCTTTGGGACGTGGGTAGCCTGCCTGTATTCGAGATGGTGACTGCACCCATCTCTTGAGCATGCCATGCATGCCATGCACTTGGGTTTCTTCTTAAAATCAGTGGGAACCCTAAGAATAACTGTTTGTATGGCTGTAACACCTCATGACGGTGGCACTGCTGTGCCCTGCTCCATGCAGGGACCTCTCCTGGGGGCAGAGTCCCTAAGACCTGCGAATAGGTACTCTTACTGAGAAGACAGGTGGGAGCAGCAGCAGGGGAGAATATGCAGGAGGGGGAGTTTGATGTGGAAGTGCAGGGATAAACACAGGGTAAGGATAATACAGTTTTTTATAAAGGTCTATTTTAAGTATGAGGTGGAGGTGACTGATTCTTACCCTTGGTGGCATATAACAGCGCAAATCGAGTCTTACCTCGTGGGTAAAATGGCCCAATGGCATTAAATTTGCGCTGGCGTGGAAACAAGACTGGTATCTAGCTACGCTTTTCAGTAAAATCATGCTAATATTATGTAATTACTGCGATTTTTAAAATTATTAGTCATATGCTTTTGGTTAGCAGATTAAGCTGTCATTTTCCTTAAATTAAAATTTTAATGTGATGGGCTTGCCGTATTGCTGGAATAACAAATTAAATACCGCCAGTGAGGGAAGAATAACAGTGGGGTGGAAATTGCCCCCCGTTATGATGTTTAACGAATGAGTGAAAAGTATCAGCACAGCATTTACAAATACCACAGGTCCAGTAACTGTGGGAAAGGGAAAGAAAGAAGGGGCATTGAACAGGGCAGATCTTGAATCTCAAGTTCCTTTAGACAATAAAAAACAGAAAATCATGCAAGCAGTGATGACGAGCTGTTCACTTTAGCATTCCTTTATTGTTCAGGCCAGGGGCTAGCTTTTCAAGCTCTCGGTCTAAATATAAACCGTTTGTTTGTTAGAGATAAAAATTCTAACAACTGGCCATCATGCTGTCTTAAGGTTACTAATCTCTCTGCATTAACTTTAATCACCAGATGTTTTTGAAGAGAGAAGTGAGACCAATTCCCCAAGGGTTTTCTGAATCCAAATCTCATTTTTCAAATTTTGTAAATGATATGCAGAGCTGAAATTAAAAAGCCTTTGAAATGAAATATTGATAGATAGGAAGACAGTCCCTGAGCTAAAGAACCGTACCGACGCATACCACAACGCTTTAATAGCTGTATAGTTAAGTAAAGGACATTGTTTTGTATGAAGAAATGCTTTTCTTTGTATAGTCCAAATTTATTATGAAAAAGTGAGCTGAAGGGACACATCTGCTTTACCAAATGGATCCACATACCCTTTAAAGTATCTGTGTGAAAGGTGATTAATCTCCAGCATGTCCCTGAAATATCCAATGTGTTATAACCATGTTTGCAGTGGAATGTATTGTCCTGCTGAAAATTAACCTTTTCAGAAATGGAGGAAAATAAGTCCTTTCTGTTTACATAATCTGGAGATTAGTCTGCAGTGTTTGGTGAGAAGTAAAGAACAGTAGAAGTGCCTTGGAGAAGGTGGAAGAGCGGTGCTAATGGCCAGGTCAGGCTAACAAAGAGCTGCTGCTGCTGCCCTGTGGGTTCCTGCATCTCTCGTTCTGCCTCTTTATGCCAGGGTAAAAACCCTTTGGAGCTCAGCACCTTGGGAATCTGACCTGGTTTAAGATTTTATTCAGCGCACTGCACTCAGACAGAGAATTTCAGATGTAAGCCGCAGTTCAGAAGATCAATTACTGTTTTTCATTCTACTATTATTCCTGAGGGTGCATTTGCAATGTAATTAATTTTTATGTAGGGTTCTTCCATCCCCCCATTGACGCTTTGCTAGTAAAAGTATCTGTTCTGCTAGATTCATGTCTTCACTTAGCTTTAATCTTATGGGCTGAGATCCATCTCCATTCATAGCAAAGCTGTCTAAGAGCACTCTGTTTAAATCTCGGGCAGAGGAATTGCCAAGATAAAAAGCCTCCATGGAAACAAGAGGGTAGGGAGGAGAGGGGAAATACGGCTTGACCTCCCACTGGACCTATACTCAGACATGATCCCAAAGGATTTGCATGGCACCCTCTTTTGTAACTTTGCTTGTAGCAGCTTCATCTTTCTCGCTGAACATCTTGTTCCTTGGTAGCACAGCTACAGAGGGGTAGCTTGCATCTGGGTCCTGGTAAAATAAATGTGTCCTTGAGATACGGTAATTCACACAAATAGTATTTACGTGGGCTATGAAGTGGTGCTGCACATCCTGCTTGCTGGTGTGTCCTTGGCTGGTATGGGAGGGAATATCAAATCTTTGTAGTGGGAAGTTTGGGGTCTGCAAGTCCTTAAGGAACCAGAGAGGGCAAGAGGCTTTATTTATTCATTAAATCATTGCCATCCAGTTGGCCCTCAGCTTTACTGAAGTCTGAAATGGCACAGGCTAGACAACACAGCTAAAGACTCCTGCATATGTGTGCTGTTACCCTTCTGTCTGGAGGCACCCTAGGAAAACGGGACTACTTAGCAGAGGACCCAGTTCAGTGCTGAGTGTCTGTTTTGAAACTTTTCTTTGTATTTCAGGCAAACTTATGCTTTGTAGACATCGATAACCATTTCATCGAACTGCCAGAGGAATTCCCCCAGTTCCCCAACAAGCTGGAGTTTATCCAGGAAATCTCTGAGGTTCTCCTGCAGTTTGGGATCCCACCAGAGGGTAACCTGCACTGCAGCGACAGTGCCACCAAACTCAAGAACCTGGTTCTTAGTGACTTGGTGAACGACAAGAAGAACGGGAACATCCCTGGCAATGCCCTCAACATGTACGAGCTGCTGAAAGGCAACGAGACGATCGCCCGCCTGCAAGCCCTCGCCAAGAGAACGGGCGTGACGATGGAAAAAATGACCATCACGGCTCCCCTCACGGAGAAGGAGAAGGATGGGAAATTGCCCTGTGAGGAGGTGGAGCTGAGGGATTACAAACTGAACGTGCAGCTTCGTGAAGTTTTCGCCAACCGCTTCACGCAGATGTTCGCAGACTATGAGGCTTTCGTCATTCAGGCTGCCCCGGATATGGAGTCGTGGCTGACAAACAGGGAACAAATGCAAAACTTTGACAAAGTAAAGATAGCCATGTATTCGTTTTTCCGTCTGAAAGTGCTTTTGGGAGGGGGGGGAGAATAGCTTTATGAGGTACATATATATAGCCTAGGTATTCGTCAGTCCGCTGTTCTTCATCTGCCTGACTTGAGAGATTTGTCCATTTTGATTACACAGGGCAAGATCGCCTGCCATAGTAAATTGGTGAACATCCACTGAGCTGGTCAGAGCCATCCTGGCTTGTACGAACCGAGCTGGCAGGCTTCTGCCCAGCTGATGGGCCTTCTTCCGTGGGTTTGGTGGAAGGGTAGCAATGGGAAGTTACTTTCTTTCTTGCTTTCCTTTTTCTTTGCTGAGAGGAGAGGTACACACATGAGACAAAAAATGAATCCGGTCTTTCTTGTTTCCCAGTCTCACAGTAGAGCTTTTTGTTAATGGGTAGTGTTGTTCTGTAGAGGGTTATCACATTGTTATGGCAGAAGAGTACTGTTATTACTCCACCGTAGTGTGTACACAAGAGTGAAAAGGAAGCTGAGATTAGAAATGGGGAAATAAACAGACTGTAGGCTAGCAAAAGGAATGATAAGTGTTGGGAACTTTGCACAGTTATTATTTCCAAGTGACTCTGCAAAGCAGATATTGCTCTTAGCCATCAACTTGTTCAGATACCAGTCCTTCTCGAAGGAGAGAGTTAGAGGGATAAACAGTCAGGAACAGGCTAAATATTGATCTGAGTCAGTTTTTGATTAAAAAAATGCTGTCATGCCTTTTATTGGTCTTGTTTGTATTCAGGCACTGAACAGAGCAACATTCAAAAGGAGGGGGTCATTCAGGCAATCTCTGCTACTACTGCAACAATGAAGTGGTCTGTTAACGTCAGGGTTTTCAAAGCTCAGTTGGAGACTTAGGCACACACTCAGTTTTAATTGGAAATTCATGATTAATTGCCCGGCGTAACTTCACAAAAGAGCATTAGCTGAAGAGCACTGTACACCCCTTGATGTGTATGACACCTTAAGTGATCTGGTCCCAAGCAGGGATGCGCAGACGAGAGGTCCCAACTGGGCACATGTAGTGGTGGCCTGCCTTGGGTTGCACAGGGCTCGTTGCTGTGCGTGATAGCTGCTAGGCTGCTTTGAAAAAGCTGGTGGCAGGGGTACTATTTCAGTAACTCGATATTCTCTTTACTCTAGCTGTCAGAAAGCCTCCCTGACTGCTTATTTCTCACAACTGTGACCCAAGAGGTGACCCTCAAACCAAACCCCTTTGCAGATGGATTCACACCTCTCTGAGAGGTGTTTTTGTGGTGGGGAAGCCTCATCCAAGCCTTCCCATTGGCTGCTGGATTGGTTCTCTGCCGCAGGAAGGCTCGTCGTGTTGAAGCTGGGCGAGAACATGGCACTAATGAGCTGTTCTGCATTTCAGGCTTCCTTTCTTTCGGACCAACCCGAGCCTTACCTCCCATTCCTTTCACACTTCATCGAAACACAGATGTTTGCAACCTTCATAGACAATAAGATAATCTCCCAGTGGGAAGAGAAGGACCCTTTTCTGCGAGTTTTTGACTCCCGAATTGAGAAAATAAGGCTATATAATGTAAGGGCCCCTGCACTGCGGACATCCAACTATCAGAAATGCAGCACTTTGAAAGAAGCAGGTACGTCCAGACGGGCTAGTAAAATATTCAAAAGTACAATGTCAGCCACAAAGAAATATGGGTCCTCAGTCATCTGAGCATTGCAGCCAATGAGGAAGCCCTAGAGCTACTCGAGGAGGACTCAGCTGTGTCCTTATTTTCCCTAGGCAAAAACTTCAGCTTGCTTTTAAATGCTAAAAACAGCGTGAGCCTTTAGCTTCCCTTTGAGCTCCCCTGGGCTGGTGCCTTTAGTAAACACAAACCAAACCATGGAGCTGGACTCGCTATTTCTCATTTCAGGCAGCTCCTGGTCCATTGCCAGAAGAGCTTTCCTTCACTGTGGTGGTGGGACCAGCTCCAGCCACACCGAGGAGCTGAGCCCTGGTGTCTGCTCCACTGGCCTCGTCTCCCCCTTCCCGTAA
The DNA here is from genome assembly GCA_003993805.1 of Himantopus leucocephalus. Taxonomy (NCBI): domain Eukaryota; kingdom Metazoa; phylum Chordata; class Aves; order Charadriiformes; family Recurvirostridae; genus Himantopus; species Himantopus leucocephalus. The sequence goes on along the minus strand of RSEF01000001.1, from coordinate 73,405,310 downwards.
AAAGACCTTTTTTTGCCTTACACCATTTGGTTAGAGCAGCAGGGGATGCCGGGGGCCTAATCCTGTGTGGCATATTGAGTAGAACCAGCAATAGATGCTCAGTGTTAATGAACAATACACTGCGTACTGAAGATTTGGATTTTTTTCCATTACGGTCATAGGATGCATTTTCAAGTTATACTTGAGTTTCTTGCTGTGCTAGTATTTATTTCATTTCCAAGTAATACAGGAAAATTATACTCTTAAATTTGTTGGGACACATATTAATGAATTGGGGCANCCATTACGGTCATAGGATGCATTTTCAAGTTATACTTGAGTTTCTTGCTGTGCAAGTATTTATTTCATTTCCAAGTAATACAGGGAAATTATACTCTTAAATTTGTTGGGATGCATATTAATGAATTGGGGCAAACACATTTCTCTCTTTTTTAGAGGGGAGGGTGGTTTGTTTATTTGTTTGATTCCTTCAGACCATTTTACTTGTTACAAGTGTGGCAGAAATAGAAATCCTATGTCTGCTTAATTTTTTCTATTTAAAACCAATTCTAATTTGCAGGTCGACTGTCTATTCAGCGTCTAGTTTTGGTAGATATTGTGGCACCGGAACCTCATTTTCTGTCTTGTGAAAAGCAGCAAACTGATAGTAATACCAACTTTCCTTCATATTTACCATTCACATTATTTGACCCTAGCACCGATCCAGCACCTGTTTGTTTAACCTACTATTTTCAGAACCCTTCAACCCCCCTGATGCCACACTATCCAGTCCTTTTCTCCAAAATAAAACCATACGAAGGGATTTTTTTATTTTTTTAGCGGGGGAAAAAAAAGCTGCTGAGTTTCTAATGATAATGTATGTAAATCTTATGACATTTTCTTTCCTATCACAGTTTTATAAAATAGGAAACGAGTTCTGTGTTGTTTTTGTCAAATGGAAAATGGATTTAGCTTCCATGTTTTGCATATTTATTCGCTACTTGCGATATGCTGAAAAGAATGGGCCTGCCTGTTAATGGATGGGCTATAGAGTTGAATATTAAAGTTGCTAATTAAATGCTGATTCCCCCATACACCCCCTTTCCCCTCTCCTTCACAGTGCATCTGACTCAGTGTTGAGAGGGTGACAGATTTTATTTTCATCCTGCTTGAGATTTGAGATGAAATCCTCACATCATTGAGGCAACCGACTGAACTGCATTGGTCTCAGAGGAGCCGAAATACCCAGGGAGCCCTCTCGGGACTTGCTGTAGCCTCCCCTGTTTCCAAGCACCTGTTCATCTTCTTGGTGCTGCTCAGGCCTTGCTACAGTTAGCTTTGTTTTTTGAAGGCCTGTCATCCAGTAAGGGTATATCTAATTTCAGGAGGAATTATAGGTGCCAGATGTTTGCAAAACTTGGGTATCACCCCCCCGTGTGTCTGCCCAGGGAGACGTGTCTGGGGCAAAGCGAGGTGCCCAACCCTGCAGAGAGTTGCAGCTGGCCTCAGAGGTCTCCATCCTGCCGAAGGAACGTTAAAGCCAAACACCGAATTGCAGGGAAATACTACACCGCTCTTGCCGATTCACAACCCATCTGATAGGCTCCCGTAAAGACCTGCTTGCTTAACAGCTAACTTGCTCGTGCCAATGCTAGTCGTGTTGGGTGAAGGAACTAAAAGCAAAATAACAAAATAACAGCACAGATGTTTCCTCGCTTCTGTAAGTGACAGATTTCTGCGTCTAAAGTCACTATTTAACTTTTGAGAGTGTTTTCAGGGATTGGAGCATGACCACTTCTGTTGTCGTAGCGTGTGTCTTCAGGTGGTGCGCTAACGTGGTCGTTCACCTGTGACTGTAACTTGCAGCCCAGTCCATCGAGCAGCGGCTGATGAAGATCGATCACACAGCCATCCACCCGCACTTACTTGATATGAAGATCGGCCAAGGGAAATACGAACAAGGATTTTTCCCGAAGTTGCAATCGGATGTCTTGGCAACAGGACCCACCAATAACAAGTAAGCACAGGTTTTATTTTCTGGCTTTGAAAGCAGGTTTCTCCAATAAAAGATTCACACCATTGGACAGAAGTCCTAATTCTGGATTTCTTCCGAACAGCCTAATGAACCCTAGCAACTTGTTCTGTTTCTGGTTTGTCTGGACTGTCATTTTTGAAGTTACACCCGTGGTTTGGGTTATGTTAGAAAGTGTTACCTCTGGTTTTGTGAAGATTCCTTAGTACTGGTTTCTGTTGAGTGGCAAGTACTGTGTCTTCTCATACATAGTTTCAGTTTTATCATTGCCGTAATAAATTCAAAATTCATTTCTTTGCTATTTTGTATTTAATAGGATAATTTGGAAACCCAAGCCAAAATTCAGATTCTGAAAGAAATTTTGGTATTGAAACTGCCACACCCTTGCGCAGAATGAAATTAATGCCCACTCTTTTCCTCTCTTCTTTAGCTGTTATTACATGACCCAAAGATTTTTATAGCTCTCTTTCAGTTTCCATGTTGGAATAAACCTGGAAGAATAATAGGGGAGAAAGCATGTGCTTCACCTGGGTTTCTCTTCTGAGTCTGATAAGGTTCTGTAGTGCGCTTTGATACGAAGGGACCTATGGCTGTGGAATTGAGCATGTTATTACATAGTTAATTTACCTAATGGATAATGAGAACCTGGAGTATGGATACACTTTACATTTATACAGTTCTAATATAAAGTGCCCTAAGTTACTTTTTTGTTTAATTTCTTCCCTCAAGGGGGGGCTTTCTCCCCCTTCAAAAAGGGAAGATTTGCACATCAATGATTACTGCTTCATTAAATTATTAGCCCAAGCCCTCACTTCTGGTTTCTGTGGTAAGTCAAAATGTGGGAGCACAGATAAATCTGAGAGCTCCAAAAGCTACAATTGTCCAAATGTTAAAGCTAGCTCTTGTTTTAGACCTGTGCATCACACACCCTGCTCTGAGCTCCTGTATCAGGTGCCCACTCAATTCTATTTATACACCTTTTGTGCACCCCAGTGCTACCTAATCCCTTTGTAATAGCCTACTAGGAATAAGACTTGCAAATGATAAGATAAGATATCCTTAAGCATTGAATGTTTAAAGAATTGCAATTCTTTTAAAAGAAATTAAAAAAAA
>RSEF01000001.1:73378078-73402086 GCA_003993805.1 Himantopus leucocephalus | reverse complement strand
CAAAAACCCAAACAACCCACAAAACAAGCCAACCAAAAGGAGGAATCCGTATTTCAAAGTTCCTTTGCAGTCTTCTTGCAAACCAAGACAAAAGTTTACAGGTGATGCTCCCTTGAGGAATGGAGGACTTGTCATCTTGTGGGATGCTGTGTTTAGCAGTCTGCCTCTTATCCTTATGGTGGGTTTCAGTTTAACAGTGTGAGCGTTCCCAGCCTGCTCAAAGTTGCTTAAATCTTCTGGCTCTGTTGCAGAATCTTGGTGAATCTATGAATAAGCATCAAATTAAAAATAGTTTTCCTTCTGCCTTTTGAGATGCCTATAGGTACCTATTCTAAAATATGACTTTAACTCCTTGAGTGATAATTTTGATTTAGATAGCTGGTTCTGGTCTTCAAATTGCAGCATGTTTCAGAGTTTGTAAGTACCAAAATCCCATTACTTACTGCAAAGCAGTGTCAAAGTGACAAATGTTTGGAATTCCTCCAGTTGTATATTGCCAAAAAGGTTTGTAATTGGAAAATCTCAAGACCATCTGTTTATATCTTTCTGCTTCCTGGCTTTTTATATGAGCAGCTGAGCGGACTCTCTTTCTCTCTCATTTAAGACATGAAATTCTGCTGAATTTACACCCACGTATAAAACAGATAGCCTTTTCACGCTCTCTGCAAATACAGCATAATTCGTTTGACCACAAAATCAAGTATACCCTTCCATTAATTTGAATTTCCCAATGTATGCTTCTTGGAGATACGTTATACTTGCATATAGAACTGGGCCTTTGCATATGGGGATGGGGTAAGAGAACATTTCGGCTCCATTCCGCGGCACTTCAGATGCAGCTATTGTGTGTTCATAAAGCTAATGCAAAGGATGTTGCTATGTAGATGAGAATTATTTTTGCAAACCTCAGTTTTACATAGAAAATTGTATCTCAAATGTTGTAGGTAAGTGTATTTGCAGGGAAAAAATAATAATTTCTGTGCTCCAGTTGATTGTTGTTGGACAGTAGCAAATAAACCAATTCAAAGTTGTTTTAATGAAAACCTGTCCTCACTGGCCAGCAATCAGATTTTTATTGCTTCCCTTTCTGGACAGATAAAGTAACAAACATATAATTAGAGGAGCTTATAACATTATCTGGCTATCTATTTGTTTAGTCCTACATCCTATATGTGATCCCAGAAAACCACGTTGCCTGGACAGGCAGAAATTGTGTTTGGGAAAGGAGGTGTCTGGCTTTTGCTTGCTGGGCACGGAGAGCAGGGCTTGGGGACAGACAGAGGGCTGACAGTCATATTGGATCACTTCCACCTAAACGCAGCTGGAAACGAATGCTGATCACATTACCATGTGTAAGTGTTAAAACACCGAAGTCTGTCATAGAAGCGAAGTCTAATAATGTTTCATCTGTCAGCCCGCGGCCATGCTCGGCAGCGTGCTTTGCCCCACTTCTGTCACTCTGCTGCCTCCTCCCGCTTCCCCCCACGGTGTCCTCTAAAAGACTGGACAAGGGGGTGAACCTGTGCTTCCCTGGCCCCAGCCAGGGTCATGCTGCTGGCTGCTTTCTCTCATCTGCTTGGTCATTTGTAGGTTGGGAGAGCTTCCTTTTACATTTGTTCCTATTCTGGCCAGACTTCAGGTGCGTGGCTGGTGTCATTAGGGCTTGTCTTTACCTCTCCCCTCGTGGTGGTAAGGAAACGTTGACTTCTTCAGCTGTGCAAGAACTTCACTGAAAATAACTCCAAACTGCACTTTAGTGAAAAGAAATGAAAAGTTTAAAAACAAACAAATGAGAAAAACAAACAAACAAAAGAAATCCACCCCAAGCCCCCACCTTCATAAAACTGGAGAATAGGCTCCCAGGTAGACAGTTTCCCTAATCATCTTTTTGAGCAAAACTGCAAGAACACAGAAAGACATTAAATGCCGAATATGCAGATCTAAACTTAAGCAAAAGATGATAACTACGGTATCCACATTTTTCTAGAAACTAAAAGAAATATTACTTTCCTGTAAAGNCTAAAAGAAACATTACTTTCCTGTAAAGAGCAGTTCATCCTAGCTAACACCAATTAAACAAACAAAACAAAACAAACAAAAAAAAATCCCACCCAGTTCTGTCCCCTTTCCCATCAGGCAGCAATGTCCCACTTGAGGGACTCCCTCTGCACTCGTCACCTTCGATACATCCCCCACATCATGGGAAAACTGTCTGAATCTACAGAGAGCAGCTGCAACTTCCTCTGGGTACAAATGTGGCCCATCCTCGCTGCTCTAGCCTCTGTAAAGCAGTGGCTTCTGCCGAAAATCCTCCTAGAAGGCGTCCCAGGCGAAAACAGGCTGCAGTCCCTTTGGCAGTTTGTCTATTTATCTGGAAATGAGCAACAGTTTCCGGAGTCTGCCTTTCCTTTTTTCAAACCCCAGCACCACATTGTGGTTTCTACATGTTCCCCTCTTCCTTCTCCGCATGTGTTTTCTGCCAGGCTTTTAAAATTGTAGCTGGGACTCCACTGGCTGATGCATCTGCGATAATCCAGGAAAGGAATTTGAATGACAAAAAGCCAAGCTACATAAACACTTCATGGTTTTTGATTAGCTAATTGTTAAATTAGGGTGAATATGCTTACAGTGCAAAATTAAAACAATGAAGCAAGCTGTGTTTTCAATCTAATTGATTACCTTGTAACTTAATTTGTACTAAGAAGCTTGATAAATGAGATTAAATATTGCAGAGGAAAACACTGATTGCACACCAGGCATGGGAATATATTTGCGTTCTGGCAATTTGTAGTGAATGCCCGCAAAGAACAACTGAACTGATAATTTTTTTTCTTTTGGTTTTCAGAGGAAAATTTTGCTTTGTTACACATTTACAAAATGGTTTAAATTATCCTTTTTTGCCTCTCTCTTTGTTTAGCCCTGTTTTTCCCACCTTCTTTACCTGAACCCCAGTTTCCTCCTTGCTTCCTTCCCTGCCCAGCCTGTTTCCTCTTTCCTGCCCTGGCCACTTCTCTCTCCTGAGCCCTCTCACTTGTATCTCAGCTTCCTGTGAGCTTTGTGCTTTTGTCTGTCCTCCCTGTCCTACCTGACCTGCAGCGATTCCCCAAAGGAGGGCACAGTCCAAGTCTCCAAGCTGTACTTGGCCTCCTAACCTCCGGCTTTAGTTAAAAGTGATGTGTTGTTCATACCCATGAAGCAGACTACAAAAGTATATGTTTGCTTTCTCCAGGCATTTGTTCCTTTGCTGTGTTTTGCTGACCTCACCACTGTGCCGCTATTTATTTGTAAAAATTATGCATTGGGAGTGTGCGGAATTGGTTGGGTTTTGTGCTCCAGTTTATGGCACAATTTATTGCCAACCCCCCTTCAGGCTGTGAACTGCCCAGGGTTTATCTGCCTGGCACTCTGGTTCTCCTCATTTTTAAATAGAGCTACTGTTTGCTTACTCACTAACATTAACATCGGCTAATGTTTTCAAAGAAAATATGATACATATATATAATGCAAAGTGGTTACTGAACTCAATATGATGATAGAATCCATTCTGGTTTTAACTAAACTATTTTTTGTATGGGACATGGTCTGTCTCTTGTACTGAGTGCTTCACTTTATATGGGCTTTTTCTGCCTCCCTGTCTGTTGGGTACTGTTTTAAGGCTGGCTGTCTTCAATGAAGCTTTTTTTTTTTTTAATCAAGCCAAACAATTGCATTTTCAAGTAGTATAGAGTAGCATCTCTGCAGTGCATCTAAATGAGTGAGAAATGAGTCAGCAATGAGCCATCCACACACAACGCTGTGTTATTTAAACTTATCGAGTAGTAAAAGCTCACCATCTACGTATGAAAATCTGAAACAAGCAGTTACTATACATTAGGTAACCTAATACAGCAAACCACTGACAGGTGCAATGAAAATCTTAACCACTTGTGTTCAAATACATTCGTTTTCAGGAATAAAGTGTGACTGATAATCTGTGCTTAAAAATGGTTTCTGAAATAGGAACTGTGTGCTGTGGGGACTTGGAACCTGATGGGCGAGTCCACTGAGTACTGATCCTCTCTGCTCAACTGGTGTAAGGTGGCAAAAGGGCAATTAACTTCTTTCAGTTCATATATAGTTTTAAAATAGCTGTGCAGAATTAAAGTTAGCAGGGAACTATTCTATTTCACAGGAATCTATTCCTGCTGACAGTGTTACTGTCTCAAGGGAGTTTGCAAATTAAATACCACTTAGGACAGTGGTTTGTCAGGGCTTAAGGGGTGATGCTTGCAAATCGCTACTGCTGTTCCTTGCAGAGGATGGCGGTTGTGGGTACCACCCTTTTAAATCACTTTTTTTCATATATAATGTGATGAGACAGCCTGTCAGTGCAAGACAGAGCTCTGCAAGGCATTTTGCTCATCTTTGTCCACCTGATCATCAGTTTAAAAGCCTTCCTGTTCAGCCCAAGAGCAGAGATGGAAAAGATGCATTGGTCTCTATCTGAGCCTTTGCCCTTCTTACCGTGGAGCAGATTCACAGTGCAGAACCTCTCCCCTGTCAGCCCAGCTGTGATCAGGTGGAGCTTGGTTTCCACCTTCCTTTTAATTTGTTCGGTCCAACGTGTATTCGACTTGGAATCTCTGTGTCAGACTACTCCTGAACCTGAGCAGATTACATGTGCAGTCTGTGTGTATTTAATGTGTGCAGGCTGCGTGCACGCAGTAGGGGGATTTGGTGGAGGGTGTAATACAGCTCTGTGTTAATTTGTGAATACAGAAGTGCAGTCGCATAATTCCTCTGATGGAAATTTATGGGTAAAAAAAGTGGTGTCATGATTTGCAGACCTCGATAGCAGTCTGCCTCAGGGGGACGGTCTATATGAGGAGATTTAGGTTCTGTCCTATAGGCAAGTGCATTTGTTTCCTTCCTTCTCTCTGCTGTCACTGTAAATAGATTGTAAATTACAATAGTGATTTTCATGGTGATGGCAATATTAGTTAAATTCATCTGTGAATGAAGTTCTCTAGCAGCATGTTGCATGTATTGCAGTATATATCCTGCCTGTTACACCCGTGTCTGGTTCGGGTAGACATCATTTTTTCATTTCTCCATGAAGCTTTAAAAAGGGGGGAGAGGGGTAAGGCAGGAGGAGAGAGAGAGACATACACGTGGTTGCAGTACAACGTGGCCAGTGCCTGGTGTGAGGCTGCTGTTTTGCGAGATTGGTTTCTGACAGTTCAGCTTTGATGCTGACAACGTTACCGGTTTTATTACAGAAATTAGGCATCACAGGTTAAGTATCATCTTTTCCAAGTGTCACCTCTCCATTTACTCCAACCTCTGCAAACCTACTCCCATGCTTGTTGGGTCTAATTTGATACTAAACAATACCGACTTCACTGTCTTCATGTTAAAAGGGTCTTATTTGGACGTGTCTTCATTGCATTTCTCTATATTCAACAGAGAACACTCTTCCCTGGTCCCTTCTCTGAAATATCACTGTTTTTTGCAGTCCCTGGAGGTGAAGAGCATTCATCTTTGGACATGGGAGCGAGATACAGGCAGACTACCGAAACGAGCCTGTTCTTCCTTCTCCACGTGGGCAGCTCGCCCCTGGGCTCTCCACGTCACAGCGCCCGAGCTGTGGCTGCTTGGTCCCCAGAGACTTGGTGCTTGTAGCAATGCCTCCGCCATGAGGAATAAACGAAATATGTCAGTAGTCCATGCTCACATCTCTACGGGCAAAAACTAGAGGGGGCGGCAAAGCCTTTTTTGGGTTAGGGAGTACTGGGGCAGCATCTAGGCTGGGCGGCAGCGCTGTGTGTGCTCCTGTTGTCCCAAATCTGGGTTCTTTACCTGGTGTGCAAGCCAATAACATGCAGAGCAGAGGTATTTCCAAGTTTATTCCATTAACGTGCAGAAATGGGGTGCTCGTCCCAAAACAGGAGCACACCTTAGTTTCAAAACTCTCCACTTTTATACGTTGATTATTACACATTCAAACAATTAATACATATTCATTGTTATTCTCTTTAATGATTCGTTGAGATTTCTTCACTTCCTCTGTAAATTAGTGTGCAGACTCTGTCGTCTTCTTCCATCGTTCTCTTTTGAGTAGGTGCTATCATTTGGGTAGGTGGTCAATGAGTCAGTGGCCGCCATCTCCACCTGCTGAAATTACCTTTTACCTACTTCTCCTCTGATCTTGGCAGTTCTGAGTGGTTTTCTCAAGTTTGATGCCCAGGCCTACAGTTCATCACTCTCTTGACAGGAATACCCTGCTTATCAACAATGCTACATTGTCTGGTGGTTAGTTCCTTAATTGAATCGTAGATAAATCATGTCTAGTTACTATTTCTCTATTTTAATATTAGGTAAATAATTAAACAGGGTTGGGGCAGTAATGAGGACTTGAGCAGCAGCAGGTTTCCTTAGTTGCTTCAATTACACTTTACATTTAATTTTCCTAGTTAATGTCAATTTTACTACAACACTCCCAGGTGCCAGGAGGCTCAGGGCTCGTCCCCCCTCCCCGAGGCAGGGACCAACCAGGAGGGCTTCATCTCCTCTGGCATCTGCTCCACAAGGACACAGGTGGTGGTGGTTTAGCTGAAAAGCCCATGAGTAAGGGCTGGCAACAAGCAGGCGTCTGCTCAAGTGAGTACAGCTTTCCTCGCGGCTCCGGCTGCGCCAGGGCTGAGGTGTGAATAAGGCAGCAGCTGATGGCAGGGCCAGGAGAGGCACCCACATGGCGTTTTGGCAACCCAAGGGGAGATGTTGTGGCCACTGGGGAGGGCTTTTACCCCCTCTTAGAATCACTTCGAGTGACCAAAGAGTGAGGAGGAGTAATTTGAAATGTGATCTCTGCTGTTGGGGGGTGGGTGGGATGGGTTATTGCAATAGTGAAGCATTATTTTGGGAAAATTCTATGTGGCCCAGTAAAGAAAAAGCTTTAAATGATTTAGCTGCTTAATCCTGCTTATCTGCTGTTAGATCTTCACAAAATCTCCTGGAGAGATTCAGAGCAGCATCCAAAAGCACTGACTTCGCCCAGTGCACCAGCAGCTCCTCTTCCCTAGCTTAGAGGCTGGGAAAGAGGGAGCGCGCAGCGCCCTGCATGTGTAATTGCTCCAGCTGATGAGCAGCAGCCTTTTTTTCATAAATGGTCAATGATCTTTACGTTTGTATGCTGAAAATGTTCAAACAGTTCTGATTAATAATCTGGAGAATGATCTGTGCCTTCTCCCAGATGGAGTACAGGGTTGGAATTAACTGAAAATGGTTCAATGATGGTGTGTTACTTGTAATTATTCTGTGGGTTTCATTCTGTGTTCACCTTCAGTGAGACATATTCCCTCAAAGGATGCTTGTAGCAATTCTTAAATCTTCCAGCAACTGCAGAAATGCAGGTGGAGAGTGATCAAAGCTTTGTCTAGAATTCAGAAAATATCCTATAAATTGGAGCAGAAAAATACGATACGGATAACAGTTGATCTAAAACTTAACTTTCCAATGTATTATTGGCATTCTATCATGTGAAATCTAAGCGTGGTACTAACTTGCAATATTTGGAAGGTCTCCAGAGCTAGGTAACTAAAGTCACTTTTATATCTGCTATCCTCTGTTCCAGGGGTGTTTTTTCTGCTGCATTTCTACTTGTTGAGATTATTAAAATGTAGGGGTTTATTTCCCCCCTCTCAGTCATCTAATGAGGCGTTGGATGTTGCTTGTGAAAAAAAAAAAAAAAAAAGNAAAAGAAAGTGGAGACTTATTAAACTTACAGGCCGTATATTTTTAAGACCTCTGAGGAGGTGCAAAGACACTTACGTCAGTAATGTATTCCTCTGAGAAGGTATCAGCATTTGCTGTGCAGACACCTATTGGGCTGTTTTGTTTAGTTATTAGAGTCTTGAGGCTACGTTGCTTTAAAAATAAATTTCTTGTGATATGGGACAGTGAGGTGCTGAACCATAACTGCATGCAGACATGTTTATTTCTTCCTTTGTACTTGTTTTTTTGATGCTATTTGGGAGGTAGGAAGGGATTTCAATTTGACCATAAAAACTATAGTTCCTGTGACTTTTTTCCCTTTTTACCTGGGCGGTTAGCCAAAATTTGGTTTTCGGTTGCCTCACTGGAGGAATTGGAGGAGATAGTTAGGTACATGTATGCAAAGTTTTCCTCTCTGGAAGCAGAAGGGTTTGGTTAGCAGGGGTCACATTCCTGCACTTCTCTTGGGTCAGGTTGCCCTCCCTGCGCGTCCCCGACTGCTTGCTGGACATGTCAGGACCCAAGTCCAGCTCTGGGCAAGGGTTTCCTCCTCCAAGCATGCATCTGCCTACGTGTCACCAGCTGAAACTCCTTGCCCAAACAGTTCAGATCCCAGTTCCTATTTGTATGTGCTCCTGTTTGGGGTGCACACAGAAATAGATGGGTTTGGGATCTGGAGAGTGCTGTCCTCACCAGTACCACCTGTGTGGAGGGGCTCACCAAGCACATACTTCTGTCTTTGATGTGGGCATCTCTAGGTTTCCCTCTGTATAGATCTATCAAAGGCAGAGAACCCAAATCCCCAGGTGCTCTGCCTGTTGATCACAGCTCCTGTAGAAAAAGCCATCTCACAGCAGTTGTTCTGCCGTGGTGCCTGGCATGGACACTTCAGTCTGGAGTAGAGGGGCCAGGATGGAGACAGGTTTTGGAGGGTGCCTTTTGACTCAAGTACTGACGTTGGGGAGAGTGGGAGAGTGGGGTGCTGTTTTCTTGGTGTGTTTTCTTTCTTTTTCTTTCCTTTTTCTTCCTTCCAGATTTAGGTTATCCCTTCAAATTCTGCTAGGCAGTTTCCTCCTGTAGGTAAAGCCTTACTCATACATCCCACCAGGCACCGGAGCCGGAGCGCTGCCCTGGGCAGGCTTTGTGTTCTGCTTCGCCTTGATTTTGCTCTTTAACTTCCAAGTGCAGGAGAGAGGCAGAACAGATGACTTCATGAAGCAACTGAAAGGCTATACGTAAAGGCTTTTTTTTTTACTGTATTTGAAAGAAATTTTTAATTTTAATAAACACAACCACAGTAATTAAGTAATATCATTCTGCAGGTGTAGCCTTCATGCACATTAAGATACTTATTTTTAATGCTTGATAGGTTGCTTTATACAGTGTTATTTCAGCTTTCTTTTATAAATAATATATTAACTTACTTATTCTCTGCACCAGCTGAGCACTTTTGTTTTCAAGGCTTTGACAGAAGGCTATGGTATGATTAGAAACCTTACAGTCAGACTAGAAATTCCTCAGGACACAGTTATCCTGTTTTGTGTTTTGTTATATTATCTGGCGTAAAGGAGTTTGGACACTTGGGAGCTTTAGGGTTGCTCAGTTTCAAACCTGGTTACCAAGCGGCTGCTTTCAGGTCTCGGCTTCAGATGAGGAAAAAAAAATCAACTGGACGTGTATGAACACGTAGCAAAAAAATACAGGCTTTCTGTAGTATTTAGAAACCCAATGCAAAAAAAGATATGGTGAAGATAGCACCATGATTAATCCCAGGAAGTCAATATTGTTTATAACCTTTAGACATAGGTGCCCCCAGTATCACAGTAGTTACTATTGCAATGACGAGGTTCTCTGAAATAATTCCTGGAAGTACCACAGAAAGTGGAAAAAGGGGAAGTACCACCTCTCACAAAAGAGGAAAATTTTAGAAGCTGTTACTTAAAATACATCATTGTATTTTGTTTTTTCATACAGACACCTTTTTTACCAAACTTCAGCAAATGCAGCAAAACCGGTGTTGTTGGGTAATCAAGTACAACGATTTTCCTAGCGGTGGCATTAGTGATCTGCATTTTGGGTAACACAGAAGCTGTCACTGGAGACCCCAGCAGGCAGTGGTCACATTTCCATCGGGGCTGTCATCCCTTGGGTGCGCGGTGGCCTGTCACCCGCCAGGCGCTTTCCCACGGGGAGGTCAGGTACCATGAACATCCAAGTTTATGCTTGCGCTTCTCATGCTGCAGACCTGTCGGCTGTCCTCTGGCTCCCAACCCAGCCTTTCCCTCCCAGTATTTCCCACTCACGTGTGTCTTCCCTCTCTCTGACTTCCCAGCCGCTGGGCCAGTCGCAGCACGACCACGCAGCGGAGGAAAGACCGCCTGCGGCAGCACTCGGAGCACATCGGGCTGGACAACGATTTGAGGGAGGTAGGTGGCATCATCTGCAGACGGCACGAGCTTGTGATCCAGGAGATGCGATTTAGACAAAGGATGCGTTGTTACTTCAGGCAGTTTTGTTGCTACCGTGGGGTTTGCGTGGAGCTCTGCAGCCATTTCATTTAGACGTTGCTTGTCACAGATGCCTGCATACGTTGTACAACTTCAAAGTACTCAACAAAAATAAAATGCCTTTATTACTTTGGAATAAGATAGCCCCTTTGGCATCAGGAAAAGGGCTTATTCGCTGATATAGACCCCAGTCGCGTAACTGCCTGTAGAGAGAAGAGCCCTGGTGCCTGCCCGGGGGCAGCTGCCGAGCTCTGGCCAGGGTGAAGGTCTCTGCAGAAGTCAAGTCCTTGAATAAATGTCAGCGCTGTAGAGGTGGATGAGGCAGGACTTTTTTTCTTTTTTTAAAGTTTTTTTTTTCGTTCTCTCTCACATAGATTCTGACATGAGTAAGCCTATTTGAAAGGTTAAGACTTTGGGGCCTTTTTATGCCTAGAGCTCGGAAACTCCCATGCATCTTGTAAATGTCAGTCACATACATGCATTTCTTTCCCATCTTTTCAGTTTCTTGTCCTCCGTTAAATATATACTGCCATATTTTTCCATTGATGTCCATGTGCTTCTTTTGTATGTCACTAGCACAAATAAAACATTCATGCTGTTTTGTGGTAAACCTTGCTGATTAATGTTGGCCAGCCCTGGCATTTGCACTCCGAAAGAACCCGAACCGATGAGTGGACTCTTGAACTGCAGCTTTGAACGAGGTTTCATGGAAACACAGCAAAACAGCACTTGTACATGTTTGTTGCTATTTTTGCTGACGTGGCTTTGCAAGTATATTTTAAACGTTGCCTCATGTGTATATCTCAGCAGAGCCTTTTCAATACTTTGTCATGTATTTACTTTCTTCTTTTTTTGGCTGTGGATCATATGCATGCTTCTTTTGCTTTGTCTCCTCTTTCTTTCTGGCTGTTCTGCCATTGGGGCATCTGCCTCCTCTTAGCCATCGGAGGAGCTTTTGCTTCGTCAGAACTCAATGGCCTTCTGGGAGTGGGATCAGGGACCACCCCCTCCTGCACGGCCTCCTAAAAAATCCTTCTCTGAATGCTGCCTGGTATGTTTTAGTTTTTCTTGTTGAAAGCTGCTTTCGAGGTGTTGTTAGCGTGAGGAAGCGCTCTCTTCGCTGCATCTCAAACCTCTCCCTATCTTGTAGAGTATGAGCACGTCCCTGTAGCGCTTGGAAGTGTGGTTATAATCGGAAAAGTAGCTGGAAATCCGCTCTAGGCTTCCACGCCAGCTCCCTGGCAAATACGACAGCTTCAAGGCTGAAGGACAATAATTTTGTTTTGCTTCGTTTTTCCTCACGTTGCTCGGCTAGCAATTCAGCTTAGGGTGTCAAATCCAAAAAGCATTGCTTTCTGACTGCTGGGTCGTCACACGCCAGTGGGGAGGAGGGTGGTGGTGTGTGGATGCGGATGAACAGGCGAAGGGCAATCAATTGGATCTTTCATCCCACCCTTATTCGTCTCTTGAACTTACAAGGCTTAATCATTTTTTATTTTTTATTTTAGTATAATAACAAGACATACAATGAATAAAGTAAGGTTATCCTTATTTTGTACTCTTCAGACTATAACCGCACTTTGCATTTTATTTATCCCTTTACATTTAACAAGAAATATTAGATTTCCTAATTATATATTCCCTGTATTATTTTTTCACTGTTTATGTTGCTAATTTTTGCACTGAGTTACATAGAAGTCACTTGTGAGATTGCTTGCTGAACAACACGCTTTCATCATCTCTGATTTTATTTTTTTTTATTCCCACATGTAGTTTTTCAACTATTTTAAAGTCCTTACAGTATCAGTGAAGCTGTAATTACCTAGCTGAGTGCTTTTGTTGAACACAACTTTCCATGGCAGAACCCAACATTCTTGTCTGACCTGTGTGACTGATGTTAAGTGGTTCATGTCCAAATTTCGTATTGAAAAAATCCAAATGTGTCAGAAAAACTGTACTCCCCCACTACAAAAAAAAAAAAAAAAAAAAAAAAAAAAAAAAAAAATGGGAAGNAGTGAGCCATTTCAATTAAATTCAATGTGTTTGGATTTTGCTTTTGCTAAATAAATTATTTTCTCCCCAGATAGAAAGCTCTGAGAACGCAGCAGCCATAGTGTCCTCTCAGTTCCCCAGAAAACCCAGCCAGCCGCAGCACTGAGTCACGGGAGGAGTGTGGTCTGCTCCTCTTGGGGGAAGAGCAGTCGTTGTCACATACCATCCCCCAAAGAGGCAGCATTAACTGGATAAAGACACGCTATGGAAATGGAGCATTCCCACACCAGGCTATGAGCACTGCGCTTCAAGACTGTTTTATTTGGCAACATTCTATCATGTCGCTCTCTTTAACAAAAACTTTACGAATAATGCTTAGGCAACTTTTTGATAGGCTTCATATTTGCACACCAAAATATGAATGTGGCCAACTTCTTAGCTTTGCTCAGCGTGTGGCCCTCTCACTGGTGTTGGGGGCAAATGACACTTTGATGATTGGTTTGGAGTTTTTTGCTTGACAAAAAAACCCAAACAATAGAAAAAGCCCTGAACAACAAGGCAATGCAGCAGGAAGGCTTAAAATTCTTCTACTATAGCTTGGATCCTTTTTTAAAGAGCATGCCAATTTTTGTCCATACTTCTCAATTACTGCTCCACATTAAAAACATGAATGATCCTAAATGTCAGTTTCATTTAAAATAAGCTTCACTTGTAATTAAGAAGTTAACTGAGAACAAAATCAAGTCTGATTTTTTTCCCCCCCCCCTCCCCCACGTAAACTCTCCAAATGAAAAGGAATGGATGAAATCTTTCTCCTTTACTAGGTGTATTTGTTTTTCTTCTGATTTCTTTTCAAAGGATTTTTCCATTCATGTACAGTCTGCAACAAATTAGACAAATGTCTTTTAGGTTTTTTTTTTTTACTTTTTAAAGTGAAAATCAAATAACAATGGAAGGAAATTAAATATTTTTATTTTATCGCTGAATGAAGGTATCACACGTTAATGCACTTGGTGTGGCTAACTTTGTGCTAGTGGTTAACAGCACAGTTCACTAGCTAACGTTGACTGTTCGGTTCCACGCAGGAAAATATCTTGTTTGTTCTGTTGTCAGAAGGGAGCATTCCACTTCTCCAGCCCGACACCTAAGCATCAGACAAATCATGATGTTGTTCCTAGATTAACACTAGTTCATTCCTTTTCACCAGAATTTGCTTGCCTAGGATTAGGATGAGGAGAATCCCTCTGACTTGTAATATCTAAAATAATTCTGTTTATTTTTAGAAATACATGCAGGAGGCGAGGAGTTTAGGAAAAAATTTAAGGCAGCCCAAACTCTCAGACCTCTCTCCAGCTGTGATTGCGCAGACCAACTGGAAATTTGTGGAAGGGTTACTGAAGGAATGTCGCATGAAGGTAGGTCCTCCCCCTTCCTGCTGCCTGCTCTCCCTCTGCTTACACTGAGCCTAAGTAGCATCTGCAGATGGTGTCCTCAAAGTCCTTCACAGCCGGAATGCTGTTGGTGTACCCGGCTATTGCAGGGTGGATGCCCCTTTTAGTGTTGTATTATTTCAACTGCTAGGAAAGAAAGGAACGTATCATCCCTCTTCTGTTTATGCAGTCAAAGTTGGTGAAATGAGCAAAAAGGACAGGAAGGAGAATCAGCATGATCAGATATCTGAGGGAGGATTTCCTTTAATTGTTCATCCGTAAGTGCAGCCTAAACATAACAGGCTCAAGACCCTCAGTCAAAAAAGGCAGCGTTCAGCCCATGCAACTGTTGTGCGTGTTGCTTATGCAGAGCAAATGAAGTATAGCAGTTTCTAATATTGAAGAAGCTTTTATAGCCACAGAAATATAATTTCTTTGTGTTGGTTGCAGCTGGTGGTATACTGTATTACCTAATTTTTAAACTTTAATAGCTGTAACAAGAAGGAAAACAGATACTGAGTAAGACCGAAAATGTATCTAGCTCTGTACTCTGTTTTTGATACCGGTCAGTAATAGAGCAACAGTGTAGGAATAGGGCAACAGATAAAAGGTACAGAAATAGGACAGTATGGAGTAATCATGCAAACTTTTTTTTTAATTATTAGTTTTAATTTACAGTCTCTGTAAAGATATTTGAAGTTTCTCTGGTCAGGCCATTAGCGATGGTCTCAAGATTAAGCATGTTTAATCCAGCTCGAAATTCTGTCCCTTGTTGGATAACATTCTTAGAAACCTGTGGGGATATTTTTTTGTTTTAAAAGACTAAACGCATGTTGGTAGAGAAGATGGGCCATGAAGCAGTCGAACTGGGACATGGAGAAGCCAACATAACGGGTCTGGAGGAAAATACGTTGATTGCTAGTCTCTGTGATCTGCTAGAAAGAATCTGGAGCCATGGTCTGCAAGTCAAGCAGGTTGGTAACTAGAAGCTCAATACTTTGTGCGTACAGTACTCTAACAAATACTGAATGCCATCTCTACCTTTTAAGTGGCAACTCAGTGGTGTCACCCCAACGTTAAGTGGGAGATATCTTTGGGAGCAGAGTCCTCAGTTCATATCTTGTGAGGTCTTGGGGTGTTTTTGTGGGGTTCGTTTCCTTGTTTGTTGCAGTTTTTTTGAAAGGTATCTCTGGAAATTGCAATGATGTTGTCAAATAGGTGTTTGGTTTCTTCTCTTTCAACCTTCAGAAGGGAAACCCGGAGAGAGGACAAAGAAACAAGGTGGGTGGTGTGACTGCTAGACCAGTGGGATGGTCCTTGTGTCTTCCTGAGGTCTCATGGAGAAGGATTGATTCTCACTACTGAACATTTGGCCAACTGAAGAGCGATCCCCTTATTTTACTGTGTTTGTTGGCCTCTTTTCTTTTGCTTAATTTATTTGAAGTTACATACTACATGTTCAATTTTCAGGGGAAATCTGCTTTGTGGTCCCATTTACTTCAGTACCAGGAGAGAGAAGAGAAGCAAGAGCATAGTGCAGAGTCCCCAGGTGAGTACTCAGCACTTGACTCCAGCAAGGGTCCACCACAGTGAATAAACTTGGGCCTGGGAGGAATAGTGCAGCCACACGAAACCCATGCGGGATTTTCAGTGTATTTGCTTGCTAATATCACATTTACGTTTTGAGTCATTGCATAATCATTATGAAGATGCCTTGACGTCTGGACAAAATAGATGGACATTGTTGGAGGCAAATGAACGTACTTATTATCGCTGTTTGGAAAATCACTCCATGTCTGTTCTCTGCCTTCATTCCCTTTTAATCAGCACTGAGTGAGGTGAGAAAGGCAGTGCTTCTGCAAGAGGTGATTTCTGAAGGAGCTGCTGGTGTGGAGCTGTGGCTAAGACAGCTGACATTTTTCTTTCAGTGAGAATAATCTGTCTCTCAGATCCCAATGTGAATAACTCCATGTTCAATAAAACTTTATACTAGTGGATGGGACAGTTCAGAAGTTGTGTAATTAATCTATCCATCAGTCTAGGTGCTCAGATTATGCTTTGGCTTGGCCCTTTACAATCACTAAATTACTTCTGTGTTCTGAGAGAGGTTGGGTTTCTGATGACCTTGAGACCTTTCTTTCCACAAGCTGCTGCTGGGTATTGCAGTAAAAGTCTCTGAACTTTAGTGGGTCACCTTCCAAGGACTCTCCAATCGTCCAGATCCTGCAGATGGGAACTCTTATGATGAGTCCTCAGAGACACATCTATGGATGAACTAGTCTTGCTCATGAAAAGACTTTGTAATAAGCTTCGATGAGTAATGCGCTAAGCAACCTGGCTGGCAGGCACAAATTCCTGAGAGCAAAATGTGTCACCACAAAGCAGTTTGATCAGAGTAGCGGAGTACAGAAATGCGTGGCATTCTTGGCATCAGATATGCTACTGTAGCTTAATTTTCTCTCATCCTTCTCAGTTGTGAGCTTTCCATAAAAACATATTACTGATAAAACTCATCACCGTACAGATTTATGTTAATGTATTTCACATACGAAAAAGGAAGCTGTTAAATGTCTGAGTTCAGTGCTGGATTAAGGAAGGAATAGGTAATTTATTAAGCATTTTTCATTCTGTCTGCTTCTACGTTTCCAGGATAGAGTTAATGATAATGCACAGAAACATTACAGTTACCAGCCACTTAAGATTGTTTTCAGCTGTACGTAAAACAAATGCATTGCAGACCATACTGTAATTTTCTATTAACTTCATACATTTTCTCCATTGTAGTTGCTGTTGGAACAGAAAGACGGAAGTCTGATACAGGAATTACTCTGCCTACTTTGAGGGTTTCCCTGATACAAGATATGAGGTACACAGTTTCCTAAAGCATTAATTGTGGTTTTAATTGTGTGGCATAAGGTAAAGATCCTCACTGGCTTTGGGTTTACGAACCTTCTCCTTAGCTCACGTTCAAACGTACAAAGTGCTGCCTTTTTATTTCCCAAAACTTTTTTGCATGTTTACTTGATTTATTTTAGCTAAAAGACAACGAAAACCACAGAAGTTTTACTGGGGTTTTTCTTTTCCCAGGCGGGTTCTTCTAGCAATAAAGCCAACTTCTACAAAGAACAGCAGATATGTTGAATTCCTTGGTACTTGGAGTTTGGGTTTTTTTGTTTGTTTTAAAGTACTGACCAAGCAAGCACAGTTGATAGACAAAGCAAAGGGACATAAAAACCTGCTCGCAATGCCTGAGCAATATACTTCTTTTCAAGTGAAGTGCTTCTTTTCAATTAGCATTTTATGTCAAATAGTAATAAATGTACAAACTTAGAAATGTAGTTAAACCTAGTATTCGGGTGAGTTCAAGGCTGGGATGTGAAGTAAGGGCAGGTGCTCTGTCGGAGACCGCAGCCTGGCTCTGGAGAGCTTTTTAAAGCAGTGTCGGTCAGAAAGCAGAAGGATTAGAGAGTAAGGAGAGGTGGATGATGATGTGCTGATGTGACAGCACCAGGCAGTTATTCTTCAGGGCATCTCCTTGATCGAGCCACTGCTAGGTCAGGCCACTGTTTTTACACTTCGCTTGCCATGGCTAAGCATCACGGTGGGATAAAAGTGCCATGAAAAGAGGGGAGGAGTAATGCAATAATGCTCATCTGCAGAGACCTGCTAGCAATTGCTAGCAATTTAATGCGTGAGGCAACGTGAGTATTATTTCTTGTAATACCATGTCCTTCTTCCCCATAAAAATATGGTAAAAAAATCATGTGGTCGAAATAAGATTAATTGTACTTAGTTCACAAAAACATGTTTACAGTGATGTGATTTTTACTGTGTGTTTTATTACAGTTATTTTTTTTCTGATGTGAGATCACACAGATTAGTCAGACTTTTCTGCAAGAAAATGACTGTATTTCACACCTGCAGTGTGCAACGTTTTTGTTGGATGCTACGTAGTTTGAGTCTCGTGCTCTGAGTTTGAAGAATGTGACATCCCACATAAGGCTAAAACAACACGTGAAAGAGGGAGGGAGAATGTATACAGTGTAATTAGGAGTATAATGCCAAGAGGTCATTTTGAACACGTGTCTGTCATTTTAGCATCCGTCTCATGGGACGTGGCAGCTATTTACTTAATTCAGCCCTGTGAGGCTGACGGGCATGTAGAGGGTCAGCCTGAGGAAAGGATGAAGGAGGATCTGGAGCGGAAATTCACATGCTGGGGGGGGGGATTGCTGACAGAGGAGGCCGTGTGCGCTCTCTGCTGCGTGCATGCGTTTCGTCTTCCACGTACTTTCACTTGAGTAATGGCAGCCCAGCACGGATCTGAGCTCTCTTGCTTGAATCACAAGAGTGTTTCTGCTGCTTTTCAGAGGAAAAAAGCGCAGAAGCAGAACACTTTTTGTAGTATCCTGGGTATTTGTGATTGTCCACAAACACGTCTGGTCATGGAAAATGCTGGGCAGATGGCGAGTTGAATTTGTCATCCGTAATCTCGTGGCGTACTTTCTCCTGCTTGGAAGGAATGCTGCTTACTATTTGTTTGTACACACAGATTTATACTGAAGTTAGAAGGACGGGTAATTGTTAAATTGCCGGGGTTGCAGTGCTAACTGAACTAATGGCTAGGGGATTAAGCATTGCCTTAAGCACAGCTTGTTTTTGATGGCTCATGCAAGGTTATGTAAACAACTTAAAAAGCAGGGCTGAATCACAGTCACGCTCTGAATGTGCGATGAGCCTGTGCTGCAGGTAAGGCGGTGTGTCCTCTGCCTCCCTCGCAAAGCCAGGCATCTTAGATGTGGTAAGGAAGATGCTCAACATGTTTATTTTGGGTCTCTGCACAAGTGTGTTTGGGGTATGCCCTTCAGCCTTTCCCCCAGGTGAGGATCTACAGCATCTCTCCCACCCCTCTTCCAGCTCCCCAGCAGATTCCTGCTGCAGCCTGCCTCCTGGATGGCTTCACCCCTCGGGCACATCACTGTGTGTCCAGCTGGACCAGTCAGCACCAAGGCAACTCCCCGAAACCTTTGGGTTCAAGTTTTGGGTCCTTCCCCTTCAGGCAAGCTCTTCCTTGCTACCAGCGCTTGCTTTCGTGCCCGTGTTGTGCCTCCCCTCCCACGGGCAGCTTGCAGCAGAAGATACAAGCCCCAGGCGCTGGGCCCACAGCAGTGATGCTTCACCTGCTGCAGTCAAAAGAAGCTGGTTTAGCAAAGACCCACTACCTACGCAGGGCAAGCTAGTGCGGCTCGTTTCTGACCGCGTTGGGATGGGGAGCAGTCACCATCCTCAGGGGCATGGCGATACTGAGCAGCTGTAACCTCTTCAGTACAGCTATTTGCAGAGGGTATGTCTCGTCATACCCTAGGCTTCCATTTGACAGGGAAAATAGATTTTTCTGTATTACTAATGGGATTAAAAGCAAGTCCCAACCTAGGGGTTGCATTGAAACTGCTGTTCAGTACCCTGACAAGAAGAGTTTGCTGTGTGGTAGTGAGCATACGGTGCTTACACTTAGGTCACCGATAAAAATAGAGCTGTTCTGACTCTCGCAACTGAGAGCGAAATAAATTTGAGTTCCTGAATGCTCTGTTCTGTTACACTCTGCTTTTGCTGACAGCGAGACTGATTACTGAATCTTTTTAATGTTTCTGGCAAGCTGCATGGTTGCAGATCCTTATTTTTCCCAAATGCACAATTAATGCCAATCTGATCTGAACCAGAAGCAGGTAATGAAGAGGTACAGAGCATGCATGGAATAAGGTTGAGTCCATCTGTACTTGAATCTTCTCACAGCAAAATAACATATTCTACTCAGTGTTTCATATTAGATGTAATTCCAGCCAAGCACTGGGGGGGGGGGGGGGGGGGGGGNGGAGCAAGATGATAGTCTGTGCTTTGATCTTCCCATTTCAAAAGACTTGAAATGTCTGAGGAGAGCGTCTCAACATGATGTAGTTGAGTGTTATGCACCTCCCGTTTCTCAAGGACTCCGGATCACGTGCCCAGCTGTCTGGGCTGGAAGGTCGAACGCTGGCTGCCACGCTCCGAGCCAGGAAGGGCTTTCCAGTGGCAGGAGCAAGGCTCCGGGCAGTGATTCAGCTGGTAGGCATCCCTGCTGACAGAGGGAGGCTGCTGAGCTTGCTTATAAAAGGCAAGGACTTGGATGTGAGTGTAATGTGCCCTCCTGGGTTTGTTTCACAGCTCACTGTGAGTTAGCGCTTCTCACCGGGTCCATCAGAGAACTATCCATGTGACATTTTAGGAAACAGGAGGAAAGTCTCTTTTTAAAACAATATCTTTTTTCTTTTTTTTTTTTTTTTTTTTTAANTTTTTTTTCTTTTAAAGGGGTTTTAGTAACCTAGGTTTTGCCACTGGCAAGCTACCATTACTCCTATTGATTGTTTCTTCCTGACGGGGCTTCAGATATGTACATACAGCACAGAGCTGTGTGATACAGACCCCTCAGCTTGGATTGCAAAGGTAGATCTGTATTTTGAGAAATCAGGTAGGTTAGTCTGGCGGAGAACACTGCTGCTGAGCTACGTCTGGTATCCACCTCATTTGTTCAGAGCGAACATGTATTTCTGGACAGCACAAAGTTGCGCTTTGCAAATTTGCCCTTAAGGTCCTCGTCCTGTGATGTTAGGAGCTCTATGAGCAAGAGAGTATTTTTCCTCAAATAATGCAGGGTCTAAATATAACGCAAAAGCACACGCTTGGGTACAACAGATGGGGGAAAGCACGAGACAGTGAGACTATACTAGTCACCATAAAAAGCATCAGTCACAGCATGACTATGTTGGATTTTCTTTGGAGTAAATATTGCCGCATTCCCTAACACTCAGCAATGCACAGAGGGCCTTCAAGAAAGACGCAGGAGTTGGAAAGTAAATCGCAACAGAGATCAGTTCAGACTCAGCTGATGATGTTTGGAGGCCTGAATTGCCTGTGCACTTAACATGCAAGCTGTGTGAAAATTAAGAAATTGCAGCCTTTTCTTTCCCCTGCTGGAAACTGTTACTCATTTTTCTTGTTGTTTGTTTAACCAAGTGGGGGGGTTTTGGAAGCAGCTTTACCCTGCCATGGCAGTTCTCTTCCTCTTCTAAAGCTCCCTGTGCTCTAAAACTAGAGTTTCTGGCATTCTCCAAAATGAAATATGGGAAGTTTAAAAAAAAAAAAAGAAAAGCAAAACCATAGAAGAAAGCCCCTGCAGAACAGTTCTGCTTTCCTACAGACCAAGCATGTGGTGGAGGGCTGTTCAGATTATGGCTTACACGAGGTCCTCATATCCCTGAAAATGTGATTCTGCTTGTGACTGCCTGTCACTGTTTTTCCCCAACAGTCCTCTTTTTCTCAGATTTCCCATTGTTGCTGCCATCAAGGGGTTTGTTAGAGCCTTCGGAGTAGATTGTGGTTTGGAGAAAGTCTTAAGATGTGTACTTGTCCTCTGCCCTCGTAGACATACCCGTTTGTGTCAGCAGCCTGAGGGAGTGACAGTGATATAACCGGGTCTCGCAAGGTGGCTGCTTTTTTTTGTGTGTTAGCAGTGTCCATGAGCGACACCTACCTCGGGCAATGCAGGGATGAGCAGGTCTACCCCTGCTCGCCGTGGCCAAGCAAATGCCAGGGCACAGAGCAGCTGATACGGGCTGTAATGTGTCTGCGTTGCAACCTGATGTTGCCGGGAAGGGCTGCCCCATGTCCCCGGGCCAGGCTGGGGCTGCCGGGGGTCTCGGTGCCACGGTGCAGGGCTCTGCAGGGCCATGCTGGAGGTCTCTTTCTCTAGAAATGATGTCAGGAGACGTTTTCCAATTCAGCTGCTGCATCACGCTGGATATTGCCATTTGAAGAATGTAGACTTTTTATGATTCATCTATTATTATTTTTTTTTTCCCACCCATTTCAGGCATGTTCAGAACATGAGTGAGATAAAGACTGATGTGGGGCGAGCCCGAGCCTGGATAAGGCTTTCTCTGGAGAAGAAGCTTTTGTCTCAGCACCTGAAGCAGCTGCTTTCCAACCAGGCACTTGCCAAGTAAGCTGGCTATTTTTCTCAAAGCTTCACTTTCACG
Source organism: Himantopus leucocephalus (assembly GCA_003993805.1). Classification (NCBI taxonomy): domain Eukaryota; kingdom Metazoa; phylum Chordata; class Aves; order Charadriiformes; family Recurvirostridae; genus Himantopus; species Himantopus leucocephalus. Next base: position 73,380,333 of record RSEF01000001.1, on the reverse strand, counting down.
TCTTCCTCGGTGGTGTGTCAAGGTGCTGCGCAGGCTCTGGGCGCAGCCAGGTGCCCTCTTTGGGCACTGTGGATTCCAGCTAGAAGAGATTGAAGGCCAGAGGGTAGCTGGGGGAGGAGGTACTGCCCACCCAGCAGGGCAGGACTCTGCTCATCCGCCTGGAAAAACAAATCACAATTTTCAGGAAGGAGGCGGTAGGTTTTGGTCAGGTCAGTGCGTTGATCCAAGCCGCTTTGTGGCCCTACAGTCACATCTTGTCTCCCAATGAGCTGGGTTAGAGGCCTGTCCTCCCAGACACTTAGCAGCTCCCCCAGCTTTGCCTCCTTTTGCAAGCGCAGGCACTTAAGGATCTGCCTGTGTAGGTGTTCCCTGACTTCATTTCCTCAAAGCAATGCATTTAGAAAAAAAACCAAAACCCAAACCTTACGAAAACATCTTAGCTATTGCATGCGGTTCTTGGCAGAACTGGCTCTGTGATGTTACACACATGATTATGCCAGAAGCTACCAAATACTCAAATCTGCTAACGGGAAGAAAGTGGAGTCGCTGGAGACAGTCACCTCTTGGGTGATCAGTTAAAGGCATGGTGGCAGACCTGTCTTTTCCTTAAGTTTCATTGACATCTGTCTACCTTAGCAGCTTTTTTGGGAGTCTGTTGCCTTCAGACTGTGGGCAGTGTCGCAAGCTCTGTGCTTTCTCGGAGCGGGTCCAGGTTAACTCCTGGTGTGCCTTTGCGCTGCTTTGGGCAACTAGTGGTATACGCTGGGCTCACCGAACCGAGAGAGTGGCAGGAGGGCCCCTGCTGCTGGTGGTGCCTTCCATGGTTTGGTGCATTCTGCTTAGTCTTCTCTGTCGCAGTACGTGGCAGAAAGAAGCTGAGGTTATTAGACAAGGCTGTTCCACAGTGGGAAGATATGGGGAAGAAATGAGGTTGCTGTATGCTGGTTTGGGTCTGCTGTTGTGAGCAGTGTTAGTTTATATCTGTGCTTTGCAGCAAAACCCAGACTGATCCTTTAATGAGGTGAACTCTGTAGCCTTGCTGTGGTAGCATGGAGCCAAGAGTGGTCTGTAAAACACATGTAACATAGGGGGTAAATGCGCCCGATGGGTTTGTAGCAGCTTGTGTTAGCTGGGGAATCTCACTTTTCATACTTCCTGTGAAGATCAACCGTTCATTTGGTGTTTTGAGATTCAAACACCTTTTAAGATACATGGTGCTTTTTCAACAAGAAAGCAATGTATTTGTTTCTCCCAGGAAACTTTACAAGCGTTACGCTTTCCTGCGCTGTGAAGAAGAACGGGAACAATTTCTGTATCACCTGCTCTCACTCAACGCTGTGGATTACTTCTGCTTCACAAGTGTATTCACCACAATCAGTGAGTTGGAGAATCAATTTTTTTCCCCCTGAATAGAAATTAGTTGCTGTCATGATTTGTAAGAGACGATGCTGCTGGTGCCCGAGTAGCTGAGCCCTTATCTGGAAACCTTGGTTGTTGCTGGCTTGGCTCACGGGTGCAGGGTGTTGCTCTGGGAAACCAGCTGGAGAGCCGAGGTTGTGTGGGAGTGCTCTGGATAAGAGCATTGCACAAAGGAGAGTAATCAGCAGACAGTGCCGCTGTAGCATTTGATTTTCCTCACCGAGTTGTATAGTCTCTTTCATCTTCCCTCCCAGGCAAGTCCTCTACATCTTAATGCTTCTTTCTGGCCTTCGCTAAGTGGGCATCCTAACAGCCTGCTCTCTGCAGACTGAGAAGGAGATGGAAATCTTGGCGGATGAAATACAAGGCACTGCTCTGCTGTATATTTTAAATCTCTTTTTGTCTCTCCTTAAATGCCAAAAAGATTCCCTCTCTCTTCCTCTCTTCTAAGAAGGAGAGCAGAGATTGGGTCGAAATCTGAAAACGAACCTTTGTCTCTCCAGCACTGGGCAATGTGGAGAAGGCAGGACCCCACGAGGTGACCTAATTATTTGGATTCACCTTGGCAGCCCTTAGCCTTCATTTCCCTGCCTGTTCAGAGTGAAGTGAAGCAAGTTTTATGTGGCTGTCAAAACAGGCACTCATTCTACTTTTTTTTCCTCTTAAAGCAATAAATCCCCTCAGAACTAGCACAGCGCAAAGAGATTTATTCATCCTTGATTACCTTGTTTCTGCGGGGCATCCAGCTTGGCAGCTTTCCTCTGTAGGACAAGCACTTGGAATTTGAGAGTGGGTTTTGGGGTTTTTTGGGGTGGTTTTTTTTTTTTTTTTTTTTT
>RSEF01000001.1:73346761-73368588 GCA_003993805.1 Himantopus leucocephalus | reverse complement strand
AAAAAAAAAAAAAAAAGAATCTCACTTTGGTATTTTGAGGCTCCTCTCCTACCCTCTTTCCAGTTAATGTGTTAGTAGTACAGCATGTATATATAGGTACAGCTCTTGAAGAGGAACTGGGAGCAACTGAAATCCTGTATGCTAAAAATTTCACAATAGATTACATCCAAATCATCTTGTGGATACCATGCAGCAAAATACAGAGTGTATTTTCTGTTCTTGTGGATAGGAGTTGGAAGGATTTGAGGGCATAGTTAGCTTCATCTGGTTTTAGGTTTTGGAGGTTAGTTTAAATATAAGCGTTTGTTTTCACATGTTTATTCCCTGTGATCTTGCCCATTTTGTCAGTGGATTTCTGTGTATGTGTCACTGTCAGCTGTGGCTTGGGAAAGGCCCCTAACTGGTACTGTAAGTGTGTTGCTTTGCACTGTGCTTTCAGGTGGCATTAGGAGGGACTTGGGAATGGTGGGCAGTAGCAGGTCTCAGTATAGTGCGCACGTGGTGGAGAGAGGGATGAGAGCTAAGGAAAAAGAAAGAGGATGAAAATTAGGGTTTGCTTTCTCACCTGCCTTTTGTCAACCTTCTCTACTCTCCTGTGATCCTTCTGCTGTCCAGTTCTTGTAACAGCAGTCACTTTGGTGTCAAAGTTTCACGTCATATTCCCAGCCAGAAGAAAACTCTTCGTGTGACTTTGTTACTTGAGAAGGGAGAGTTTTATTTATAGAAGGTTTTTTGTTTCTAAGAAAGAAGTAAAATAACACTGTCAGGGAGTCGTTGACTTTAATGAGAGTTCCAGCTTTTAATAACGATTTTTTCCTCCTGGGCTTGTACTTGCTTAAACTGACTAAACTCATCCCAAATACTGTAGGCAGCACTGCCATGTCACTACTGTGGGTGTGAGTAACTAACATAAAGGCTGTGAACGGTGTTATGAGTTAGTAGCCAGAGTCCACGGCTGCGCGACAGCTCTCTTACGTTTCCAGAAATGTGAAATTTGGAGCGTTAGGGTTTTTTGTGTGGCCAGGCAATTCTGCTTCAAGTCAGCAGAAGATGCATGACAACCCTTCAGCAGCAATTGAAAATACGTCCCTAGTACTTAACTCTATCAGTAAATTACGTGTTTAGCACCAGAAACCATATGGCAGCATTATTTGGTAATGACTGCTTAGGATGTTTTGATTTCTATTACAACTCAAGCCTTTTATGTCTAATGACTGCTATACATGATTTTTTTCACGCCCAACCCAGTCTAAGTGACTTTCATTTTACTGAAATAATAACCTCTTTAGTCCTTGGATTTCTTCGCAGCATCATCTGCATTTGCTAGCTGCATATTTCGCAAAAGTGTACTGCTGCATACTTCTCCAAAGACTATTTATGACTTAAGCAGTCGTAACATTCACCCACCGTGACACGGGTTAAGTGCAAGCAGGATAAAGTAGAAATGTGGCACATCTAAAGGTCAAGCATAGGCAAATAAGCCACACACAGCAAAAAGGGCAATAACTACATAAAGTCTTTCTTAAGTTAAAATAAGTCAAAACCTGAGAACTTTTAAAATTCAAAACAGGGCCTTCCCCCCTTTCGAACTACATTAAGGAACCTTTAGCACTTAATTTTAACACAACCTCACGTCAGCTTTTTCAGCAAGTGTTGACTTGTTTGGTTTTGTCAGGTTTCACATCATATTAATAATACAATAAAAATTATGTATGTCTGATATTTCCTTGTAGGCAATAAAGCACCCTGAGTTATGTTGAAAGAGACACAGCTGAGTGCCTCAGATTCCTAGAAGACTAGTTCTTTGACAACCTTGGGAGTGTGGTTCTTTGTAGTGCATTTTTATTCTACCATGTATTTTTTTTTTAGTAGACTACTTTCGTTTATTGGAAACTGTGAGGTTTTTTCTGTAAGGTTTACAGAAATCATTCTACCCACTAGAATGGTGAGAAACCCATCAGGATTCTTCTAAGCTAACACAGTTTTTACTTCAGTGTTAAAGCACCTTCATTGGTTGAGAAAGGGAATCTTGAAAAAGACCAAAGCTCTCTGGTATCTCCTTTTTTTTTTTCGTTTTGTTAAAAAAAAAAAAATCCTCTCCAATACCTTTCTGCAGATGTCTGAGTTTGCATAGTCCTGTTATACTAACATCCAGCATGGTAACTTGAGGGAGTCAGAGAACCAAATGCCTCACTATTGTACAAAATGTGTATTTATAATTCTCTGAAATGAATGAAATTCTACTGTTTAGTGAAAATTCTACTCACGTTTATTCTGAGTTGGTTTGTGTAATTAGGTATCATTGTTCAAAAAATGTCTTTTTAGAATAGTTGTGAGATGGCATATTTGAGAAAATTCCTTCTTTCAATCAAATGAAGGTGCGCATCTTAAGGGGAAATATTGTATGTTACACTTGAAATGTACAAATGTGCCCTGTATAGCTTACAATGATCCTTAAATGTCTCCATTAAGTATATTTCGTCTTTACATTATTACTAACTGAATAAGAACTGGATTATTTTCAAGACAACATTAGTAAAAGTATTGTTATATCAAGCACTTTAACATACATATCATAAACTGACATGGGTTTTTCAGGTTTTGAAGTACATTGAAATACAGCTTTTCATGCTATGTCCTTTACAAATAAAACTGTGAGAATAACGGCTGGTGTCGCTTTCCTTGCAGAGTAATGGAGAGATTCGAGTCTCAAGCCGAAGAGCTGATCTGAACCTGGAGGGCATATTTCGGAAAGGGAACAAGTCGAACAAAACGCTTTAGCTGATAGTCACTCCTGGTACTGGGAACTTGCTGGAGCAAAGAGGGTGTGTGAGGGTCTGGTCTCAAAACCCGCTCTTCTACCTCCCCTGACACAAAAGTCTGACTGTGCCGAGCCTGCCCAGCTCTTCATTTTCAAGGTTCAGCTGGAAAGCGTGACTGATCGAAGGGAAGAAACAGGATCACAGTGAAGTTTAGCTCTTAGCAGGGTGGTGTTTGCTGGCAGCCTGGGTTGCTCTCCCTTAGTATCTGGAGCGCATGGGGAGAAGGGGGATGGGATCCTGTTGGCAGAAAAATGGGAAGCGTGGGATTAACTACAGCTGAGGGTCTCTTTCTTCTCTTCACATGGGTTGCTTTAATATTTGAATTCAGCGTCAAAAAGCAGGAATGAAACTCATGTCCTCCAGTCTGTTAGCGCATCTCAAAAGAAGAGAGGTTGATAGAGAGTNTGCATCTCATAAGAAGAGAGGTTGATAGAGAGGAGAGTGATCGACGCTAGCAACAAAAAAAGGTGCAAAAGAATGTTAGTGAAATGCCCTGCTTAGTAATTAATGGCTTTTCTATGTTGGACTGGATTTTCAGAAATTCCCCCCGCCCTGTCCCTCCCAGCTATATAGCTCTGCTGGAATTGGCAAAAGTATGAGAATTTTTTAAAACTGCATAGTTGAAATGCAGTTCCCTGCACGTGTGCGCGGTGTATGTGAGGTGGAGCGTGTCGGTTCATACATTTTAACTCTTGGCTTTGAAAAGGCAGAGAATCTCAGGAGAGGACTGAAAGTGTCAGAGCCACCCTATACGTGGAAATTCTCAAATGCATCGTTTGATGATGCTGATGTTTGTCAACAGCGTAGCAGAAAAATTGTAGGATCCCATGAATGTGAATAAAATCCATAGAGCTGCTTGTGGTCAAATTTCAATAGGAGGAGTGGCCATACTTAATACACCTCCTTACGAAATGTGTTAGGCTTAGGTATGTAAATTAGAGATAGTGGCATCTGACATCTTAAAGGCAGTAAATACTCGAAGTAAAGCAGGACTAAACTTGTCCAGATGAGGAAGTGCAAATAACTTCCTCTCCACTGTGCTGTCGCTGATGCAGTCTGGCAACACTACAACGTTTTCTGCAAAGGATACATAGAAGAAAACTTGTCTGAGAAAACTTGCACAGGTTGGAGTTGAAATAGCTCACCCATCTAGTTTGTTCCTTTCCGGCATTTCAGGTAAGCTTGTTGGAATAAATTCTGCTCAAGTTAAGAGCAAAGCTGCTTCCCTGTCTGTCACCCCATCGGCTCAGAGGTTAAGGCTCCTGTCATTGCAGTCAGGGGGCATTTCATTGCTGGCATTCCTATTTTCTCTCCCGCTCTTCCATCACACAACTATCATTATAAGCTGGTTTGAGCTCAGTGCAGGATGTGAAGGGAATGGGAAAGTTTCTGTACGGGTCTGCTGTCTGGTGGCTGGTTAAGGTAAACTATCTGCCGAAGCCACTGTGAAGATGATTTGTCAGTAGAAAGCTGTAGTTCTGCAGGAAAGCTTGACACTTTAATCGGCCCATGTGTATTCCCCACAGACCTCACAGGGCATCTCAGCTCCTCTGAAAGAACTTCTTCTGTCAGAAGAGGATGTGACCAGGCAAATTATTTTCTCCTTTAACCAAGCCCACCTTTGTCTCAAAGGGAGGAAAAAAACCCCAACCAACCAAACAAAAAGCATAACATCTCCCCCCACACACACCCTGCCCGATCCTTACCCACAGCATATTTTTCAAAGGGCATTGCTGTAAAGGACCTCATTGCTGTGTGATCTAATGACAACCTTGTTATCATTCAATAATTAATTCAGTGGGACCCACAAATGTAAAATAATTGTGGTTTATATCAGAGAGGCTCCAGTATTCACACCAGTTACTCTGAGTAATAAACTGATCTGTAAAATATTGTTCCTCCTGCTTGTAGTGGTTATCCAAGACTTGTGCAAGTCTACTTGCCTTGCACAAGGGGTAAACAGAGAAGACAGCCAAAACTTGTAATTCCTTCTCTTTGTGGAAAATAACTCTCCTCTCCCTAATACAGACCTCATAGTTTCGTATGACCCTTTCCCTGAACGATTCATTTACTCTTAGAGCAACTTGTTAAAATGGGTCAATCGCGGAGTGCCCTGTTCACCCAGCCTCAGGTGTTCAAGCCGTGCTGTAGGGTGAAGTGCTAAACAAGTGAACCTGGTGAATGAACAACTGAGTTTTACTTGCAAAGTGCGTTTGGCAGGACTGTGCAGCAGATGTAATTCCCAAGGAGCTCAAGCGCTTATCACAGGGCATCTACTCTCCCAGCGAGAGGCAGGCATGGAGAATGCAAGAGACATCCCAATCTTCTCACAGCACATTCGGTGCCAGATACAAGCCTAAACCAAAATTAAATTAAACTCCTCCCGCAATAGCAGCCAGATGTTGGGTTTGGTGCTCTGCAATCCTTGCATTCTCCTGCTTTCAGCAAGAAGTTTCCACAAAGGCTGGTGTTAGCCTAGGGATGCCATTTTCCTTACCCTGCCTCTGCAGCCAGAGGGAAGAGATGGGTTCCTTCAGTAGGCCTTGTGAGGAGAAACCTCACTTGGCTGCTTTTAATTATGCCTAGAGAAGTCCAGCAGAGGCAGCTTGCAGAGGCTAAGCTAGCATTAATCTTTATGAATATCCCCCCCAGCATTGTCATCCCATACTGAGTTGGTTTCTTCAAAGAAGGCATCCAAGTGATACATTAGCATGTTCTTCACACATCAAAAAATAAGAGTTTATGAGAATGAAATCTAAGGGCAATGGACTGAGGTAGTTGTATTTTTTACAATAGGTTAATAATTTAGATATGAAGACAAATTCTTTATTTGTCTTACAGAGGCACAAGATAGAGACCAGAAAATGTGGTTTTAATTTCTAGGTGTCTTTGACTTCCACCAAGACTTTTAAACAAGTTGCTTACGGCATATCCCATTTTGCAGCTAGGGAGCTGAGGTACAGATTGGTGGGACTTTGCTTCAGCCAGTCTCTGCCTTGTTGATCTAGGCTGCTCAGCCTTGGGTTAGCAACTGCTCATCCAGCATCCGTTGATGTGTGACTGAGAGCGGCTTTTCAATGCTGCTGTGACAGAAGTACCCTGAGGTCTCATCTGTGGTTAATTCCAGTTTAAAGGCGTTTCTAAAACCTGTTGATTTGTGGTGTTGTGGGCATGTGCAAGTCTGTCTAGCTGCGTATGGTTAAAGTTTTGTAATCATTAGGACAGAGGAACAGGCTTTCTTCATACTTAACTACAATACAGTGATTATGGTTGCTATCTGCAATGTGATTAAGCACTACAAAATGCGTATAAATACTTGCTTGGCTGATGTGAGAGGAAGAGAAAACAGATGCTTTGCAAGAGCAAGTCTCCCTGGCTTTTCATCCTGAGTCCAAACCTCTTCCAGCAGGGACAGCCATGCATAAGTCCACCTCAGAAACTGTGGCTGCTGGGACAAGACAAGCTGTCAAGTCTAAGAAGCAGTAGTTGTGGTTCAGTGGAGGTGATGGGGATGCCTGCAAGCTTAGCTTCTCCTGGTCTGGCTCGTGGCAGGGCATAAGAGGATGTCTGAGAATAGAGGAGATCTCATGGCAGGGCATAAGAGGATGTCTGAGAATAGAGATCTCCTTGCTGCGTGTAGCTACATCAAGTTAATCCTCTCCCCTCTCTGCCCCACAGCCTGGCCCCGCTCATTGCAAGCCCAAATAGATCATCACCAATACCAGAAAACGCATAGTGGAAGACATCTGAAGTGCTAGCGAGAGATTTCCAATAACAGTCAGAAATGGTCAGTAAAACTGAGAAGCATCTTTGTTGTTGTTGTTGTTTTTAGAAAGGCATGGAATTAATTTCAAATGAACTGGGATGTCAGCCCAAAGACTGTGCTTCTGTACTTGCGACAGCTATGAGCTCTTGCATTAAGTCTCCTTAGCCTGTTTCTTCTGCTCAATGCTCTCACCTGAATTAAGTTTACCTGCTCGCACACATGCAGCTTTTGAACTGTTGTTACCCAATGAGATGAATAGGATGTGCTCTAAAACAGACTCTGTAATGTGAACTCCCCCAGCTTGGAATTAGTGTGGCTATTGGCTTGCCTGAGATCTAAACCTCTTGCAGATGGTCTGTGGTTCCTGACTGTATAAATAGCATGAAGCTGGCTCAAAGTGGGTGTGGTGCACAGGACACTTCTACGCACACGCACAGCCCCCCCATATAAAATAACTTTGAGAAAAACTGCGTTCAGGGAATGTAAGTGGAAACACCACCCCGTGGTTCAACCAGCTTTCATGTTCTTAAAGATGTGGGAAAGGTTTCCATTCATGGTAAGAGGAACACCAGGAGAACTAGGAAAAACTTGCAGACCAGAGAAACTATTTAATTTGTCCTCTGCATGGACTTTGTTAGGAGAGAATTTCAGATGTCAGCAGGAATTTGTGCTAGACAGGGGTAGTGTGGGTAGCTGCGATCAGTGAGAAATAGGATAGCTGTTCTGGGCTTAGTCATTTGTGTTTGACTGGCACAATGCTGAGAAGTGAGGAATGAACTAACCGATCTTCAGTTCAAGTGTGTGTCCTAGGAAGTGCAAAATACAAGTTGATCCACCACGGCTTACTGAAGTCAGTGGAAGTTCCTGAAACCGATGAGTTTAGACCGGCATTCATGAGCCCTTCAGTCTGCTAAGCTATCAGGTTGTGCATAGAAGAGAAGCAACTCTCTTTTGGGAAAATAATAAAGTGACTATTGTTGTTGCTTTCAATACACAATGTTTATTAAGCCAGTCCCACTCTTACACATAAAAGTTTGCATCTAGATGATCTCAGCAGTTTAAGTACAAGTGCTTATCTCTGTGAAGGGCCAGCCTTGTGCTAATGATGATATTCAAAACCCTGGTGTTCACCTCTTTGGTGAAGATAGCCTGGAAGAAAGTAGCGGCAACACGCAGTGTCTGACAAGCAGGAGATTGACTGGGAAGACTGCCAGAGTGTTGACTCTACCTAGAGTTGTGAACAGCGTGGTTTGTCTTATCACTAAGTGCAGGATGTCCTGGATAGATCCCACCCAGCTCAGTATCACAGATTACGTTTGTGCGCAAATCTGAGACCCCATTCTCCGTGGCAGAGCAGGACATAGCAGTACAAGGCAACAGTGTAGGCATGCCCCTTTTCTCCCCTCCACAGTCCGCTCCAGGCCGTAGTTACCAGAAGCACTTTGCCAGCTAGAGCTTGCATGCATCAGTCTTTTACTTGCACTTGGCCTGTAGCAGAATGAAGCTTTCCTTTGACATTGGAGGTTAAATCCATTTGCAATGGGACTAGCTCCTGCAAGCATCCAAAGTGCTGGGAAGTTTTCATCCAAAAAATGAGGCAGGACTACTTGCAAGTTTTCCCAAGCACTGCAAGCCTAATGCCTTGTCTGGTTCTATTGCTGTCCAAGCTAGCCGCATTCCTGGCGATGTCCTAGGCTGAGCTACCAAGCGAGGTCCCTCCGCAGAGAGCTTCCTGGGGTGCCTTTCTGTCCCTTGGACCTCGCTCCTCTCAGGTTCTGAGTGACTTTTACATTTGTGCTGAGAATAAGGGTTAGGAAGGGAAGGAGAAGGAAGCAGCAGCAAGATGGGGGAGGAAGGAGCCCGTAGTTCATTGAAATGGTTCTCAGCAGGCAGCCTTTCCATAGAAGAACCTCCCTGATTCCCCCCGCCCACCACCAAAGTATTGCTTGGGGGAGGACGGCAGGAGAGCTCATGCTCCCTTCGCTCCCCACAAATCTAAAAGCGACTTTCTGCCTGTGGCTTAGGCAATTAATCAGGTAAGGAAAAACTATTGAGGACTCCAGGCACAATACACACTGTAACATCTTTATCGATTTCCCCCTCCCCCTCTTTCAAAAAATATTTGCCTGCAAGGGCCTGTACTATTTTTTCCTTGTTTTAGCGATGTTGGCTAAGGAGCTGGGAGATGATGGTAGAAGCTCTGTTTGTGTCTGTATAATCACTCACGGCTCTCTTACTCAGCTAATTAAAACCAAACCCCCTCTAGCTACCCTGAAAAATGTAAATAACATTTATTAAAACATTGTTCTGCGGTATAACCAGCACCCAAGTTACAGAAAGGCTGTTATGAAACAGGATTTTGCTTGCGAAGAAGCGGATGGCTGCAAACCAAGCGAATGCCAGCCTTTCTTCATGAAAGCATTAAGCAGGGGACAAACAGAAGTGCGTTCAATTAAAAATGCATGAAATGCACAAAGACAAACAGCTGGCAGGGGCCAAAGCTGTCTGAACACCTTCGCGTTGTGCTTTGCCTGCCTCCAGAGTTAGCACAGATACAAAGGGTGTGGTATATGCAGCGAAATGAGATTTTTTCCAAGGGCATTGTGTTCTTAGCACAAGTAGCAAGGAAACAGAAAGACAAAACACATTAAAGCAGGAGAAAAAAGCTTGGATGAGACAGGAGGGTGTTTGTTCTTGAACCTCTGGCTAAACGCACAACATGTGTTCAAGAGCAGATTTGCCGTAACGTAAAATAAAGGGACAAAATGTGAATGTGAAGCAGAGAACAAAGCTGAGTCCAATATAAGGACGCACAGTTCTTACGTATTCACGTTTATTTCAAAACCCAAGCACGTTTTGTACAAGCACAAAATGAACCCTTGGGGTAAAAACAAGCAAGTGAAACTTCTTGGTTGCTCCCTGCACCTGATAAAGATGCTACAGAACAGGCCTGATTTAACTGTTCTGGAGTTCTGGCAATGCCAGACTGGCTTGAAAGGATTCGATCCAACTTCTGAACCCTCTCACCTGAGTCAATAAAACCTTTGAAAGTTACTTTAAAGATGACTAAATGAAGAACCTTGTGGAATAATGTGAGCGTGTAAAGCCAAGTGCACGTTTAGCTTTGCTGAGCTCGACAGCATGGGCTGGAGCACGGCAATACTAAATGCCCCATTCCTTAAATGGAAATCATGGAGATATTTAGAGAGGTGGCTCTGCTTTTGTGCAAACCTGTACAGATGAGCATGGCTCACCAACAAGACTATGAGGAAGGGCTGCAAAAGAAGGGGGATGGCCAAGCAGTTATCGAAGGTATAAAATAAAATAATAAATAAATTGGGGGGGGGGAAGTGGACAGCACACGATCAAAATAAATATTAAGAGCAGGAGAGGTGAGGGAGCTGGAGCTCAGGGGGGCTCAGCGCTGGGGCCTGTGAGCAAAACAGCAAATGGAGCACCAAGAATTCGCATCCTCTTCCTCAGCTGCCGCCTTGTGTCCTCCCCCGGACCACCTTGGCTGGGTGGTGGACACCTGTGGGGATTCTGGAGGGCCATGACAGGCACTATGTGAACGCCTGGAGGAAAGCAGAGCCATAACCCCTTCAAGGTCGCAAAGGGGCCAGGGCATTGATGTGAGCCCCTGGGAGAGGAGCGTGGGGTCTCCAGGCTCTGTGCCGGCCTGAAGAAACCACTGACTAAGGCTGCTGGCGAACTGCCCTGTCGAGCTGAAACAAAACTTTTCCCATCTGATAAAAGGTCTTGCCATCTTGCATTAATAGTGGGATAGGTGCTGCGAACCTCACAGCACGGCCTGGAGACCAGCACAGCCTGGAGACCAGCACGGCCGCCAGCCCTGGCGTGGCAGCACAGAGGAGGCTGTGGCTTGCCGAGGGCTGAGGCTCGCAGGTGGACCGCCAGCGCTCTACCACAATGTTTTTAAGGTAAAAAAAGCAAAGGGCAGTGAAGCAGTGCCTGCAGAACAGGCAAAACACTGGTGCTCGCTCCCTGCTGCTGTGCTGGAGGGTGAGTCAAAGACTTCGCTGAAGGCAGGTGGGGCTGGAGGAGAAGCCAGAGATCTGGCCATGGGGAAGAAGGGTCTGTCATGGCACCCCCGGTGCTGCTCGTTGTGTAGCAGCACCGCCAAGGGCTGCAGCAGGGCGACAGATGCCACAGCACCATGTCAACAGAGGTTGCCGGTAGCCCCAAGGAGGAGGACTGAGCTGGAGTGAGAATGTATTTTTATATTTCTTTCCTAACGGCTGAGCAGTGAAACAGCATGTAAGTGAAACCTTTGAAATGCAAAGATAAAACCAGACTTAAAAGTCTGCTAAGACTATAGATGACTAAGCAGGAGTCTCGTGCGCTTTGGCTCATTGGGAGTCTAGGTGTTTAATTCAAACTTACAGACCAGCCGTGAGCTCAGGCCAGAGCAAACACAACTGCAGTCTTAGCCAGAAAGGTTATTCTACCCTGCCAAAGTCAGAGCTAAACACGCCACTCTATGTTTAAAATAACTAAGCCTACACTGGAGCTAGCATCATTTCACAACTCAGCTGACCCAAGAGCACAGGATGAAGAATGGAAGGAACCTCCTGGTCATATTACCCATTTGTTTTCATTCTTCTCACCACAATGTGACATGGTCTGTTGTGAGGGCAATCAATAACATAGTGCAGTTCTCTGCCGAAAGGCCAGTGTCAAACCCCTTCAGTATAGGCAGCTCATGTAGTCATTATCACATTATCTGTGAGGGAGGTGCTGCTCTGACACCTGCTACCAGTTGGAAGGTGAGAGAAGACTGGCTACCCTCCAGTTGTGGGCTGTTGGGGTTAGGCTTCTGTTGTTGTCCACATAGGTGGATTCAACTTTGTATTGTTTATTTTTCATAGGAAGCGCTTATCCACCCGAAGCACTCAAGTCTCCAAACCGGTAGCAGACAGCTAGCATCAGCCTCTGTGGCATTAAGAAACATTAAGCCTATGTGCTTACTTAAGAGGCAATTCTGCTCTCTATGTTTTGAACAGTCTTGCAGGATTTGTGCAGGCAGGTAAATGTGAGCCTGTATACTCCTATGATTAGCAAGCTTTTGGAAACAAGTAATTCATAAAGGGTTTGAAAAAGTTAAACATGAGAACAGATGTTTTAAAACTTATTTTCTTTGAATTGTCTAGGATTTCATGTCATCATATGACCTCAATTTAAGTTAATTGTCCCCAGGTATCAGAAAAGATATAAGATTTATTTATTATTTATAAGATATAAGATTTATCAGGCATAAACATCCTACTAAGTCAGTATCTTTTCCATCTTGCAAACCAAGGTATCATCGTACTCCTTTCTCAAATCAAGAATCACAATTTCTCTCTTGTTTTAGTGTTGGAAGAAGATTCTAACTCCGTCTCTAGTGAAAAACTTTGGTCCGAGATGTTGCTTTCTGGTCTGAATCCAGCTTTGTCTAGTGCTCAGAATTTGCACTACAACCAACATGAGTCCATAAAGAACTGCTCATGGACCTACGAGCTGCACAGTCCGGAAGCACTGTCAGGTAGTAGTTATCAGTGAGTTTTGCTCTTCCTATCACTCTCACTTTCTGTCACGCCCTGGGCATCCTGTGTTGGTGAACAATATGAGACATAACAGCTGGCAAGTGTTTTATGCCTTTCTTACTAAGCTACATCTGATACAATCTAGACCAGGTGGCCTTCATCCAGTCAGAGCAGTCTCCATTTCCTTAACACAGCATAACCAGAGTGTGCTTAGCTTGCTCTGCACTAGAACCGATCTGCACATGCACGGGTACTGCTTTCTTCCATCTTCAAAAGCTAATCCCTGTTGACTTGAGACACCTCGCACCTTTAGACATGGTCATGCTGGTCAGAGACCCTTCACAACTTGAGAACAAGGGCTGGTCTCTGTGCCAGCCCCAGCTTCCTGATGAGAGACCAGGGGTTTTTTTGCTGGACACAATGATACGGTTTACTTTCCCAGGACAGGAGGTTCTCCGCTCTGCTTCAGACATCATGTGTGGTTCCATAGGTCTTTTGACAACTGTGTGGAATGGATGCTGTCACTCACTTGACAAATACTTTGGAAGGTGTTTTGTTGTAATATCATTTTATGGTACATATACTATGCAATTGGTTAGATCTGAATACTATTTTCAATTTCCTGTGACTGATGTTATTATGGGCATTATAACTCTTACCTGAGAGAGAAACAGGAGTTGGGTACTCCCATTTCCTCTATGGAGAGGGAAACACCTGCTTTCTTAGGGACCATACATAGAATACAGGTGAGTTTTAGAAGCCCTCAGTGCCAACACAGAACTAGCAGTGCAAGGGAAGATGTCAAGCTTCTTCAAGAGGTTTATGGATGTTTTCAAGTCTAAAGCAGCTGTTACCCATACCGTATCAGACTAACCACTTAGTGGGGCTTCCCCATTGATTGTAACAGATCGCACTCCATCCACTCAGTCTAAATTTCTACAAGGAATGTAGGTAAGATGCTGCAGCTGGCTACTCTCAGTGTTTTAGCAAGGACCCTATATGAATTTCACACAGGCAGATGACATTTTCTGCTCCTGTCTACTTACCATGGCTTGAAGAATGGAAAATTAATAACTGCTACCATAACAGTTGCCCTATAAAGGGACCTGGATCATGTAGAGTACGGCTTGCCTGAAAGATGACTGCATGTACCTGTTGGAGGGGAGTCTGCGTCTTTCTCTGTGCATTTAAAGCATTAAAAACAAATGGAACAGGAAGGAGTGATCATGGTGGGTTATATAAACCCAGCAGGGAGACATACTGTTGCAGAGCAGAAGCAGGCCAGCATGAAGACACACCAAAATATTTGGAAGGCAAAAAGTTGTGGGGGCATCGCTGAGCCCTGCGGCCCCACAGGAGGGGCGAAGAGGGGAAAAGCCAGCACAGGAGCATCACAGTCTGAAGGCAAGGGCAGTGGGGGCCTGGGACCACAAGCACGAGAGGGGACAGTGACGGAACAGAGATTACAAAGCAACACCGTATTTCCCAGAGCTGAACAGTCTGTTCTTAAGGACAGGGGGGCCTATGCAGAAGGCTTGAAGGAAAGTGGACTATGGCACTGACCTACTTCAGAGTCAGTCCCCAAGAAACTGAGTCTCTGGCATGCTGTGCCTGCATTAGGTTCACACCTGACATCCTGGTCTATCTAGGGATGGATAGAAAGGTGCCACTGATTTCAACTGGACTCCTGAGTTTAGCAATTGGTATCTGTCCCCCAGGCCTCCCAGCACACCCTCAAAATGTTGTTTCTAGTGCCCCAGTCACCATCCACATGCTGACTCAGCGTAAGGAACATGCTGAGAGCCCATTTGCCACAGCTGATAAAAGAGGTTTTAAAGGGCTGCAGCTGCCTTAAAGAATGGCACATATAAAACCCCTCCTGTTTTGCAGGCCTCCTATGAATGGCTACTTATTCTAATTTACAGCAGGATGTGTTTTGTAAGAGCGTAACCTTGGCCTGACTATTTAAGTGAGAAGAATTTGAATGCTTATACACACACAGCTGGGAAAGACCTGGACCTTCACAGCACACACACATCTCTGCTTGATGGGCACCAACACCTTTGCACCTGAGGGCTGCAGTTGAGCCACTCCTCCTGCCTTCTAAGCGTGTCTAAATGTGTTGGGCCTCTCTGTTTTGAAACAGCTTGAGGACGTAGGAGCAGAGGAAACACCAAGCCTGTCAGACCTGCAGTCTTGGGTCTGTCTGGGACCATGGCTGATAGTAGATGTCACAGAGAAAAGTGCCTGAAACCTTGAACTGTTTTATTTGCCATCAAGCAGTTAGCAATTGGCCTAAGCAGGAGGGGTTTAGCCCTTGCTCAAACTTGTCTTTCCTTTATTACATGGTGTGAATTAGATGTTCACAGTTTCCCAATAATTGTTCAACTCTAAGTGCAAGTACTCAGCCCCAACATTTGCAGGGCAAAGAAGGATCAGTTCAAGAGGTCACTTTCATAGCTATCTAGTTTTACCACTTCCCTCCTACAGATAACGCAAATCAACCAACAAATACTGCTCTTGTTTTTGAAGCCTCACAGTAGGACTGGCTCAGCCACTGCTAAGGGTAGTTGTCCTGACAAGAAGAGTCAGTCAGTTCAGCTACAGATAGAGATCTGTTTTGACAGCATGCTGAAAATAGCATCTCAGAAACCACAGTCCTAGCTGGTTTTAGAAAGGCCAGTTTTTGAAGTGTCTCTGGTCAGCTCGCTACTCTGTAAATAGCAATCACTTTGTTTAGCTGTTTTTCGAAAAGTGCCCATGCCTGAAGGGCAATGCCATCCCAGGGCACCTCTTCATGACCTGGCCATCCCTGCAGGTTGCTCTCATTCAGCTTCCCCAGGAGCCCCT
This sequence comes from Himantopus leucocephalus, assembly GCA_003993805.1. Taxonomy (NCBI): domain Eukaryota; kingdom Metazoa; phylum Chordata; class Aves; order Charadriiformes; family Recurvirostridae; genus Himantopus; species Himantopus leucocephalus. Next base: position 73,353,604 of record RSEF01000001.1, on the reverse strand, counting down.
GGGGGTCACAAGAGGAGCAGGAAGGCACTTGGGGGTGCCATCACTCAAGGAGCCACCCTACCTGTGCTCACCTGCCTTCCCCTGTGTGGCTGGGCTTCCCGCATGCTTCAGCAGCCCGCTGCTTGGTTGGGGCTCCAACCTGCTCAGGTGAGCTCAGGCCCAGCTAGAGTATGTCCCTTCCCACAGCACCTAATCAGTCTTAACGCCTCCCAGCCCAGTCACACCAGTCCACGCCAGAGAGAACGAGAAAAGCCCAACTGTGGCTCTAGCCGCTCTTCAAAGACGTTTCTTTGGAAGCTGAAAGGTATGTGGTATGGGAGTCCTAAACCCTCCTGCTTCAAAAACTTGTCGTCTCCTTACTGAGAAGCTTCATACATCTTTACTGGAGATGTAGATAAGTTGCAAAATACCTCCTCTGGCCCTACAGTACCCTCTTGCATTCCTTCTCTCCCATGCCCACATGGCACTGGTGCTAGCTTCCTTGATGGTCTCTGCGTCATGGGATTAGTGAAGACAGAGGAACTTTCCCGCTGGCCCTGAGATGTCTATCAGATCACTCTGTGCCTATGTAGCACAGGGCTCATGCTGCACGCTAGCTCTGTGGCAAAGGGTCTGGCACTTCTGCCCTGGAGGTAGCATCTGGGTCCCTTGACTTCTCTGTGTGCTGTAGTTTGCAATAGGAACAGGCAGTCAGACCTGAGGGTAGTCACTAAGGTCAGATGTGTGTCCTGGTTTGGGTTTATATAAGTCTCTTTCATCACCCTGTAGAGCTAATTCCTGATCATGAGCATCCATTGTGGGACCCAACTTGCTTTTGGGGATCCCTGTGATCAACGTCTGCTCAAATTTTGCCTGAAGGTTGCTCATCCTGCTTCTGCCCTCCCCTCATCTATGTGGTTTTGTGACTGAAGACTTCCCCCTGGAAAGTCTTTCACCTTTCCTTATCTTCTTTCCATTTTCAGAATGGGATGCCTCTGCCCTGAAGGAGGGGGGATGTATCCTACAGCCTCCCCACTGCCTCCTGCCTTCGTGCTGCTTTCTCCCTGCCTGCCCTTGGCTTATATTTTAGAGGCTGTTAAGTGTCAAATTTTGTTGATTTGTTGCAGTCCAATTAGCTGATTCAATCCAATTAAGCTATCTGAAGTTATCTGTGTAATGTGGTGGCTTTGTTAGCCAACTCCATTCCCTCTTACCCTTGCAAAAATTTTTGCCTCCAGCTCCTCCCTCCAGATTTTGGTGGTAGATTTCCACTGAGTTCTTGGCCGCTTGTTCAAAGCTAGTGATCGGGACTCCAGGTTCTGCAGATTTCCTTCAGGGACCATCTCCTCCCACCACCTCCTTCCCCTGGTTAGCCAAGTCTGCCCACAGCTCTTCTTCCTCACCACAAGACTTGTAAGTACTGTGTCTGTCTTTGGCAGCTTGGCAATGAGGTCAGCAGGATGCTATCCCCTCATGAGACTAGTCACTTGTACTTGAGCTCAGTGAGGTATCACCATCCTCTGCCTTGCTTTGGCTGAGTAAAAACTCTGCCCACAGATGTGTCTTCTCCATAGTTTCTATGGCTCCCTGCAGGCAAAGTCTTCCATCTGAAACTCTGTCACCCCTTCAAAGTGCCTTTTTCCTTTCCTAGGGCTATCTCAGTGTTAGGTTGGTCTCATTCTTCAGCTGGCTCCTTCCTGATCTGGGAACATCTTTATTTTTTTGTTTTCCTGAAAAGGGAACCTATGGACCTTTGTTCTGTCTGCTGGTACTGTAGATTTTAAAAAAAAAGTGTCACTGAGAACAGACCTGTAGGCTAGAAAATCTCCAAAGTGAGAGATGAATGGTGATGGGTGAAGCTTTAACCTGGAAAGATACTGCCTCAGGTTGCTTGGTTTTATTTAGCAGAGTTCTGGGTATGAGCCTGGAGCACCCACACGTGTAAGAAAATCCCTCCTGGCAGCTCCTCCAGGGAGTCCTGTTGCCCCCCATGCTGACTCTTCCCTAGCAGAAGATTTCAGGCCTCAGGATATGACCTTGTTCCTGAGACACAATAAAAATCAATTAACTTCCCTAGGTCTTTCTATTCCCAGGCATCCTTATTTACCCATTTGATTCCTGTTGAGAAAGAGGTCAAGAGAAAAAGCCTGTCACGTTGAAGGATTGCTTTCTAGCCACCATGGATGCTCTCCCAACTAGCTACCCTTGCTTTTCTCTCTTTCCCAGCCAGCTATGTCTGTGTTCAGGGCCATGCAGTAGCAAACAGTGTTAAGGAGATGGATGCGCTCGGTCTGGAGTCTTAGGTTCAGTAAGAAGCTTCAAAGAGCAAATTCTGTCCCCTAAATGATCCCACGTGAGACCAGGCTTACACCACACTCTCCAAAGCAGTTCATAACTTTCTCTTCCCTAAAGGTTACTCTGAAATCATCAATATAAAAATTTGGAACTTCTCCGCAGGCTGTTGAGAAAGATGAGGGTTTCGGTTCAGAGGAGAGATCTCTCTTGGGTTTCCAAATATTTGGTCTCCATTTTCAGAACAGCCCCAAGTGACAGGATGAGGGGGGATAACTTTCTTGACAGGAAACAGCCCAGCAGGCAGAGAGGGCTGATCTTCTTAATGGCGTCTTCAAATCGCCTTAATATAAATCCTCATAGAATAGTCTTATTGGCTTTAATAGGGATGAAAGCAATAGTGCTGCAAAGAAATGAGTAGCACTTGGGAAGCTGCACTACAGGTGTTTAAGCAGTAAGAGAAAATTATTTTGCTATAGAATTTGAGCAATACTTAAGGATTTAAGATCATTTAATCTTCCTCTTAAGGAATTTGAAATACCAATTAAAAACTCTTCAGAAAGGCTATTATTCTCTGTTAAGCCCAGATTGCTTTCTTACTTAGGCTGGGCTATAAATTATCTGCCTTGTCCCTAGACGTAAACCAGTTTGGGGTCCTGTCTCGCCGAGCTACATAACTTGAATACTTCATTCTGGCAGCATGAATATCACAATATCTATTTTTATTATCATCAAACTTTGCTGTCACCGTTTATTTGTAGCCATCTGTCATTTGGCCTAAAATATAAAACGAGGGGAAAATCACATTTCTTTATTAACCTGTTCACTTTAAACTACCAGTTCTGTGAGCATTTGCACCTTCAAAAAATTAATATGCTGTTACTCATATGGACAACTGGTGCAAGCAGGAGCAGAGATATCTGTTGATATCTCCCTCCGAAATTGTACTCCTTGGCAAAATCTCATTTACAACTGTAAGTCAATCAAGAGCTTTGTGGGGTTTTTTTCCCGAAAGAACTCCTAGTAATTTTTTCAAAATCCTTTGTCCAGGCATTTAGCCAAAAAAGCAAACTTTCAAATTACTCAAGTTGTAAAAAAAAAAAACATTTTACAGTGAAATCTCAAAGTAGGAACAGCTGCCTGGGTTTAGTTTTGACAGCTGCTCTTCACGTAACAACAAATAGCCTATTTGTGTTTACTTATTCATTAATATTGAAAAATAACACAATAGGATCAGAGGTCTTAGCTGGCAAATGCCCTACTTTTCCTCTCTGTTAGTGCCTCTGCCCCAGCATTCATGACATACGTATGTTTTTTATTTCAAAAGCCCTTGTGGTTAGCTTTATTATTACACCATTGACATAATTTATCTTCCTGGATAAAATAATTAAGATCCCACCCAGGAAAGGTACCAGTTTAACTGGAACACAGCAACGGTCCCATTAGTTTTGCAGAGACCACATGCATTCTTAAAGTAAATGTTTCTTTAGAACTTTCCTGCACGAGAGTAAATCGTGTGGTCTAAAGCTCGTATCCCAGATCACCCGTGATCTCCACGAAATCCCATATTCCTCCTTTATACCAAGCTCTGAGCGGAAAGGAAGATGCTTAATTTTTGAAAATAGAGCCTTGTCAAACAAGGCTTTACCTGTAGCATTAAAGCGCATGCACCCTTTCAGATGCCTACATTTTCGAAGTTAAACTCCTTAGGCTTGTTCCAAGTTTGGGGCTATTTTTCATCCCCGGCTTTCCACAGAGTGAGGTCAGACANCGGAAAGGAAGATGCTTAATTTTTGAAAATAGAGCCTTGTCAAATGAGGCTTTACCTGTAGTGTTAAAGCGCGTGCACCCTTTCAGATGCCTGCATTTTCGAAGTTAAACTCCTTAGGCTTGTTCCAAGTTTGGGGCTATTTTTCATCCCCGGCTTTCCACAGAGTGAGGTCAGACAAGGTGTCCCTCTGACGGTGGGGGGAAGCACACGCTGCTTGCTCAAGGGGAAGGGGCTAGAGGAACCTTGATGAAAGCTCAATAGCTATCTATCTAAGTGTTCCTTATTTATCTGCAAGCAGGCTATCAGCCAAAGATGAAAACTCAGACCACTGTCGAGTTATAGGGTAGCCCTGAAATGTCACCAGCAAACGCTTCAAGGAAACCAGAGATGTTTCAGAAATGAAGGGTTTGACCACATTTTTCATTTATGCATTGCCATTTGGACTTCTGTGGATATAAGATGTTTTCCTTTGTGAGGGCAGGAATGGCCGAGCTCTTCCGTGTTTGGAAACTCAAATCCTCCCCAGGTTACAGCATCAACTGCGTTCGTTATCGGAAGTTAGAAGCCTGTGCTCTCCACTGAGCCTTGGGGCTTGCATGAGATTCGGAGTGTAAGGACATAAAGTTGTGAAATAAATCCCCGAGCAGTCGCGCTGACCCTGGTTTGTCAGCAACCAAAGCCTACCCTGAGCCATACCGTTGTGTTCAGCACGGTGGTAGGGGACGGCAGCAACTGACAGCCACTAGGAGACGGGTTTTCTTCAAACGGGTGCTGAGAGGCAGCACGTTGCTTGGTACCTATGAGGATTCTCCTTGAAAATGCCATTTTGTTCTCATTTGGGGATTTAAATACTATACTAGATGGCACTGGACTAAAAGGAATGTCACTGAAGGGCCTTGAGGAGTGTGGAGGAGAAAAGTGAAAATCACGGGAGAAAATCTGTGAGAATCACTCCCTCAAACCAAAAAAAAAAAAAAAAAAAANGGCAGATAAAACCAGAAGTATTATCTGCAAACAAAAGCTGCTGGAAGAATTGCCTAGACTAGTTAAAACCAGTAAAATTACATATGTATTTTGAGATATTACTCAGCATTAGCTACACTCGTGTCTCGCAAGTTGCATGTGACCTGGTTTGGCCGTGTCTGGAAGGAAGCACAGGTAACAAAGGCAGCACGCTACAACCGTTCAAAGGAAAAAAAAAAAACCAAACCAAACCCAAAAACCACCTGACAGATAAACCTTGAGACTTCCTTTCGAGAAATCCTCCTGCACTTCCTGCCCAAATTAAGGTGTTTTGCAGGACGGAGGAAGGAAGCGGTGTAGAGTTACCGAGGATTTACAAGGAAGGAGAGATGATGCGTTGCGCTGGGACTAAGGTAAGGGAAATCCCCCGGGGTCAGCCACCGCTGCTGCTGGAAGCAGAAGGATCATCGCGGCAAGCGTTCTCGACGAGTTGCTAAATCTGCGCCGAAATTAGGATTGGACCAAAAAAGGTCGCTATCAGGATAAAATAATTTGTTGTAGAAATAGCCATCCCCATTATTTTAGTATTTTAGAGTATTCAACAACCAGCGCAGGCTGTGCCCGCGCTGCTGCCGGTTCCGTGGGAAACTTTTTACCTTTTAAAAATAGTTTGGAAGAGAATTCGATACTGGGGCGTGGTGTGAGCGTGATCCTGGGAGGGAGCGGCTCGCGGTTTTATTCCGGTTATAGGCTGTAACGGTGCGACACCTAAACCACAACCGCCTCAGCGCTAACCTTGTACATCACACGCTAACCCGCCTGACATCGTTAAGATTTTGAAGGAAAACGTACTTCAAAGCGGAACCCACCAGCCGTCTCGTGAAGCAGCTCTTCCGAAATCGCACAAAGCCCGCGAACCCACGGTTGCGGTGATGTCAGTTTTTTACGTCGCCCGTTCTGACGCAGCAGGGAGGAAAAAAAAAAAAATAATCACATGAGCCGCTCATGATGTTTAAGGTGTACTAAAATGAGCCCTAAGCGGAAAAAAAACCGAAACAAAACAAAACCAAACCCCCCCAAACCAACCCATGACCAACAAAAACGTTCCCCTCTCGCTCCCGGACGCCGTGACCCCCCCGCCCGCGAGCGCGCCGCTGCCCCCGTGGCCAACCCGGCCCGGCCCGGCCCCGCCGCTGTCGGCCGTGAAAACCGGGGAGGTGCGGGGCTGCGCCGCGCTCAGAGGAGCGGCGCCGTCCCGGCGCTGACGTCCCGGCGCGCTGCCTTCCGCGGGCGGCGGAGCGCCTGACGGCGGCGGGAGGCGGGAGGCGACGGCGATGGCCCCGCCCCGCCGGGGAGGCAGGTGGCCGGGGCGGGCCCGCCCACCGCCGGCCGGGGGCGGGGAAGCGGGCCGCGTGCGTGAAGTCATCTCCCTCGTCACAATGGGCGACGCCTCCCCCCTCCCAGGCTTCCCGCGCGGCCTTTCTGCCTTAAAAGGACAATGGGGCGCGCAAAAACCGGAGGGCTTGATTGAGGAGAACGGAGCCGTGGGAACGGCGCATGCGCAGAGCGGCGGGCGCCGAGGGGCGGGGCGGGAGGAGGAGGAGTGGGGGGGTGTGTTTGCGCGCGCGCCCGCGCACGCGCGCACACGGGCTCGCGCGCCCGCGCGGGCTGGCTGGCGGGGCGGGCAGAGCGCGGCGAGACGGGGAGGGCGCGCAGCGGCGGGGCTTCGCCGCGCACCGCACGTTTGTTGGTGGGCGCAGGAGAGCGGTGAGTGGTTTCGTCTCCTTTCCTTTTTTTTTTTTTCTTTTTTTTTTGTTTTTTTTTTTTTTTTTTTTTTT
>RSEF01000001.1:73328201-73346661 GCA_003993805.1 Himantopus leucocephalus | reverse complement strand
CCCGCGACGGGCAGTGCTTTGGACCCCAATTATTCAATAATCATTACAATTGAAAAAAAAAAAAAAAAAAGAAAAAAAAAGTTTAGAGCTGCGCCCCGGCGCTGTAGTTCCGTAGGCAGCTGGCGCAGGGTGCTGCTCCTCAACCTGCTGCTGCCTGCAGCCCACAGCACATGTCTCCAGGCTGGGCTGCGAGGCAGGGCCTCTGCCACCCTCCCCTCCTGGGTGGGGAGAGGAGAGGAGCAGGCACAGTGTCCTGAACGCAGCCCAGAACCTCAACGGCATCTCATTTGCCTCGGAGGCTGAGTAACACCTGACTTGCAGCACACTCTTTTTCGTTCTGAATTTTAATTCGGCGCTGGTGGAAGGTGGTAGGTTGACAGCCACAGAGACGCTTGGTTACCCCTTTTATAAGGCAAGCCAGGAAGGTGACGGTTCCTCAACAAACCCTTTTGCTCCTGTGTGCTTGCTTCCAAAGGTGAGACTGTTCCTGTCAGGCACGCGCTGTGGAAACCCCCTTCTCGCCAGTGTGCACGTGCACTGTCTAGTTTACAGCTTTTTTTAAAAAGAGAGAAAAAGATTGCACAAACTCTGCAGCGTAGGGGCAGTCCGTGAACTGGAGGCCTTTCTGCTGACACCAGGGGACACTGAACTCCTTTGGCACCCAGGTAAATTCCAGGTTTCTCAGGATCTGTGGTCCGTGGTAGAGAATCAGCAAGTAACAAGTCGTGGGATTTTGAAACACGCCCACAGGCATGCAGCATCCAGCTCCCACTGAAAGTAGGTGGGATGGAGTGCCAGAGCCTCTGGGAAAAATTCCTCCTCGCTTCTTTCCCAGCTGGGAGATTCTCAGAGGAGCTAATTGCCTACATTTGCAATCTTTCCTTTAAAAAGAAAAGATCACTGACTTCTTAGTAGCAGAGGATGTTAAAAGAACTCATAAATTCACACAGGTTAAAAATAAACAACATTAAAACTGTGATGGTTTGTTGTCTTACTCATGCTGAACAGCTCTTTCTTTCTGTGTCACCAAACTCTGCTTTGCCTTGATTCTTAACACCTGATGCTTCATACCTCTTTCATAACAAGATGAACGACACATATAGTCCAACTTGACAACCAACTTCTCCTTCAGACTTGCACCCCTTGTAGCACTTGCTTTTTAACAGAAAGCAGCAGAGAGTGAGCCGGGGCTTGAAAACTGAGCAGTTAAGCAGAATGCATGGGCGGGACTCCATTTCGTGACTCAAGCCTTTGCATTTCTGTACAACGTGCTCAGTCCGAAGTCCAAGTGAAATGACCAGTAATATTATTTAAGGACATGGAAAAGTATCCTTTTTAATGAAGTCACTTCAGCTGTTCTGCCAGGTAGTTAGGACTGCTTCTGTTCAAGTCCCCATCAGGTATGTTACCTTCTTTAAAAAAAAAAAACACAAAACAAACAAAACAAAAAACCCAGCAAACAAAAACTGTTCAGTATCTTATGTGTCTGTGATGCTTTTTCAGTAGCAGGTGGTTGCAGACAGCATCATAACAGCTGCAGTGACTGCACTCAGATAAGCATCGCAGACTGAACTCCGGCCCTTGCTTGAGAACATCCCAAGTTTTCCTTGCAGGGATTCTGACCAGGCTGAGTGTGGTGTTAGTTATGCAATAGGAGTTTCGGGGGGGGAGGTCCTCTTTCAAGATGGAATGTCTGCAGGTGGGACGGGTTCGGGATTTTTTGTTTTTCCCCTATGCAAATCTTACTGATTACTGTTTTCATGCTTTCGCCTATCCCTTCTGGAGCACTAACCGCATGGCAGTTTAGAGGAACACCCAAGTGGCTTAGCCTTTCACTTCTCTTGTCTAAATAGGGTAGGTACTTACTTCCCACTGGAGATCAGCAGGTAAGTAGGCTCCTTTGTGACTTGACTGCTTCTGAAAACTTGACTCAGAACAGCTTGTGACCCAGCCTGGGTGCTGTGGAGGCTCAAACGTGGGAAAGAAATGTCCAGTTTGATTTTTGATACGTGCTTGGTATTTGCTGCCAGTTGCATCTGGTGTGCTAGGACTTCACTGCAGCACTGCGTGCACAACGGTAGCTGCAGATGACTACCAGCAAAAGAGTGAGTTACTTATTTTGGCAGAGGAAAGATTCCTGAAGATGTGGTTTTTGACCTTTTACTGGTTTCGCTCAGCTCATCAAGTGAAAACTCCACAGGATGCTGTTTCGTTCAGATGTGCCTGGGCTGTAGCGGCCAAATACAGCTTTCCTCCAAGTAAAGTTGTTTTGGGTGGAGAGAGGAAGGGAAGTGGAAGGAAAATCTGAGGATATAGGGGGCCAGCAGACTGTACCGTATGCACAATTCTATGATTCTAGTTGGAAATTAGTCACTCTGTTTTGAGCTATAAGGACAGATGACAGTGTAAAAAATGTTGCAAATACTGAAGTTGCATTTTCAGATGACTGCAGTTAGCCTGGTCTCTGACTTCCTTGGAGCATTCTGGCTTTGGGCATGTTAAAATATGGTTTTCTGGGGTCCAATTTTAACTTCTAATCCAAAGTTTCTTTTTGCAGCATGTAAACTCAGGGGGGAGGTATGTTTACATTGAGTCTCTGATATAGATCAGCTCCTCTGTTGATGTACAATTCTCTGTCCTACAGTTGATTTTCAGTAGAGGTATTGCAGTTTATTTCAGCAGAAGGACAGGCCAAAGAATTTATTAGCAAGACAAGCAACTCTGCTTCTGGCGCCATAGACAGCTCTGGAAGCATTTTTCGTGTGTGTGCATGTGCCTGGGTGTATGCACTTGCAGATGTAAAAGCCAGAGCACATATATTCTTTGTGTATTAAGGCATCTGTTTCTTTTCTTTTAAAGGAAAAAAAAATACACTATTTTGGCTATGTTTCTCAGTTCCAGTGAAATGCTGTAGGGATGAGCATTGTGAGATTTTTGCTGACAGGAACCGGCTGCATCAACACATGCAGGCTAGTTTGTATTTTTCTGTAGCCCAACTTCAGGGAGGCTGTGCCAAGGCTGTTTTGTACACAGAAGGGGAAATCAAATTATTCGTAGGGGTTCTCCTTCTCTCTGACAACGTACTGGCAGTTTTGGGTTCCACAAAGGGTGGATGATCCAGAGTCAGAGCGAGGAGGTGGGAAGGAGAGGAAGGTATTGAGTAGTTGGACTGGCATCCCTCTCTTCTCCCATAACCCCAGGGAACGTTTCTCAGCTTTGCAAGAAGCAGGTGAGCATGTTCCTTCCGACTGGCCTGATAATTGTGTTACAAAGGGAGACATGCCTGCCTTCTAGGAATTCCTTCCTTTCTATTATAAAGGGTTTTCATTCTTCTTGGATGATCAGAAAGAATGCAGAAGGAATCTGGAAAAGCAAATGAAAGTGGCTCAGCTTCTCTTACTTTAAAATCTAAAAGAGTTCAGAAGTTCTTCCCTAACTTGAAAACTTAATGAGCTTCTGAAGAAATACCTCCTTTTAATTTAGATCATCAAATTAAGTTTTGTGAGGAAAACAAAGCACCAAATTCTAGTCCTGACAGGTAACAGAAGCACGAAACCATTTGCACACACGTATGATGCATGCTGCTTTTTACCAGCCTTTCACAAATGTAATAAGCAGGGTGTGGGTTGTTGGTTGGTTTTGTTTTTTTTTTATTTCCCACCTACTTTACTGTTCTGTGCTTGACTTCAAATTTTCTTGCAAGACAAGGCTCTATTTTTGATGCTGCTTTTCCGAAAGTGAGAGGGCAGAGAGATGGCGAGAGCTTTTTCCTGCAGTATTTTTCTGAGTCCGTTCAAGTTGCTAAAGCAGTTGTTTGAAACAGAGCTTGGGGAATAGCAAGTTCTCCTTTTGCAGGGAGGTGGGGAAGAGGAGGGTGAGTTTTCCCCTGATGTGGGGAAATACTGCTCCCCTACTAGTGCTGGTAATTCTCTTTTTCTGCAGAATGACCAATACGCTCCACAAGGAGTTCTAATTCTTTGCTGGTGAGCTGTCCCTTTCACTTCTGTGCAACTGCTGATTTAAAAAATGTCATATTTTAATAACATGCTTAAATTTGGCAAATAATGACATGCTTAAATAACAATAACAACATGCTTAAATTTGGCAAGATTACCTTGTGTAATGCTTTTTAACTTCTATGGAAATTACTTCATTCCTACTTGCCATCTTTTTATCTGTCCCAAATTTCACATGGTTAAACTTCCACAGCTAAGATTCAGGTGTTACAGTAGCTGGCAGCCTAACTCCCCGGTTCTAATTTGAGATCTAAATTGCAAAGCTTTCAAGTTAAACCTTTTAAAGGGCAGAGTCATGTGTACTTCTAAGTACACTTAAGTCTATAGAAATGTAGTGTCAACTCCAGCACTAGACACACAATTATGGTTTGGAATGGAAGCTGAGACAGAGAGCTTAAAGTTTAGCAGTGCTGATCAGTACTTCTAGACTCAAATGCTTTCCGTTAGCTATTAAGCTCTCCAGCTGACCGAATATTTAGTGTATAATGGTCAAATGGCAACTGTTTAGGATTACATGTGTAACTGGACTGACGCCTTCCATTTATAACTGCGCTTCGACGCAGTTGTCAGAGAAATCTGTTTTACTTGCGGTTTTGCTGCTAGCTTTTCCCCATTCAGGCATGATATATGGTAATACCGTTGCTGACCATTCATCAAGTGGGAAACAGATGGCACTAGTTCCCCTTCTATTGAAAGATGTTGTTGAAAGGCTGCTCCTGTGAGAATGGCAGCAACGATGCAAAACAAAATATTTTCAGAATATATGTGTCTGATGCCAGTCAACATTAATTGTAAAACATGCATCTTGTTCTACTGTGGTATAAACACCAGCTGTTGACAGAGATCATCTCATCAGCATCTGGATTTCTGAAAGAAAATGGGTTAGAAAGTAAATCACATTGTTGATACCAGTTCTGTGTCTTGCCCCATAACAGTCAAGATGTTCTTGCTGCTTAAGCTTTGCAGTACTGATGAACCGCGAGTCTGCGATTAGTCTTTGACCTTCTAAAGAAAAGCACCAGACCACAGACTTAACATTGTGGTAGTCAAACCCAATCTAAAATTGCTGTTTGGTAGTTGAAAATTCCCAGGTGAATATGCTGTTGGATCTCCAGTGGCTTGTTAAACACAGTGTCCTCAAGAGACTGTCTCTTGAAGAAGCACATCAGATGCTAAGAAACAAAATCCATACTCTTAAGTGTTAGCCTAGCTACTCTGTTGTTTATTTGTCTCGACAGTCCAGGGATACTAACCTGATTTGGCTGTGCATTCATTTGCGACATGTCCCTGAAAACATATCCAAGCAGAGAGCAGTTCTTAGTCTAACCATCCCTCAACGAGTCCATTCAGCAGGTCACTAGGTGGATACCTTCTTTTACTGACTACAGCTGCTCCTGGCCTCCAGGCCAATGCTGTGCTTATAGAGGGAGCAGGGAATCTCCTAAGAAGCCTGGCATTTGGGGTGACTTTGCTGGATATTTGCACAAGTCATCCTTTGGAGAACCTAGTCGTAGGTGAGCTCCTTGGGCTGCAAACATGCACAAGAAGAAGGGAGTACATCACTTCAAGCCTGTGGCAAACGGCATGAGTTGGGACAGGAGGGAAGACCTATCCTTGCCAGCTCTGTCCTAAGCCTGGAGGATCTCCTTAACATTCAGCTTGCGCGAGTCCCTTGCCTTTAACAGGCTCTGCAAAGGGTTTGGTCAAGACAAGCGTTTTAGAGAGCTGACTTGTCTTTCTACAAGTTTGTGCAGTAGTAATTGCAAGGAGACACAACCTCAGTGGGCACCAAGTGGTCTTGTATTACAAAACGTAAACATGTACACTTTCTGCTGGATATGCATTCCTTAATGGATTTTGTGTAAGCGTATAAACCAACAGATAAAAGTTTAGTTTTTCTGTTGTTCTCGGGAGCCTGGGAACCTTGTGCATTTATTTTTGCAGTGCTTCCATGCTCTGATCTTCCTCTCTGGGTTGGGGGTTGTATTTTTACCTCGGTGTGGAGGACTAGTGACTAGTCTTGGGTAGTTCACTGGCTTTTGCTGTGGTCCTGCAAAAACATATGAGATCTTACTGTGCCACATGCAATCTCTGTCCATCAATAAGGTAAGCATGATGTTAGGTATGGTCATTTTGTGGAAGCATATTTTTGACAACACCTGAATCTGCTTTTCACATTATTTTATTGCTGTAATGATGTGGCAAGTTTTGGCGCTGTAGGCTGAAGATTTCAGGTTTTTTTTTCTGTCCCTCTGGAGTATATTAGAATTATGTCCCTTACCTTCCTGCGGGTGGAAGATTTGGGGACAGATCCCAATGCCACATGCATTCACCAGTAACCCAAGTTGGGTTGCTGGGACTTGGCAGTCCCTGGGACTGAGAAGAGACTGGGAGTTCCCTCTCACCAGACTTACCCACAAGTGATGGAGATGCTGCTCTCAAAAGTCCTGCCTGAACTAATGGGTCTTTCAGTAGTACTTGTGGGGAGGAGAGGTAGTTTTCTGTTGGCTTCTATAAGAATATAACGACTTGGCCTTTTGTTGAGGGAAGGAGGGGGAAATCTTGTGTTATTTGCATGGCTCCTTCTAATTTTCATGTTTTAAAAGCAGAAGTTCTCAGCAGTGGGAACCTATTCCCGGGGAGCTTCCTGCAGCCGGTGACCTGTCCCCTCTCTGAGCAGTTAATGTGTGATAAGCAGCAGAGGTGGCCGCTGGCTCCCTGCAGCGGGTGGTTGAGGCAAACCTTGCACCGTGGTCTGTTTAAAAGAGAACGTCTTGGAATGGTCCCCGCCTGTGTTACAAGACAGATGCTGTGTGGCCTGTGAGGACTTGCTGTGTGTCCCGGCCCAGCGCCAGGAAAGCACCAGCTTTGCTCAGTTGTTGGTTTGGGTTTTTTTTTGAAGCGCTGTGAGAGCTGTTTGCTCTGACAGCTTCTCATGCCGTGTCAGACTGTGCCGAACAGGAGTCTGCACTGGGGAGTAACTGGGGCCTGGGGAGAACTGATTTGGTGGTGGGGGGCATCATGTGTTGACGGGGTCTTTGTCTTGGTGACTGCAGTAAATCCACTTGTAACTAACCTTAAAAGTTTCTGCCTGGAAAACGCCTCCACTGTACGTTATCCGCTCTGATAGCAAATCCCAGCCCAGGTGTACTGAAAAGGGTAGGCAGACCTCTAGGAGCAGCATGGCTTTTGGCTTTCTGAGCCGGCGCTGAGTTTGCAGAGCTGGTGGTTGAGAAGAAGGAACTTCCCTGTAAATGGAGTACCTTTTGCTCCAGCGTCGTTGGCGGTGGCTGGGATGCGTGGTAGGCGCATGCTGAAATGCGCCCCAGGGTCCTGCTCCCCGAGCCCTTTTCTAGCTGGGTTTCCTTCCCATGGAAAGCAGGGCGGGGATGGCAAGAACAGAGCCTGTGCTGACACGGAGCTGGGATGAGGCTGGGATGCTCACCCAGGCCTGAGAATCAAGAAGTGCTGCTGGGTCCCGCGGTGCAGACAGGGCCATTGAGGGCTGGGTGGGACTCCACCCTGCTGTTTTTAGAGTGGCTTTTCAGGTATGTCTGCCCTACAGCCTAGAGGTATGACTGCAGCTCACTTAAAATGACTCCTCCTCGCTTTCAACAAAGTTTGGCAGGGATGTTTCCAAGGAACGACGAGGGAGGTAGTTCCAGTGACCCAGGGTTCAGCTGCCAGCTCCTTACCCAGGGGCTGGGGCAGGTTCATGCAGCCCGTCCTGCAGTCTGTGTTGCCGCGTACGTAGGGCTTCCGTTAGCCCAGTCAGCTGCATTCGCACCTCTGGGTTGTACTGTTGTAGATGTGCCCTTAGAGTAGAATTATGCAGTAAATGAGCTTGTCATGAGTCCTGCTGGGTATTACTTAATATTCCAGCCATTGTTAATTTATTTTTTTTTTTTTATAAGAAAGTGTATTCTAGGTGCTTCTGCTCTTCAGGAGCAATGCAGGATAGAGCTATGGCCTAAACTAGCAGTTTCCCATCATGAATTACAATTTACTTTTGATTTGCCCAGTGAATTGCCCAGGTTTTTCTTTCAGTATCTAACAGTGATAAGTGACACCAGTTCCTGTTTGTTTTCACAGGCTACACAGCTGGGAGGAAAAAATGTTTGGCTTTCACAAACCGAAGATGTATCGGAGTATAGAGGGCTGCTGTATTTGCAGAGCGAAGTCTTCCAGTTCTCGTTTCACTGACAGCAAACGTTATGAAAAGGATTTCCAGAATTGTTTTGGGTAAGATTCTTTCTTTAGTCAACATCACAGTCAGCCATGGTGTTGATCTCCAAGCCATGAACCTGGCATGCTGTCCCTCTTGCTGTGAGAGACAGAAAGATTAGGTTAGCTCAGGTGGGTGGTGGAGGAAAGCTGGCTTCAGCTTCCTCACAGTTTTCCTGGCCAGGCCAGGAGGGGCTGGATCCTCTGCTGCTGTGTACGGTACCATTTGGTTGTCGATCTGTCTGTTGCTGCCGATGGAGAGCTGCTGTAGTTCATAGCAGTGAAGGGTCAGGCTCGTGCCTCTCCCACCTCACAGCACGTGCAGGGATTTAGACCCCCCTCAGACTGAGCATTTTGCACGTGTTCCTTAGAAAGTGTAAATTTCCACACAATATGGTAAACAGCACAGGTCCATGGAGGTTTTCTGTGTCTCTGAAGATTCAAGAATGTTAGACAAAACTTGATGGGTAAATATTATCAAGATGTTATTAAAACTTTTCATTGGAAACCCATTCTGACAGAAAGTGAGCATCAAGTAATTAGCTTTCCAATTAGGTAATGTTGCATGTAATGTTACTTGAAAGCATTGGTAGGCAAAACTGTAAATACCAGTGATTTCTTGTACCAGCTGCTGTGACCTTTTAACTTTCTTGAAATACTTCCTAAGAACTTTGAAATTCTGTCTAAATTTGTGTCCCTGAATTGTCAGCAAAGCAAATTCTTCTGTGGTAGTTTGTAATTATTTTTTACTTTGTTTGCCTCAGAAAAGAATTTCAAAATAATAAGAATTTCTCCTGTTTATGCTGTAGTGTTCCATGAAATTGTTTTCCCTGGGAAAAAGTCTGTTGTCAATAGATATTTTCTTCTTTTTCTTTCCAGTCTTTCTGGATTACCTCTCATCAAAACCTTAGGCCCGAGTGAAAATTTCATGCATCGTATTAAAAACTATATGTACATATCCATATTGCTGCTCTTGTCTCAAGTGCTTAATGTCATATGTGTAAATCTTTGCCATCTTTAGAAATATTTCCCTCCCCTCCCCTTTTTCCAGAAACACACCTTCCAAATGTGGAAAGGACGAAAACAAAGCTTTACAGTGCTTTGTATTTACCATGGATTTTTATACATAAATCTGGTGCTGACAATTTTCCTTGTCATATTTGTTGGCTACTGTCCTTGGCAGTGCAAAGACTGTGTGAAGGCCCATTGCATTTATTTTTTTTTTTTGTTAACTATAGTAAAGAAGCTTGCAGTGTACCAGGGCCTTTGGTCTTGTGCTATCTGAAATATGTTTGCCAAGGTAAAAACGCAGTCTTAACACTGAGCAAATAATGGCTTATCTGAGCCTGCCCCGTTCATCTATAAATGCTTCAAAGTCTTCCCATTTAAATAGCTAAAAAAATTCTACAGTGTATCCCCTTTATATTTCTTTTAACGTGGATTAGCAGTAGAGATGATTTCTGAAGAAAGCTTGTTAAAGGGAGCGAGTATTCCTGTCATTCCAGTGAACGCTGTTTCTGAAACCTTATCCTACGCTTATGCGGGAGTGTGTTAGGTGGTATTTGTTACTCATTCTTGAAGCTCTGTGACAAAGTTAAGAGCTGAATAAGCTTTTGTCAGATCTCTGAGGTCTGTTCCCAAATGTCCATTCAAGGAATATCATTCTCCTGCCTCCCTCTCCAATCAAACCAGCCAACCCACTGGAACTGTGTGTTGTTTGGGGGGGGGGGGGGGGGTTGTTAGAAAAAACAAAACCAACTGAAGGTGATGGGACTGTTGTTTTTAGGTTTTTAGTGCCCCTCTGGAGGCAGATTACAACACCTTTTATTTCTACATGGAAGAGTGCTTTCTGAAAGTGAGACCTGGTCTTTAAACAGCAATATTTTAGCACCCCAGATGAATTGTAATGCCTGAAAAACAGAACTTGAGAACCCTTCTTTTCTATCAATTATGCTTCTTAATGTTAGCAAGTGAGGAGGTGCCTTTATTAACTGTTGTCAAGTGATTTTTGCCTTTTTTTTTTTTAACCAGGCTCCACGAGGCCCGCTCAGGAGATATTTGCAATGCCTGTGTCCTTTTGGTGAAAAGATGGAAAAAATTGCCAGCAGGATCCAAAAAAAACTGGAACCACGTTAGTAATTTTATTTCTCCTCCACCCCAAAACTAACTTGTCTCTGCCTTAGTCCGTCCTTCTGGAGAGGGGAGGTGCTGGTGAGGGTTTGGGGTTTGCTATTTCCCCCCCCACTCTCCTTTCCCACCCTCAGCATCTCTAAACCCTTCCTGGAGTATTTCCTGTTACATGGCTCTTACCTGTCTTCGTTTGGCTTACGTGCAAGTGGTGATTATGCAAGCCCAGGATGGAGTCACAGACCTAACTTACCTTGTAATTCCTTGTTTTCGCAAGCTCGTAACTTTGTCCAAAAGTCTCTTATGACACTTAAAACATTTCAAATTTGGCCTCTGTCCAAAATTGGTCACGCTCTTTTTTTTTTTAGGGTTTGGTTTTTTTTTTAAATAGTTTGAACAAGCAAGGTGACTTGCTCAAGCAACACATAAATCAATGTCGTTTAGTCAGATAATTATAATGACTAATATCTTGCAGCTATTCCCACTCATATATTCTGTTTTGAATACATCTAATTCAGTTTGGGCCTAGGGCTGGGAAGATGATCAGGATTCTTTGTGCATGTTATAATCTTTATTCAGGAAGCCCTGATGGTAATGGGAGCCAGAACTATGGTTACTACTACCACTAGCTGTATTCAGAAGTTAAATTGATGATTTTTTTAAAAACTCCAGGGCAAATGTTTGGCAGCCACTCTTAATTGAACCTGTATTGGCTTAAACAACTGTTGTCTACTAAACTGAATTTGTCAAAAATAGGAAGAAGGCAAAAGTTGAACCGAATGTGCTTTTTAAACTAGCTTGCTGCCTTTTCCTACAGACTCAGTGACTTACAAACCAGATTTAAATGAAATGTAGGAGTGTCAGTGCATAGAACTGCCTTGGTTTAACTAAATTGGTTTTGAACTCCTTCAGCTAAGTCAGTACAGGTACCTTGACTGGGGCATTATCTGGGCATCATGCAGAAGTATTATGCATGTATTTTCTGTGTTCTAGGTAGTAGATGCCAGGGCTGGACCCAGTCTTAAAACAACATTGAAACCAAAGAAAATGAAAACTCTGTCTGGAAGCAGAATAAAGAGCAATCAAATCAGCAAACTGCAAAAGGAATTCAAGCGGCACAGTAAGTGGATCCAAAGAGATTTTGGCAATAAACTTTGGCCTCCCCTAACACAGTTTACTGGCCAAGCTGAATCGCCATCTAGATTCAATTGTGCATTCACACATTTGGGCCCTCCCTGTTTTCACAGCCTCTCATCCTCTGAGGGTTTGGGCAGGGGGTGGAACGAGGAGGAAGAGCTTGTGTGTGGGGTGAGCTGCGAGACGGAGGTGGGGAAGTGGCGAGAGGGAGTGAGGAGCCTGGCTTGGAAGTGTAGGCTACTGTAGCTTATGTCCCACGCTTAAATGACGTGTCTCTAGAAGGAACTTCTTGGGCAAGACCCTCATTAAAACTGAAGTTGGCAGAGGTTTCCCCTGCTCTCGGTAATGCGCTATAGCCATTTTCAGCTCTTTTTGCAAGAAGCACTGTTCTGTTGATACTGCTCTCAGCCTCTTTCTTCCATACAAGGTTTTGGCCTAGGCTATTTAGTTGGCCCAGATGTTTTCCCCTTGAAATTCCTACCACGTTTCCTCTGTACAGTTTCCTTACACCTTCCTCTGCCGGTCTCAGCGATTTTTTTCCACTAGCACTTAGACTCTTCAAACAGTTTTGGATTCATAGGTTTCCAACAAAGCCATCTGTCAGTTATGCTCTAAATATATGTTGGTAGTTTAGGTTTTTCCAAAGCAAACTTTCCAGCTTCTTAACTGTTGCTGACTTGTTCTTCTCTCTCTCTTTCAATTATCTTACGTGGCCTGAAGGAAAAGTTCTCAAAGAATCAGTAAAGGCCCTGACCTAGAGAGCTTGTATCTTCTCGTTCAACATTCTGTAGTTAATCCTTGTTTATTGCGTTGTTGCGGGTGCTAAAGATGATAACTAAAAGGTAGGCTAGTAGACCTTCTGTTAAGGTGTGCTGCCTCTGCTCTGAGTCCGTAGTTCATAGTCTCAATCCAGCAAAAGCTCAATACTACCTAACCCACTGCACTAATGAGAAAAGCTTTGCAAGACTTTAACTGAATGGGTACGAAAGGAGATTTACAGTGAGAGAGAAAGTACTAGGTCTGAAGCAGAGAACCCCATGACTTCAAGGATCTTACAGTGATTCCAGAGCAGGACTAGGATCTTATCCAAAGCATGGCCTGCACAGGCTATGTTTGAGGGCCAGGAACTGTAGCCTGATCCTGAACCTCTTTTCCAGTCCCTCGTGTCCAAGGACCCCCTCCAGTTCTGAGGTCTGTCTCCCAAATGCTGACAGGTGGTCTCTCTATTGAAATCAGCAGGGGCAAGTGAAAAATGGGTTGTCGTCATTAGGTTTTTCTTGTTAATTAAAAATAGTTTGTGTCTCTGTTCCAAATCCACATGTGACCTTTTACAAGTCAGGAGGAGAGAGGATAAGTCATTGGATGCATGTTCTGATTCTTGCATTTATTCTTTCCCTACAGATTCTGATGCCCACAGCACCACTTCGAGTGCCTCCCCTGCTCAGTCGCCCTGTTACAGTAACCAGTCTGATGATGGGTCTGACACAGAGATGAGCGCTGGGTCCAGCAGAACACCAGTTTTCTCCTTTTTAGATCTCACGTATTGGAAAAGGTAAAGAGCAACGGAACGTGCACTCTCTGTAGATAGCAGTTCTCTTCACGTACACAGTGCTTGATTCTGCTTCTTCGGGAATTGGCTTTTTTAAGGATATAATTTAAGTCATGGAGTATTATGCAATATCTGTCTGCCTTCAGGAAAAAATGCCACGTGCTTAAGACATTTTCCCCTATCTCCCTCCAGTTCCCTAAATACTAATACAGTTGCTGAAAAATATTTTTATGTTTTTGGGAGTAATGGCTAATATTCCTCACTGTCATTGTCTTGTCTGAGAACTGCGCTCTGTAGTTGTGATGTGTTAAGAAGTACAACAGTGTGCTCAGCTTGCCAGCAAAACATAGCATTTGATTCGCTTGAGCTGTGATGGTAGTCATTAAAAAAAAAAACCAACCTGGAGTGGGAGGAAACCCACAAGATTTTCTGGGAGCTGATGGGTTTGTTATCTTTTATTGCATGTTGTGACACAGTAATCCCTTGTTTAGCTAATTGCTTTATTGAAATTGTGACTTTGCTGCCTCCTCTCAAATAGTGTTTGCAAGTGCATGGTAGTCAAGGTTAGTTCAGCCCAGATAGTTGTGTATCTGAAACTTCTCTGGGAAGCAAAATGGGAGACTTAGTTTTGTATAGACATGGGTTTGGAGTTTTTTTCTTTTTCTTCCCATCCCCACCCCCCCCCACCTCCCCGCAGTGTTGTGGATTTAGACACCGACTTGTTTTCTCTCTCTGAGCAGCCTTTTTTCTCCTATTCTCTAAGCTGGAGGCTCAGAAGAGTAGTGTCTTGGGTCAAACAGATCTTTTGCATGTCTGTAAAATCTGTATATTCTAAACACAGAAACAGTGTCTTTCTGCCATTTCTTCCAGGCAAAAGGTCTGCTGTGGAATTATTTACAAAGGGCGTTTTGGGGAAGTCCTCATAGACACTCATCTCTTCAAACCTTGCTGTAGCAATAAAAAGTCTGCCACTGAGAAGCCAGAACAAGAAGGACCACAATCTCCAGCAATCTCCACCCAAGAGGAGTGGTGACTTCCATGGATAGCTACAGAAGGTTATACAGATCCTCTTATTCTCTGGAAAAATACTAGAAATGTGACTGTTCACTTTGGACACCTGCTATGCTGCCAAAAGACTATTCCCTAGAACTGTTTTGGGTTTTACTGCTACAATTCCACAAACTCTGAAGCCAGTTTGTATACTTTCAGAAAGACTGTACATAATATTTAAGATGCTATGGAACACTTAGCAAAGCTGAATGCTGCTGCAAGGTTATCCCTCTAATTTTCTCCCCTCCTCCCCACTTCCCCCCCACTCGCTTCACAAGTGAACTTGAGGATGGGGTTTTGTATATTAAAGTATATGTAGTTCATGTTTCTGTATTGAAAGAAGCAGTGGTGTAAGGCATTTTTTAAAGTTGGTTGGTAACCTCTCTTAAGTCCCCAAGAAAATATTTCATTCTTAGACAAGTATGAGTCAATAAGATGAACTAATACATAGAAATGTTATAAGTCACCTCTAGTTATATAAATACATATTTTTAAAGGTGTGGAGATTTCACCCTATACTACTGACGTAACAAAGACAAATATTTCATCCATCCTATGTGACACAGACTGGTAAACTGCAGACATCTCTACTACAAGTGGTAGTTACCCGAGAAGGCCCCCAACACAAAATGCTCCTAAGAAGGGGTGGGAGAGCTCTCCTCCTTAGCTGAGGAGGAAGATTTACTTAAGAATTGAACATAGTGAAATGGGAGGCTACTTTGTTGTAACCCAGCAGCAGGCACCCTGGGCTTCACGTAGTAACTGACTGGTGATTAGAGATAGACCAAGAAAACATCTTGATGCCCAAGTGTAGATGATGGCCAAAATTGAGTAACTGCTATCTGTTGGCCCAGTGCAGCTGAAATGTGACCACAGACCAGACTTCCTGCTGTTTTTGGACCTGACATAGAAGCAAACCCCTCGCTAAGCAAATCAGGCTCTGGTCCAGGGATGTAATCTGGTTGCAGATCTGGGGTCTGGGTTCACCATTACTGTTTTGGAATCCTTCCCCAGCAGTGCTTCTCTGTGTTTGGGTTTTGGGTTGTTTTTTGTTTGTTTGTTTGTTTGTTTAAACGACCAGATCAATGCTTTTGTGAATACTGGACTTGCTGCAAATTATGAAAAGTTCTGTTAAGAATGGTGCTGTACTGAATCAAGGCAGCTCTGTTTGCATACACGATCAAAAGATAGTATTTTTTACATGGATTCCCAAACTCGTGTGCAAACCATTGTGACACTCCTTCAAACTCCACTTCGCCTTTAGGGTGGAAGCAGCTTCCTGGAAGAGTGTGCTGCAGTTTTAGCTCCCAATTGCTTCGTGTTCCTTTTATGAAGGTTTAACTCGTTTAAGTTGGGAATTCTGCTTTTTTTGGTTTTTTTCTGGTTTTGGGGGGAGGGGGGATTTTTCTTACTATTACTCTTTTGGGATATTCTACAATGGATTGCTACAAGCTTTCCTTTTTGTGAGAGTCATCGGCATAATACTGTGGTGGGTAGGGTTTAGGACTGGATTTCCATGTAATCTCACTTCCTGAAATGGGAATAGTTAGCAAATGAAAATATAGGTAGGGAAAGATATGCAGGTTTTAAGAGGAGCCTCTACCCTCAAAGCTTTTTTTTTGGCCTTTTTTTTTGTTTTTTTTTCCTCTCCTTCAGTTGGGTAAGCCAACCTCTGGAGAGAAAGAACATCAGGGGCAACAGGGCTTTGACTTATCACAGCCTTACAGCTTAGAGCTTTCATTGGTCTTATTTTGCTTTTCCTAAACTCTCTGAGATTCTGAAGGGACGACAAAGCTGCCTACCTTGCTTTCATCTGCAACCAAACGAAATCATAGAATCATTTAGGTTGGAAAAGACCTTTAAGATCGAGTCCAACCATAGACATAATGGATATTTGCTTGTATAATGGCTTAACTAGGTTGGTCACGTCTAATAAAGGCTTGAACAAAAGTCCTAGCTGTTTCTGCAGACACCTGCTTTCATTTGAATTTGTGTTTTCAGCATCAGTAATTCTGTACACCCAAGGCTGCAGTAGTGGTGGTAGGATGTGCTCTGATATGGATCATCTCTTCTGTATTTATTTATTTATTGCTAGATTTCAACCGCCAACTGCTTCCCCTACTCCCTCCCACCTCTTCCATTCCCGGTAGTAATGCAAAATGAACTGTATGTAGTCATGCACTTTGTATTAATGTATTAGAAATCTATGGAACCTGTTTTGTACTTTTATACTGTTCAGACACTTGTAATCGAAACTTTTTTTTACTAGGATAATGAATAAATTTAGACTTATTTAGAAAATAAAAAAACTTCTCCTCTGTTTATTTCAGTTCTGTTCCATTAATTAGACTTGGTGTTTGAAGCAGCCCAGGCAACCCATGTTTCTCTTTGAACAAGACTTCAAGACTTTTTGGGGGGGGTGTGAGATAATTNAGAGAAGAGCAAGGGAAGGAGATCGTGTTTATTATGATAGACAGCTGTCCCAGGGCAGAATTACAGACCTTTCCCTTGGCACTGTGTGCGTGTGTCAGGCATTCCTTTACCGGGAATGGGTGGTGCTGACATTTGGTGTTCCCAGGGGGTCTTGCTTTCTGTCTAGCTCACTGGCATTGAGCAAAGGCCAGCTGAAGCAACAGCGTTAAAGGGTTGGTGCTGACAGCATGTGGAACCATCCCTTTCCAGATCCAGTGGAGTCGGTGGAACAGACTAGTGCTCCTCTGCTGAAGCTGGAGTCTGGAATGTTTTCTTCCCACGACGGGCGTAGTCAGCTGGATAAGCTCCAGCAGACTGGTGGGAGCAAGGTCTCTGGCAGGAGATGGCAGTGAGTAACTGAGTTTAGAAAAAGATGAGGCTATTCCCCGGTAATGGGGAAAGCATTGCAACCTTAAGCATGATGGCTTGTTGCAAGAGACCATTACAGACTTTAGTGGAGACACTGATTTATTCCTGATGATACGCTGTCTATTTTCTTATAAATTGAGCACGATGATATCCAGAGACTCGTGTAGAAATCATTTCAGTGGAAGCTCTGCATAGACTGCAAGACCACATGATTTTAGTATAAGAGCATCTGTTTTGAAGATATTTACATTATCTTCTGTAAATGTCTAAACATACTTTAGGCGTGATTTGGTACACCTAAAATGAAAAGCTCTGTGTCAAGTCACTGAAGAGAAGTGGGTGCAGCAAAAAGTGGTTTAAAGCAGTTAAACTTAGTATGTATCCCACTCTTTGCAAATTCCACCTGTTTCCAAGTAATGAATTCCTTTTCCTTCCCTCTTTTACACTGCTGCTGCACGCTGGTGACTACAGGTACTGTCTGGGTAACCTCCAGGTGCTGAGAACACCAGTGTTGATGGACAGAGGACTTTTTTTTTGTGGGGCAGATAACCTAATGGATGGCTACAGCTGTGGAGGAGGAAGCTCCTCTGGGAAAGCTGGGGAGGCAGGACTTGCCATTTTCAGAGTGATGTGAAATGAAATCAGGAGGCAAAATCCTGGATAAAGCCCTCCTGTGTTTCACCTGAATCAGTTGTCACCATGACAAGTGTGACATCTGCTAAAATACCTTCCAGTACAAGCATTATAAAGATGCTTTACAGAGGATCATATTATACTCAAAAGATGAGAAAAACAAGGCATGTGACAAGAAGGCATTTTGCTGCAGGTCGCCAATGGACAAGGAGCAGATCCATCACTTCCAAAGCCCGAGCGAGTTGCCTGGTGCTGCTGGTGAAGCATGCAATGGCAGATTCTGTTTGCTTTTGTATGGTGCTGCATGGAGAGTAATTTTATTCTGATTTGTGCAATGTGGAGGTTCCTCTGTGAATTCTACAATGCTGACCCTATAACCTGCTTTGAGCAGATGACTGGGTGCCATACACCTCCAGTGACCAAACAGAACTCTCCTGAAGTCGTATAAAAACTTAGTTTCGATATGACGTAAGAAAAAGAGAAGCTCCTAAATGGTTCTTGTAGCACATAATGTTATCCAGGTGAGGGTAAGAGCTGTCTGCCATCTATTCTGCAGTCCTGGTCCTGTGATGGCCTACATCAAAGACAGCACTCCCTTTTGGCTCTTGTTTTCTGCTTCTTTCCCATGGAAATCTGGCCACGAGGGGGAAATGGAGCGCAGGTCCAGGTCCCCTTTTTCAGACACTGGAAGTGGCACCAGGGAAATGCTGCTGGCTTCCTCCATATAAATAGTCAACAGTAAGCAAACCCAAAACCTATGCTCCTTTGCAGGATAAGCCAACTTTGTCCTGGGCTGTATCAAAAGAAGCACGGCCAGCAGGTCCAGGGAGGTGATTCTGTCCCTCCACTCTGCTCTCGTGAGACCCCACCTGGAGTACTGCAT
>RSEF01000001.1:73288797-73325840 GCA_003993805.1 Himantopus leucocephalus | reverse complement strand
GGGGGGGGGGGGGAAGAGGGAAAAAAAAGGGGGAAAAGGGAGGAAAAAAACTGGTGGGTTGAGATAAAGACAGTTTAATGGAAACAATAACAGAAAAGGAAAAATAACAATAATAATGACACCAGTCACTTTCACCACCTGGTGAATTGGCACCATCCCAACCAGTGATCACCCCCTCTCCCCCCCGCCGGCTAACCCCCATTTATATACTGAGCATGATGTCTATGGTGTGGAATATTTCATTGGCCATTCCATCTTTCTGTCTATGCTTCTATGGGAAGCTAAAACAAGTCCTTGAATAGTGTAAACATCACTTAGCAACAGCTAAAAACAATAGGTATTATTGACATTCCTTTCACAGCAATCACTAGACAGATAATTAACTCTTTCCCAGCTGAAACCAGGACAGTCTGGTTGAGTTGGTTTCCTTTTGGCTGATCTGGTGCCCAGCTGTGCACACCCTGAGACTGGCAGCTTCAGGTGGGGCAGGAAGGGCAGCTACTACCCTGGGCACAGGCAGTCGTGCCCAGAGGCAGCACACAGGACCTCTGTCTGTGGTCACAAGGGTCTCTCTATGGGTACTTGAATACTGTGTGCAGTTTTGAACCCCCGCAATGTGAGAACAACATGAATAAACTGGAGCAAATTCAGCAGAGGGATAACAAGATGGTCAAGAGGCTCAAGCACTTTTCCTGTGAGGAAAGACTGAGGACACTAGACTTGTTTAGCTTGGAGAACACAAGGGTTTGGGGACACCTAACAGCCGCCCAAGGTTAGAAAGAAGGTGGACCCAGGCTCTTCCCAGTGGTGTGTGATGGGAGAATAAAAACAAAGAGGCATAAACAGAAATAAGCTGAGAATAAGACAAAACTGTTTCACCATAAGGACAGCTAGGAAGTCTCCACCTCCGGAGATTTTCAAGACAAGACTGGACAAATCTTTGAATAACCTGGCCTGACCTCATAGCTGACCCTGGACTAGAGATCACCCGAGATCTCTTCCAACCTGAATTATCCTGATCTAAAGCCAGTCAGAGGAATCACATCCTAAATGTGCTTCTGCTGAATAGAAAGGTAGTGTGGGTAATTGTTACGGTGTAGAGGTTTATATTGCTGGTATTTAAAATTATGGGTTTATTTCAGCCTGCTGGACAAAATCAGCCGAGTTTTAGTCCTAAGAGTTTACTAGCATATGATGAAAAGGAAGAGAGACAAAAACTAGTTAAGTAACTCTATGGAGATACCTTAACTTTCAGCTGTTCTAGGCTAATTTACAGAATTTATGGTATATGTTACCTGTGCATTGATCTTGAGGAACCCTGCACTGCCAAAGTGATAAAAAGCACCCTTACTATTCCCAGGAGTAGATTATTTATTGCTAGAATATAATCATTACAGAAAAACTCAAACCAGTAATTCATCCTGAAGCAGAGCACGGTTTAACACGCTCTCCTCCAATGCTACTAGAGTGCAGAGATGGAAGCACCACAGGGGCTGCGCTCCTCCCAAATGCTACACAGGGTAGTAAATATGCTCCCTCAGCAGGCAACGAGCAAACCATCAAGCCCTGGAATACGATACAGGTTCAAAATACAGAAGTGATGGTCTTGGTTGTCAGCCAGAATAAATTAGTGTAATTGTCTCATCCAAGCCAGGTGGCACCAGTTGAAGATCTGGCCCACTAAAAGTAGTTGGAGACTATAAGAGGTGCAGAGGAATTACTGCTCGTAGGATCATTTAGCAGGGAAAGAAGATCAGCAGGTGATTTTCATGTCTGTCTTTTCTCATCACTGGCAGAATGCTGTGTTGTGATGTGAGAGCCGTAGCTACGCTCACAGTAACACTGGCCTCTGGTGCATTTGTTCTCGGTATGTGGCAGCCGTGCAAGGTTGTGAGAGCAGTGCTCCACTTGGCCACCCTCCACAGCAAAACAGGCCACAGTCCCAGTGCCGCTGCAAGCTGGTACACGCAGTGGGCAATTTTCTTAGAAGCTGGGCTAGAGGTGCTAGACATGCTTCCCTGCTGCCAGGTCTGTTCCCAAGTATTTAAACTGTGAAACGGCATGATGCCCTGGTGATCGGCGATGCTGCATCTCATGAGCGTTTCACCTTCTGACACCTAGGAAGTAATTGCTCCCTGATGACTATGTCTGATCTGGCATAGTTTGACCCTTGGTATTTGTCTCCAAGAGATGATCTTTGGGCTTTCTTTCTGCCTGAAAGGGAGCTGACCAGGGACCACAACCTCTTCCCCACCTTCTGTAACTGAGAGAAACAGACCTTGTAGCCACCTACAGTCTTTTTTCAACTCTGCTTTAGTGAGGGTACACATTGGCTCATAAATCAGTAGGTGGGCTTTGCTGCTAGATCAAGGCATTCTTCATTGCCCCTAAGCCATTGGTATACCTTCTGTGATTTTTGTCTTCAGGAAGTGAAAGTGTAGGACATGCAGGAGACATGCATGGCATCTATCGCTTGCAGAGTCCACCAAGTATCAAGGGCCAAATCCTGCTTAAGGATGCAGGCCACTTCAATTGCATCAAAAGACCCTATTTTTCATCTGAGAGCAGATGCAAATTAAATGGCTGTGAATCTTACAGCTGATTCTCAGACACAACATAACTAGGATCAAAAACTTTTGTTCCACTCCAATGAGATTTCATAGCCCTGTGCTGCTGCTACCTGTTAACAATGCCTTAATTAGGCCATGGCATTCCACAGCAGTTTGGTACTGAAGCAGAGTTTTGATCTAGTATGAGGAGGTCTACCACGTGCTTGAGAAACCTTATTGAGTAATTGGAAAAATGCAATGGGTCGAATCTAGGTGAAGCATCCCAGATCAGTCATTAATGTCTCCTTGCAAGGATTGCTTTCATGGCAAGGTCACCTTGTGAGGAATTGGAGAGAAAACCGCAGCCAGAATCCTTTACAGAAAGGCTACCACCTTGTAACGGTGGCACAGGGCGAGTTCACTGGGAGCTAGTGAGATCTATGTAAATAATTAATTGTGAATGCAGCCTCCTTTTCATGTCTGACTCATCAAAATCCCTGTGGTCCGATCCCTTCACACCCCTGGGGGTCGGGGGACTCTGTGCCAAAGAACCATGCTGGGGGACTCAGCAGGGGTTGCAATGCAGTGCTGGACAGGACGGCCACTGTGCAGATGGCCAGTGGACCAGCATGGCTGGAGTGTGCTGTATGTCTGCATGCTTTAGCATGCCTAGGGGCACAGCAGTGCTCTGTGTGCCCGGAGTGCCACTGAAGCAGCCATGGGGACAGAAATGCCAGGGGAGGAAACAAGGCAGGCAATTGTTCCTGAAGCTGCTGTAGCATAGAAACAACTGGAGTTAACATGCTATTTTATGTCCTGAAGGTGCAGCAGATTTATTGTCCTCCTTTATGCCTGATTGAAATAAAACAGGAATATAGGAACCCCTCTGCTTCTTTCCCTGTTATTTTTAATCTTCAAAAGTTACAGAGCTTCTAGAAATTTTAAAATAGTCATGAACAGAGGCCAAGGCACCCTAGAAAGAAAAACTGAGTAAAATCTAATCATGTTCTATACTAGCTCCTCTAAGTAACGTCGCCTTCTTAGCCTGATCCCCCCTCCTTTTCTCTCTCTCTCTCAACTTTGTCTCTTAATGTTTCTGTCATTTCTGTCTAGCCTATTGGACACAGTTTTGAAGTCTGAGTGATATCTAATCCTAATGTTTTTGTTGCTGACTCTGCACCTTTGGGAGTAGAAAGGAGTCCTGATATAAGTTGAAGGTTTAAGACAAAGATCCAATGGAAAATGGGAACAGACAGTATCCAAATGGATTTCAATACAGGAAGACTGAGCAAATGTGGCTTTTAAGGAAGAAACACAAAAGAGTACGTTTCTAAGTGAAGGAAAAGATGATTTTTCTAAATGTAAGTGGTGGTACTAGTGTAATGCAGGTTCCTATTGCAGGTGAGGAAAAATGTGCCTTTTAGGAAAGGTCTGAGAGAATATGGAGATACATGAGAGGGTGGAATAGAAGGAGAGCTGACAAATGTCGGGACCTGAACAGATTTTCAGTGGTGTTAGCATACAGTAACCATCTGTTGTCTCTTTTGCTTCTGGAAGGCCTCTGTCAGCAGACAGGAAGCAGGAGCTTCGCCTCATCTGTATTACCAGCTTTCCATGGGAGACAGCCTGTTTGCTAGGCAGGCACTTTCTCCTCTTTTGAAGGCGGGTGAGTGAAGAGCCCATCCCCTCTGCATCACCTCTCATCGTTTATACAAGCTAACCCTCAGCTATTGTTTGTGCCTATGTGAATAGTGCTCTGTACAACACGATGTGTGGCTCCGAGGCTTAGACGGGAAGCTTGTGAGCTGCAGATGGCTGCGTGGTGATAGCGTGGGGCTGTGGAGAAGGCATGCAGCCGAGCAGAGATCCGCTGGAGTAGCAGCACGGAGATAGCTGGCTTCCCACATGTCCTCCCTTGAGCAAAATGTCCATCTGCAGTGACCTATGTAGATTCCTCAGACCCCTTTTTACCTGCAGGGAAAACAGAAAAGAAACTAAAACTAATAGGAATGATTTCATATCCATGCAGGAAAGTGTAATTCAGACTTTCGTAGGCTTTGAGGGGCAAGGGAGAAGTTACAGAGGTGAAATTTCTGCCATGGAGTTTGGAAGACGATTCTGGCAGTCTGATTAGTAGTTAGATCAGATTTGATTTTCTAATATAAAAATCTCAGGAAAGTCAAGTCTGTCCCTTTCACATTAGTTCTTTATTGTTTCCTACATTGCTTGAATTAGGTTAAAAGCAGCAACATCTGCAAGCTGTCAACCATGAGGCAGATTTCTCTTCATTTTCTAACTTGAAANGTCCCTTTCACATTAGTTCTTTATTGTTTCCTACATTGCTTGAACTAGGTTAAAAGCAGCAACATCTGCAAGCTGTCAACCATGAGGTAGATTTCTCTTCATTTTCTAACTTGGAGATTATGTATCTATGAGTTGGCCAAAATTAAGGGCACTGCTTATATGAGGGATTATGCTTTCTGGCTGCCTGTAGCTGTAGGGAAACCCACTCCACGATGCAGGACATTCCTCCCAGCTCTATTCTGTAATGAGAATGGAGATGGGATTTTAAAGTGTATAAATTATTGCCTGCCTCCTTGTTTAGAGTGGTTTGTCCAGTTACTGCCAAGTTACTGGCCAAACCTAGTGAGAAGAGAGTTCAAAAATTATGCTGTGACCTCTGCTCTTGTCTAAAATGTCACAAAGTGAAAATTGCTTCTTTCTGTTTTACATTTTTCTCTCCTTTTGTAGTCTTTAAAGATGAATAGCTATTTGAAAAGTTAAGAAAGACCAAGAATCTGTTTTCTGTTTACACTCAGGTCACAATACCCTGTACTGACAACACAAATGGCCTGTAAAGTGGCTGTAAATGTACATGTAAAATTTACAGATAGTAAATCAGTATTTATGTGCGCCGCTATTGCAATGCAGCAATAGTGTAAGTTATACGCATATGTGTGCAAGAGGGGGAGTTTACCCAGGGCCCTTGCTAACTTTAAAGGTGCGCCCCCAACTTCAAACTGTCTTCTCTTTCCTCATTAGTTCCTTTGCCCTTGATTACATCTGTGTCCGAGAGCATGAGTTATTCAAGGGCTAGGATAATATCTGTAAAAATACAATAGAGTTGTAACAATATCACATTTTCCACTGAAAGGGCATTCTTGCTGTGTTACAAGAATGAGTTATTTCAGTTTGCCTTAACCACTTCCATAACATACACGCAAACAAAGCCCACCGAAACACAGAAAACATGCACTTGGTGGGTTGTACACTATAACTATGTATTTTTACTTTTACAACTTTGTTAGGGCTTAGATGCATGTGCATTGGTGAACAGATTAATTGTTTGAGATGTTACTGTCTAGGAAGTCACTACAAGCTCGTTACAAGCTATTTGTCATGGCTTAGCTGCCGGAGGCAAGGCTACTGAGGGAGAGGGCTGTGGGAGGGGAAACTCAGCAATGGCAGCACACGCAGAAGGTCCTGTCCCAGTTCTGGCTTGGTAATCACAGGACTGACACAGTTCTGTCATAGAATTGTTTTGGTTGGAAGAGACCTTTAATATCATCAAGTCCAACCACTAACCTAGCACTGCCAAGTTACCGTTAAACTGTGTCCCTCAGCACTACATCTACTCATCTCACTTCTACTCTGTCTTTTCCAGTGTTTTGCTTGTTACAACAAGTAACTTCAAATCTACCCAGTTTAGGACTTGAATCTGGAAACACATCATAGCCCCAGTGTGTAACCATTTGGGGGATGGATCAGGCCACATACCCAGTTCTAAATATCTGCAGAATTAGAGTTGCCGATCACAGACCTTTAAAATATTTATGGAAATGTCTTAAAATCAACATAAGTAAAATGATTTGTCAGTAAGGGCTATTGGCAGTAGCGTGAGATTAAATAGTAAAGGAATATCCAATACTCGAGGTCCTCTGGAACCCCTGGAACTCCTACCTAATTTCAAAATTTGTTTTTATTTCAGGTTTTCTAAAAACTAGGGGTTTTTAAATTAAAAAACAAACAAACAACAAAACAAACATATCAATTAACTGTGGATATTAGCTGACCACTATAGCATACTTTCAGCCATAGCCCTTTTAAATACATTGGTTGCTTTGAGCAGCCCAACACAAGGGAAAATGAGACATCTGTTTTCAGGATGGTCTTTCTGTCATCTGTTGTAAGCTGTAAATTCATTTAAATTTTCAAATTAGTTGAAAACTTATGCCCAACAGAATAAATAAAACATTTGTCTTTAAAAAAAACCCCACATTCATCGTCACTTCCACCTGCCTTAGTAGCTAGATAGCAATAAAAATAAAAAATGATTCAGTCTTCAGTACATTCATTTAATAATTATAATAATTCACTGGGCTAAAAGTATTCAAAGGAAATTAAATGTGCAAGTAACAGGCCTCATGACTATGCAACAAAGTAGGAAATTTTCAAATCACAGTTTTAAAGCATGTGTGGTAGTTCGCTGTTCTCTATTGTCTATTTAGAAATCACTGTCACAACTCTTTTATTAAGGTATGAGGTAGAAAATAAATGTATAATAATTTCAATCAACTTCATAATTTTTAAGACATTGCTTTTAAACTCTCCATTATCATATGCAAAATGGCAAAGTCCGTTCCACTTAATTTGTTTCGTATGTTATTCCAACAGCATCGCAAATAGTTCATTGTTATATATCTCTCCAAATAATGAGTTCAAGACATCCTTTCCTTCACAACACTTCATCTGCATGCTACACACTTCATATTGTGTAATTGTCTGATGAAGAAGGGAAGCAGGTAGCCCGAGGCTATTAGAAAGAAGAAGCGTCAATGAAAAAATGCTGGACACAGGTGTTACCCCCTAAGGACAATGCAATATTTGGAGGATAAATAGAAAAGGAAATATGATGAAACTAATCAACAGATGATTAAAAAAAATGTTTAACTTCTCTCCCTCATCAGGATGCTACCCGTCACCACAAGCGTTCTCTCCCAGGGTGGGAAACCTCTGGACAACCATGAGATTCCCATAAAAGGTGCTGGATAAAATTAACTGAGCTCTGTCTGAATGCTGCTGGATTTGCTGGAACAACGATTAAGGTGAGCCTAACAAACCACTTTTTAGCTAACCAGTATACTTTTAAAAATTCTAAAGAAACTAAAAATTCACAAAAAAGATCTGGAGTCAATTTTATTTCTTATGCACTTATGTCCATGCTTTGCTGGACTGGCAACATAGTAATCGCATGAATTACATCTACTCAGAATTACCCCCATTTCTTCTCAGTCTACCAAATGTGAGTAGCCCCCCCACACACACACAGAGTGAAACATGTGTTCCTGTTCTGATGATTGCAACGTAAAAGAACAGCAACTACTTCTTCCTCTGTCTATGTGGAGGGGCAGGCTGTTTGGAAGGCTGAGAAGGCATCTGGTCAGTTTACTAAAATTCACTCTGCTACTTTATAATTTTCTATCCTTGACACCGATTTTCAAGGGAAGTTCCCACACGAAGTTCGGTTCAACTGCACCTGCAAGATTGAATGGTGTTCCTAATTGCAACAGTAACATCTGCTAAATATGAAAAAAAAAGGCTAGAAATGTTTTGTAGCCCATTACTGCTATAATTTTTCTACTTGAAGTCTGTATATAGAATTTCAGAGTAAATAATTATATCTTGATTAGCTATTGGAAAGGTCATTTGCTGCAAGGCTGGCTGGGGGGGGGGAAGCTTCATAAAAATATTTTCTTTAAGTTGCACTGGAAATTTAGGGAACTACTTTAGGTTCCACCCTGAGGGTCACTCATAATTGTCAAGGTTTGGCATGTTGTGTTTCCTCTGCTACATTCCGTCATGTAAAGCAAAGAGCAGAAGAGGAGCTGAGCAGTACTGTATGGCCCTGTGTGGAGCCCTTTTATACCTGGGAATGTGCCAGGTCTGTGAATCCCCTGTGTCATTTGAAAAAAAAAGCCCCACATCTATTAAGTAAGAGAGACATAGACTCAGACTATGAGCCACTGAAGTAAGACAAATAAATAAATAAAAAGAACGGTTGTAAATTACATTGGCATTTCATATGGCCATCATATCTGAGTATTTTATTTATAAAATCAAGGTGAGTAATGCAGTTTCTAATGGATTTTTAAGATCCTCTGAGTTCTTACTGTTTGTTTCTCTACTCTGTTTCTCTGCAGGGAGCAGAAATATCCACCTAACTGCAGTCAGCCACCGTTTTAGGGACCTTTCTGTAACAGATATACTTGACAGATATAACATAATATACTTGAACTACACAGCAAAAGAAACTTTTGACAAGAGCAAGCTAAAATGCGAAGCTGAGACTAGTAAACCTTTGGCAGTGTGAAACTAACAGCAGCATCACGGGTAGGCATTGCGGCAAGGTAAGGGGGGAATGTGGAGGTTTTTAATTTAAAATGTCTCCATAAAATATATCCAAATATTCAGGGTATTTTTTTTGTCAGCCCATAACCCAAATTTAGGCCTGCTGTCGACACATGAGAAGCCCAGTGGGAGTGAGGGGCAAAATACTGACCTCTGAGAAGCCCAATGACTTCAAAGAAGGCCGGATGAAGCAGGATTACTTATGTATGTAAAGATAAACGTGTGAACAAATATTTAGAGACCCAGGGGCTTTTGGGTTTATTTTCAGAGTGGCTGAGCATGGCTGGTTACAATGGATGCCAGAGGGAGCTGTAGGTTGCTCAGTCTTTCTGGAAGTTGAGGCTTTTAGCTACAGAATTGTCTGCTCAGTCTAGGGCTACCAGGAGTCCTACCTACCCCAGGGGACTTGAAGGGTGCTAAGCTGGACTGGCTCCTGGTTCTGCCTGCGAGATCTGATCCATTCACCAGTCACACAGCCTGTGCTGGGGTGCGCCCAGCCTCTGCCCTGGCGTGTGCAACCAGCTATCCACGGAAGGAAACGCAAGGGCAAAACAGGCTAGCCTTCATCAGCTCACATCCCTACATGTAACATGGAGTAATTCAAGCGCTTCCAAAGGACTCTGAGGCCAGGGAAGTGTGGCCATGATCCAGGCATCCAGCATGGTTCAGTTTTACCTCAAACCAGGACAGTGACCCAGGATTTTGTGCTCTTGTTGATGTGCTGGTGGCAAGGACAATGTGGCCATAAGCCAGGCGTGTAAGACAGGGCAGCATTCAAAAGGGAATTTTTTTTCAATCTGTGTTAACAATCCTGTGTATCATGCTGTTGACACTAGAGTCAATCTAGGTCTATGAAATGAATGCATATTTATTTACCATTGAAACATGAAGATAGTATCTGTTCACGCTGCCTTTCAGCATTACTGTATGAGAAGATTTCAAGGTTTTGCTTGATTTGGGTTTTTATAGGTTTCCTTCCCAGCTGTAGGATGGTCACTAAAACTCTGTCTCTCTCCCAGACTGAGCCCTGGCTCTTTTGTTTTGCTATCAGCAGTGGTAGTGGTGCAGGAGTATAACACTCGTCTGATTTTCTGAGGATTTGAAAACATTCTGCTGGCATTAACTTGACCAGAGGCTGAAGGCTCTGGTTATTTCACAGGTTTTTGTCTCCAGTTGTGCTAGTGTACAGTTGGTTGAAAAATGGGAAAATCGTAAACAATTTGGAGAAACTATTCACCTATATTCTGGCAAGCTTCAGAGCTGGTTCTGTTTTTTCTTACCAGAAAACATTCCTCATATTCCATTGGCTCTAGGAGGTGTAACAGCAGAATGGTTTTGACAACGTTATTCATTACTTTTTCGTAACTACATTACTGCATGTTCAAAGTGCTTCAGAAACACTAGTTTTTTGTTTTCCTTTTTTTTTAAAACAGGATCTCTGAATTGAGCGATATTCATAACTTTTAAAACATAATAATACATATGTATCTGAATTATATGAATAATACAGGGAGTAAACAATTATTCACAAACACTTTAAGTAAAGTTCTTTCATGTCACTTTTCCATTAGCATACAAATACTGTGCTGGAAAGCTGTCAAGATTTTTATCTCAAGGAAGCACTTACTGCTCCTTTTTAAGAAGATAAACCCTCCCATTAAGATCACAATTCTTGTAAGCCAGAAAAACAGCAAATGCAAAAAAAACCCACCCTGCTTTTCAATATGAATTTTTAATAAAAATGAAATTTGTAGAGTATATTGTCTTAATGAAGTCAGTGGCATTACTCAAATGCTCAAAGTTAAGCATGCGCTTACGCACGTTTAATTAGGGTCCTGAACAAAAAAATAATTTGCAGGCTCAACTGCAGTTTATACTCCCCGTGGCTCCTGCCATGTTCCAACACTTGTGTGAATGGCTGCACTCCTATCAACACGGCCAACATAAAAATGCAAAGGACTTAATCAAATTGTTCCAAGTGAAAGCTTGCTTCTTGTGGCAAAACTTAATAAGGTAAGGGAAAAACAGATTAGTTTCTATGCAGACATTTTAAGAGGGAGTATTCGAACTACTGTTCATAACCAATACTGAAAGTAAATGAAAATGGGAGTTAGGTGAAGCAGGTGATTAAAACAATGTCCAATATTTCATTAATTTTAATAGCATGAAAATATTAAGACCCAGGTTGTCAGGATCCCTGGATAAATGCATCCTGCTAGCTGTCTAAGAGTTTTATAAAATTGTTGGGGTGGTTCCAGCCCTGTTATAAATTGTCAACAATATTCCTATTTCTGATAAAAATCAATTGCTATTTTTTAAAAGATATTAAAGATTTATAAGCAATTTATTTTCTGGTGAGTCTAAGAAAATCATGGTTGCAATAGAAATATAAGATGATTTTAGAATACAAATTAATATACAGCTGATTTTATTAAAAGGTAGGAAAATGAAGGACTATGATCAAAATTGTTTCTTATACTTTGAATTCTACAAGAATTATTGGAGGTCTTCAAGGAACAGAGGCCCTATCCTATAAACACTTAAACTTGTGTTTATTGGCATGAAAGCTTCTAAGCTGTCCAAGTCATTACTACCTAAACCATACCTAAGATGACCAACTGGATAAAGAAAAGAACCAAGTCAGGCTGTTATATTTTAAGACCTATTTGACTTAAATATTTTTGAGCTATGCACCCATGGTTACAAGGGTACAGTCAGCCAGAGACTCATGCCAGGAGATCCTCTGGACACAGAGACTTGAGCCATTAGCGATTAAGGATCCTGTAGCTGAGTAGTTGGACAAGCAAGCAAGTCAATCTCCATGAGAAAAAAATGTGTTCATGTAAGAACTCAGAAATCTGAAAAAGGAGGACCCCAGATGTTTGAGAAAGGTTTTAAAAAACAATTTGGAAGCTACTTTACTGGGGATGAAAGCCATAGCAAAAAAGTGCTTTAACAGAGAAACACAACATAACAGAATAATATTTTAATGGAGACCTGCAGCATTGAAGGGCTCTTAAGGGCTGGGATGGAAGGACAGGGTCACTGGGCAGTTTATAGCTGCTTCTTGGGAAGGAAAGAAGCACTGGACAGTTCTCTGGTTTCTATTCGTAATAAACTCTTCCCATCACAGAACTCTCCTTTACATTTGGGAAAAGAAAACATTTTTCCACAGACTACCAAAACCAAATAATAAAGGTCTGGTTTGGAAACGGAGTTGGTTTTGAATGGAGAAATAACACCGGGCAGCTTTTTGTCAGCATTCCTGTGAATGGTGGAGGTGGGATTATCCCCCTTTTCTACAGGCAAAAGTTAAGACACCAAGAAATTGTCACAGATGCTACTAACTTTGAGTGTGTAATTTCAGACACCTAATGCCTCATTCTCCAGAATACTTTGTATGCAAAGGACTATATTATGGTAAAAGCATCCCCCCTGTTTATGTTACTTGCAGCTGTGAATGCTCTATATCTACAAGCAGACCTTAAGCCATCTAGAAAATGAAGATCATATCCATGTAAAGTTCTTCAGAAGTTTGTAGCAGAGATAGGGATAAATTTAGCTTAAAGGTCAGTGTTCAATTGCATTATGCATAAAACCATCTTTTTCTGCACTTATTTTGCCCATTCACTGTAAGTCTTCTAAATCCTGCAAAAACTAGGTATGACTCCTGAACTCATCAACTGTTTTAATGAACAATCCAGTTTTGTTCTAAGGCCACATCCATGCCAGGCACATAACAAAAGAGGGGGAAGGGAGGGGGTTCATGGAGAAAATAACACTCCAAATGTGTTAATTTATCGATTTATCAAAGTGCCGACAGACAGACCGAAAATGAACTGAATTAATATTGGTTTTAAAGGAAAATTTACTTCTACTATTTTCTAACTTTTCAGTGCCTAATTTTACAAGCATACTAATATTTTGTCATCAAATTTCCAAGGTTTCCCCCATGGTCTATCACTCAGACTAGTCTTCTGCCCCATATATTGCCTTCCTCCCTTTTATCTCCTCTGCATCTTGCCCATGTACTCAGTAGCAGAAACACAGAAAACACAGAAGTAGGATTCCCGTCCTGAAAATGAGGGCGATCCTCCCAGCAGAGTGCAGTGGCCATCCAAAGCCTTACAGTCTGCGTGTTCTCTGCACATAAACTCTGGAGAGAGTTTAGCTGCCAAAAAAACCAACAAGCACAGCTGTGAGTTGCAACTTCCAAGCCTTACGAGTAGGGAAACTTTTTTCATAGGGTCGATGAAAGAAATGCTTCTGACACAAATAACAAATCCACTTTCATGTGCCTATTGCAAAGCATTTATGGGCAAATGTTCCTTTTAATCTCACTCTCAGAAATTAATGGCTTTCTTTTGGAATTTTCACTCATGCACACACAAAAAAAGAAATCCCATACGAATGCCTGCTCTGCAATGTTTCCCCTTTTGCAACTGAGCTTTGATGAGGTTCTGAGCGAGGACAGAGAAACTAACAGAAGCAGGTGCTGCTGCTTGCACTGCTTGGACCACAACATCTTTCTCCACCTCAGCTGGCCCCTCTTATTACTAAGGTTGCCCAGCACTTCCCCCCCTTTTTTTTTNCCCCCTTTTTTTTTTTTTTTTTTTCAATTTGCTTTTGCTTTAACAGCTTTTTCAGTTCCAGATGAAATCTTCCATTCTACCTGTCTGCCTCAAACTGAGTTAAGACCCACTGGGTTAGCCATTTTAAAGAATGGGACTGAAAAAACAAGCAGTTCATGGGGTCCCTTCTGGGCTTTCACTGAAATTCCAGAAACCCACAGCCTGGGAACAGGAATTTCAACTTTACTGTCGAGGAGCGGCTTTTGTGCAATATGCTTATATACAGGCAGTCGGCACATACTCCACAGAGAGCTCTTTCAGCTGAACTTGTAAATTCTCCAAAGATGCTTCTGCCAGGGAGCCTAACTCTGTTCCCTCGCAGATCTTACAGGTGTTAACACGGGCTTTAATTAAACATACTCTGTTTGGCCTGGAGCTACACAGGTGAAATTTGACTAAGCTTGTAATGGCTGCTCCCAGGCACAGTAACTATTTCTGCTTACTTTCATGGCTTCCTTTCCTGTTTCCCTTGAACATTATAGAAGAATAAAATGTCTGATGAAAATGCAGAAAAGAGGGTGGGGAGCAAAATGAGGGGAATGGAAAGGAGACAATAGAATCAAGAATTCTGGAGAGTTGAGCACCGAGTGAGGAGATTAAAACTGGCTGGGAATTGGGAAGGGTGCCCGGCACTGGTTGCACAAGAAGAACAGGAATGTGAACCAGTTTGCTAGGCAGGATTGAAAATAGAGGTAAAAAGGAAGGAGAAAAAGTTTCTATACAGGGAAATTGAAACTAGGACCCTGTGAAGAAAACACAGAAGATAAGGAGCTGGGGTGTAAAGGGAGAACTGTATCATTAAGAAGCATTTGCAAAAGTTAGAAGTCATTGTGATGTGCA
Organism: Himantopus leucocephalus; assembly: GCA_003993805.1. Taxonomy (NCBI): domain Eukaryota; kingdom Metazoa; phylum Chordata; class Aves; order Charadriiformes; family Recurvirostridae; genus Himantopus; species Himantopus leucocephalus. The sequence continues at coordinate 73,311,412 of RSEF01000001.1, read as the reverse complement.
GCAGCTTGCATAACGCAATGCTGGACAGAGTGAAGTGCCCTTTCACGAGACTCCTTGGCTTTGACTTCTGAACAGCGGACAGTTAGCCACAGGGTATATAAGTGGAAAAACTCCTTGCAGCATAGCACAGCCTTGCAGCAACGTACCTCCTAAGATCCTCCAGGTTCTTCTAATAAATTGGGTGCAATTCTGACTAATTTATTCTTCTTTGTGAAATCTACTTTATTCATCCGTTGCTGGTTCCAGAATTCCTCAGCCTTCCTTTCTGAGAGGTGTTCCATGACTGAAGCAGACTTCTCTAGTCCATCACTGTACAACCTTTGCAGCACGTTTACTGCGTGTCTTTCTCTCCTAAAGTTAACAAGCAGCTGATCTCATTCTACATATCCATTTACTTTCTGGTGTTTCACAACACAATAATAAAAGGGATGGCAAGGAATGAAAGTGGGAACCTGGTCTCTCAGTCTTCACCACAGCCAGCTGGGGGTTGGCCCACTGTAGCCAGAGGGAGACAGGCTGACACTGGATGCCACTGGGATTAGGAAGGGTTTTGGTAGGTTGGGTGAAGGGTCAGGTGTGGAAAACTGGAAGTGGTTGGACAAAGGGTTGGAAACATGGGCAAATGAGATACTGCTTCTCAGAGGAGCCCATTACTTGGACAGCGTGCAGACCTGGGCAGAAAGACCAAGCCTGGAGTCCAGGAGTGGAAATAGGAATGCAAGAAAAATAAGATAAACTGCTGGGATTGGGAAAAATAAGGGCAGTCCCAGTTGGGAGGGGATAAGCAGAATCAGCCAAACGTGAAGAAATGGACAGCATGTTTTCCTTTAGCCATTAGAGTGCAATCCCCTTCAGATCCTGGAGTAAAGCGCACAGACCCCTGCGTTAGGCATACTGAGAGTCTAGGACTCCACAGCTGTGACTGATGTGCAGCGAGACTGTAATAAGCTATGACCATCTACTTAAAGATGATCTCACAATGGATCTGCAAAATGGCATTAAACTAATTAATTTAGGCTGCTCTTAATCCTGGCATTTCCTAACTTTGGCGTGCTTGACCTTGCCACATTAATAATGCTCTTTGAAGTACTACTCCAAAGACTGCACACGTATACTATAAATGTATATAGCATCAGTCTCAAATAGTTATTCTGTATTTGTTTTAAAATGAAGTTCAAATATCCTTTGATTTTAAGTATGGATTTGTCTTGTATGAACCTTCAATTTTTTCCTCTTTTACACAATTTCCGAATTGTAAAAGTGCACTGTAAAGTAGATTGCCAGCAGTAATTATGATTTATAGAATAGTCCCAGGTGTCTGCACGTTAATTATGACTTATTAATATATGCATTAATTGATCATTCATTTTATAATTACTTTGCAAGGATCTAGTGCTAGCTTTGAACAAAAGCACACAAAGAACAGAAATCTACTAGAAGGACTTTCAGTGTACGTTGCTGATCCTGGATGCAAGCTGCGTCTTATTCATTAGCATTTCTTCTGTCACGAAAAGTAGCCTCACAAAGTGACCTTAGTCTAGGAGCTAGGGCTTTAAGAAAAACAAAGTATTTTGAGACTTGTGATTAAACCAGGGAAAGTGGCAAGATTGTGGATGCTACAGATGGTTCCATATGGCTGAATCTGATTCTGCAACAGTCTGTGAATTCTCCTTATTGTTTAAATCACTTATCATTTGCTTGGTTTTACTTTTAAATGCAATCTTTTGTGTGAGCGCTTCCTCNCGTACAGCGCGACATCTTCCGGGCGCCAGACCCTAACTACCTACACCTTTTATGTTCTGTAAAACTTCTCTTTGCAATCCTTCCTTACTGACTTATTATTGTCTCTTTCAAAATGTCTCTCTTTTCATAACTTTCACAACTTTCAGAATCTCTCCAAAGTTGCTATATTATTTATTGCTTTTTGAGGTAACAGCCACGAAAAGAGAAACACAGAAAACATAATTCCAGCTTAGTCCTCTGGTCTTTGGAAGGTCTGTTTTCTCCAGTCTTCCAACCTTTGATACCTGATGGCATTGTTAGAATCATAGAATGGTTTAAGTTGGAAGGGACCTTAATGATCATCTGGTTCCAATCCCCCTGTCATGGGCGGGGACACGTTCCACTAGACCAGGTTGCTCAATGCCCCATCCAGCCTGGCCTTGAACACTTCCAGCGATGGGGACTCCACAACTTCTCTGGGCAACCTGTTACAGCGTCTCACTACCCTCATAGTGAAGAATTTCTTCCTGATATCTAATCTAAACCTACCCTCTTCCAGTTTGCAGCCATTCCCCCTTGTCCTATCACTACATGTCCTTGTAAAACATCCCTTTCCAGCTTTCTTGTAGGCCCCCTTCAGATACTGGAAGGCCAGGTAAGGTCTCCCCTGGAGCCTTCTCCAGAAGAAAAGAACCTGCCAGTTTTGTTAGAGGTTAAAAAAAGTTTGTGATTATTTATTGTCTATGTTCAATGGACTTAAGTGCTTTTACTAGCCATCAAGTGTTTACATGATTGGGTTGCATTTATAGAGGACATATACATGATCTGTTACATAAGATGACCCAGAGTCCTGCAAGTCTCCTCAAGGGGCTCTGTATCGGCCCGGAGGAACCCTTCTGCTGGCTTACACAGGGACAGGCCAACATTTCTGCTGTCCCACAGCCGCCCAACCCACACTGCTGACAGGGTGCGACTGCGCCCCGCGTTGCGAACAGGCAGAGGTGGGGGTCCCCTTGCACTGGGGCGATGAGACCCTTTCCTCAGGGCTGCCTGGAGCCAGCAGCCAGCCTGTCCCGGGCCAACTGTTTTAAGAGGCCACTGTGGTACGCCGACTCCACAGCAGACCGTGGCTTCACCAGGGGCCTGTGCGACCCTCACACAGAGAGAGCAAAGCACAGGGCAGTGTCACGCCACACGCCCCGTCCCTACGAAGCCAGCCGACAGGCCGCGCTCGCCCTGTCCCCCACCGCCCGCCAGGGCCGTCGCTCGGGTCCCTCGTCCACGCCAACCTCCGGAGAAGCGCCAGGCCTCCCCCCGCAGTTTGACGCCTCATCCCCTAAACCCACCCAGCCCCGACCCACCGGCGGGCCCCGGGGGGGCGCCCTGACCTTCACAGGGACACGCCCCGCCCCGCCCCGCCCCTTCGCACGCGCTGACGGGTAACGGCTGCCCGCCCCGAGGAACCGTCCCCCGCCCCCTCCCCGCGTCACGTGAGGCGCGGCGGCGCGGGGCGGGAAGGCAGACGGGCAGGTGAGGCGGCGGCGGCGATTGGGAGGCGGGCGGTGACCTCGGCGGCGGGCCCCGCCCCCGCCCCCGCCCCGCCCTTCCGCCGCCGCTATATCAGGCGGGGGGCGGGCGGTGGGGCGGGCCTGAGCGTGTGCGGGCACCGAGGTGAGCGGGGAGGCGGGAGCCAGGAGCTAGGCGGTGTGGGGCCGGCTCGGCCCGGCCGCAGCCCCCGTAACCCAGTGGCTGCCGCCGCCGCTGCTGCTGCAGGGGAAGCGAGCGCAGGAAGCGGCGGAGGTGGTGATGGTGATGATTCCCGGGACGGCGACACCAGCGGGAAGGAGCCCGCAGCCGCTGCTGCCTTTTCCCTCCTCCTCCTCCGCTGGGCGAGGGGCCGGTGGCGGCCGTGCCCTCCCCGGGCAGTGATGCCTCCTCGCCGTCCCTGGCAAGGGCGTCACGAGGGGTTGACCTCGGGCTTCCCCCTCGGCGGGCCCGGGAGCCGGCGGGGCGGGGGTGCGGAGGCAGCGGCGGGGGCTGAGCGGGCTCAACCCGGGGAAATGCGGGTTTTCTCCTCCCCGGCCCCTCGCCCCCCTCGGCGTGGGCGGCTGGTGCCCGCTGGGGTCATGGGCTGCAGGCCTGGCGGGCAGGGAGGCAGAAATGTGGTGTCATTGCTTTCCAGGAGCAGGTGTAAGTAGTTGAAGATGAGGGTGGTGGAGCATCTCTTACAGGAATTCTCTGTTCAAGGTTAAAGCCCGGCCCCTCCCATCAAAGCCTGGTGTCTTGCCGTGGCACAAGCACATCTTTTGGATGGGTGTAGGCAGAGACCAGTTCCTTGTAAAGAATGATGCTGTTGTAACTGAGCATGCTGCTTGCGTTATTAAGGTTTTTTTCTGTCTGCACTTTTTCCAATTGAAATCTTAAATTCTCAGTTGGATTGCTCCAAAGGTCATGAAGGGGTAAAACTGATTTAATGGGGGTTGAGAAGAAGAAAGGCTATACCTTCAGGCATGCCACTTCTAAATCTTCATTCAGGCTGCAGCCTGGATGTGAGGCTGGCAGCATGATTTGCAATTGCTTGCTTGCAGTTTTTTCCCTTGTGGGTGATGCGTGCAGGAAACCCGCCTAGTTTTATATGGACACTATATTGGGTTTCTGGAATCATCCCCTGTGCTGTCTGATTCTGCCTATGTAAAGGATTTCTGGTGTCTGGATGGGTGGGGAGGCTTGAACAATACAAAGTTTGCCTTGCTTTGAAATTCCTGCTACAGATATTTTGAAAGGGGGAGGGAGAAGAGTGAAATATTGTGATGAATTCTTACTGAGGCTTAATTTTGTGGCTACATCTTATGAATGTGTGATAAGAGAAGATGTAACTTAAAAAAAAAAAAGGCGGGGGGGAGCGAGAGAGCTAAATAAAAGGAGTTTCTTTGCAGCTCCATCCATTTCAATGGTGCAGCTTTCCCAAGCCCCTTTCCGTCGCCTATCATCACCTTCAGGCCGGTCAGAGGAGGGGGAGGATAAGAGCATGAAGGCGGCCAAGCAGCAGGTGAACCCGTCTGGGGAGAACCAACCTCCCTCCAGCCCCCTGCAGTCTGCGCTGAACTCGGCAGCCTCTCCTTCCCAGGCATATGAGACTTACATTGATAATGGGCTTATCTGCCTCAAACACAAGATCAGGAACATTGAGAAAAAGAAGGTAACTTGGTTTTCTTTGGTATGGCACGTATTTAAACTGCTAATTGTAAAACTCGGTGCCTATTTTATAATAGCTGGAATAAGGTTGTGTCTGCATATAGAGAGTAATCATGGATTATTTTTTTAAATAACCCATGAAAGGACCTAAACATGAATTTGCCAGTGGCTTGTTATTATTATTTATAACACCCTGTGTAGTAAAAATGGTGTTCTTTAATCTTACTGCTCTGAGATGGGCTACTTGCATTTGACATTGCGTGAGCATAACACTATTGTTTCAGGTAATCAGGAATGCAGCTAACTATCAACCTGTTCTCAGCTGCCAGCTTTACAGTGCATGTCCAGTAGTTAGCAAAAGTAATTGAATGTTGATCAAAACTGGAGATGCTTCTCTAATAGTCTGAATTAGTTCAGAACTAAATTGGAACTGATTTGGAGATGGCTTGTAGTCTTGCAGATATCTTCATATTTCTTCTATTGATTACATGCATCTAATATTAGGATGTAGAGATGTATGTGAAATTGGAAATTAGGAACAGTGTTTCCTCTGACTCATGGAAACGTCAAATTGTATTAAATATGTATTGGACTTCACTTTGCATAAATCTTTGAGTTCTCTATTTTAAATATAGACAAATGTTATTCACTAGAAAGCTTTTAAACAGTAAGCCTCCAAAGCCTGCTTTCTTGCTTTGAACTGTGCTTTTCTGGGTGTGGGAGGGGCAGAACAGTCTTAAGAATAAGGACTGAGATAATGATACACCTAAAAGATTGTGGCTATAGCTGGTCAGGCTTTTGCATTCTAAGACTTTTTAGTTGATTGGCAGGTGGCTGAAGGCTATGTGCATGATTTTTTTTTTTAATTGGGAAAATGCTATTTTCTCTAAGATAAAAGAAATCATGGTGCTGTTGCTCTTGATACTGGGTCAGGATTACAAGTAAAGCAAATATATGAATATGTTGTGCTTCTCTAAATGTCTGAAAAGCTTTGTGTTACGCCTTAGGGTGAGGAGGAGTAGATCAGACTCCTGGCCATGTGGCTAGGGGACTTGATCCACCTGCAGGAGATGCAGTATTACTGCTGTCTCATGTCATGCATCATGCTGTCACTTTGAATAATGTCAGATAAGCATGGCTTACTTGTGTGATTAACCAACTTTGTGTTGTGTTCTAATTCTATCCAAGGAAGCTTGTTGTGAATTTCTTGGGTATCTTTGATTTTCATGTGAATGACAACATGGCCTTGACAGCAAATGAAAGTGTGACTTACTGGAATGACTAGAAAGTATTCCTAGTCCTAGGCTCCTATAGGTACTATGTCAGTAAACTCTGTGTGGGTAGATTTACAAATGAAATAGTATGCAACTTCATGGCAGTGAGCTCCCCTTTCTTTTCCCTGTGTGTATAAGGAAACTTGTAAGACCTAATAGTTTAGTTTTGTATAGTTTATATCTGTTTTTAAAGACTGTTTCAGTATATTAGAAACAAGTCTTATTTCTTCCCTAAAGATGTTGGTCCACTTCTTTTGGAAATAGTGTTATAAAATCTTGATGAAATAACTGAAGCCAGATTTTGGAAGACATGCTCTGAAAAATTAAGTAGGATTATTCAAGGATAAGATAACTAAATTCCAGCATTGGCTCGGAAAAGCTAAAAAAGCCTAAATTAAAATAAGGACACTGGATGTGTTCGGAGTCTCTTAAAAGATCTAGGGTCAATGCATTAGTATTTCTTAAAGGAAATAAAGGTAGCAAGTAAGAAATCAAAGAGTGAAGATAGGAATGGGAAGTAGGCAGTCCTGGAGGTTGCCAAATCAAAGGCATAGCAAAACTTTCTATGTTCCTTTCTCCTGAAAATGAGAGGAAGTAGTAAAAGTCCTGTTCTGTTGCAGTAAATGGATGACTTGAAATACAGAAAGAATATGTAATTTCACTCATACCCCATAATCCATGTTAGACAGAAATCAATATAAAAAATTTACTTTGGATTTTCCTACAGCTTAAACTAGAAGACTACAAAGATCGCCTAAAGAAAGGAGAAGCCCTCAATCAAGACCAGTTGGTAAGCTTGCTTTATGCAGGAGTGGATGGCCTCAAAACCTTCAAACATGTCAGAAGGGATAGGTTGCTGAAGGAGGTAGTGGTGTAGTTTTACAGAAGTAACGCCTGCAGGCTTGCAGTGGTGCCTTTCACAAAACCAAATGGACAAATTATAGGTAATTAAGCTGGGTGGTGAGGCTGCAAGCTTTAAGCCTCCTGCTTTAACCTTCATGTTGTGTACTGAAGTAATAGAAGGTCCTTGTTTATCTTTGCTCTGAAGACTTTCAGCTTCAGTGCTCCTGCACCTTTATTTCTCGATGAGGTGTCCGTATGCAGCTTAGCTATATGGCATTGCAGTGTTAGAACCCAAACCTCAAGATTTCTGGGGTAGCTAAATAATCCTCATGACTTCTTCATTAATTGATGTTACTTGAAATTGCCTGTTGGCTGCACAGCGCTGTTGGTTACAATTAGCTGTTAAAGTATAACTAACAAATGGTCCCTGTTGGTACAAAGGAAGATGCTGGTTTAACTTGTGTGGGATCTAAAGGCTTCCCAATACAAGAATCTAGCTATGAATTACTGACTTAGTTGAGAATACTCCCCTGTCCTTCTAGTGCTGCCATTAGATGGCTGGGAGTTGCCAGCACTCTCAAATGCTGTTAGAAAAATGTCTGTTTTGTACCTAAGGTTGCTAGAGTTTCGGATGCTGGGATGCAAGGTTGCTACTCAACAAATGGATCCATTCCATGGAGCTAGCTTTAAACTTGCCTGATGTTAAAACAGTGCTTCTGGTTTTTTTTTGGTCTCAGACTAGAATGTATTCTAGAACTGAAACCAAGTTTTTATAACATGAAAGTTATTGCTTCTTAAGCACGTCTTAGTAGCAGTGTCACATAATCCAAAGGGTTTACTGCTCTTGTTGGCTAGGAGTAACATTTTAAAATGTACTTCACACATCCTAAAGAACAATTGTGTGATAAAGGGCACCAACACTTCAGTGGTAGTGCTGATCCTGCTAATGAACCAGTTGGAAAAATACTTCATTGACGGTTAGCTTTATCACAGTATAGCAGTATGAGAACACAAATACTATTTCCTTACTCTGAATCATTTGTAAATGAGAGCTAGACATAAATGGTATAAGAGGGGAAATGATAACTTGCTATTTAAAGTAGAGTAGACATATTGGAGTGAATGATCGTTTAGCATTTAACTACAAAATCTGTAGTTTCTTGCCTTCTCAAGTGCAGAAATAAATGAATTAAATCTGGTGGTTTGAAGTAGGATGATGACCTTTTAGTTCCTCTAAACTCAATCTGGAATCAGGTGGGCAAGAGCCTTTTGTGTTTAGATCATAGCTGTTAAATACAATCTGTTTTCTTCTGTCACTAACAGTAAGACTATTGAACAGTATTCTGTGTAAGTTTGATTAGTCTTGAATGTGTTTTAAAGGTACTTCTAAATTTGACTATTTATCTTGGTATACATCCTGGACTGTGAAAAGCTGTTAAGTGAAAGTGAAATTAAGACTGGGAACTAAAGAGGTGAAGGATTCTGTAGATGTTTTTCTTGCAAAGGCATCCAGTGGCACTAACTTTGGAAAATAGCAATTAACTTGGTTACTGGCTTTCAGTATTCCCAGTTGAGCTTAACTTTTTAAGTATTAATATTTTTATCCTAGTTTCTGGGATATCTCAGGCTTCTAAAATGTGGAATTAGGTTCAGTCATGCTACTGAACTGGCAAGTGGTCATCAGACTGTTCAGATGGCTATTGAAGAAGAATGCATCAATTCAGTATTTAACTAATAACCTAGTTAAGAAGACACAGAAATACTGCCTTTGTCCCTTTCAGAGGCAAATTTCCAATGTATATACAAATACTGGGACCTGGTGATTGAAGCTAGAGCAGAGTTAATAATTTGGACACTTGCCTAAAGAAACCAAACTGCCTATAATACAGTGGAGCTCTCATGTGACTTGATGTCACCTATGTTTTTCATTTTCTCATACAGAGGAAGAAGTGCACATCTGGTGACGAACTAGTTTTGCCAGCAATTTGGATTAAACTGTAATTACTTATGGTACATGCCTGCCAGAGCTACTGTGTGTGCTAGCCTTAATTTAGGAAACATTTGTTTCAAAAATGCCGAGCTTCCAGCAAGTTAAATGCTCTCACTGGCAATATTGTGCTGTTTTGCAAGCTGAGCAGACTTTCCTCAGTGCTGTTCCTCCAACATGCTGTTAATGAATGTTAATAGCAGGTCTGACAAAAGAAAGCTGTTGCTTTCCTGTGGCTGAGTTATAGCTTGTCATCAGAGCAGTGGTAACTGTTCCTGATGTTTTCAGGTAGGGAGTTTTACTCTGGGATTTGCATGGTTAAAAGCACAGTTACTGCAATCTGTCTAGTAAGATGTTGGTGTTAAATTGTGAGTCTTCCTCAAGTGCCAAATGTGTGGGCATTAGGGCCTTAGGAGTCATTCTCCCAAGCGCAAAGTGAACTTGCTAATTAGTTCTTAAAAGTTGCTTGATAAAATGTGTGAGTGGCTGTACAGTAACTCATGCACTTTGTTGTGCTAAGTAGCATTTAGGCCTAGTAATGTCTAGTATACTACAAATAAGTGAATACAAGTAACTGAACAATCAAACTGATAGAACAAATGAATGTGTAACTTGTTTTCCAGTTGCTTAGGAACACATATGGAATTTGCACATGTTCCAAATCTTATTTGGACAGTAGATTAAGCTTTTGTCACTGCACTGGTGAAACACTTAACACTAACACTACTTTGAAAGAGCTTTATATTAGACTGACGGGTATGTTCTAGAAAAACTTCTGATATTATGTCCTGAGCATAAATCAAACCGACTGTAAAGCACATGTGAACAACTGAAATTAAACTTAACTTGTTACTTCCCAGGCATGCCTTATGGTACAAGGATATGGACAGCATGTCTTAACTGCAGCATTTAGCAATCTTCAGAGCTGTCAAGGAGACTTATAAATGAACGGACTCCTCAGTGGGGAAAACTCATAAAAATAGGGTATATCAAAATGCAATTAATCTACTTTAAGTAGTCTTTTTGAAGGCTGGCTAGTAAAATATCGGTTAGTCACTAGGGAAGACAGGAAATCTGCTGTCTTTGTGGAAACCAAATTTAAAAGACTTTTTCCTGAGAGTATGACTTGCCTTCTATATTGTTTTCTTTCTAAAGTTTGTACAATTTATCTGTAAAGGCATATAGCTAAGCATTAGGGTAAAAGATCTGTGCTGAACTTGTCTGTCTCTTGTATTCCTTCCAGGCTTTTGTATCAATATCTGATTTTTAAGTAGCTGTTTCCCTCATTGCTGAGACTTATGGGAACAAAAGGAAAAATGAAGTAACCAGTATACAGGCTTTCCTGTTTACTGGTATATCATGTATTGCACAAAATGTTGCCTGGAAAGTCTAATACAGAAAAACTTGTAGGGTATCTGTGCAGTGATGGGAGCTGGCTTTGTCCTGCATCTCAGACAGTCAGGGGTGAATGATATTAACAACTAAACTTAAAGTACCAGTTACATAGTATCTTTAAAGTTTGTTTCAGGAAAGTACACACTAAATGAATAGCTCTCAATGAGAACTTAAGTCCAAGGGGATTGAGATGCAACCCCTAGTCTTAAGTATGAAAAATACATTTTTATCTATTCCTTTGTAGGAGGCAGTAGAGAAATATGATGAAGTAGTACACAACTTAGAATTTGCCAAGGAGCTTCAGAAGACTTTTTCAGGACTTAGCCAAGATGTAAGTATAAAATGCTCTTCCCAATATTGTCGGGGGTAACTGCAAAGTTTGTGCTACACTTACGCCAATACAGAGAATACTAGGAAGTTTCTATCTTGGAATGGGTCAACAACGTGCTTAAACTGTCTGGAGTAGTGAGTAGAGCAGAGTTAATGTTGACAATTTTGTGTACCACTGGCCTCAACAATATAGTTATTCACTGGGTACCCCTGTAAGAACTTGTGCTTAAGTAAACTGAATCATTGGGACTCAGCTGTGTTTGAGATGACTCTGGTTTACTTGGGTTTGAAGCCATTAATGACCTTGCCTGTATCTTGTGCCTGAGGTGGGCTTATCCCCTGTATAGGTGCAGACTGGCAGAGGAGCAGTTCTACTGGAAAGGACATGCAGGTCCTTGTGAGCAGCAGGCAAAGTAAATTAAGCATACCCCTGGAGCAGTGAAGGCTAGAATTAGACTGAGGACCAGTAGATTAAGGAGAACTGATTATTTGGTACATGTTAACCACTGTGTCTAATTGTGGTCACTTGGTACACAAAGACTATAGATAAACTTGAGTGAGTCCAGTGGTGGGCCTTTGGCTGGGGGCTGGAGCATGAGACATGTGAGGAGAGCCTGGAAGAACTGGGCTTGTTGGGCCTGGTGAAGTGAAGGCTTGGCAGGAGATGCAATATTAGCTTTCAAATACCAAAGAGATTACTGAAAGGATGGAGCCAGGCTTTTTGTTGAGATGTGGTAGGAGAAGGAATGATCATAAATGGAAATAATAGCTTCCAACTAGATAGGAGGAAAACAGCCACTGAGGATAACTGAGCACTAGAGCAGGCTGCCTAGAGAAGTAGTAGAATCTCTCCTTGGATCTTTTCAAGACCTGACTGCACAAAGCTCTAAGCAATCTGGTCTTGATTGAGTGTAGTCTTTGTTCTGGAGGCTTGGCTAGATAACATCCCAAGATCCCTTCCAAACTGAATGTTTTGATGTTTCCAGTGAGGGAAAGCACCGAGGTTAAATCACTTTGGTTTCAGTGAGAAGTACAGTGCTCAGTAAAATTTTACTGAAGTTTGTGGAGTCTGCCACTTACTCTGCTTTGGTTGTCTCTAATTATGGCAAGTCACAGATGTAGTGGTTTATTTAGGCCTTTATTCAGGGTTTAAAGCACTACATACATTATTTTTATGTAAGCAAGTGTTTTATCTTTGGAGAAACTTGTATCTTGGCTCAAGCAAACACTATCCTTATGAAAAGATCTGATCCAAGGTAATGCTTGGGATGCTAAACATGATTAGTCACTGCTCTGGCATTTTTTCTCTGCCTCTTCCAAAATGCTGAAGGACTGGTAAAATGGCTTGTCTCAGTGTTGACTGAGACCCAAACAAGTTTGCTGCAGAGGATTTTCTTGTATATGTAGTAATTTCAGGTAGCGCAGTAAATGTCTAAGCACTATGAGCAGAGATATAAGCACCTTTTCAGTAGTGTTGCTGCATTGGGTTCCCTCAGTCATTGTATGAACATAGAAACTGCTGTGCTGAATGTCAAAACGTGGATTGCTTCATACTGCTTTCCTCTGTGTAGCTGCCCATAAAATATCAAAAAATGAAGGACTGTGACTCAGCGTAGCTTTCTGTAGGTGTTTTTAGTAATCAAGCATTATCTTCTACCAGTTCATGTCTATTCTTGAATTTATGCTATATTTAAAGACTACACTGCTTTGTTTTTTCATTGGCTCTACTTCTACCAGTATGGATTCTACAGCCAATATCCATTACTGGGACACTAGAGGGCATTCTGGCAACAACATCCTTATCCTTTACAGTGCATTCTAGAAAACTAAATTTTCATAGATCTTGCAGAGAAACTTAAGGTGCCCCATATTGAGGCATTTTAAATTCTGCAGTTACTTGGATAGCTTCTGCTGCATAAATATTAGTACACGATGAGAAATTTCTCCTCAAATGCGTGGGGGCTGTTTATGTTCTGTGACTTGTGGTGTTGCTTATTTAATGAGTGCTTCAGTCTTCTGCCAACAGAAATAAGAGTAACTGTGGGATTCTGCTGTATCATTTAAATTGGAGTATTCAAGAGTGAAGAGGCAGTTGTCTCAGGAGAAATTTGAGACAACTTCTGCATTACTAACTTAATGTGATAAATGTTAAAGGTCAGCTAGGCTTGGATTTGTGTTACAATCAACTGTTGACTTTTGACAACTCAACTTTGTAACTGTTGTTACAAAGCAACTAGCAGGCATAATCGAGGTGTAAATATCAAAAGCATATCACAAGTGAAGCTACTAGTATCCAGTTTGACTAAAAGCTAGATGTGTAGAGAACTAGTGGATAAATAGGGAGCTCTTCCAGAGGAGGAGCTTGAAAAGATCTTGGGTATCTGAAGACAGAATTAGGAACCTGTTATCTAATCAAAATTGTTATTTTGATCAATGTATGATGATCAATACTAGAACTCAATGTGTTTTATCCTAGAATCCTGTTACTAAACCATTGTGTTTAACTGTTGAATTCATGTATTGAAATAGCTGCTGAAAGCACAGAGGAAGGCGCAGCGAAGAGAGAGTCTATTGAAGCTTGAAGCAGAGAAGAAAAAACTGCGTACAATACTTCAAGTCCAGTATGTGCTGCAGAACTTCACCCAAGAGCATGTTCAGAAAGATTTCAAAGGTGGTGTGAATGGTGCAATATACTTGCCTTCTAAAGAACTAGACTACCTCATAAGATTTGCAAAACTGACATGTCCAGAAAGAAATGAGAACCTGAGGTAAGTTCAAGATTTCTGTCTAATTGGTATGCTTCATTCATTACAGTAAATGTCCTCTGTTTGACACTGCCATGTCTTGAAATATTATGTTTTGGGACACTAATTAAAATTCTGTTCAATATGCTTGCTTTAGTCTGGGACTAGGAATGTAGCAGATTTACCTCACTGAGCATTAAAGGAAAGCTGCAGTAATTATAGCCTCAGTTGTGAGTTACACACAAGCCCTGCTGTCTTATGCCTCCCTGTGGGATTGAGGGGAAGATAGTCCAATACCGTTATAAGCGGAGAGGCTGGTGGTGTGTTGCTTTCCTGAGGTCTCACTGTTCATGAAATGGAAAAAGCGTGGTAAACATAGAACTGTTCGATATTCCATTCACATGATGATCCCAATGTGCTTTATTTCAGAGGAATGTAAGGTGGTAGTCCTGAGGTGCTCTTGCTGTTAGCTTCAAAGTAGTTTTAAAAATTTGACTGAAGTTTTTGATACCTCTGCACTAAATGTCATACATCTTAAGGTAACAGGTTGTCAACAGACATAATGTATGTCAGTACTAACTTGGCATCATGCTTGTACTATGATGCTTATGTTTAGTATGACAGCCTGTCTGTTTTAAAGATAATGTAGTAAGAATTGTATTTAAATATGAAAAAAGCAGTTGTTAGGTGCTACGTTGAAACACCATGGATAAGGGTATTTCCATATTCAAACATGACTAAGTTCCTAAAACTTGTAATCACCTGTCATATGCTAAACTTGACTAATCTTTGCTCTGAAGTTAACATCTAAAGAACAGCTGCTTATAAAAAGCCACACAATAAGAGTCTCTCATCCCAGTGAAATAACTTTTTCTATCTTATAATTCTCATTGTGTTACACTTCCACAAGAAGCATAATCCTTTCCTTTGGGACACTAAATTTCATCATGGTGCACCCTAAAATCCATTGTCTGGAGGGGGTGGGTTAGATCATAGGCCTATGTCAAAGTTTCTCAATGACTAGCAGAGTGGCAGGAGGTGTTGATGGTTGCCCCTGCACATGTGTATCCAATAAACAAGGTGATTGGCTGATTAAATAGCAATTGTTTCCCTGTGTGGGAATCCTGGCTTGGGATGAAGTCCAGCCTTGTGGGATAATGCTATGCTCTCTAATCTGTCTTGATTACCAACAAAAGAACTTGCATTTGCTAGATTAAATCATGTGCAAACAGATACAGATGAATCAGTAGTGGATAATGGGTTTAGGACTCACTCTATGTATGCAGCCTAAACTTGGAAGGCTAAACATTAGTCAGTGTCTTAATGATGGGTACTGGGATACTACAAGACTTGATCTTGGCTGTGATTCTACCTGGTAAAACTGGCATTTGTTTTAGTGTTGAAGACCAGATGGAACAATCATCTCTTTACTTCTGGGACCTTCTAGAAGGAAGTGAGAAACCTGTGGTTGGAACAACATGTGAGTGTCTCATCTAGAGAAATAACTTAGAGATCTGAAATTTGTGTGCCATTTAAACATCTTAAATTCATATATATGAAAGATTACTAAATTAAGCACTTTCGAGTGCTGTAACTCAGTTATCCAAGGATGAACTGCTGTTTGTTTGAAGTTCTGTTTAAATACAGATCAATAATGATACAGTAAGTCTTTCCCTGGAAAAAGAAAGCATGTTCTACCAATGTACTAGCACCTGTTTAGAGAATAACGATGGTAGTAATTCAAAAGCTGATGCATGAATACTTTACAGAAGTGGGAAGCTTTTTGGATAGTTATGTGCAAATGGGTTAAGATTGGAACACTGTTTCTAGGCACGAAATGCTTAGTTGAGTATACTGATACATATTATAAAGCTTCAGTGGCCCTAGGCTGAAGGTCTCACAGATTGAAGGTTCTCTCTTGTGGGAATTCTAGGCTCATACTCACTGTCTGACTACAATACAGGATACCACACTGAGGAAGGATAGTCATTAGTGTGTTGCAAATGTCCTCATTTTTCAAGCACACCAAAATCTGTGGGATTCTATATGTTCTTCCATCTGTGGCTTTTAGTTTCAGAAACCCTGGTTGTAAGAGGACACATGTATTCTGTGTTCCTGTTTAGAACTTGCTTGTGAGGAAACTGTCCTTACTTGAGTTGTAGTGTCTTTCCTATTGCAAACAGACCTTGCTTATCCCATTTACTCCAGTCTTGTAATGGCTGTGTGGCAGTAATCTTTTGTTTGTCATTGACAACAACGTTGTTGAAACTGTTAGATGAGAGTGCTAATGTACCCTATCTAATTTCCACATACAGATAGTTGAACTGACAACTAAGTTGTATAAGTCCATATAGTTCTGGACAAAGTGCAAGCTGGCCTTGTAGCTGGGAACTTTAGCTTTATATCTGTTGACATGAACTGATAGTTGCCTGGTTATCTTGAACTCCAAATTCTTGTAGCTTTTTTGTTATCATCTAAACAACTTTTGTGACTCTTCTTAGTATCTCTACACCTTTAGTGTCAGTCTTCCATCCTTTTGTGTGCAAGTTAAACTTCAGATAAAGCTGTTATGACTTCTGTTAGCATTCATTGCCTTGGAAGGCAATTTTTATATCCATATTAAATTCTAGCTACTATTCTTGTTTATATGTCTGTCACTGGTAGGAGTGATCTGTCACTGAATATTCTTCCTGTTCTCAAGGCTGCCCTGTCTCTAGCTCCTCTGAAACAATTTCTAGTATCACTGCTACTTCTGAGGTCTTCTCTCTCTAAGCTACTCTAAGCTGCTGTCCCTTCTTCACATGAAGGAAACAGGACGATGCTCACTGGAAAGAGTGTACACAGTTAAGTTTCTTCAACTGTCAGCTCTGACTTTGCTCCAAAATTTTAGAAGATTAAGTTCAGTCTGGAACAATCTCTTGCTTTCTTCCCCCAACTAGTTTTTGCAGTTCTTTTTCTTCTGAGACTTGCCATCATACCACTGGGAAGAGGGTCTTGTAGGGCAGTTCCATAGTGACTTTGTTTAGCTTTACCTATGGTACAGTCTGCACAATGTGCTTTTAGTATCAATGCTGGCTACTTTGTAATGGTAAACTAATCCTTTCTAAGCATGTAAGACCCAGGGGCTCAGTGTTTAGCTGCAGTCTTACCTCTGGATTGCAAAGATGTTTTTGGCTGTACTGTATAAAGCAGTTTAACAAATACCTTCCTTTACTAAAACATTTTATTGTTCTAACTCAGATGTGTGAACTTGGAGCAGCTGCAATTTCTATAAAAGGAGGAAGCAAGGAGTCTTGAACTGTAGTCTGAATATTCTTTAAATTCAAATTTTCATATCTTAACTTCATGGATTTTTACTCTTCAGATAAACACATGAAGGACCTGTTATCCAAACTTCTAGACTCTGGCTACTTTGAAAGTATTCCAACTCCTCGCACCACTGTGTCGGTAAAAGAATTGGAAGAAGTAAATAGAAAACCTGAGAGAGCAAGACAGATGTCAAAAGGAGAGTCTGTCAAAGAACCAGGTGGAACATTACAGGGTTCACTTTCTGTAGCATGATGTTGGGATAAGCTTGAACTGAGCATTGACTTTGCATAGCTTGATGCTAAACCTAATCCTGTGCTGTAGCTTACTTGTAATGTAGTAACTAAAATGGAACCTGCAAGGCTGGCAACCCTATTCTGGCTAATGTTGTAGAAAAAATCTAACTCATAGTAATAGGATGTTTTTGCCTTCTGAGCAGGGCTCCATGTTGAAGATGTGAGAATTGCCTCGTGTAGGGGATGTTACATATTACAATAACCAAATTATGGATACTACGAAGTGTTTTTTGCTTAACTCTAAATGTCTGCAAATGTAAAACCAAATCAGAAAATAAAAGCTTGTCTAAAAATAGCATGTTGAATGACAAGCTGAGCTTTCAGAATATCTGGTTTAGCAATTGGCACTACTATTTAAACAGAATTAAAGATATGCTACTGTTTGATCTGCCTTTCTGCATTTGATCAGTTGAAACAAATTAACATCCTTTCTCTAGAATCCATTATGGAGCTTATGAAGTCTGAAATACAGCCACAGGAGGTAAGATACTCCACTGCTAATTGCTTTCCTTTAGTATTGTAATTTATCAGAAACATAACTGCACTTCTTGCAGCCCTTTTTTAAACTTAAAAAGGGAGTCTGAACAGCAACTTAGGTGTTGCTTTATGTAGGAAGCATTAAAGACTTGCATTTCTATTTCTAACCCCAAATTTATGGCTTCTCTGGAGTATTTTGGAATAAATGGGGCAGGATTAGATGAAGCAGTATAGTACTTTAATGCCCTGAAATTTCCTGAATAAACCAAAGCATCAGCCTTTAGAGTGGAAACACTGATCTTCTGTGTACTACAGGGTAGAGAAAATACACATCTAAAAGCTAAGCTTATTGCACTAGACTTGATATTGATGGGGTTGAGAATGATGCAGGTCTTGCTATGATTTATCAGAAAAGTAGGGATCCCAAGACAGACTTGTGTGTAGACCTGTTTCAACAGCTCTTCAGACTCCTGAGTTAAGTACTCAGGCTTCAAGTGGCAATAGTATAAAAGCCATTAGGCTTGGTTCAAAAGGTGGTGAGGGGTGTCCTTTTCTAAGTGGAAATACTGGTTCTTAAATTGCTGAATCCCTATTTCCTAGGTATCCCACTAGAGGGTGTGCTCTAAAACAAGTTTTTGTAACCTACTGGTAACGCTGTTACCTGACTAAAACTTTTCTGGTGACTTGTCAGAAAAAAATCTTAGCCAGTGAGCCTTGTACATTCTTTGCTTCATATATTTACTTCCTGTTTATGGCAAAGTAGTAACTCAGGAAAACTTTAGGACATCTTAACTGAACTCAGACTTAGTGACAGTAAACACAGCCTGGAGTTGTAGAAGTCCAGTGGTACTAAATCTGAGAATCTGGTGACTTACTGGTATTTAAACTCCATTAAGAACAGCAGTTAGACTTGGCTATTGGAGTTCTAAAGTGTCAAAGATTTTGGGGGAGATGGTGCTGCTACACTTAGCAGAATGTCTACTAATATAATGCCACAGCATTTTAGGGAGGAGAGCTATCTCTATAAAAACCACAACTGAACTTGACATTGTCACTGCCTGGGAACATCAGTTAGCATTTGAGGGTAAGGGTAAAAGATTCACTCAGCTGAAGTATGTTTCACTTGTGCTGTTCAGGACTGTTTCATGGCTCTCTGTGGCGTGCCAAGCAAAGCTAGTCTGTAGTATTGTAGGATAAAGCCAAGGCTGTCCCCATGGTTTCTATGGCTAGTGCTTAAACTGTCTAGGCTCTGCTTTTAGCCAGAAATTTTCAGTAGCTGGGTGACCTAACTTAACTGACCTGAACTGTAGTAGCAAAATGTTTTCTTGGGAGCCATTAAGTTTCTTTGGTCTATATAGTTTCTCAACAGGCGTTATTTGCCTGAAGCAGAATACTCTGTCAAGAAGAAGCCAGAAGAGCCCAAATCTTGGGAAGCTGACTGTGCTAGAAAGCAAGAACCTCCAAAGTCCTGGGAAATGCTTGTTGATATTGAAGAGCAGAAACAAGAGACCTTAAAACCTTGGGAAGCTCGTGTTAGGCAGCAAGAACCAAAAAGACCAGATTCTCCAAAGCCTTGGGAAGCTTGTGTTAAAGAA
Organism: Himantopus leucocephalus; assembly: GCA_003993805.1. NCBI lineage: Eukaryota > Metazoa > Chordata > Aves > Charadriiformes > Recurvirostridae > Himantopus > Himantopus leucocephalus. Next base: position 73,292,248 of record RSEF01000001.1, on the reverse strand, counting down.
GAGGAACAGAAGCGTGAGTCTACAAAGCCCTGGGAGACCCGTGTTGAGGAGGAAGAACAGAAGAAGCAAGAAGCTCCAAAGGCCTGGGTTGCACGTGTCCGAGAGGAGCAGGAGTCCCCCAAACCTTGGGTAGCAAAGGTTAAGGAAGAGCAGGACCAGAAGAAACAGGAATCGCCTAAGCCATGGGTAGCTAAAGTTAGGGAAGAGCAGGAACAGAAAAAGGAGTCCCCAAAAACCTGGGTAACCAAAGTTAAGGAAGAACCAGAAAAAAAGCAGGAGTCTCCAAAACCTTGGGTAACCCAAACTAGGGAGCAACCAGAACAAAAGAAGCCAGAGTCTGTGAAATCATGGGAAATTCCTGTTAGGGAAGAGCCAGAGCAAAAGAAGCAGGAGCCTGTGAAGGCTTGGGCTGCACATGTTAGGGAGGAGCCAGAACAAAAGAAGCAGGAGACTCGAGAGGCTTGGGAAAAAGCTGACAGGCAGCAGCAAGTGTCATCACAGCAGTTACAGAACCCTCCGAAGTCCTGGGGAGCTGCAAGTGTTGGGCCAAAGAAGTTTGATATGGAACCCAAAGAAGTGAGTTGGCATATGTAGTATTACCTGTCATAAGCTTTTCACACTAGTGTATTGGACTAAAGCTACCTATTAGCAGAGGCTTTATAAGGTGCATTTTGTAGGCCTATACTTAGATTCCTATTTCATTCTTTCTTGGGGGAAATAATTCTGGCAATTAAACCTTATATATGAATAGCAATATGGTCTGCTTTGCTTTTTACATCAACACACTATTGCTGTGTTTGAGCCTTGAATAACTGCTTTATGCATAAGACAGAAGAATTAACTGAGTTCAGACCCAGCTATTGGCTCTGTCCACTGTTATCAGTACAAAGCAGGTATGACTCATCCAGGGATCAAATACTTTGTCTGTGGCTGCATGCAAATAGCACTTCAGTAATTTTTTTAGGCTTTTGATTAAAATAGCTGCTGATTCAAGAGAGATCTAATATCTAGATCAAGCAATACCAACTGTACAGGGGCTTAAATATGTATTTCCAGATGAATGCATAAGCCATACCGCTGTCCTGGAGAGTCTAACAATAGCATAGTTTGTTTTAGAAGTGTTAAATGAAAGTTATTGCAGGGCTTACAGCTGAGCAGGCTGCTAGCCTGCCTTATTTCTCACCTGTGCTTGGGTAGTAACAATTCTGATACTGTGAAAATAGGTAGGATGCTAGGCAAAGCAGAGTTCAGTTATGTCATTAAAAGCAGTGTTTAATTTGGAGTTAGACTTCAGAAAAAAAAAATCGGGGGAATTAAGCTATCCTGTTGTATACAATGTTAGCGCTACTACTTTGTTTCTTCAAGAAAACTCATTCCATGTTACTCACAGCAAATGATTAAGCTTAAATCTTGTCAGTAAAGTTGGCATAACTGAAAAATGGATGTTTTTGTGCCTAGAGGCGGGAGCGCAAACAGAAGGTTGAACATGAAATTAAAAGAGTAGGTAACACACAGCACTGGGTAACAATGGGATTAAGGTGTTTCAGCTTGATTCATCTTTACACTCAAGCTGAGTAGAATCTTGTGTCCACTGGTGGTGGTACAGGTGCAAAACCTGGTTGCCTCACACTAAGTAGCTCTGAGCACAAGTAGGTGTTGTGCACCCAACTATGCATGGTGTTACTGTAACTCTCAATCATCAAACTGGAATAGTCTCAAGCACTTTAAGATGCCTTGGAATTTCTGGTGTCAGATTAATTTAAAGCTTAAATGCAAGATTCTTTCTAATGAGATGGGGCTCTTACTTTTGTATAGGCTGGAAAGATGGATGGCTTAAGTGGTGGATAAAACTTTGCAGTAAGGAAAAAGGAGGGTCTTCAGTCAGTTGGAGAGACTTGCAAACTGCCTAGGAATCTTCATAGTAATATGTGGGTGTGCAGGTCAACCAAATTAAACTAAACTGAATGTTGGAATGTAAGGTTGCTTAAGATGCATTACTGAATTAAGTAAACAAAGCATATTTTTAAAGTATTCAAACTTTGATTTGCATAGCAGACCATAGTGAAACACCAGCTAGCTATATTTTTGCTTAGTAGCTATTGACAAATCCTAATATCAAAAGAATATTGAATGAGTAAAAAACAGTGTCTTCTCAACCTAGCTAGCTTTCATAACCACTTATTAAAAAGTCTTAATTTGACTTGAGGTGCATATAAAGGACAAATGAAACTTCCTGCCTTTGTTTATGTGAAAAAAAAAGAAGAGGCAGTGCTGTAGCTGGATCCATTTTGCTCCTGGAGAGAACCTATAAATGACCTTGTGCAGGGATCCCGGCATGGTAGATAAAAGGCTTATGTCACTGCTGCTGCTTTCTGGAGCTGAAATTAACCTTTCTTTACTCCCTGAAATAACTATTAGAGCTCTGAGACATCTTTTAATAACCTGCTAGGTTTTGAGATCTTAAAATATGCTTATTTAACTTAATGTACTGTAAGATGCAGTACCTAAGAAGTTGGGCCTGAGGCAGCAGAGTGAGCCCTGATGTGCAGGGCTCTTAAACTGTTACTCTATTTAAATGTTTGTGCAACCTGTGGACCAGCAAACTTTGTTAGAGCTGAATTTGTGGCCTGCTGTGTGAAAGCAAAACAGTTTGGCTCTTGCTGTCATCCAGTACCCTTTAATTCATACCTGCTGTGAATGCTGCTCTGAGTAGAAAGCAAATGTTAATTGTGTATCTACATTACACAGTTGGCACTCACTGTTGTGATTACAGCTTAGATATCACCATTCCAGCTCATTTAGTACTCCACAGCTAACAAACCTAAAGAGGAATTGAGGTCCTGTATCATAGGATGCGGTTTTGCTATAAGGTGGTTGAATTGTATGTTAGAGTGGTGTTATGTATAAGTAGACATTCAGTCTCAAAAAAAAAAGCTTTAACGTGAGTACCTAGTATATTGGGACTTTGACTCGTAAAATTCCAAAGTGGTCAGTGTGCCTTTACATTGGTTTATTTGCAATGGTTTAAGAGGTCCTAAAACAAATTCTAGGTTTTTCAACTCCATTTTTAGTCAGTTCTCTGGATATAGTCAAACCTGTTTTTCTGAATGTATAAGTAGTGTTGAAGTTAGGTTTCAGAAACATTGTTATGACAAATTAGACCCTAAACTTATCAGTACTGTGTAAAACTAACCTGAATGTTGCTTGAACCACTACTGTTAAGTGTTCTTAGTATGTGTAAGTTTGATGTGACCTGGCCTAACAGGTGCCTAAACTCAAAATCTGCTACCAGCTTATAATGACTTCCAGAAACAGTATCTAACAGTAGGCTAGAAAGAAAACTTGGCTTAAAACCATCTTAAGGATGTCTAGTACCTGCTTTTTTTTCAAAGCATCTCTTTTATAAAGGCATAAAACATGACATTAACTTTCTGATACTTTTTTATGTATG
>RSEF01000001.1:73269666-73288697 GCA_003993805.1 Himantopus leucocephalus | reverse complement strand
TTTAAACCTTGAGTGTTGCAGCTTTGATTTTTAAGTTTGCACTGGCCTTCAACTTAAATACATGGGTTTCCTTAGATGAAGGTGCCTAATGTTGCACTAAATGCAGGCAAGTTACTGTCTTCTGTACATTTGACTGTAAGAAACTGAATGAAGTTAATTCTGTGGCTTAACTGGCTGTGACAACAGTAAGCTGACTTTTTTTAACCAAGTGAAAGCTTGATTCAGGAAGTATCAATAACAGCACAGAATTCCTTGGCCCACAGTGTCTGACATGTATATGTTACTCTGGAAGTATATTGGATAAGGTAGCTTGTCTTGCTTCCAGTATTAGATTTAATCTCTTTTCTCCTTATTAGGTGCCTAAATCTGTACATCAGCCAGCTGCAGAATTTTGCTCTACTTCAACTCTTCCAAAAGATCCAGTATTGAGAAGGGAAAAACTTCAGGATCTGATGACTCAGATACAAGGGACTTACAACTTCATGCAGGTATGTTTTTCTCTGCTGTTGTAGCACAAAGCTCCAGTTTCTACTGGGTTAGGGAAAACAGTGCTGACAATGTGTGTTTGCAATGAATGAATCTAGCTCCAGTTAGCTAACAGCAACTTGTCAGTTGAGAATGTTTCATTTGTATCTGGAGTTTAATTTTTTTCTCCCAACTGATGATCTCTTTTTCAAAAGGAGTCCATTCTGGATTTTGATAAAGCTTCACCAAGTGCCATTGGTTCATCCCAACCACCTTCAGCTGCTCCAGCAAGTAGTCCTGTAGGTAGGTAATACTCTAAGTGTAAATTGTATGGAAGAGTTTGCAAACGCTAACAGGGTTTGCTTGGGCTGTAGGCCTGGTGAAGACAACTTGTCTAATTATAAAGAATACCAATGTCTGATTAAAAAAAAAGGCAGCTCAAGCCCCTTGCCTGCTTACTTGTTGCTGGAGGCGACTTAAGCTGGTACATCTGCCTGCAAATGGAATGCTTGTGTAATCACTGACTGAAGTGCACCTGAACCTAGATGCAGAATTGACATGCTGTATCTGTGTAACAAACTTGTCTAGATACATAGACACAAGCTATGAATGAGCTCAGGATAAAGAGCAGTTATCTAGCTACACTTAGAAAACTGGAACTTTCTACAACTGGCCATGTTAAACTGTTTGGGTGGCTCTTGGGCTGTAAAGCACAATTACTTAGTTTATTAAATACTTAATTGCTTTTTTAATCAGGAAAGAGGGTATCTCTACTGTAGTAGAAATAGCTTTATTATTGAATACCTGTCCTCTTTTACAAAAAACTGAAGTTTTCAAATGGGTGTAGTTTACTGGTGCCAAGTGTCTATTTTCAGTGTGTGCACTAAAAATAGTGTGCATCCTCATATACCACATGTTTTCAAGAAGTAGAACTGCATACTGAAACTATATGTAGTATTTGAATTTAAAAGAAAATGTTGCTTAACAGTCTCTTTTTTTACAGCTTCAAAAGAACAGAAACTGCCAAGTCAGAGTGATTTTCTTCAACAGCCCCTTCAAGTAAGTTGAAATTAGGACTGCCCTGAAGAAGCAGAGCTGTAGCCAAGGAATGATATAGAAGTTATTCACTAGAATAGACTTAGTACTTCAATTGTTTTTCTTGTTGCCAGTAGTTTTGTAATAAACTTCATATAGCTTAGTAGCTTGCACTCAAATGCTGACAAAGTTGTCTGCTCTTCCTCTTGAATAGCAGCAACAAATGTGTGAAGTTTCTTGAAGTAAAACAGTATGTTGGACACGTGCTGAAGTAGCTTGAATACTTAACCCATAGATTCAAGTCATAGCTACTAGTTGTGTGCATGAAAATATGCTGCTTCTTTCCTAGATAGTACATGGCTTCATCTTTGAGATCCTCACTTATGCCAAAGATAGTGTCGCAAGGTTTGGCAGCTGTGGTTAAGTGAACCTTAAATTGACTTACTGTGCTTGCAGGTTTTGCTACTTTGGCTTTTAAATAGGTTTCTTTGCCACTAACAAGAATTCCTAAGAAACTTAGACTAACTGGTCAAAGCACTTCAGCTCCTGCCTCATTCTGAAGTTTACTTGGAAATGCCCAGAGTGTGGTTTCAGTGAAACCAAACATCTAAGATAATCTTTCAAAACCTTATCTCAGTTTTCTCTTCTTGCAAGGCTGCTGCTTCTTCATCCATGACACTGCATGGTTCAAATACTTCCCTAGCATCTGCTGATCAGACTCTTTCTGGCTCTGAAACCGAAGACTTGGTGACACCACAGGCGCCACAGGTAATATACTCTGGGGTTCACTGGCATTCAGAGATCTGTGCAATAGCCAGCCCTAACAGAAAGCTATGGTGGGCCCTCTCCTGAATAACTATACTTGAACAACATACAGGGACAGAAAACAGCAACAGTATAGCTTACATTCTGGAATACATAAAGATGGTTGGAAAAGTCTTCCTAATACTGCATGAATGCAAAGTGAACAGTCTGCCCCTTCAAATGGGAAGGGTGTGGGATGAAAAATGCAGACTAGGAAGTGTGGTGCATATTCTTGTTGGGACCACATGAACAGCATAAATATTTGCTTTGGTTACAGTGTAAAATACTTCCTCTAATGACAACACAGAGGATGCACAAACTGGGATGGATATTGTCATCATAAAATAGCAGACTTCTGTATAAGCTAAAGACTGACATGTTCTCTCAAGCACTAATTGAAGAAATACCAGGAATCTGACTTCTGATGTTCAGCCAAGACCTCAAACTTTCCTTTCTTAACTGTATCTATGTGCAGTTAAATCCTCAATTAGGATTCAAATATTGTTTAGAGCTGAAAATAGTGTTTCAATTCATGCAGATCACCGTCTTAAAGATCTCTTGCTAAGTGTTGCTGTGTTCAGAAATACAGCTGAGTCTTTCCTGTTGGACTCTTATACAGTCTATGTAGACTATAATGGGGAAATGTTCATGCTTTTTAAATGTGTTTTGCTAATGTACATGCTATCAGTATACTGTGCATGTAGCGTTTACCCTATTCCTTAATATACTGTATAGTTGAATATAACAGTCTTGACAGGGATATTAGTCTTTCTGCCTCTTGAATCAGCAGTTTTGACCTGGTTCTTGACAGCTTCTCTCACTTCTACAGTGTCATAAGACTTCTTGTGCTGCAAGGATTAAATAATTTTGCTGTTTAAGTAAGCAGAAGACTTGTGCTGTGCTATGATGTAGAACACTTGATTTAGTAGAATATTCTGAGGGTTTTTGTGAGCTTACTGTTTGGAATTAGGGTTGCTTGCACCCAGTGTATCTAGTTCCTTAGGCTTGAAGTGTGGTGTCTTACTTTTCCAGTCCTGCTTCTCATGGAAGCAGTAGATAAGCTTTCTTTGGTCCCAGCACAACCAGGGAATACACTCAGTGGTGACAATGCACTCTCCTGGTATGCAAGTGCAGTTCTATCTGATGCACCTGTGATAGTATACATGGTGAGAGCAGGACTGGTAGTCATTAGTCCTAGGCTGTGTAAGTATAAGCAACTCTTAGCATTACAAGTGTGAGCTAACTGTAGCACACAGGTTTTGCAAAAGCAAACCCAAGTTTGGCTTTGAAACCTTGTTTGACAGAGCTTACCAAAAGTTTAACAGGCATGTCTTTCAATGTGTGTCTCAGACTTCATTGTAAACAACTGCTTGAAGCAATGTACAGTTCTTAAAATTATCTGACTTTGCAGGGCTAGTTGTACAATGTCTTGTGTAAGAAGGGTAATTAGGTCTGAATCTCTAAAGCTAATTACTTGAAGCTTTAGGTTCAGATGATTATTTAGTGTTTACTTTGGACTTAATATTTGTTGCCGTCCTTCAAAATCCACTTGTTTCAACTTATACACTGGTATTTCATAGCTCTACTAAACTCTGCTTTCTGCAATATTGCTTGTAATAGCAGGTGCATGTATGTTGTCTTCTAGGCATCAGCATCGCTTTCTCAAGAGACTGAGAAATATACTTCCCAGCCACTGTATCAGACAAGTTCACATATTTCTGAGCCACTGATACCAAAAAAGATTGAAATTGCCCAGGTGAGCTATCACAAATAACAGGTAAGGTAAATATATTTGTTACTGAAAGGTGTCTAGGGCCTTACATCCCTTTTGACTTCTGAATCCTATAAATATTGGTGTTCTGAATCAATACCTCACTTTGCCATCTGCACAGATGAGACTTAATGCTGGTTAATACTTTGTCTGGACAACTCAGCATTGTTTCTAATCTGAAACATAATTGATTAAGTCAGGAGGGAAAAAATCAACCCACCTAAACTTCCTGAGTTCCTTTACAAAAGAGAAGTCACTTTTAATATCAGCCATAGAATCATCTTCCAATAAATGGAACAGAAGATGTTCTGTGTTTCCTTAGTGGTGGGGAAAAAATACCTAATGTCTCTTTATTGTGAAATTACTACAATGAGTGGTATGTATAGTAGCTCATAGGCACATTTCACTTAATCAGCAGAGACTGCAATAGAAGTACTGTTTGCTGAGAATGCACAGCAAGATTTGAAATTGTAAGCAAAAGCTATTTTGTAGCTCTACTATGTCCAAATGTCATCCTGTAGAAACTGCTGACTTCTGTCAGTCTAGGCTTTAGAACAAATTAACTGCTTCTGTTACTGCCTGATAACTATCAAGTGACCTTTCGTTACATTTGTTCTTCCCTCAGGCAACTGTTCCCCTCCCAAGTGAGCCACAGTCACCATTGCCTACTTCAAGCACCTCCATGTCACCAGTACCACCAGCGCAGAGCTTTCAGTCTCCTCCAGCAAGTAGCAGTTCTGTCACAATAACAGCTGCTCCCTTTCAGGCTATGCAGACTGTAAGTATACAACTTGAGGACACAGAAGAATAATTGACAATAATGCTAGTAACTTAGTCCTAATACTGAGGAATTGGCTCCCCTTGATATAGTACAGAACTTGATAGATCACTTTGTTTTAATGTTTAAAAGCCTAGATGAGAACTCTGCTTCTCCAATGCCTTCAGAACTTAAAACAGGTCATCCAAGAATAGACATCCTGGTTTTGCTCTGCATAGTCCCAAAATCTAATACTGGGATATCTTAGTAGCCTCAAGGAACTAAGAGGGAGAAATCAGACCTGAAATCAACAGATTTATAGTTGTGCCCCAAGGTAAAGTTAATTGTACTTAAACTGTTCTTATGTGTAGATTTTGAATAATAAAGACTGCAGAGGAGAGAGGGAATCCTGAAGTATATAGCTGTTAGGAGTAAAAGCTTTCTAAAGCTTGAACCAGTCTTGCTGCTTTTTAAACAATTTGCTTTAGTGGGGTAAAACTCAGCCCACTGGAATCATGAAAATGTGTCTTTGACAAAGACTGGGATAGCTTATTATCCTATATTGTTAACAAGCAGTTGATATAGATGTCTAGGGAATACTCAACACAGACTGAGTGGTGTTTCTTGCAAATAGATGCTACTTTTTCAGGCATCTTTTTCATACATCATTACCAATGTCCTCTAACATTACTAACAATGCTACTGTCCAGTAATCTGCATTGCAAGCTTAGAGGGACTCAGAGGAAGGATCTCCATTTAGTTGTTACTATTTCCTTCCCTGTTCTTGGGCTTATCTATTCCTCTGATACCTTCTTCAGAAGATGCTAGAAACCTTCATTTAATGTTCTTGCTCAAAAGCAAGCTTAGAGGTCACTGAGATTCTCCAAAGGTATTCTCCATTTTCACAAATGTACCAGTGCAGTTCAACTTACTGAACAATCTGCATCTTGTGGTACTGGGACATACATAGTATGATTTGCTGGAAGAAGGTAGCTAATAGCTTCTCAAAGCATAGGAACTAGTGACTAAAACATCTATGACATCCCAGTGTGGTTTGTAGTAAATAACTACCATGACTTTTTCTACTTTGTTTTCTGTATTTGTAGAAGAGGTTCAAGTAGAACTTTCCTCAGAGGTACAGAATTATGTTATGTTATAACCTTATATATTATGTATGAGGCAAGTGGTGGTAGGGAGTTGGTTCTTTTTAAGCCAGAACTATTTAAACTATGCTAAGTGGATAGGTGGTGATTTTTCATGGAATTGGAGAAATAGCAGCATGCTATGATCAATGCTAGTCTTTCTGGGGACCCAGTCTATAAGAGAAGCAATCTATCGTGATATAAATACTGAGTCTTGGTCTCAGTCATTCTGATTGTATCTGAACCTAGCGTCTGTGTTCAGGGTGCTTTGGATCAAAATGGTATTGCTGAAAGTTCACTTGAACTAATGCTGTGGTGTTCTCAGATGTTAAGTGTTCGAGACTTTCTCTTGGGATTTTTGGGTCAAACTAGCAAAATCTGTCACTATATTGATAGGATGTTAATTCCTCTTGTAGCAGTGGTGGTCTTTAACTTTGTGGTGCAGGGTTTTCTTCCCTACATTGCTTGGATTCTCATTGCAGCCAGGAAAGCAGCCATTGGATTTCAGTAGATAGTTGGGAGTCAGGTGGTTTCTTGCCAAATAGTGATAGTACAGTGACAGTAATGGAAGCCTCTGATAACATGTCCTCAGAGATGTCTAAACACTATTGCTGCCATTGTGTCTATGGAAGCTTAAAGGCAGATACTACCTGCAGCCTAAGTACTTTTATTAGAATTCCACCTGTAACCCTCACTGGTAGGAAAAAGTAGACCACTTGTTACAAATAGTGCGGGTTGTGTGTGTTGACAGCCTGACTGCACAGCATCTTCAAATTTCTTTAACAAAGAGGGTTGCTGTGGATCACTTTGATCACTTCATCTGGTAAATCAGAACCAGAATTCATGTTGTTTTATAATGGTTCAGGATTTATACTTAATACTTCAGTATCATGAGGGGTTTTTGTGCTGGCTCCCTGTTAGAGGAAATACTTGGCGGCTTAACCCTAGAAAAAGTGTTCATTTCCCATTGTAATTATAGAGGCTTCTGCAAATTACAACTGTCAAGTTATGAAGCTGTTCCTTGCATCTAGCTGTAGTTAGTCTTGCCCTAGTCTGTCTTCAGACAGTTTATAGTCTTGGAAAATGGTTGGATACACCTCTAGACTCAGTTATCAGTAATGCTGACAGCTCTTTAGGTGAAACTTAGATCCTTTCACTCAAAATAGACTACTTTCCTATTTGATTTTGATACTAGTTGTCACTTGACAGCATCAGTTCTGATAATTCTGGGTTACTTGCTATAAAGCAATACAGTCACTGGAATGACTGAACTCTAGTTGATTAGATTTAAATAATGGTAATATCTGTGCTCCACCCTACTGCCCAGGCTGTAACATTAACACTTGAATTAAAAGACTGTTGCTTAGGTTACATGTTTACTCTGAGGGAACTTAAATTGAGCCTCAACTCTCCTATTCTTCTTTTATCAAAGGGGTGAAGGCTGTCTAATATGGTATTTATCTGAGTGGACAATAGAGTTGCATCAGGTTCCAAGATGCATATAAAGACCCAAATTCTTCCCAAACATGAGTATCTCATCTCAGTATAGGCTATTCCAGCTTCAGGTCAAAAGCTGCAGGACAGGTAGTCAATGAGTCAATCAACAGTTGACTTCCCATAGAAGCAAAATAGCTTCCTGTATGGTAGCTGATCTTTGATCAAACATGGTAGCTATGATCAATCAAGCTATATTTCTTGGGTAGTAGCTACATAAATGAGTAAATTCTAGAAGCTGACCGAGAAGGAAAAGTGTGGGTTAAAATACAATGTTCTTGATTATAAGAAACTGTTGGTGTTCTAGAAATTGATCTAGTCATATGGATTTAAACCACAGCATAGCAGGGTGGTGGAATTAGGCAGAGACTTTAGCTGGTAGTGTTAAGCACTTGTCTTGAAATATGTTTTAGGTATTTAAAGTGAATGCACCACTGCCTCCACGTAAAGACCAGGAAATTAAAGAGGATTCTTCATATTCAGCAGGATATAACCAGAGTTTCTCTACAGCAAGTACACAGACTCCTCCTCAATGCCAGCTGCAATCTTCTCATGTTGCAGAACAAACCTCTCCTTCACAAGAATCTCTATCTTCAGGTGAGAACTGTGCTTTTCTCTCTGTATTTCAAGTAGACTTCAAAGTTCTTCAGGTTATAGTAGTATTTTAATTCATTAATATGTGCTGTGAGTATATGCAGGTTCTTCTAACTCAGTGAAACTCTGAACCACTGTTATGTAGCACCTGTTAACATTAGGGTTACGTCAACTCTAATCTAGTTGATGGTATGGTATGTAAACTTAATTTGAAAACTGCTAGCAGGGTGGAAGGTTGCTTCAAATGAGTTTCTCTACCAGTTGTATCAACAGTGTCACCTACAGGCCTGAAAGAGAATTTCCTACCTACTGGGAAACTCAAGTATGTGGTGATACTTGTCAGTCAAACAAGTGTTTGCTTGGAATTAAAGCAGTGATGAAATGCTTCATTTGGAACCATTAATTTGGTCTGTGGAAATAGACACTAGTGTTGTCTGTAGTGCTGGGAGCTGCAGAATGCTAAATAAGGAAGTTGGGATAAGCTTTCAGTGCTGAGGTGAATTACCCAAAGTGGCAAGTAGTTTCTGCTACTGGTACAAGACTAAAATGTGTCATTGAAGAGCTGCTTGGGATTTTGAGTTTTCTTATTTTAACAATGGGCTGGTATCTTTCCTTTGAACTTATAGCTCACAATATAATCATTGTGAAACACGTAGCTAATCATGACTGTGCTAGTTCCTGCCAAAATCTGTGCATATTGCACCTTAATATATTGGAGATAAGCGTTCTAGATGTTAGTAGAGATCCAGGTTGTTCCTAATTGGGCCCTAAATTTGTCACTTATTTGTTACCTAGAAAGGCTAGTTTCCTAACTAGGAGGCCTCAATCACAAGTTACTGTAATTTAGTGTGGTATTGAGAATAAGCTGAGCTGCAGGAACTGTTCATGCATGTGCTTTTAGCATGAAACAGGTGCAAGCTGATGACAGCCTAGTCTGCAATCAAAGATAATCCTCCTTTTACTTCTGTTTATATAGCTCTGGCTTCTTACCAAGGCTGACTTTATTAGCTGGTTGAGTCTGAGTGTCTGACCTGAAGAATACTAAACTTCTGATAAGTGGTGTCTTGAGCTGCCTATTCAACACAACTGACCTGCTTGACATTCAGATACTGTGTCAAGTGAACTTATATGGCTGACACTAAGTATCATCTATAATTTCACTAGTCTGAAATGAGACTAGCCCCTAAATTTGCCTGAAACAGGTTCTAGGATGAAAGGAAGCTGACAGCTAGGAATCTGGATTTCTAAGACTATATCTAAGTCACTCAAGGTCACTAAAAAATTACTGGTTTTCTGCCAGAGGACTCTTCGTAGGAATTATAGTAGAAATAGACTGATACTGCATGAAGTCAGTGAGATACATTGTTCTTTAGAGCTCTTGATCTTTGTGTGTATGTATAGCAGTCAGGAAAGCATGTTTAGCTTGAATGCTCCTTCTCATCACTGAGACTGCAGGTGATCAGCCTACAGGTGATACAGTTTTTTGATAGAACATAATTTTTTGATTACTCTTGTACAGTGGCTCTGCACAGACTTCAGAAAGGGGTTTAGACTGTCACTCTGGATCAATTTTAAACTTTCTGGATGGATATAAAGCATGGTTGTGTAGAAACTCATTGATGCTTGCAAGGTCTGTATTTAAAGCTAACCACTCAACCACCCTGTGAGTGAAAAAGCATTCTTGAATACCTGTTGCTTGGGGTTGAACTGCCCACTAACAAGTGGTAGGAATGTCTGTTGAAGAAACTGAACCCAAATAGCCATCTTTCCACAGCTGTCTTAGTGTGATCTAGATAACACTGAGTTTGTCCCATTTTGAAGGATGTCAACACTGAGGTGACCTAGCTTATCAGATAGACCACTGAGGTCTTGCTAGAACAATGTTGGTTCTAAGTGAAAATTCTTAATCAGGTGTTACTTGATTTTATTCTAGCTTGGTGTTGTGGTTTAACCCCAGCTAGCAACTAGGACCATGCAGCTGTGTACTCACTGTGGTGTGTTCCCCCTGGCAGTAGGGCAGGGAGAAGAAGAAAAAGGAGGGAAAAACCTTGTGGGTTGAGATAAAGACAGTTTAATAGTGCAGTAAGGGAAGAGACTGTAACTGCTTTCATGACCTGATGATCGATTGCAGATCCTCGCCCCCCTGGCCAACCCCCATTTATATACTAAGCATGATGTCTGTGGTATGGAATATTCCTTTGGCCAGCTTGTCCTGTCTATGCTTCCTCTCAGCTTCTATAGGAAGCTAAAAATGTCCTTTACTAATACAAAGATTACTTAGCAACAGCTAAAACAATACGTTATCAACATCCTTATGCTAAATTCAAAACTCAGCAGCTACTAGAAACAAAATTAACTCTATCCTAGCTAAATACTTGTTTGTTTTCTTGATGCTGCTAGCAAGCTTGTTCTGACATAGGCAACAGAATCTTGCTGAATGTGTTAGAGGCTTACACTGACAGCCTGGGTTGTCTACAGTATACTTCAACAAGCATTACGCCCTACAGAACAAAGGGGAGGATACTCACTTATTTGGAGTAATGAAGGGGCACAAGAACACGATATTCAGAGCAGCTTAATCAGTCTCTGAACTTCCTAATGCTGCCCTTGCTTCTAGGTATGGTAACTTATTACAGTTATAAAAGCTTTGAATTCATCTGTGCCTTCTGTTTTAACCAGTGAATTATCAACCTGATGGAGCTGTTCCTGTTAGCAATGGTAGCCTTGCCTTTTATCCAGCACAGACTAATGTTATTCCCAGACCCCCTCAGCCTTATCTTAACAGTCGTGGGTCTGTCAGAGGATCTGCTAGAGGTGGAAGGTCACTGGCTAATTCATATCGTTCCCCTGGTGGGTACAAAGGTACGTATGGGTTTGTTGCCACCTTAAAAAAAAATTAAAAAAATTTGAATGTAGTAACACTAGAACATGATTTAACACAACATGGTATTAAACTTAGGTTCTATATGTGAAACTTCTTAAAACAAGACTTTTTAAAGAGCAATGCGTGAAGAATGGGATCTTCCTTTGTAGAACTTAAGCAAGTTCTTTCTGAGTTATTTGTAATCCCTGTACTTTGTGTGTTAGGTGAACTGGCAGAGCGATTTCATAGCATTTTGAATTATGAAAGTAGAAACTCTCACTAATAGGTTATTAAATTACTTAATTGTATGGACTTCTCTGCTTGCTGTGCCATTTACCCATCTGAACTTTTTACCCCCTTTATTCTTTCTCTTGGCATCTGTCTTTCTAACCTTCTGGGCAGGTATTTTCTCTTCAGATGTCACTTAGAGTATCTTGTTTTGGGCAAATACTGCTTGCTTAGCACTTCTGGCTTTAACACTACCAGCAGAAACTGGGATGGGGGGAGAGGTTCCCACTAGTGGAGAGCCCTTCTGGGTTAATAACAAACTGAAGGGTTTTAAGAGAAAGATTGTTTGGTCTCTGCAAATCAGTTGCTATTCTGCTGCTAGCTGAAATACTACAGAAAGTTTCAGCTGACTCTTGGCAGATACCAACTTAAGGTTGTTGATAGCTGTGACCTCTTCCACTTTGAAGTGGAAGGGCACTTAGTCTGTGACAGAAGTTCTTTCAGTTACTGGGCTGAGACTGCTCAATACCTTGTAGGAACATGTACCAGAAAATAAGTTATGTAGTTCAAACTTATCAGCAGTTAAGGGTTTGGTAGTTAGTGTAATAGCTAAAGATGTCAAATATTATAGTACTTAAATGTATAACAGTCATAGCTAAGCATCTAATAAAAAAGAAAACATTTCTTAATTCTGTGAAATCTTGTCTCTGGATCTAGCAAGTTTTTCAGCTGTTCTGTGAAGTCCTATTAATATCAAACAGGTCTGATGTTAATACTACTAAACATGTAATTCTGTTACATACACTGGTACTTCTGAGTAGCTAATGAAATGCATTCTTTATAGGAGTAGTGAGACTCTGAAATACAGAATAGATGTGTAATTCATAATGTAATACACAGGATAATTGCCAAAAGGGAGCTCTAGTTGTATTCTGGACTTATACTTGTAAACCAAACCATGAATAATATTGAATAATCAATCTTATTTGAACAGGTTTTGATGCTTACAGAGGCTCACCTTCAATAACTAATGGCAACTATGGCCAGCTGCAGTTCCCTGGTAGAGATTATGCTGGAATGCCATATTCTCAGAGGGTAAGCATTGACTTTGTTTCCAGTAGCTGCCTAGAGCACTGTGCAGGAGAAGTCTGTAGCTTTTCGTTGTCTTAACATGTGCGCTGTTCTTTACAAGCTAGACTTTAGTTTTGTTTGCTAGATGAAACCCTTTTTTGAAACAGTAGACAGCAGTTGAAATAGGAATTCAGTTCAGACAGAATATCTCTGTATGACAGGTTGATTTTAGTCTGAAGGGAATCTCAAAAATGCAAACAGATGCCAAAGATGATGTGGTATAATGAGTCCATTTTACTATGGATTTTAAAGTTAGTCCTCAATACCTCTGTAGTGTAAAAATAATGAATTCTTAAATCAATGACTCAGAATGTGGTCAGGCAAAAAAAAAAAACCAAAAAACAATGTGTAAGAAAGCAAAGGTTCCTGGTGGAATGAGGGTTTTCAGCTTTGAAGTGTAATATTCTTCTGTGCAGACTCACAGACTTCTAACAGACCTATGATTTAACGTAACGCTCAATGAACTGAACTGAATGTATAATTCAGAAGCTAACTTGCTAGAACTGGCATTAAATAGCTTTTTAATTTCATATGAGCTATTGTAATTTTTTCCATAAATAAGGCTGTTTACATCTTAATTCTGAACTCCATCATTGTCTATTCTAGAGATTGAATTAATAGTGCAACTGAAAATACAACTATATTTGGTAGTCCCATTTTATTTTCCAATTTGCTTATAGCAATTGTAGAATAGGTTAGGATGGAAAGGACCTTAAAAGGTCATCTAGTCCAACCTCCCCTGCAGTGAGCAGGGACACCTTCAACTAGACCAGTTTACTCAGAGCCCTGTCCAATCTTACTAATACTTCTGTCCTTTTTTTAGGATGTTAATTACCAGCAGTGCTATAAACGAGGTGGGATAACTAGTGGTCCTCGAGCAAATTCAAGAGGTAAGGCTAACATCAGGTTTCCAGTGGTACATGTATGTGCCTGGCTGTAGCAGATGCTGAAGTGGAGTGTTATTGTGAATAGTGAGGGGAAAAAGTGTACTATCACTGGTCAAACAGATCAAGCTTGGTATAAATTAACTAAGATGAAGGCTCAAGTACTGTTTGTAGACAGTCAGCATTGCATAGCAGCAGATTTAATTTCACCTCTCAACTTAATGTCTTCACATGTCAAAGTTCTGACACAATGGTACCTTAAATGAACTTTCTCCACAAATAAACTGACATGGAAATACACACAGGGTGGTTCCCATGTTGCATTTGGCTTCATCCCTTAATTGTATGGTCTCCCCTGATTCTGAGTGAGCTATGGGATCCTAGAGACTTTCTAAGATAACTCTCTCTGTGAAAAAAGTTTGTTTGGGAATAAAGACTTACTTTCATGCTGGAGTACAAAAACCTAAAGAAATACATAAGACTTGCTGTTTCAATTCAAGCATGAATAGCATGTATTTTGAGAAGTTGTAAACAAGATTTAATCCTGGAAAACTTGCTGAAAATACCTGGACTTAGTGCTATAGGTGAAAAGCAAGATGAATAGTAACTATAGGTCACCTCTTTGAAGAATAAAGAGGAATTATGGCATATCATGGAAACTGATTTAGGGTAAAACAGGTCCTCTGTCAGTCAGGGAGGACTCGGAATATAATTCAGAAGAGAATGAAAAGAAATATGAGAGATCAGTAAGATATCAGTAGCAACTTTACTTAGTCTTATTTGATATCTTAAGGTGTTCCTTTCTAGTGGAAGTAACAGTGGCTTGAAACTCGAGGGTGACTGCTTTAAGTTCCTAGATCTATTAATGTTTTCATTCTAGATGCCTTTAACTTGAATATTTGAAAAATAACAGCTTCATTTTGGGGAGCAGGGTGCAGAAGGTTTAAAAGCAGCTCTGACTTCAAACTTAAAATATTCTAGCATCATAAGTTGATGTGACCTACTAAGAATGCAGCTCTAGAAGAACACTATGAGGTAACTTGAAGTGCAAATTCAGGTCTTGAGGTGACTAAATGACTACTTGGCTCTTGGTAATCCCGCCAATTTTTGCAGAAATCATAATTTATCTCCACTCAGAAGACAGCATATGCTTTTTTATGGTAACATATGTACGTGGCAAATACTAGAGCTAAAACTAATGAAAGCTAGTGCCCACTCCTACTTAAAAGTATGAAAAGTTCATAGTTAAATTATGGTCCATCCTGCTGAATGCTGCAAGTGTGAAGTTCTGTTCTCACTGGAGTCCTTTGACAACTTCCTGTAGCTGAAAGACCAGTCTGTTGCAAAGACAATACAGTTGCTGCTTAAGATTATGCCCATAGGTTTAAGGGTTTCCTTCTGTTATAATACTTATTTATCATTGCTACTGATCTTTAACAGCAGGGTGGAGTGATTCCTCACAGGTGAGCAGCCCAGAACGGGACAATGAAACCTTTAACAGTGGGGACTCTGGACAGGGAGACTCCCGCAGCATCACCCCTGTTGATATGCCAGTGACAAGCCAAGCTGCCACCATACTACCAGTGCATGTCTACCCCCTGCCGCAGCAGATGAGAGTTGCCTTCTCTGCTGCTAGAACATCTAACTTGGCCCCTGGAACTCTAGACCAGCCAATTGTGTTTGATCTGTTGCTGAACAACCTTGGAGAAACTTTTGATATCCAGCTTGGTAGGTTCAACTGTCCAGTGAATGGTACATATGTCTTCATCTTCCACATGCTGAAATTGGCTGTAAATGTTCCCCTGTATGTGAATCTGATGAAGAATGAAGAGGTCCTAGTGTCAGCATATGCAAATGATGGGGCTCCTGATCATGAAACAGCTAGTAATCATGCAGTCCTGCAGCTGTTCCAGGGAGATCAGATCTGGTTGCGTCTGCATCGGGGAGCCATCTACGGAAGCAGCTGGAAATACTCCACCTTTTCGGGATACCTCCTTTATCAGGACTAAAATCCAGTGTGATGTTTACAAAAGAGCTGCTCCAAACACCTTGGTGGAGGGGGGTGGGACTAGCTTTGCACTTACTACTGACTTTATAGAAGATATGTGGTTCCATTATTGGGGGAAATGATGGTCCTGTTGTGCAAGGTGAAATCATGGAGTTGGGGTACTGAATCAGCACTAATTTGGCACTTTATCAGTTGTGATGTAGCCTTGCTAATAAAGCTGTGAATGTATATTGTTTGCACTTACCCTAAACTGTGTTAATGTCCAGCTTACTACACTATTGATTGCCTCAAGTATGGGCTATTCACAATGCCTTGTTGTGCCTCAATAAAACAAGTTAATATGCATTTTAGTATTAATCTTGCTGGTGGTCTTTATTTAAAAAATATATCAAACTGGGCTTATATTCCTGATGTGGGGTGTATGTGCATGTTATTACATTGAACTGGTCTTCAATTTCAATAATTCAGGATAAATTGTGTAGTTTAAATGGGATGACTTGTTTAGTTATGTTTGATGCCATTCTCAAGAGTGTTCCCTTGATCAAAATGAAATCAAGATTTAGATACATACCTGCTTTTTGACTGAAATGTCAAGAAATCAGAAGTGAAATGCTAAATACTTCATTAGGACTACTTATTTTAAATGCATATCCTGTCAAAATCTAGCTTTCTCACTGTTGCCGAAGGAGTGATGCACTTCACTCGTAAGAGAAGCAGCAATATATTTATTGATACAAAACAGTGATTTATCAAAGTTTGATAGTGACAGGGGTTTAACAAGACTTGGTTATTTACTGCAGAGAGCACAGTCAGACAAAACTGTCAGGGAGACCTTCCTGTTGAGTAAGAAGGTTCAGAGAGGACCTCCTTTCTAAACTCAGCGGAGTCTAGGTGCAGCTGGATCCAGTCCTAGTCCCAGACCCAGTCAATGGTTTATATCTAAAGGATTGTGTGTGCACAATCACTCAAAGATATAGTCTTAGTGAAGCTTCAAAGTTTAGCATGCTGTTAGTCATTTACTGAGAATCCATTGCGGCAATGATCTCTCAACCTCGAGGAGTAACCTTGAGAGGTGTCCCTAATCAAGGGGAGATTGTGGTGTGCAGCCTGCTGCTGCGCAGGAGAGCTCAGAGGGCTCTTGAGCTGTTTGCTATTTATGGGGGTAAGATGATTGACTTGTATTTGCCAGCTTGTTCCAAATTTGGCTTGAGTACCAATACTGTGATTAAGTGGGTGCATTGACCAAGTTAGCCTTTGGTTATTGTGTTATCTGTCTTCCCCCAAATCCACTTTAAGCTGGATGCAGCCATTATGACCACCACTGGTGGTTATCATTTGAACAGGGCTATGGGAGATAAAGGTCAGTTTTGCTGGGGAGTTGGGGGAGGGGAATCTGTCACAGTCATATCAATGTTCCTTCAGTAGTGATGTAGTTAGCTGAAATTCTTAGACTTCAACCAGTCACTGGAGGGCTTTCTGATGCTCTTTGTTATGCAGATCTCATTCAGCTGGAATATATTTTGAAGTTAAAACTGACCCTTGTGAAGTGCAAATATGTATGGCTTCCTTCCCCTGTGAGACTGGAATTAGGGTTATCTCTCTCTTTCAGGGAATTGCTGAGCAACTTGATATTTGCTGTTGAAGGCTGGTGCTTGCATTTTAAATCAAACCTGAATACAAATGCTGGGAAGTGTTAATCAAATTCCTTTCTTACAGCTAAAGGGCTGTGTGACCAGTCTCTGGCAATCTCTTGTGGCCTGAGAACTGAAGAGCTATGATATCCTTGTCTAAGCTGCAGCATGTCAAATATTATACAGCACTTCAATGTTTAAAATGAAAGTCTGAACTCCTAAGAAGAGTGTCGGTCACTGTCTCTCTCTACTTTTAAAACCTTCAATAGCTGTTTGGGGTGGTTTTTTTAGTGGTAGGAAGTATTTTATCAGTGTACTAAGGTAGCTAATGGAAAAACCTGACTGGTACATCTGAGGATGAACTAGAAGTAAGCAAAACAAAAGCAGTTCAGCTAATCACTTAAGTGAAAGTAAAAAAAAAAAGCCACCTAAATTGAATATACTTCAGACCTGATACAAAGCTGCTGTTTCTTACTAACTGGTTTCAGAACTTCCACCTTTAAACAGTTCTCTCCTGCTACCATGCAGATGCCAAAACAAGTTGTCTGGCATGAATTCATAAAGTTACTGGTAGAAAGATCTTTGGGTTTTTTTCCAAGCTTAGATTTCTTTTCCATATAGACTTTAGAGGGTGATTATCTTCAAGTCTTGGTTTAATTCCTTTGGCAAGTTCTGAGATGAGAAGTTTGGGATAAAGCTCTAAGGAACCTAGTTTTTTACCACTACGAGCAAAAATGTCAAGCCTTAACTATTGAATACTAAGCCTGTTATTTTGTGTTTTTAAATGTTCTAATTCTGACTTTAGCCAATAAAGAGGCTTATTTCTAGAACACTCTCAACAGAGGCTAAGTGGCAGGAGTTTAACTAGTACCTTTTCTCAAGCTGTTAAATCTCCTTGTGTGTGTATTTTCCATATGGGAATATGGATAAGCGCTAGGATAACTTTCAGCTTGCAATAGCTTTGCAGCTGTGGACAAACAGACTTCATTGCTTTTCTAACAGACCTGCAACTCTAGATTCGTAAACATCTAGAGCACTGACCCTGTCACTCCTGTCCTACGCTGTCTGTGTAGGGACTAGTAAACAAATGGGCCCTATTCTGCATATAATAGCAGGGTATCCCTTGTGCTTCAGGCTGCTTCGTTTAGTATGCAGCTTATCCTACTTGGTTTTATTATATGCACTTGTATGATGGATTTCTTAGGTTTAAGAACAAGTTACCAGTACTTCTAAGCATTGCTACTAAGTCTGGCCTTTGGCAACCGCAGATATGATCACTGTGAATACATGAAGCACATGTCGCTTTCTAATGCCCCAGTTCAATCAAGTCTGGACAACTGCTTGGTGGACCCATTTGTTTGAGACTTATTTCTTACCAGTAGATCTGGCAAAGCTTTTATGTATTTCTAGCTTGCATATCTTTAAGGTATCTGAGGTAAGAATCTCAATTTCAGAGCTGGTTGTCCATCTGTGTAAGATGGATTTTTAAATTCTTAACTAAAGAAGTAGACACTGTCACAGCAAGAAGTGTGAAGATATGATGAAACATGAATTCTAATCTTTACACCATTCGTTGATAGTAAACTTGGCTGTAAATTGTATAATGGACGGCTTTAAAAGAGTTCATACTTTTGTAAGCTTTATCAGCCTGAACTGGAATAATCTCTACAGTACCAGCTGCTTTAAAATAAAATGTCTGGGTTTCCCCTGATATTTGTTATTAAAAAAAATAATACAACTCAGACAATTCTCTTCCATACAGTAACTGGACATATGATCAATTTTATCCTATAGTGCTCTCATGTAGTACCTCCTTAGCTAGAACTATTGGCTTTCACTGCATTTCTAGTTGGAGTCACGAATATAGCTCTAGCTAACCTCTGTTACAAAAAGGAATATAAGTACAATGGAACAGGTACTGTCATAAAGATGTGCCTCAAAAGATTAGTACTGAACCTTCCATGTTAAGGCCAAGGCGCAGCTGGAGCTGAACTTGGCAAGGGACGCAAAGAATAATAAGGGCTTCTACAGGTATGTCAGCCAGAAAAGGAAAGTGAAAGAAAGCTCCTCCCCCCCCAATAAGCAAGACTGGCAAACTGGTGACAACGGACAAGGAGAAGCTGAGGTATTCAACTTTTTTGCCTCAGTCTTCACTGGCAAGCTCTCTTCCCACACCTCTCAAGTGGATGGACAGCAAGGCAGGGACTGGGGGAGAAAAGTCCCT
>RSEF01000001.1:73240686-73269566 GCA_003993805.1 Himantopus leucocephalus | reverse complement strand
TGCCCATGGCAGGGGGTTGGAAAAGGTCCCTTTCAATTCTAGCCGTTCTATGATTCTATACCACAATCTATTTTGCAAATAGTTGGTATGTATTGATGAAGCATGTCAATATCCATTTGACTTATNAGTTGGTATGTATTGATGAAGCATGTCAATATCCATTTGACTTATGAGTCTAAGCTAAATAATTCAAAGACAGATCTGTAGCGCTTTTCATTATGCATTCTCAGAATTATTTAAATATTCATTATCACTAATCTCTAATAGAGAGTGTTGTCACATTACTTATTCCACCCATGTGCCGTTATATGCTCAGCTTTTACAAGTAATTACTTGGATTGCTGTGGATCAGCGTAAATCCAAGTGCTAAAACCTTTCATACTTCATGAGAGGAGTCAAAGAACACTGCAAAATCCTTAGTTTATATTTCTTATTCAGCTTTTGGTAATACAGTCGTCTTTAAACATAGTGATTTGCTAACTCTGTTTTATATGTATTTCAGTCCTATAAGATCATCAATTTTGCTCCAACTCTACTACAAATCATAGTATCAGATGAAGTTGAATTTCCAGTGCGTCAAGCAGGTGAGATAAATTCCTTGTTTCATTTTCTTTCAGTAGAAAGTCAGTCTGTTAGTTATTTCAGCAGACTATTGAACTGTTGCAATCTAAGTAAGTTCACGTTTGTTCTGAATGTGGACAAGGATCTATCTTTGCCATTTCTTTCCTACATGAGGGTCAGATAAAACCAGGTGTATAGGGTAGAGTCCTTCTTTGGCTTCTCTGTGTTTGTAGTGATCCCTCCTGGATTGCTGTCATACTGATACAAAAAGGATGGTTTCTCCTCAAAACTAAGTACCCAGGGAGCCTTGGATATTCATTCTCCTGGTGGTGAAGAAGTAGTGATGCTGAGATAAGTGGGAATTTTTTAAAAAAGTGTATCTCATTTGAATACATGTTTCTCTATTTGAATCCCTTTTCCTGGAAAAATGAAAAAAAGCCATAGTTCCCTAGGTCACGGGTAGCCACGTATGCTTAGTCAGTGTCTATGGTCTCCACTCACAAAAGTAGATATGAAGGAAGGTCACGTCAATGATAAGTTGTGCTTTTATAGTCTGAGCATGCCTAGAAAGATTGCCCAACCGTGTGTGTGAGTTCAGGTATGGTGATGTAGTTGACTTTAGGCTATACATTTGTGTAGAATCAGGTTCTAAATTTTCATAATCTATTTTAACTACTCCTATACAATATTTTTGACAGATACAGAAAATACTCAGCTTTTTTAGGAGATTGATGAATACTTGTCCTGGTTTCATTTGGGATAGAGTTAATTTTCTTTCTAGTAGCTGCTGTGTTTCGGCTTTAGTTTGAGAAGAATGTCAATAACACATTGTTTTATTTCTTGCTAAGAAATGTTTACATTAGTCAGGGACATTTTCAGCTTCCCATAGAAGCTGAGAGGGAGCATAGACAGGACAAGCTGGCCAAAGGAATATTCCATACCATAGGCATCATGCTCAGTATGTAAATGGGGGTTGGCCAGGGGACAGGAATCTGCGATCGCTGTTCAGGATGGGCTGGGCAGGGTAACTGATCTTTGTGTGGTGAGAGTGGCTTGTGTTGTATCACTTTATTTTGTATATTCTTTTACCATTATTGTTGTTGTTGTTGTTATTGTTATTTTCCTTTTCTGCTACTGTTCTGTTAAACTGTCTTTATCTCAATCCATGACGTTTTTTCCCTTTCCTCTCCTTTCNTTTCCCTTTCCCCTCCTTTTCTTCCTCTTCTCCCTACCTTACTGGAGGGAGAGGCAGGGAGTAATCGAGTGGCTACATGGTCCTAGTTGTTGGTTGGGGTTAAACCATGACAATACTCTTTCGTTCACAGCTCTGTTTTTATCCTATGGAACAGCATTTCCCAGAGAAGCGCTGTTGGGTTTTTTGTACAGATCCTGTTAATCCCCTGAGTGCATCGGGGCATGCTGACATATGCTGTTTGTCACTCTGGCATTTGTTTTTTTCAAACATAATCCAACTTTGAATGGCGTTGTTAAACCGTTCTGTAGTAAAGTTTGATGCTTAATCTAGACTCCATAAGGTTATTTTTGTAAATTAATCTCTCATTTCAGTATCACTCAGGGAAAAAAAAAAGTATGTGATTTTTTTTAAAATTTTTGTTTAATTTTTTTTTTTTTTACAGGCTAGGGGTATAAAATAGAAAAGCACATATAAATTACGTTTATAAGTCAACAGATTTCCCTGGGAATTTTTTAAAAGCCAAGAATTTGTATAACAACAAATCTATGGACAAAGTAAATTAAAGTCTTGGGCTGGTCTTTCTGGACCTGTTTCTTGTCTGAATATTCTGGCATGTCATAAACAAAGAACTGTTTTTCCTCTTGCTCCTGTGAAATCTTTTACAAACTGCATGTTTTCATACTTTGTAATTTGTCATCACCAAGGAAAATTATTGTACCCAAGGATATCTTATTTGTACTTTAAACCCCTAGCTAGTAATCAGCCAAAATAGTTCAGGGATAAGAGTTTATTAAGAATGTCTTACACCATATTTCCTATGTTTCCTAAAGAATGCCTACAGGCAGTTTAGTACTGAGGCATAAATGCCGCTTTATTTTCACTTGAAGCTTAACTTTATTTTTCATGTTTTTTTGTGTGAGACAGAAAGCAACAACTCTAAGGGATTATGGGGAATCCTAATAGTGAGATAAAGCTTAGGGAATTCACAGCAAACATTTCTGTCTGAATAGAAGGTAGGCCACGTGCCAGTTTCATACTGGGCATTGCCCCAAGCAGAGTGTCCCATCTGCGTGCACAATGATTTGTTTACACGAACCTTCCAAAACTTCACTTACTAAGCTTGAGTAGTTGTTTTAGGGGTGAGTAAAAATGCAGATAAATAGATTTTTGTTTGCTTTTTTAGGATGGAATATTATGTCCATATGGAAGACTGCTCTAATAAAGAATGTACCCCTATAGAAGCTGACTGAAATACTACCCTGTTCTGTTTAGGACCAGGCACTTGGGCCTGATCTTGTGTGGTATCATAAAAAAAATTATTTTCTGACTCATCTGTGCTTAGTGCCTATAATTGTCAAGAACTCATGCAGCAGTTTTCAGTTGTGATTTCAATTCTTTGTTCTACTTTCAACTGTATTACATGTTGAGCACAGAGTAACGCGGAGGTGTGTTAGAATTTAATTATTATTTCCCCAATCTCTATACTTAGCTGCCATTTACCTGAAGAACATGGTGGGATGGTACTGGGCGGACCGTGAGCCACGTCCTGGAGAAGTAGTATTTCCATTCAACATTCATGAAAATGATCGTCAGCAGATTCGTGATAATATTGTAGAAGGAATAATTCGTTCTCCTGATTTACTGAGGTAACTTATATTGTGTAGAGATATTTCTATAGCTCAAGTTTTCAGGCTGGTAGTATGTATGTAGTTAATATGAGAATCTCAATTTCTTGGGAGATGAAGCAAGTACTTCTTTTGAAAATGTAACAATAATCAATTTTACCATATTTATTTGCACTTGTTTTTCAGAAATGTATTAACCTGGCTGAGAGCTCTGTGATGTGATTTGTCGTCTTATGGTGTAGTTTAAAGTGTCTTCTAGCAGTTGCTGTAGTGCCAGCCTGTCTGTTTCAGAGCAGATAGTATATAGGGCTATCTGCAGTGCAGAATTACCCATTCAGAGAAATACTGCCTAAGGTTATTTTTTTTTTTCCCTAGTGCCTTTTTCTCAATTACTTTTGCAATTTTTATATGTAGTCCTAGTATTTAAATGTGTGTTAGCATTCTTGGTTTTAAGATGTTAAAAGAATGAAGAAATGCTGTTCTCTTTTGCTGGAAGAATAGTTAAGATTCACAGACATACTACAATCCATGACTGTTCACCACTCTAATTATAGTGAAGCTGACATGGTGGAATTAGGCCATAGTGTATAGATGTTCATCTTTGAAAAACAGAAGAAAATCCTTCTCTTCTCTCCTCCTCCTCTCCACCAGCTAAGTGCCCAAAGATGTCCCTTTTTTTTGTGTGTCAATAGTCATATCTGGAGGAGGAGTGATTGCCTGTAGATTGAAATTANCAAATTTTTCATCTAAACCAACAGCTTCCAAAAAAAAAAAAAAAAAAAAAAAAAGAAACACCAGAACGCATTAGGCTGCTATAGCATTGCTGTCACTGGAGGTCTTTATGAATAGATTAGACAAACACCTTCGAGGACTGCTTAGATCCTGCACTGAGACATGAAAATGAACTCAAACATCATTTCCAGTTCAGCTTTTCTAACATGCTGTGACACAGATGTCCAGAGTCCCCACTGAAAGAGGTAGTTGCTCCTTGCACAGGTTGTGCTACAAGGTTAGGAAGCTTGTGTTGTTTCTGTGATAATGTAATAAAGGCATGTAGTTTCCCCTGCCATCGTATCATAAATATGAAGGCTAAGTTTATACAAAAGGACACAAAATAATGGAAATTTGAGGAGGTTTTTTTTTTTTTGCAAACTAGTTCAGGCATCATTTCATAACCTGATATTCAAAATGCCCTGACATGACAATGACAATCTACATCTAAAAGGATCGTTGAAAACCCTGGGACAATCACCTGGAATAAAGTAGAGGATTTCTAAATTCTGGCTAAACTTGTAGATTTCTCAGAGGTTAAAAAAGTCAAAGAAACTTTACTGGAACTAGTCTGATGTTGTAATACTGATATTTTTCACTGTTTACTTGTGAGAATAAGGGGGGAGGAGGAACCAAATCAGCAATGAGCACAAACTCCAAAGGCTTGAGGGGCAAGGTACGTCTGTACAAACCTAAAAGGATTAGTTAGGTGGAGGGCCCCTTATTGAACTGCTTTGTGATAGGGGCTCCTTATGTAATGGACTGCAAGAGGATACCTAAGGAAAACTAAATACAGAAGAACCAATATTTTCTGCAGACTTTTTTTTTTTTTTTTTATTCCTCAGCAGAGCCAAGAGTATTTATTTACAGCTTCTAGTACGGTGCCGCTCAGCTTTTTTAGTCACACCTTACTTGGGTCGATTAACAAACCTGTCTCGCCTCACTGTTGTGAGTGGCATCTAAAAGCGTGTGGAGGGAGTGGAATGGCAAGATGTTTTTACCTAATTGGCTCTGCTATATGCTTCAGAGGTTGAGAAGTGG
Source organism: Himantopus leucocephalus (assembly GCA_003993805.1). Lineage (NCBI taxonomy): Eukaryota > Metazoa > Chordata > Aves > Charadriiformes > Recurvirostridae > Himantopus > Himantopus leucocephalus. The sequence goes on along the minus strand of RSEF01000001.1, from coordinate 73,264,373 downwards.
TGTTCTAGAAGAGCCCAGGAAAACTGATTTCATGAGGAACCTCTGGCTTGGATCATAGCATAAGCCAATGTTTAATAAAAATGTACAAATTTATGGTTTTGTGGTTGCTTTCAGCCTTATAAGCATGTAGAAGTATAAACGTTCATTTTCAAAATACAAAGCTAGCTGGTTTCACGAGCAATTAATTGTTTTCAAATATTGCCTGATGGGTGTAGAGAGGGAAAAGGAAGGGAGAAAAGTCACTAAAATGTGCTGAAATTAGCTTCTTCCTTAAAGTTAAATCCCCTGGGATTTTCTTTCCTTGCTTTCCTCTAATACTTCCCAGAAGTCTTTCAGTGCTGTCAAAATATGTACGATACTTAGGTAATACATATATTGTAGCCAGTAAACCAAGCTTTGGGATCTGTCCTTTGATATTAAACACTATACCATGATCTTATTTACTTATAATGTATTCCTTTTTCCTCCTGCCATAGAGCCCAGCTGGCAAGGTGCCTCCATGCTATCATTACATATGACTTTCCTGGCCATTGGACAGCCGTGGTAGACAAGATAGGCTACTACTTGCAGTCTCAGAACAGTGGGAGTTGGCTCGGGAGCCTCCTGTGCCTGTATGAGCTGGTGAAGAATTACGAGTAAGTTGATGTCCATCCGTAGATGAGGAATCAGTACTTTTAGTCTTGGCTGATTACTGAGAATGACATTCTTAAGAGCACTGGCAGTTCTACAAGGAATTCAGATAGAAAATGGGAATTAATAATTGTCATATGCTTCCTTTCCTGCAAATAAATGAAAACTGTTAATCATCTTTATATCTTCAGTGAATTGAAAGCAGAGATGTCAGCAATAATCTGTATGAATTTACTGACATTTTTTCTTGAGGCTTTGTATTTTTGATCTGATGTTTATATATATTATAATTATATTATATTATAATTATATTATATTATATATATTATTATATTATATTATATTATTATTATATATCTGATGTTTATATAAATGTTTATAACGCCTTTTGTTTAAAGATTCCCCAAATGCTGGATATATGAATGCAAATTATTTTCTGCTTCTATGCCACGAATACAGTAATGTCGTTGTCATATACTCCTATTGCATATTGTTACCTATACCATCATCCTAATAGTCTAAATCCACAAAGTGTAAATTAGGATAAGTGTAGAGTACTCTCTCCTTTTTTAAAAAACAATTATCTGTGGTTAGAAACATATGTATAAACTGCACAAATTAAATGTAAATGGAGAAAGAGAAAATCTTTTCAAAACAAAGGAATTGTCTTTCCGTTTCAACTGCTGTTCTGTCCTATTTGTTCAGCACCCAACTTGGGTTTGGCATTGGTATGAATGTCAGAGAAATTCAAGTGCCTGCTCCTCTGAGCTGACAGTTCAGTAGTAAAGAACATTAGTTCTTCTTCCCAATAGCTGCATTTATATAAGGTAACATTTGTTGGTTTTCATAGTTAGAGAATTTGCACAAATTGTTGAGGTGGGGGCTAGAGGAGGGGAGAGTGAATGAGTGAGTGCTGGTTATTAATTAATTATTTTTTTTTAGGGTACAGAAATTAAATTGCTGGCAAGGAATAGGCATTAGAATCTCCAGTGTGTAGATCCTGGACCAACATTTTTGTTTCCTTTGCAGATGCAGAAAAGCAGAGGAGCAAGGTCCTCTCATAGCAGCAATGCAAATATTTTTGCCTCGGATTCAGCAGCAGATGATCCAGCTTCTGCCTGATAACTCCCATTACTCTGTACTGCTTCAGAAACAAATCTTAAAAATCTTCTATGCTTTTGTTCAGGTTGGCATCTGTGTAGAGGAAAACAGAAACTTTTACTTTGCTGGGCATAACGACCCCCTTCAGTACACTCTTGGGTGTGATTGAAAAAGAATACCAATTTGGATGGGAAATGTCATATACAATAAACACCTTTTATAAAAAGATGATCCCTATATATATAGGGATATATTATTATATTATATATAATATTATATATTATATATATTATATTAATATATATATATTTTTCTACTTAAAAACTGTTCACATGATCCCCCCAATTAAATTTTTTATGAACCTAGGTACTTCTGCACATCCTATCTTGTAGGCTTACTGGAGAAATGTTCCTATAAAGTCACACGTAACCTGATATAAACTATATGGGTATATAGACTGTGCTGGATGGCCTCTGAAAGTGTCAGTAGTGCATACTGTAGTATAATTGTCAAATAGTGCACTTCAGTAGGTGGCGTTTCTCATTATCTTCTGAAGATCTGGCAGAAATTATTTATCGAGGCACGTGCATTTCACAGAGATGAGTTTGGCTTTTACAGGGACGAGTTTGGTGAGAAAGTACTTTTAGAGAATGAGAAACAAAACAAGATCCTACAAAAGGAGCAGCCTGAAAAATCTTACTGGGGGTTAAAAAGCTAAAATAGTTTGTTAATAGATGTGGGGAGGATTAAAAAGATCCTGAGATCCTATTTTACTTTTCAATAGCTTGCCTGAATATTGTCACTTTGCTGTGGATTTTGTAGAGAAGTAAGATTTACTAGATAGTAGCTAGGGAGTAATTCATTTCACTCACTAAAAGGCTATTGGTTTACCCAAGCCCTGTAGTATAGCTACTGCCATGGTCCCTAAAAGTCAGCTGGGCTATTGTGAAGAAGAGGAAAAAATAAAAAGAATTAGCAAGTTCTCAGACCAAGGAATTTTCCTCAAATAGTGTCTTGAAATTACAGAAATTCCTCTGTAAATTGTGCCAAGAAGGATTCAATTAGAGCAGTGTTGATACCTAACCTAATTAGTTTTACTTTTACTTAAAACCTTATCTTCCTCAGAATGTAACTACTGTAGAAACATCTTCTACCTTTCTCGGAGAAAATTAGTGTTTCATGACACTGTTTTTATTTCAGTATGTGTTGCCGCTCCAGTTGCTGAATAACCAGACTATGACTCAGTGGATGGAGTTCTTCCGTACTATCATTGATAGAAATGTACCTCCGGTAAGTTTTAGTTTTGTGAAGACCTCTGATACTTGTGCGTTGGCATTTGAGGAACAGTCAGTGTGAAGGTTTTCTAAGTGTTTGGGTTTTTTTTTTAAGATGTCACCTATTTAAGATTCTCATCCTTGGAATAAGTGGTGTTTATGACAGAAACGTAGGAGGATCATGTAAGCTGTCAGAATTTCATTGTATGAGGTAGTGACACCATATAAACTCCAATCTGGGACATGTTGGAAGTTTCAAAATATTTTAGCCAGTTTCTCCCAAACAAGAATCAAAAGCTCATCACAAACCCATCATTTGTCTCCATTGCTCTTTTTCTTCCATCCGTCCTTCATATTTCTTGAACAAAATAAAAGTAGGAAATAAATTCTTTTTTGTGTGTGTACAACATTAACTGGCATTTCCTATTTTTTTTAGAAATTTATTTCACAACTTTAACATTTTTTTAATAGCTTTTGCATTAGTATATGGTTAGGGTCTATATATTTAGAGGAGTTAGTGTCATGCTTAATTTTTAAGCCTGAGTTACATGCCACTGTGTGGTATTCAAGTATATGTGAGAGTTTCTGGTTTTTAAATATGCATAATTTTGAAAATTAAAGTGCAGTCATTGTACAAGTATTGCACATATACAGTTATATTGACTAATTAAGATATTTGAAAGTTCCTGAATGTTATGTAACTGTTAACATAACCAAAGCTTGAGTCGATGCTGTGAATTTGTATTAGTTTACTCAGCAAGAAATGTTTAAAGCATCATTTCTCTCAACCATACACACACCTAGTTTAAAATAAATGTATTTATTTGTAGGAGACTTTGCAAATTGATGAAGATGATAGACCAGAGCTGGTGTGGTGGAAATGCAAGAAGTGGGCATTGCATATAGTAGCTCGTCTTTTCAAACGGTAACAAACTGATTAAAAACTAAATTTGGGTTACAAATCTTTAATGTTACTTGAGGTGCAATTAGACAAGAGAGTTTAGTTGATTTAATAGCTCATGGTCACTGAAGAGGTATTCCTGCTGCTGTCTTCTGCCTTGCACTGGCGCAGCGACTGCTCTGAGCTCTTAGTGAAATGATTTGACTCTCTAAGATGGCAAGAAAGTAGCCCCACAGGAAAAGTACCCTTATTTTTTAACTACATCCGACTACAAGTGCTTATATTCTCAAATATAAAGGCAGGGGGAGGTTTGAAAAGAAATCCATAAACATGGAAGTTACAGAGCTTGTGACAAAAAGGGGAGTATATTTACTTGTCTATAGTATCGTACTTTATGAGGTAAAAAAAGAAAAGGGAAGTGACACATTGTATGGGAAATAAGCACTTAGAATGAACCTGTGGGAAAGGATTCCTTCGGGAATGGGAGACTACTCAGGGTCCTTCGTGTTTTAGAAAGTACTGTGTTTTCCTGACACAGTAGACTTCTCACGATGTAAATATCTGTGTCCTCTCCTTTTTAAAGGTATGGAAGTCCTGGAAATGTAACTAAAGAATACTTCCAATTCTCGGAGTTTTTTTTAAAAACCTACGCTGTGGGCATACAAGAGGTAAGTATGGTTCGTTTGTTTCCAAATTAGATCACTTTGGCTGAACAAATGTATTGTTTTCAACAGTGTGCTCATACTGAAGTTCATTCATTAAATAAAAATGAACAGATTCAGACAGGTTTTCCTGTTAGTGATTGAGAAGTTCTTTAGAACTTGGTGCTGTACAACTGAGGTGCAATAACACAAATTTTCAGCAATTCAAAAAAAACCCTGCAGGAAAATTCTCAGTAAAGGCAAGTGCTAATAAAGTGGTTTTATCATCATGTATAAACATTCTAGATATAGCTGAGAGAAAAAACTATTGATACAGAGGCTTCATGTCATAGAAGGGTGTATTTTCAGGCCAGTCTTTAGTAAGTGCTTTTGCTGCAAACAGCTGAGGCACAGTAATCCAATGATACTGTTTTATTTCAGGAAGATACAAGCAGATTAGAAGGTGGCTGAAGAATAGCAATAAAAGTTGGTTTATACCTGGAAAGTATATTTTATGAAAATATAGCATAAATTCACAGTTTGCAAGGAAACAATTTTTGTTGGGGAATGCTAATTATTTGTGATTAACACAGTGTTGTGGAGACAGTTTGATTCTGATGAAGTTACATAGAAGAGAGGCAGTTCCTATCAGTTTTCTGTGTTTTTCGGCCAGCTCAGCTGTGGGCCTCTGGGAATGTGGGCTTCCAGGCTTCCAGCATCTCCCTGGTTTGGTGGTGTATGGCTATAGCAACAGGGTGCCTGAAAGCACTGAGAGCCCCCAAGATGGGATGTTTTTGGCAAAGCTCCTCCTGTTTCTCATTCAGCCTGCCATATACTAGATGACTAGGAGCAGTAGTTCCCAGGCTTTTGGCTCAGCTAAAGCTCTTGGGTGTCCAGGCTTTCGGGTTACATGCTCCAAAGAAGCTGGGAGAATGTAGTGCGCTCTCCTGCTCATGATTCTGGGCTCTTAATCCCCTTTGGTCTGTAAACCTTGAAAAACACCTGGGAATGCTGTTTTTCAAGTGGCAAGTGTTCGGATAATGTGTATTTCCAGAATATGTGGCTCCTTGGCACGCTGCCAGGTGAAATACCGCTGACATGGCATCTGCAGGCTTCTTACAGTTTAAATTTCCAGTGTCTTTGATGCAGTGTGTCAGGCTGTTGTTGTCACTTCAAGGCAAATTTAAACTACATTTCAGAATACCAGGATTGTCTGCAAAACAATATTACTTTTCTCCATCCAGTTTGGCAACAGAATAGTTTATCCATCAGCATATTAATTCGCTGTAAATATGTAAATGTTGAGAACTAAAGAGAGGAACGGTTGTGGTAAGGCTGTAAGCATTAAATGAGAAGAAAAGGCAAACAATCTAATATCTGTTCTAAACTCCTTGCAATGTTTAGCTCCTGAGTGGAAAAACAGACTCCCATGGGCAGTTGTCATTTGAAATGCTTAAAGTTTGTCTGTTAAGAGATTAGGCTATATAGTAGAGGGAGCAGTTTAGCTTCCAAGATAAATAGACTGGACAGTCTGCACATTTCTTCCATTTCTGGCTCTTAAATGCTGATTTGTCCCGTTTCCTTGCAGAGTTATTAAGAATTCTAATGTGAATAGTACATATGCTAAGCCTTCATTACTTATTCATCAGTTGTTACNAGTACATATGCTAAGCCTTCATTACTTATTCCTCAGTTGTTGAGTGCTGACATCATGCTAGAGTCTATGCGAGATGTAGACAATTCTTGCCCAAGGAGCGTATCATATAAAAGATTTAAGATCAGACTTAGTACTCCTAAGGAAAGAGTTGTGTTACATTCAAAATAAAATTTATTATAGTGTTGTGAAGAACTATGAAGCGCAATTGTCCTTCTGCAAATATATGACTCAATATTTTGTTATGCATTGCCCTTGATTTTTCTTTTTATTTACGTATGTGCCAGTTCTTTACACTTCTTAACACTTTAACAATTCATCTGCCATTAGTGCTTTGCACTGTAGGTTTTTCTTAGTAGAGCAAGCATTTATATTAAGGAAGCAATGTGTGATAGAGTTTGTGATAGCACGCTAGGTGATACTATCTGATGGTTACAACAGGTAATTGAAGTTAAGGGTTTTGCATGTCTTCTGATTCACAGATTTAGGTGCTAACCTATTTTTCTTTTCTAGTTTAGTATTTCTATTCTTATCACTGTTCTTCCAAAGTAATTTGTCTTCTTTAGGGGCCTGTCCTTAAAAAATGAACACAGACACCACTAATAGATTTAGAACCCAACAGGTTTGAACATCTTGCTGTGCCTTCTCCTTATCGATTCCAAATTTTGCTGAAGCCTGTGTAAACTGTCAGCCTGTGAATGTTGAAGTATATCTGTGGTTTACAATCACAAGTGATCACATGGTGGGGCTAGTAGTAAACATGTGCATAAACGCTTGCAGGATTAGCTCCTTAATGTTTAAATGGCTTCTGATTTTTGGATCAAAGGCATCACAGTGATTACTAACACTAGAACCTCTGCTGTAAAACTAATTAATCTGTCCGTGTACATTCACTGAAGAGGTGCACTGCATGTCTGTGAGAGAATTTTCAGTCTTCATTTAAAAATATCAATGTGTCATTTCTTTAGGTTCTCTTAAGAATCTTAGACCAATACAGGCAAAAAGACTATGTTGCGCCACGTGTTCTTCAGCTAACGTTAAATTATCTGAACCAAGGGGTTATTCACTCTGTAACATGGAAGCAAATGAAGCCACACATGAAGGTCAGTGCATAAAACCCGGTCATAAACACTGCACATCATCAGCGTGATTAAAAAAAACCAGCAAACAAATAGCCCCCACCAGGTTTTCAGTTTTAAAGAAGGTTTCATGAATCTTTCATGCAGCAATGGATCTGGGCAGAAAACAGCATTTCTACAGGAATGTGGTTGGTTTTTTCAATATTATAACTACCTTTTGTTGCAGATATTGTTAACTCAATTAAAGATTCAATTTCATAAGTCCTTTATTTTTATTTTTGAAGTCTGCCGGAAAGTCACAATGTTCTGGCCTTTATTAGTTGCTAGTGTTCAGAATTGTCTATAGATTTGGAAATTCATAATTGATTGTTGTGCAAAGATAGCAGGCAAAGAGAACATGCACTATAAGGAGCTGAACTGTGTTTTAAGGACACGTTTTATAAGTGAACTAAGAACAAGTGAAAAGTGATGTTCATACTTTTATTTTTTCATATTGTAAGCTCCCCTGTTGTAGTTAGTTCATCCGATGTGCGTTAAGAGGAAGGATGCATTCTGAAATGCATTCTCATGTTAAGCATTGCATTGGTGATATCCTTCTGCAGAATGTGACTTTCTGCTGTTTATAGGCTATGTCCTGAAGTATATTTTGTGCGTGGTACTATATTATAAAGTTAGATCAAATAATTACTGCTGCCTGGGGCTGTTGCAAAAGGAAAGTATATATATTGTAAGTTTATTTCTGCTATCCAAAATAAAAGAGCACCGGTTAAAAGAATTTTACTCTTCAGAAAAGTAGGTCTAGTAATTTAGTGCATAGTGGAGGGAAGCTGTACTGGAATTTGATTTTAGGTGTACTTATGTGTATTTGGCTTCTCTAATATTAGAGCATTACAGAAGAAGTGATATTCCCTCTAATGTGCTACAAAGATGAGGATGAAGAGCTCTGGCAAGAGGATCCATATGAATATATCCGCATGAAATTTGGTAAATGTTTGCGTTTAGCATTTATTTTCTGCTTTCATCATAACTGTACACTGTAGTCTCAATTAACAGCATGGCCACTGTAATGTCTCTGTCTTCACCAGTGTCCTGAACAGAATAGGAAGAAGAAAATTTGTTTCTTAAATCTCACCAATCTGTAGTTCAAAGAAGAAGGCAGATCAAGTGAGTTTTGGCCATTTGGCTGGTAGCTTTAAACTAAATTGTTCTGTTAACGTTTTTTTCTACTTCACATGTGCTCAGTGCAGCCCAAATAGACTGGCTTGCTCACTTTTTAGTGCCAGTTTCAGAATCCTGAATTGCAGATGTGCCAGCTGTCTGCAAGTTCTTGCAGCTCTCACTTTGACCAGAAGAGGCCTGACTTGCTCTTTCCCTATTGAAAATTGTTAATGTCTTCAGCATTTTTTTGCCAGTTATTATTACTAAATCCTAAGATAATTAGATACATGTATTCTTTCAAAAGACACAGTGCAAAATCTTGGAAATATCACATAGGACCATACAATGAATAACTTCTTTTATTAAAAGAGTCGTGTCATTGAAAAAAAGAAGGGTACTTAAAAAATATAGCAAATTGAGCTGGAAAACTCCAGTAAGGCAGGCATCACAGAGATATGTAACATCTGGGAGTATTTAATTAGTTGATTTGGGATTAGCATATGTGAAAACAGAATTTAAATGTTCATAGTATAGTTAAAAAAACTTGGAGAGTTGTTGTGCAAAAAATGAATCATGATATAGTGTTGATCACTGGGGTTGCTGATTTTTGGTATATAAATTTGGTCCTTTCTGTGTAAGGATTGAATCCTATCTCTATATGTAGCTGAGACAGTTAAATACAGATTTAAATTGTATTGTGGAAGAAAAAAAAAAAAAAAAACAACAAGCATAAAAGTGCATGAAATTGAAGTTCAGTAAGGCACATTTAGGTTTGCAACAAGAATTCCAGTAGTCTGCTAGTATTTCTTAATCATGTTTTATCTTCAAGTTCTCAGGAAAAGTTAGTGTATAATATTAACCACATTTTAAGATTACCTTTTTAGATCTTTTTATTTAATTCAATTTGTGTAGGGATGTTTGGATTAGAACATGTTTGGCAGCACAGGTTTTCTTTTTTTCTCAAGTTATAAATTATATTTTCAATATGATTAAAGGAGGTTTACTTTTAATGAATGAAGCTAAAAAGCTTTGACTTTCAGCAGTTTTAAAACTACCCCAGGTCCCAGTAGTTTGTACGTGCAAAAAGTTTCCCATGAGGTTTTAATAAAATCAAGCCAGAATTGTGTACATATGGTATACATATGGTACTGGAATGTACTGTCGTTCTTCCTGTAGTGGTTTTAATTAAAAAAAAAAAAAGCCAGGATTTTTCATGCCTTAAATACTGGTCTCAAAAGAATTAATGAATAAATAACACATTCCTAATAAAGCAAATGATGAGTGGTCAGTAGATTTGGAAGGCAAGAAGTAAAGCTTTCATAAGCTATGTGACACAAACTTGGGTCTGACTCTTTAACCATGCAGTGAAGACAACCGTGCCAATAGTTTTGAAGTAACCTATTCACCCTGATTCCTGATTTTGTGATATCCTACAAACAAGATGGTTTATAAAAAATTTTATTATTATGTCATGCAGAAAAGGAAATATTTTTTTTTGCCTNTTTGAAGTAACCTATTCACCCTGATTCCTGATTTTGTGATATCCCACAAACAAGACGGTTTATAAAAAATGTTATTATTATGTCATTCAGAAAAGGAAATATTTTTTTTGCCTTTTTTTTTTAATTTGTTAGATGTATTTGAGGACTATGCATGCACTACAACAGCAGCACAGAATCTTCTTTATACTGCTGCAAAGAAGAGAAAAGAGGTATGGAAATAGTGGTTTTTAATGATTTGAAGTTTCCTTAATAATGTCATTTTCCCTTAAATTTGAAGATGCTGCAGGAAGCAAGTCTTGAAAATCTACTTGCCTAGTACATAGTCAAATGCTTTCCTGGCTGAGTGCTATCAATTTTGGGAAAATTAAAATACGTGTGTACGGTAAACAAATAAATAAGTGGATTCCTCTTGCAGTTTTAAAATTAACCTGCCGGATACAAACTGAGTTGTACTATTTGTACTGGTATTTTCCTCAGTACACCAACAGCCTCTGTCACGGCTGTTCTGAGCTTTCCCAGTAGGGGGAAAAGTGAACCTGATCCTTATTAATTTTCACTGATGCTATTTAAAATCCTGTTGACAGCAATGAAATTAGCAAGAGTGAAACCAATTTCATACAGTTGCTCTTTAAATGAGGATATAACTTTTCTGTAGACCTTTCTATACTTACATTGATCTGTGCAAAAGTACCCAACCAAGCCCTGGAAAGCATATGTCAGTTTGCTAGAACTACAAACTTATTTCTGGGTAGCGTCTTAACATCCAGTAAACATGGAGCTCTGTTTCAAGATGGATTTTCAGAGAAGGGCGTAGTCTTTAAGTCAGGTGGAATAGCCTCTGACCTTTCTACTTCTTTATTGTCAAAACAGTCCTTGCCCGCTGACCTCCTCATTTTCATAATTTGTATTGAGACGTCGTAATATTTGAAAAGCACATAATGAGTGTGGAAATGACATTAAACAATTGGTTTTGCCAAGAAACCTAAGTCTAGTCAACTTTAGAAGTTATTGCCAAAAATCATTAGATTAATGTAAGTTTATGAGGTTTTAGTCCAAGCTGTTCTTGAATATGTATATGTTCATACATATATGTATACACATGTATGTATTTATATATGGGTGAGACAAGCCAGAAGAGAAGTTAAGGGAAAAAAAATGGGTGAGGTACTGTTTGAGCCTCTTGCCTTTTCATCACCTTTTTTGATTTGCCTCAAGAGAACAAAAATACCTTATTTACTATTACTAATGTGAAATTTCAAGGAGATTAATTTTGACAAGTTTGGCTGAAAAGTTGAAAAAGGAACCTTCTATATTTTAACTATGGAAAGATGCTACACATAGCACCTCACAGTTGCTTTGGCCAAGATAAAATTTCTACTTTAAAATGTCATGTGAATTTTTTGACTTAAACAATGCTATTAAAATAATTTGACAGAAGGAGATTGTGTGTTTTCTGTCTTGCATAGGTATTACCAAAAATGATGGCGTATTGCTATGAGATTCTGACAGAGCCAAACATAGATCCAAGGAAAAAAGATGGAGCTTTGCATGTTATAGGATCCCTAGCAGATATTTTACTGAAGGTAAGTGGGTAAAGAAGTGAAAAAGTTGTGTAATTCTTATTATCAACTGCCATTTCCAATAAAAAAGTCTTAGCTTATAAATTATGGCTACCCCTTAGCTGTATTCATGAAGTCTGTAGAGAGACTGAACTGTGCGATAAGAATCTGAGGGTTTGTTTCTTTAAAAACATTAACATTCTTTCCTGGTTTTTATATTCCCATTTTATATGCAGATTTTTCTTCTCAAGTTTCTCCAAAGCTCTGTTTGTTTGCTCCAGAACAGTCCCTTGGTCCTCTCCTGCTTTACTAGTAAAATGGAAGGGTGTTAAAAAAGCAAACATGCATTCCATCAATAACATTGCCTATAATTCTTTAGCAAACCCTCCAACAGCCTGAACTATTGTGGGCTGCTTCTGGTTCCAGAAAAATGTTTGCTTAACATGTTGCAAGAATGTTTTGTCTAGCTTTCCAGCTTTCTTACCCTACAAAGTGTGGCTGTAAGTCTTATTTCATCAGCCAGTTGGGAGTTTTGAAAATAACTGGAAAGAGCACAGAGTTTCTATCCTTCCTCCATTCTTTATAGACAGTATCTTCAGAATTTTGAGTATTTTTTGGTATTTGAATACGCACTTAATCTGCAGTGTTGCTTTGGAATGCAATCTTGATTACAGTTTCAATTATGCTTTTGTAAGCGGTGGAGTCCAAAGTATGTCCTCTCTCAATGTCAAAAGCAACTGCCAAAAGGTTATCATTTTTAGCACGAGAATGGCAGTGTTGTGCTGGAGGCTTCCTTTTTAAAGTAATTTATTTTATTTTATGTGAGTTGTCTCTCTGTGCAGGATGTGTCTTCATGTTACAACGCACATCTTGCCAACGTTTAACATCTATTTTTTACCAATGTACCAATCCATGGTCTGATCTGAAATGCTGAAATATCAGTTACGTTTGCAGAATTTTTGTAGATTACATTGCATTGTAAATGCCCTCCCTCATGCTGGAGTATAGCAGTGAAAAAGGAAGACATTGTTCGCGTTGTGAGGAGCCTTTCATATTGTCTGTGGGCTTCTAAACCCATTTATCTCTGTCCTGAGGAAAAAAAGGGTATTTATGCCCGTATACTCCTCCTATTTGAGATTTCCAGTCTTGAGACATGAGGTTTTAATATACTTTATAGAAGAGTAGTAATCCCCAAACACTGCAGACTCCTCTCAACTCTGAATTTCTTGTGTTTGGGATTTGGCAGATTGAAAAATTCCATTAACTATTTCTGCATAAAATACTCGATTTGTAAGTGGCTGGTGAGCTGACTGAGGTATAGGTTGTAAGGAGCTCGTAGACACGATGTCCCTGCCTCAGCCACCTGGCTCTCCACAGCGGCTCCAGTTTAATGCATCCAAGCCTCCGACCTGTGTGCACATGGGAAAATTCTTTTCCCTTCTCTGTGTTTTTCCTCTGCTCAGGTTTTCATCTGCCTCTCTGAAGGTTTGGGAATCAGTGTTGGGGGAAAAAAAGATGTGTGCATTAGTGAAGTAGAAGTGTGGTCACCTTAGATACATGTTGTATTGAATATGCCCTTTCACCCTCTTCCTATATTAGCCACTGAATCATTCCTTTAGATGGTAACACAGTCCCTGGCATATATCTTTTCTAGTATCCTGGGCCTATAGGTGCTAGGAAGGTCCCAAGTCTCCATGTTGGTGGTCCTGGCTTCTTGTGAATATCTTGGGATTTGCCAAGCTTGGAATAACGGAGGATAAATTTTCATCAAATATCCTTCTCCAGCCAAGGAAATTTCTATCACAAAGGAATTATCTTAGTCCATTAATACGTGAAAAAAGATGTGGGTTATTGTTGTAGTGTGTAAAAATAATTCGTTTTGATGCTTATAGTAACAGTAGGTCATTTGAAACTCAGATCTGTTTGACACTAAGCTTACATTTAACTTCAGCTATGTATGTACTTCTTTGTAGGAATAATGGAGGTACTGTTATTGATCCTAATTAATTTTTAATAAAAATAAGCTGGAATAAATTGCCTTAAAGAAAATGAAAATTCCAGTTTACAGTATTTTAATGAGTAATGTAGAGTTGAAGGTTATGTGTACAGTTCTTTTGCTTATCTGGCTTTGAACTTGCTATGCTTATGATGTTTGTTCAGTTCAAGGTACAAGATCCAGATGTCTTAATGAGAGAATACCTTTATTAGATAGACAAATCATTATATTTCCCATGATTGATAGTTGAAATGGATTACTGGCTAGAATGAAGTATGTAAAAATGAATGGTTTCCAAAATTAATAAATGAATGGTTTCCAAAATTAGTTTTTATTTACACCAACAGAAGAGTGTCTTCAAGGACCAAATGGAGCTGACATTACAGAATCATGTCTTTCCATTGTTCATGTCTAACCTGGGGTACCTCAGAGCTAGAGTAAGTTCACCAGTTATATCAATTTCAGTATTTGCCATGATTCTTTCCTCTGCAGTTTCACTTCATTCTGAATGTCAATGAACGAAATAAAGCAAATACATAGTAAGATTTCAAATAACCACCCTGTGCAGTTACTTTTTCAGAATTTTGATTTTAAAAAAATCATTTGTCAGTTAAATGAATTGATGGAAAGTCTGTGTCATATTATTGTTTACCTCTTTGATCAGACTGGAGAATTTGAACAGTGGTTGTGGCCCTTTTGCGACCATTTTTTGTTAGCAGATCTCAATAACTGGAGCAGTTGGATGGCTGTGAAGAATAGGTAGGATTTCCACAGAGGAGATAATGTCAGTTTCAATGTAGCTTGAAGAAAATCCCCGAGTGCCCATATCAGTCATAAACAAACAGTTAATTTTCTTTAATTTCTGTTCTGATTTTTTTTTTTTCCCCTGAGAAGGTCCAAAACTATGATTGCCAATTATGCGCATACTGAATTTATTGGAATTTGGGAAAGGAAAATAAAGAACTGCTTGAGTGTGAAAACTGTGTTACATGTTACTGTATGAATACACCGTAATTAAGAAAAAAAAAAAAAGGCAATACATGCAAACATAAAGACAGGTAGCATTGTTTTTGAATTGGTTAAAAAAATCTAAAACTTGCAATATTCCCTAACTTGCTTTTCTTTTTGTCATGCAGTCCTGTTGGGTACTTCATTCATTCAGTGCTTTGAAATTTCACAATGAGCTAAACTTGAGGAATGCAGTAGAGTTGGCAAAGAAGAGCCTGATTGATGATAAGGAAATGCCTGTTAAAGTAGAAGCAGCCATAGCTCTTCAGATGTTAATAAGCAACCAAGAGCAAGGTATGCTACAGTGATTCATCAGTTGTATACACTGGTGTGTGTGTGCTTGTTTGGTTTTTGTAGAGATGAGGAGGTTGGTGCAGATTTATCTAAACATTTCTACCATTTAAAGACATAGATTTCAAAACATCTCATCATTTTTAGAGAGTTTCGCTTGCTCATCAGTTACTGTGTACATCCTTGAATTCCGACTTGAAGTTTTCATGGCAGGTCTCTGCACAAAAGAAGTTACAATCAACGTATTTTCTTTAATAAAGTAAATAGCACCTGTGTGGTTTTCTTTAGTGAACCAAAGTAATGTGTATGTTTAAGAACGAATGCTGCCTGTGAATAAGGGCATGTATTCCCCCAGAACAGTGGATTTTTGTTGTAGATGGCGTTTCAGTATTGAATGTGGTAAATGTACAATTTATTTCCTTTGTTAGTCTACTAGTTATGGACTGCAAAAGTTCATTGGATAGATTTTTTCTTGAAATCTTTTTTGGTTTTGGTTTTNTTTTTTTTTTTTTTTTTTTAGATAATTAAACTTTAAAAAATTATTTTGTTAGAGTAGTCAGTTACCTAGCAGTTTTGAGGTACTGTATAATTGTGTTTGTGGATAATTGGTTTCACCTAATTTCAATTGGGTTTTTTTTTTAGCCAAGGAATATGTGAAGCCTTATATAAGGCCAGTTATGCAAGAGCTCTTGCATGTTGTTAGAGAGACGGAAAATGATGATCTTACTAATGTAATCCAGAAGATGATCTGTGAGTACAGTCAGGAAGTAGCTACCATCGCCGTTGACATGACTCAACACCTGGTAAGAGACAGTAGTAAAGTAACAGTCCAGTCAGAAGCACATGCCTAGTTGGTAAACATTTAATGAACTTTGTTTGAAGTGCACAGTTTAAAATAACCTTTATAAAGGTCGACCTATAGTATTCACAATAATTTTTTTTCTGTATACAGCATCTTTAAAACCCATAGGTTTTTCAAAGATAGTGAATTTTGTCAGTGGTTTTAATGAGCCAAGCTCTTAACTATTTAACATTTCAAATGACTTATCATAGTCAGACTTCTCAAAAAAAGAGGAGTTTTCAATTTTCTGTATTCCTCTTTCAAAAGTAAGGAGCATATTTTTCAATGCTGACAGCTGTTACAGATAAGGCATTGCTGCTGTTGCATTAGCTGTCTTGGTTTTGCATGATAAATTAGAAATGTGAGTTTGCTCTTGAATGTCAAGGTGGTTGGTTCTTTCATAGGCTGAAATATTTGGTAAAATAATTCAGAATGATGAACAAGATGAAGACCAGGACAAAGGAGCTATGGCCACAGACATCTTGCACACAATTGACACTATCCTGACAGTTGTGGAAGATCACAAGGAGGTGAGATTTTCTTTTAGACCTTTTTTCTCCTGCTGTTCCCTCATGTTTTTCATTCATGACAACAAGCACTTCTATGTATGTTACATCACTTGAGTTGACAGCACTTCTATGTATGTTACATCACTTGAGTTGACATGAACGTGTGTTAAATGTGCAGGATGGTGAATTAGTACCAAGTGATCTCTGACAAATTTGAATCCAAAGCCCAGTTTACTTTTGTGATTTCTTAATTGTTTAGCTCTCAACTTCAAGGGAAATTTATATCCTGAGGGTAAAATCCTTAGCATTCATTCTGTTAAACATTTCATTGGATAATTGTATTACAGACTGTTAAAACAGATTTTAGGGAGAAAAATTTTGCATAAGGCTAATTTTTTACAATGGTGTAACTCATTTTTTTGTTTACTCATCAATTTCTTGGATAGCATTCCTAGGAATTGGTCTCCCAGTTGCAGTGCAATTTAAGTCTAAATTTCACATATTCAGAGAAGAGAGAGATTCTTTCTGCTCATACCACCTGGGTATGAGCATCCTCCGTGGTATTTCTTCCTCCTTAGAAATTCCTTTCCTTAGGAAAAAAAAAAAAATCCATAGAAATTCACCATTAAGTATGGAGGGATGATTGCTTCTGAGTCAGGTGTCTGAAGGTAAGTGGATGAATCTGTGGTCACATACTTAATCCCTTTGCTAGAACAACCCCAGAGCGCCTGACATCCTGCAAGACTATGTAGTGAATGATCTGTGGTAATAACATGAAACGTCTGTATCTGCTGGTTTTAATTGGACTTACAATGTGGCCGTATAGTTCTCCTTGTAATTTAGTTTAATTGCCAACATGGCAAGGCTGAATCCTGACTTCAACACAGTTGTATGCTCCCAATTTCTGCATGTGTTCCTCTTGCTGAGCCTACTCTGGGAAGCTCTCCGTAGACCTTAGGCAAAAACATCTCTTCCTTTCTTCCTTTTAACACATTCTACTTCAAAGATTTTGGACAGATGCTTTATCGCAAACACTTTGAATACATTGTAACTTTATATCTAGACAGGACAACAGATACAGTTTTTGGTAGGATATGTAGAATAACCATAAAATAAGATATGTTTTTTTAAAATGAAGAATGCTGTAAGTGACAAGTTTTAACGCAAAACTGTTTCTTGAAATTTGAGTACTTACATCAGTGAGATCTTACTTCGTAATATTGCAATCATTAATGCAGCATTTAAAAACTGATAAGAGCTTTTTTGCCTTTAAGAACGTCTCAAACTGAATGAGTCAAAGATATTGATTAAATTACTGTATTTCTAAGTTTTTAAAAAAACTGCTTTATATTTTTATTTCAGATAACTCAACAGCTCGAGAGCATTTGTTTACAGATCATAGGCCTTGTTATGCAGAAACGTGTTATAGGTATGTTTTAGAGATAATTTTTAGAAAAACATTACATGTTTTTACATTAAAAAAAAAAATCTTAAATGAATTAGTGCAAACAATACTGTCTTCCTGGACAGAACTTCATTTTTTTTGTGTGCTTTGTTAAAGAAAAAAAAGACGTTAATTTTCAGTTATGATTTGTTTCTCCTAATCTCTTCTTGTATATTAGGCAGGCTGGTTATTGTGTTTTGAAGGTTAGACTCAAAAGCAGAAGGTGCAGTTCTGATTATAGTTCTAGCTAGCTCTGTTAAAGGACAATATTAGTATTTTATGGACATGGTCTGCAATTAAATTACTGCTTTATCAGTACCCTGCACTAAAGAGCTACATGGTTTTGTGATAAGACCTTTAAATAAAAACAAAGGTTCGGAAAATAAAAATATTCTGCAGTAAATTGTTTAGAAGCAATGTCTTTGATGTGCTGGTAATATTTTTTTTCTGGTGTGTATTTATAAAGAAAAACCTGTGCATATTGTAACTGTAACCAACATAAGGCCCGTCTAAAAGAGTTTTTTCCAATTTGTGTTATTTTTCTACGTATTGATTTTGTTACTAATTGCTGCCTTATAGTTGTTGTATGACTTGGGTCTTGGTTTCAGGTTTCCAGATATTTGCAAGCTAAATTTATTTTTTAAAGCAACCTACTTCAAATTGTTTCTCCTTTCCAGAGTTTTATGAAGACATTCTCTCCTTGGCCTACATCTTGACATCCCAGATGATTTCACCTCAAATGTGGCAGCTTTTAGGTGTTGTATATGAATTTTTCCCGCAGGTTTGGTATGGGTGCTTTGCAGGTATGATCACATCTATTCTGCTGATGTTTCCACTCTTTGGGAATTCATCTCTAAAACTCACCTTAATAAGGGTTGCTTCCATTTAGTGTCTTGGTTTAAAATGATCATGTATTTGAGTCATGCCCTGACCGTCTGTTTAGTGTGGGAGTGTAACAGGAGCATATCTAAGTAGGAGAAGCATGTTCAAATCTGTCAGTGTGATCAGTTATTGTAGGAGGTCCTGAACTCAAAGAAAGCTGAAACGTACAAAGTTAACGTGAAACTACAAATAAATTAATTAGAATGTAGTCCTGTTCTATTTACTCTTCTGAGAACTCACTTCATGAAGAATTGTGCTAGAATAGACTTCTGAAGAGTTTGAATATCCAACCATATCCAAGAATCTGAGCTGATGAATCCCATTATAGGACTACAGTCTCACTCATTAGCACTTACATGGATTAGTTTGTAATTTTTTTTTTCTCTTTTGCTCTCCCTCTTCTGCAGAAATGATGCCTCTTTTGCATAATTATGTGACTGTTGACACTGATACTTTACTGTCTAACCCAAAACACTTAGAAATCATTTATGCTATGTGTAAAGAGGTAAGGCTTCTTACTCTTAAAGCTTATCACCGTTACTTAACAATCAGGTTAGCAGAGTGACCTGAACATGCCAGGTGGTGGCCAGTCATTTCAGAACAAAATGAAATTTGGTCTGGGCTCAGTTCCGAGTACAGATAGCACCTTCACAGTTTTTAAGTGACATGCTTTTTGAAAAATTACACGCACAAATCTGTGTGGGAGAAAGTTGCTGTTCCTCTTGACTCTTTTCTATGAACAGCTATTTTGGTAAGTAGAGGAATTAATGAAGCCCGATTTCCTTGGGTTGTTTATCTTGTGATTGGATTCCCTAGTTGTCAGCTAAGGTGCAAACTCATTTGAAGTTCTTCCTACATTTATAATGTTTCTGTTTTATGCTGATTCTCTCGTGTATAATAAAGTATGAGATCACACTGAAGCTTTTCTCTGATTTTGGGCATTATACAGTGGCGTCTAGCTACCTGCTTATTTTTAAGAAAGTTAGAGATTGAAATGTGTTTGAGAATTCTGCTTCTTTGTCAGGTTTGATTGACACTGACCATAGGGTTGAAACATACTGAGAAGAAGCAGTCAGTTTCACATGTATGCACATAGAGTGATTGCATACATCTTGTTTTTAATCAGGAACTAGCCTAGAGATAGGACTTCACTTTGCCAGGCTGTTAATCTGCCACTGTCTATTAGAATTGAATTCACAAAATGGAAACAGCATGTGGAAGACATCAATGATTCTTAAAAGTAACATTTCCTTTAAGAAAGGGAAAGCANCACTTTGCCAGGCTGTTAATCTGCCACTGTCTATTAGAATTGAAGTCACAAAATGGAAACAGCATGTGGAAGACATCACTGATTCTTAAAAGTAACGTTTCCTTTAAGAAAGGGAAAGCGATGACATAGGAAGAATACTAACATTCATAAAGAACTATAGCAATTTCTTCTAAATTTTTAAATTCATCTTTAGCCACTTATCCTTCTTTATGTCCTGTAGAGATGATTTTTTTATGTGTCTTAATTCCTCACAAAATATAGCATGAATAGATATGTATATGCCATGTAGAGGTTTTTTGATGTATGCGTGTACAGGAGCACTTGCTTTCAAAGTTGTCAGTGATTAATACTGATGAACTAAATTATCATTCTGGTTGTTAGGTATTAACAGGAGATTTACGAGAAGATGCAGAGTGCCATGCAGCCAAACTCCTAGAAGTAATTGTTCTTCAATGCAAAGGACGGGGTATTGACCAGGTGATATATATTGAACAGTTTTTTTCTTTTACGGTCTTCCAACAATACATGTATGATTCCTGAGAAAAGTGGTTGAAATTAGACAATTTGAGGGAAATGTGAAAAGTGNAGGACGGGGTATTGACCAGGTGATATATATTGAACAGTTTTTTTTCTTTTACGGGCTTCCAACAATACATGTATGATTCCTGAGAAAAGCAGTTGAAATTAGACAATTTGAGGGAAATGTGAAAAGTGGAAATGGGGAGAAATACAGAAATAAGTAAATGGGCACAAGAGAGTTTGTAAGGTTGGGTGTGTGTTTGGTTTTTGGTTGGTTGGTTTGTTTTTTTGAGATGAGGGATTAGTGGGCATGACCAGAAAATTAATATAGACTGACTGGTAAGGATATACTATGATGTGCAGAATTGTCTTTTTTTTTTTTTGCTTTCTCCTAGTAAGATTTCCCTTTTGAAGCAAAACACACATTCTTAAAACTATTGTGGCTGAGAGGTTAACTATACATATCCAACTACTGAAGTTGTTTCTCCAAGCAATATGAACCTGGTCCTTTTTAATATTTTGGATTACTCAATGCATTTGGAAATGAAGAAGTTTTAGCGTGGCTGGGTTGTGAGTGCTGGAAAAAACATAATCACAATTTTCCTAAGTTTCTTAGAACACACTTTTAAAGAGTAGTCTTTTTCCTATTAAGGGCTAAATTCTGGTCTGATGTTTTGAGTAACAACCTAAATTACTTTTAACAGATCATGTTTGATGTTGCCACAGTGCAATCCATGGACTTCAGTGATAAATTTGCAGTTAATTTCACTGAAAGCAATACTACTTTACTAATGTAAATCTGAAGTAATCGAAGATAAAAATGTTCCCTGAAAGATTTTATTTTTAAAAGAAATCTGGAAGGGATTAAAGTGGATTGTGTGCATTTGCATTGAAATGAGTCTGTGGTGGAAGGCTTAACTGAGCTGCACAACTCTGTGAATTAAAATGGTTGCACACTGAACCGAAACTCATAAACTAAAACATTCATAATGCTTCCCAAATTATTATAAAGCATAAACCTGCACATTGAAAGATATGTAATGTTTATTTCGTTGTGTAGAAACTTGTGCATACTTGCTTTTATCTGAATAAACTCACACATTTCAAACTTATATAAGAAATTTAACATCACTTTACATTTATTAGGAAAATCTTATTTTCTTTTTTTTCAGATTTAGATAATTTCATTTTTAATGCCTATTAGTTTTGAAATTGTTGGATATCTTTATTGAAGGATGAGAATGTCTTTGAGTTCTTTTCTAAACCTTTTATGCACACTAGAACAAATTCCACCAAATAGCCCCAAATATTATCCTCTGTGCTGAGAGTAACACTGGCAATTTTTAGTTCAGAGAATAGCTGTTTTGGGGAAGATTTATAAGCATGTAATCAGAGGCTTAAAAGGCTTTTACACTAGGAAGTGGATAGACTGTGTTCCTTGGTTGTACCTGGACTTCAGTTAACTCTGGAGATCAATTCCGATAAAAGCATTTTAAACTTTTGTATAATTTGGCAGCGTGTATAATGCCTGTTTCGGTTTGTTTGTTTTTTTCTTCTCCTTTATATGCCCAGTGTATTCCACTCTTTGTGGAGGCTGTTCTGGAGCGGTTAACTAGAGGAGTTAAAACAAGCGAGCTTCGTACCATGTGTCTTCAGGTTGCCATAGCCGCACTCTACTACAATCCTGACCTACTTCTGCACACCTTAGAGAACATGAGATTTCCACACAATCCTGCGCCTGTCACTGCACAGTTCATAAACCAGTGGATGAATGACACAGACTGTTTTCTCGGGCAAGTATTGTATTTTTTTTCTTTTAAAAGTCAATGGTTTTGGGGTTTTTTTTTTGTTTTTTTTTTGTTCACTTCTGTTTGTATCCCTAGTTGATGAAAGAGTTCTCATTCCTTGGTTAGTCTAAGTAACAGTAATCCACACCAGGTCTAATTTCTATGATGCCAGTAAAGGTGACCTATGTCCATGTAACTTTTCTGGGTCTGTTGAGCTACATGCTGAATTTTCTGTGTTGTGAGGATACAAGGGTAAAATACATACAATGTTTCAGAATTCTTTTAAGTTCTTTAATCACAAGCTATGTGCTTCTCCAGAAGATGGTCCAACATGCATTGAGGCTAATATTCAGAGCTGACCAGTAGGATTTCAGTGAGATGTTAACTTTTTTTCTGAAACACAGTGTATACATATTTTCTATTATATATTTTATAAAGTATTTTTAACTGATCCATTTAATGTGGAAAAAAATTATTCTGTCCAATGAATCCTACACTCTGATTTTAATCCCTGCAAGTTGTTCATGATCAGCTTTGCATATTTATCATTATGCCATTGATGTACTGATTGTTTAGCATACTCCTAAACTTTAACTTCATTTAACTTCATTCCAACCTCCCTTGAACACGTGTACACTGCACTAGTGTGCACTTGGGCAGGAGCTGAACATTTGTAAAGTAAATGAAGGTGGACAAAGCCTGTCATCACATAGCTAAGCATGCACTTGATGCTGGGAGGATGTGAAATCCAGCGCTCAACCGTTAGTGCTTGTCTCTCAGCTGAGATGTGGTGTCTGACTGTGAGATTCAAATCCACTTAAGGGCAAAGCAGACAGTCAGATGTAGTTAACAGCTACCTCTCACCTTCCTGCTATGAGTTATATTTTGTCATTGGAGGCTGACATCTGAGTGCAGGTGTACAGGTAGGCTCAGAACATCTCTTCTCTGTGCATAGTCTATGCCAACAGATGAAGTGAAGTGTCAGCGTGTTAGGAGTCATGCCACGATACTTTATTTTAGGTTGTCATTCTTTTCCTACCTGTTTTTTATTGGTCCAGTCTTGTCATTCCTGTTCTAAACAAGTCTCTAGGGGCCTTTTTATGAGATGGTTTCTCCACTCGCCAGTCATCCAAATAGCTTTTTTCCATACCAATTCTTATCTGAGTTAATCTGTCTTGAACAGAATTATATGCCATCTTGGTATAGCTTCATTATTGCCTCAGTGTCCATCCTGAATTTAGAACTGTGTGGTGCATTATAGCACTGCATTGCCTTTTTCATAACTAATAAAATAGTGACTCCCAGTCAATCAATGACCAACTGGCATATGCGGGTTTTGCTCTCGACATGTCCTTTGTAATATTTTTAAAACACATACAAAATATACACGATAAAGCTTGTTTTCCTCCCTCCTCTGTCCTAAGCGCAGAGATATAGAATAGAATCATTTNAGGTATAGAATAGAATCATTTAGGTTGGAAGGGACCTTTTAGATCATCAAGTCCAACCATTAACCTAACACTGCCAAAAAACACCACTAAACCATGTCCATAAACACCATGTCTACTTGTCTTTTAAATACCTCAAGGATGGTGATTCAACCACTTTCCTGGGCAGCCCGTTTCAATGCTTGATAACCCT
>RSEF01000001.1:73226354-73240586 GCA_003993805.1 Himantopus leucocephalus | reverse complement strand
GTCAAGCAGGACCTGCCTTTCATAAACCCATGCTGACTGAGCCCGATCACCTGGTTGGCCTGTATGTGACAAATAATGGCACTCAGGATGATCTGCTCCATAACCTTCCTAGGCACCGAGGTCAGACTGACAGGCCTGTAGTTCCTGGATCCTCCTTCAGGCCCTACTTGTGGATAGGCATCACATTTGCTAACTTCCAGTCAAGTGGGACCTCCCCGGTTAGCCAGGACTGCTGATAAATGACGGAAAGTGGCTTGGTGAGCACTTCCGCCAGCTCCCACAGTACACTCTGGTGGATCCTATCCGGCCCCATAGACTTGTGTGTGTCTTAAGTGCTGTAGCAGGTCACTCGCCATTTCCACTTGGATTATGGGGCCTTCATTCTGCTCTACATCCCTGTCTTCTAGCCTAGGGGTCTGGGTGCTCAGGGAACAACTGGTCCTGCTACTAAAGACTGAGGCAAAGAAGGCAGTAGGTATCTCAGCCTTTTCCTCATCCTTAGTCATTATGTTCCCCCCCCGTCTAATAAAGGATGGAGATTATCCTTAGTCCTCCTTTTATTGCTAATGTATTTATAGAAAGATTTTTTTTTTATTGACCTTAACAGCAGAAGCCAGATTAAGTTCTAGTTGGTCTTTGGCCCTTCTAATTTTCTTCCTACATAGCCTCATAATGTCTTTGTAGTCCTCATGAGTGGCCTGCCCTTTTCTCCCAAAGACTGTAAACTCTCCTTTTTTTTCCTGAGTTGCGACCGTAGTTCTCTGTTCAGCCAGGCCAGTCTTTTTCCCTGAAAGCTTGTTTTTCGGTACATGGGGACACCTGCTCCTGTGCCTTTAAGACTTCCTTCTTGAAGAACATCCAGCCTTCCTGGACTCCCTTGCTCTTCAGGACTGCCTCCCAAGGGACTTATCAACCAGACTCCTGAATAGACCGAAGTCTGCCCTCTGGAAGTCCAAGGTGGCAGTTCTGCTGACCCCTCTCCTTGCTTCTCCAAGGATCAAAAACTCTGTCATTTCATGATCACTATGCCCAAGTCAGCCTCCAACTGTCACATCCCCAACAAGTCCTCCTCTGTTCACAAACAACAGGTCCAGCAGGGCACCTTCCCTAGTTGGCTCCCTCACCAGCTGTGTCAGGAAGTTATCCTCAACACACTCCAGGAACCTCCTAGACTGTTCCCTCTCAGCTGTATTGTATTCCCAGCAGACATCTGGTAAGTTGAAGTCCCCAACGAGGACAAGGGCTAGCAAGACTCCTCCCAGCTGCTTATAGAATATGTTATCTGTCTTTTCATCCTCGTTGGGTGGTCTATAACAGACTCTCACCATGATACCTGCCTTTTTGGCCTTTCCCTTGATTCTAACCAATAAACACTCAACCCTCTTGTCACCATCATTAAGCTCTAGACATAAAGCTCCCTAATGTACAGGGCCACCCCACCACCTCCCCTTCCTTGTCTGTCCCTTCTGAAGAGTTTCTAGCCATCCATTGCAGCACTCCAGTCATGTGAGTCATCCCACCACGTTTCCGTGGTGAGACTACATCATAGTTTTCCTGCTGCACCATTGCTTCCAACTCCTCCTGTTTGTTGCCTATGCTGCGTGCGTTAGTGTAGATGCTCTTCAGTTGGGCTAATGTTCTCTCCACCTTTTTGCTTGGAGAAGCTCTACTTCCTACCTGCCCGTTCCCAGGCACGGCAGTAGTTTCTAACCCAACAATAAACCTTGCATCTTTGCTGCCGCATGGATCTCGCAAGCATACCATCCCACAAACGTTGGCACACCACCCCCAGCCTTATCTCTAGCGAGTTTAGTGGGATGAGGATGAAAGCGCTGTAGTTCGTAGAATTGCACCATAGACTATCTTGTTTCAGGTCTGCACGTTAATTCTATCTGTTTTACTAGAATGGAAATCACTTGGAGATACAAGAGAAATTGCCTGCTTTGGTGTATACAGGCTTTGTGCAGATTCCCTGTTTGTGTCTGTATTTGAAGGCATTACCATAGCAGTCTCTCCTGGAAGAAAAAAAATTTGAAAGTACTAAATTAAACGGATAAAAAGCGGGGAGAAAAAAAATCTCTTATTCCTTATAACAAAAATGGACAGTTCATGTTATCACAAGCATTCTGACTTCTTCTACCTGCTGTGTGTACGAAATGCCTATAGTATGTCCTGTATCTTCACATAAATACACATCTTATCAATTAGAGGGGTTACCTGAGTTGGTGACAAAGAAAGCATAAAGGACTCAACGGCCCTCATTTCTTCTGGAGTGCCAGTGACTGAAAAAGGGCACCTTTAAGTCTAACTTTCCCACACTGTATGGGAATATTATTGTTAATTACTAAATTATTTTTACATCTACCAACTTTAGAAAAGAATTAAGACATTTCAGGATTTCCACGTACTGATCTTTTTTTATGGCTGAAGTAAAGTTCTTGAGATTCATCTCTTTGTGCTATCATTTTTTTTTCTGCATATCAAATGCTGAATGCATACAGAGACAGTATGAAAGAAGATATACCCTATAGGTGGTGAGCATGTCATTCCTTTTTTAAGAGAAATAAAAAATGAAAGAGATTTCTAGTTTTAAATAGTTCATCCTGGAGCATTCAGTGAGAAACTAGTTAGATCCAGAGGGGAAAAATACTGCAGATCTGACTAGGCTACAACCTCAAGTACTCCTGTGAGCTACAGCTTAACTTTCAGTTCTTTTGTGTTGCTTTTCAAAAAGCATCACCTACTGTAACTACTGTTCAAATAAATTCCCCTTCAGAGCTGAGACAAAAGTTGACAAAGCCTGTGAGAATGAAACACGGAGATCATAATGCTGCGTTCTGCTTAGACTCTGCACTTGAACGGCAACAGAAGATTAAAATGTATCTCTTTCATCTGCTGCTACCAGCAATGAAATAAATATCTGTAATATTGCTTAAATCTAAAAATCACTCCTCCTTCAGTGCTGTCTCCTCAGTATGTGCCTTCCAGGTGTAGGGGTTTGGCTATAGTACTGCTTGTCAGGCAGCGTGGTGTGATGTGAGGGACTTTCTTTCCCTCAGGACAGCACTGCTTCTAGAAGACCATTTGTTATAGTAAGGGTAGTAAGGGTCATCCTCTGAACAGCAGCCAGATATTCAGAGGCCTAACGGAACAGGAAAAGACAGAAATGCAAACAAAATCTGGCTTTCTTGAAAATTTTCCTTGGGTCCACCCCTGCAGACTTCATGACTTCATCAGTGAAGACGGTGGTGGGCACTCTGATTGGTACAGTCCTTTTTCTCACTAGCCGTCATTCACTGCTGCTTTCGTTTACAGTTAGATTGCTTGCCATCAAGAGGCAGTTTTAGGCTTAAATTCAAATCAGTTGGAAGACTCGCAGATCTAGAGAAACTGGAGAAGACCAAAGTAGATCCACCTCCAAGTGTGAAGGACCAGGTGAATCTTACTGCCATTTCTTTGTCAGCCGTGCAGGAAATCTGTGACTTACTGCTAACAGTGACTTTTCAAGATGCTTCGTCCGCATAAATCTTGCATCCCTCTGTCCTTCTTCTGCTCCTCTGAAGTTCTAGCACCCATAGATCCCTCTCTGCCAGCAGTAGGGTTGTGCGTGTCTGCATGCTCTCAGGTTGGAGCCAACCATGTTTGCCAAAAGAATGCAGTATTTCTTGAGCAGCACTTGTGAATGCATGAGAAGGAATCCATGGGAATAATACATCTTGAGGGGGAAAAGCAGTAACGGTAAGATAAGTAACTGTTCTTCCATGTTATTAAAAATATGGAAACTATTTAAAACTGGTTAGAAGTTTGGAATGTTAAAAATGATCCAGGCAAGGAGAGCTCGGAACTCATTGTAAGGCTGTGCATAAATCCAGTATGTCATTGTGGATATTACATATCTGTGCATGTGTACCCATAATCCCCATGTACCCCAGTATATTGTATTTATTTGTTTATAAATGTTTTCTACAACAACTTCAAATTGAATAAAAGCAAGAGACTGAAAAACTGCATTTAGAAACATTTGTTCTTTACTGCTTTCCACCTTTTCCCTGACTGCCTGAAATTTGAGTGAGAATTCTGCATGACTTACGCTTACTCTCATACTAAAAGTTCTTCTGTGGAAACTAGGGTGAAAGCAAAATCTAACTTGCTTCAAAAAAAACCTAAATAACTGATTATTTTTTTTAAGAAGCTGAATAGGGGAATTTATTTGATAAGAGTTTAAATAGTTAGAAATTCTAGTTTTCTCAGAGTTGTATATAAAATCCCAATCTTATATTGGAAAACAGGCTTGGTTCCAACTTTGCAAATAGAAGGAAATGGCTAATTATTTGCAGTTTGTCCAGGAACTGGATTGATGTAATAGAAAGCAACTTGATCCTCACATAAAGGAGCACAGCAACCCAGTAAAGAAAAGGCTTAGTGATTTCCCTTTGAAATCCTTTCAGCTCAGTTTAAAATACGGAAGATCCGTAGATCTTTTTGTCCTGTATTAGAAGGAAGTGTGTTAGCAAGAGAAGGTTCTGTAGATTATGAAGACCACACACAGCTTGTTAAAAATAGACTCGCCTAGGAGTTGTGCGTTGCACTGCCGTGTGTTGCGTGTTTAGCACTCCAGGCTTGATACACCATTGAGGGAGCAAGCAGAGTCCGTGATCATTAGGGAGGACCATTCTGTGCCGCTGAGCAAATAAGTATGGATCTCCAAGGAGAAAGCGCTAAGGAGAATTGTATCCAGGCTCCCTCACACAGACGGAAGGGTGCTGAAATAATGAGCCTTTTGAAAGCAAAGGAGTGGTCCTGAAACCATTCTTTGCCGTTACAAAAATACGTAAATGACATAAAACTCTGTATTGCTTGTTCAGTCCTGTGGGTACTTGATATAGCTGGGGCGTAGTAGAATGCTGAACTTCAGGCAAGGCGGATGCTTGTCCCGCTGTTTGTCTCTGCTGGCAGGTGGAAGAAACAAGTCTCCTTCTGGCACAGGTTCATTAAAGATGGCTTGATGCCTGGATTTCTGCTGTCCTGCTGGGCTTTCTAATAACATGCATATTCTGAAGACATGTGTTCATTCTTACAGTTTCTCTGTTTAGAAGCTTGAAAATGGAGCATGACAAATATGCTGTATTTTTTGGCCATTTGGGCTGCTTCCTAATGATGACTCCCTTTTAAACAGCAATGCTTGATTCTTGCACTTTCATTTCCTGTCCAGAACAGATAATTTAGTATGAAGCTAAGCCACTAATTACTAAGATTTTTTTACTTTTTACTGTGTTGCATTTTGCAATTGGCATTGTGTAACAGTACCTTTTTCAAATGTATTATAAAAGGCAGTGCCAAGTATCGTTAACTACTCTGGCGCATGTACACTGAAAATGCTTCGTTATACATTTGGGGCTTGAAGAAATTTCATGGCTTCCCACTGTCAGGGTGCAGGATCGAAGACTTGTGCGTAGATTACAGAGCTTGGATGAGTAGAGTCCAACTTGGATGAAGGTGCTGGCAGAGAGAGGACGTAGAGGAAGTTCTTTCTTTTTGTACTTGCAGTAAGGACAACTCTCCCAGATAAGCTATGCTTCATTCATAGGTAGCACCTTTAGCTTGGATTTTGGTCTTCACGGTGTTGGCATGCGAGCAAACGGCGATGAGCTTGTTTTCAAGATAAATAAACTGACAGGAGTAAGGAGTTTAATATTTTTTTCGTGAAAGTAGACCCTGTTCCCATCACTCAGTTTCCTTGGTTGGTTTGTATGCCTTCTTTTGTGCCCCATTCCTTCTGAAAATAAAGTATTGCAGTGAGCAGCGATGGAAGGACGCTCTTTGCCTACTTGCATTTTGGTACGTTTTTCAACATGTGTAATGGAGCAGCCAAACCCAACATGACAAAGCGTGTCATTTGATACGCTAGTTGAGTTTGTTTTTCTTGGAAGGTCTTCTGTGATCATAATGTTACGCATGGTCATATATAATTTATTGTTGTTGTCAACTACTCTAGGAATGGAATCACTTCACTAAGCCCTAACAAGACTAACAATGTGGGAGGTGTAATGAAATCCCTCCAGATCCCCAGCCTTGTTTAAGCACATGTAAAGTTCAGAAAGCTGTAATACATGATCACTTGTATTACTTAAAGTATATTATAGTTCAGTAGCATGTTACATGGGATCTTTGGTAATGAAATTGTAAGCACTATTAAAATTGTATTTCTATAGCAATTTTTGAAGTGGTAGATTGGGCTGGCTGTTCTTCTGTAAGCTTTATTGCAGTCTGTGGTGCACATCTTAATAGTTTCTTCTCTCTCAACTTGTATCCTCTTCATTCCCAAGTAAAACTTAAATCAGTAACTGAAATATCTACTGAAAGTCTGGAGGGTGGCCATTTTCTGCCAGCTCTGGAGTTTTGCTTTGTTTCTGTAGGTCTTGCTGAAACTTCTTGCTGGAACTGCTTGTCGTGCAGAAGTCTTGCACAGAAACTCTCAACATGAAATTGAATAGTTCAAATGAAACGAGCTCCTCTCAAGCCCTTAATAGCAAAATACCGTAATGTTAGAGAAGAGTTGAATACTACTGGTGTTTCCACTGAAGGAGAACCAAAGAATATCTGCAGAGGCAGTTAGAGAATTTTTCCCTGTCTTGTTTGCAAATAAGTTCTATTTCTGGAAGTGAAAATCAATTCTTATTTTTAAGAGCATAGGCTCTTACCTAGTTTCCTGGCTATGGTCACATAAAAATCTTTCTGTTACTAATTTCATTACTTGAATTATCTATAGTTTGTTTGTTTCACTGGAGATCTACTCATTTGTAAGTTCCCTGTTTGAGTGTACTGCCGGTTATTCGTGATACAGTGGAATTATTTCCCTGCTTTCACTGAAGTTAGCACTGTGTCTCAAGTTAGTGTCCGAAATTGGATGTATAATACAGCCATTCCAATGGATTCTTAATAAACATGTTTAAATACAGCTGGCCCTGTGGCACTCCATAAATGCACCCTGCAATTCAGTGCATTCCTGCTTATCATTACTCTTCACTAACAGTCTTTTTGCTAATTTCAATCCCTGCAACAGTAGTGCTGTCGAAGCCAAGGCAAATTAATTTTCCATCCTATTTAATGATGATAATCTGTATCAAATGCTTTATTAAAGACAAGATATTCTACATAAATATTCAATGGTATTTATTTAGCATTACAAAGTTTGCATTTGGTAATCAGAAACAGTTGTTCCAGGAATTTGACCAGTGCTTGAAAGGTATTTAATTGTTATTGGACAAGTACTTTCCAGTGGGGAACTTGCATTCAGAGCAAAGGAAATAATGTTTTTAGGAGCGTCAGGTGTAGAATTTGAACATAGTCTCTGTGACATTGTCTTCTGCCGTGTCAAGCACCAGGACACTACACATCCTTGCAGTGAAAATCTATTTTTTGTCTAACAAGTGTGTATTGTTTCAGACGCCACGACAGAAAGATGTGTATAATAGGACTGAGCATCCTAATGGAATTGCAGAACCGACCGCCTACAGTGGATGCTGTGGCTGCCCAGATTGTCCCTTCAATCCTCCTCCTCTTCTTGGGCTTAAAACAAGTTCGCACCTCACGAGAACTCACAGAACATGAGGATCATGCTAAACGTGAAAAAAACGTTGCAGAAGATAATGGTAAAGTCTCCCCTTTTCACATTGTGGATTTTGTCTGGATTTAATTTAAAGGGGGTAAGAAATTGCGGTTCATTTTTAAGACTCATTAGTCTGCTGGAAATAGCTCAGTTTACTGGGTGCTTGAGAGGTCACCTTAGGAACTGATTTTTCTTCCCAAAATGGAATCAAAAGGTTTCAATGTATAACAGCTAACACTTTGTGAAAGGGTAGTATTGGTTTAAGAGTAACAATAAAACTTGCAAGTCCACTCTTCTGGATTGTGAAAGTGCTCCGTCTTCTCACAGAGGCAGCAGGAGTTTTCCAAGTCTACCCTGGTTATATTATTCATTCCTGGAAGGAAGCTGTTCCTAGTACCCAACCGTTTGAAAGACCTGTTTGGTTGAACTTTGAAGGAAATCCTAGCGAGTCGTCTTTGTCCAAATGGAAAGTGATTTGCAAAGTGGAGTTTGAGACAGCTGAGGTTCCTGGGGTAGACAGACCTCTTACTGCTGTGTCTGCCAGAAGAGAAAAAACATCAAAGAATACCTTGTGGAGGGAATTGTGGAGAGTGAGTTTCACACAGCATTGCAGGCAGTTATGTGTGGCTGTATTTGGCTTGGAACAGGAGATAGATGGTTTGAGGTCTGAAAATTAGGTTGGATGTAAGCAGATTATGTAATCCACTCAAATTTCACACATGATTGTTCTGTAATGGAATTACAGAATTATTCTCAATGCATAGGATTACAGTATGGAAACAGCACGGTAATTTTCAAATCTCTCTCCTTTGATTCAGTCCCTGCTTGTTGCAGATTTAGTCATCTTTATTCTTTCTAAACTGTTAACACAAGAAGAGCTGAAGGTTTGGAATTGGAGGGCGATTTTTTTAATCTTGATTGTAAGTCAGAAATATTTTTCCTTAAGTAAGAAATAGCAGTGTTTAGAAATGCATGTTGGATTTGCATTTAATTCAGGATCTAATAGTTGTTTTGTAAGTGGAATGGAAGGTAAAGCTAAGTGAAAGGTGCTATTTTAAGTTTGTTCAAATAAAGGAACACTCTGAAGAACAGCAGGCAGCATTTGGTCTACATCTGGTTTTCTCTTTGTTTTGTGTCAATTTGTGAAGTCTATGCAAGTCTCTATTTGTTCGCAATTTAAAAAGCACAGTGATGGAGCACTTTGTCAAAGACACGTTTCCTCAAAATTTTTGGATCCTATAATTGCACAATGGCTGCATAAATGAAAGGAATAAAGATGGCAGTTTCACGTTCCCCAGGTGTGCTTAGAAACAAAAGTTTAACTGATCTTGAACGTAAGAAACATTTTAACAGCCTCGTTTTTCCAACTCTTCGAAGATTTGGGGGGAAGGGTGTTAACAGGGAGTCCCCTTTCCAGGCAAAACCTAGATTTATAAATTGTTCTTCATTCATAAGTCATTGTTTTCTTATACTTTTTAAACTTTGTTTTACAAAACACATCAATGCTTTTGCAGAAGAGATATCGAGTGATGAGGAGGAGACAAATGAAGTGAGCCAGGCAGTGCAAGAGAAACATAGCGGAGGAGGAGGAGGTGACGGTGGTGGAGGTGGTGAGGAAGAGGATGAAGATGATGATGATGATGACTGGGATGAAGATGCATTGGAAGAGACTGCTCTTGAAGGGTTCAGCACACCCCTTGACCTTGAAAATGGTGTTGATGAATACCAGTTTTTTACACAAGCACTTTTAGGTTTGTATTTGCGAGTTGGCAGAATGATACAACATGATTAAATTGTTTGGAGATGTTTATGATCATCACCGGGAAAAATCCTGTTCTTTGTTATGAGTAATAGTTTATCTTATTAAAACTGGAAAATGTGATCTTGCTTTCTAATGTTAGTCCTAAGATTTTTTGGCTTACAAGTACTGCAAAAAACAAATGGTAGCAACTACAGCCAGGGATTAATTCTCTTCATGTTCTCTTTCAGAATTTTTCAATCACAGCCTAAATAAGTGGGACTTGGTCACGAGAGGGACTCCTATATATAGAAATATTTGTCACTTTCCAGATGTTAAATCATAATGGAGAAATTCTTCTCTCCCTTTCCTGTTTGACTAATCCTGTTGCTTTTAGTTTTGATACGAGTTTTAAATTAGAAGATTCACTTCATCATTGTCCATGAATAATGGCCACATGGTTAACTTTCTGTTTCAGAAAGCAGAGGATGTAATTGAGTTCCCCCAAATGAATTGCCTCTATTACAGTGGGGATTCTGTGCTAAGAAAACTGACAGAAATAGTGAACCTGTTTTGCAGTGCAAATTCTGTTTTAAAACCAACCAGGGATTCTGTGTGTTTCATTTTGTTCCTCTGAAATTAACTTGCAATGCAACCCGATAACCACTTTTCATCCATTCCTGTTCTGACAGCGGTGCAGAGCCGAGATGCAGCCTGGTACCATTCACTGACAGCACTATTGAGTGAGGATCAGAAGAAACAGCTGCAGGAAATTCATACGTTAGCAGAACACCGGCGAAATGCTGCAGGTGAGTCACTTTTCTTGGGCCATTTTATCTGTTGCAGGGGTGTTGGAACTGCAGCTAATCTGTAACAACAGAGAGAATAAATCTCTGCTAATTAACATTTCCTGAGAAGCGCGAGTAGGATATTGCGCTTAAATTATCCCTTGCCTGGAAGTGTGTGCTATTCAGAGAGATTACTGGTGCTTCTAATTAATTGCCTTCTCACTGACATGTGCTGCTGTTTGAACAGGGTACGAACTAGTTTTGCACAATCTGAGATTTGGAATGACGAGCAAATTAAGGCAATCTCTAGCTTTCAGCCAGGCATTTGATGAAGATTGCTATAGATTATTGTGTGTTTAACAGTTTTGTAACTTTTTAACTGCTAACATTGCCTTCACAGTCAGTGCCAGGTTTTAGATGCCTAGAAAGTTTGCCTCGTGGAAAATAAATTCGGATTTAATCAAAAAGCATGCAGAACAGTGTAACAGACTGATTCTGTAGAGGATTAATTTCTCTCAGCTCTGTTGTAGATGTGTGTGCGTTTATGCATTGAGAGAAAATCTAAGTGTAATTTATTACTGTCACTGCATTTAGGGAATGAAATTTTGACTCAACCAAGAGTTTCTTCCACAACTTTGCATTCTTAGCTGAGCTTTATTGTCTCTGGTAAAAGCGTTCTCTGTAGACTATTTTTCATATCCTTTCCCCTCTTTGAATTCTAGAGACTTAAGACAATAGAACAACAAAGTGGCTACACATTTGACAACAAAGGACTGATCACAGCCTTTAACTTTGCTGGAAGTACTCCTGGTGGCAACTGAAGGATCAACTACAAAGGTCAATGGGAAGGGTCTCATCATTACATTTTCGTGACATCATCAAGAGTTCTGAGTGATAGGGAAGGGTAATTTAATGCTGCTGAAGGTTTTCTGGAAAATAGCAGTGTGCTTCCCCCACCAGAATGCTCTTTCTAACCAGCTACTGTAATGTACAAATTCTTGTGGTGTTTTTATAATTTGACGGACTTAAAGGAAACATTTGTCCTCAAGGAACCTGAATGAATGACTGGGAAGGGCCAGGCTGCATCTGATTGAGTTGCACTTCTCAGGTTTTTGCTGCGCAGAATTGATAGATTCATATGGATAACAGTGCCTTCTGTTGTACAAGGATTGCCTGAACAAATGGATTTTGGAGTGCATTATAATTTTTTTAAGTGTAAGGACATTTCTTGATACACTGTAAGCCTTGGTTCCATGTTTTCCTGTCACCTGCTTTTTACTACTCGGTTTAATTGTTCATTGGTTGCATACACATTGCTGGATTCTGAGTATTATCTCATCTTCACTATTTGGTGCACACCAAATGTGTAGAGGGAGGTGTCTGTTGAAGTTGCAAAGCATACACTGGTTACGTCAAAGAGTCTTAATAAAATTGCAGATTTTCCCTTGATGCAGTAGTCTTAAATTATTTCTCTTAGCCATGAAATCAAGTCACTTGAGTTATGATGGAATGCGTGGCAGGTGGCTACCTTAACTCTACATTGATATTACCTCCTGCCTGGACAAGTCATGTGGCCCTCGCATGTAGATGTTCTACATGACAGCTTTTTATTTCCAGTATTTTTGATGAATATTGGATTTTACTTGGGATTTTATAAACCTCTTTTCTGTTTTTATTCATTCATTACCATTCCGGTGGTAGTACTGAATAATGTGATACAAAATACTTACAATATTTTATCTTGATGGAAATAAAACAGCTCCAAACTTATTTGTTCTTACTCTTGCACTTCTGTGATTGAATTTCTGGTCTGCATTCCATTTGGCTGTTCTTGTCCTGAGCTGAAATTTCATTATCTGCCAGATTTTTTCCTAAATTTCAAAGAGTGGTTTCTCATAAATTGAAACACATATAGCAAGGTGTTTGTGAATATGTTCATTTAGTGAGAAACTGATAGCAGTACTAATTGGAATAGGTGCCCCTCCTTTAGATCTATTTGGATCGCAGTGGTGTAGCCAAAATAAGTAGGGGTGCTTTAGAATGTGAAGTTTGGATTGGAGATAAAATGTTTAGACCAGATTTTGTTTATCTGTGTTAATTTCTGCATGACTTAAAAATATTTACCAAGCAATTTTAAGCATGTATTGATAATGTATTTCTTTACACCAGTGCTCCAACTGAAAATTCAAAGCCCTTCCCATCAATTTTTCAACAACTGTAGAGAATTGCAGATTGCTGTCCCTGCACTGCGCTGAAGCTTTCATTTTTTATACATGTCAGTGTAATTATAATTCAGTCAGATAAATCTGAAGCGCTCTACGGCTTGGCTTCTGGAAAAGGCCAAAGTGTCTCTGCCCATTCCATGCCCCATCCCCTGAAATTTGCTCAGCCTGGCAGCTGTGGGGCAGAAGGTGCCCCACTGCTTTTCTTTTTCCTGCACCTTTGTGTCAAACTCTCTCTGCTGCTGCTGCTTTTTTTCTTTTTCTCCTTCCCACAGCAGCTGCAGAGTGAAGTTGGCCTGGTTTGTGTAGATTTTTCACTGCTGCTACTCACTTAATAGCAACAGTGAAAATTTCTCACTTTTAGATCTGTTGTACATATGGAAAATTGTGAGAGTTCCAGGGTCTGTATTTCCAAAAAGGAACAATATATTGAGTTGCACTGGACAGGCTCTTTAAGCTCAAGCAGCACAGGGCCAGGACATCCTTTATTTTGAACATCAGGCCATGAAAACTCTAGGTCACTTTTGCTAATTTAGGCCTGGGGGTGTATTGACTGAGACAGTAGGAAGGCATTAAATCCTGTTTGATGGCGGGTTTCTCAGAAACCACAAAAGTTTTGAAATCCTTCATGAATTTAAGAAATGGGTTTTGGAAGTTAAGGACGGTGACTCCTCTCTTACCTGACAATTAAAGTTAAGTATTAGGTAGGTAAACTGTTTAAGCCCTTTATTGTTTTATTTTAAAAACAATGCGATTGTCGAGTTGGGTTTCTTTCAAAGTCCATTTGCCTTCTCTACACTGGCATGCAGAGTGGAAGAGGGATGTATTTTTCTTCTGCTAATGAGGTTGCTTGCACAGTCACAAACTAATATTTAGGAGTTAATGTGTTCAAGGAAAAATCTGCTTTTGCATAGCATCATCTTTGTGTCACTCAGCTGAACTATGGTTGCTCCCTAGTTCTGCTTCTTGTATACTTTTCAAATCAACTGCCAAGAAAATTTCATCCAGATGTTTCTTACAAGGGATTTAATCAGCGGTGTGGAGTCGGGAATCTTGGTTGTCTATTTGGCAGTGGGGGTCAGAGATGTCTGAGGGGATGGCATGTAAAAAGGTTAAATGCCCTTACCTTCCCAGGAGATTCTTGAGCAAATGTTTCTACTGGCAAAAGCAAATGTTAATTATTTTATTCCTTTTTTTGAAAAGGGATTTCATCCAAAAAGATTTATTGGGCTCTAGCCTCCACTTTAACATATGGTTCTCTTTTTAACATGATAAATATCCGTTTGTACATGATCATAAATAGGTAATGGATTTTAGGGATTTCTTTCTGAGCTGTGTCCAGCTTTGTACTACATTAAAGGGAGAGTAACACAAATGTGCATTACTGTCTCACTTTGAAGCCAAGGTAATCATGGAATATCAGATACCAGCATCAGCCAACCAAGCGTGATGTATTTGCTGTTGGAATTACAGAGAATCATGAATGTATTGTAAAATGAAACAAAGGCTGATAACCGGTGACCTATGTTGCCCCGTGCCCGTGTTCCCAAAGTGTGAAGGTGACTCTTATGGGGGGCTTACATCGGAAATTAGCATTGTGTAGGTTATAATCATAGCAAATGTTAACTTACATGATAAGCTGCTTTTTCAGATAAAATGAACTGATCTTGGGTATTGAATTGCATATGCTGTTTTGTCACTCTTAAAAGGAAAATAAGAATCACCACATGTTCTGGCTGCTTCTTTTTGCTCTCTCTCTTTCAAAGTTGAAGTACTTGGTTTGCTTTCGTAACAAAGCAAAGTCTTTAATCAAAATGGCCAGCTTCAGAAAGTGTGCAGAATATCAAGCTAAAAAAGAGGCTAAAAAAAAAAAAA
>RSEF01000001.1:73191783-73220056 GCA_003993805.1 Himantopus leucocephalus | reverse complement strand
AGATTCATCACCATTATAAAACTTATAATTAATGGCATCTCTCAAGCAACCTGCTGATGACCTGGGCCTGTAGGCCCTGCAATGCCAGAGCCCTACTGTAAAATTTTAAGATTCAATGGCAGAACCGTAAACGGGAGTAGCTTGCTGTGTGTCTACCTTCAAGGCAGAGGGAGGGAGATGTTAAAAGGCTGCAGGTTTAATTTTTAGCTCTATCAGCTGTTCCTCTAACTGGTTGTTTCTCACTCGATATGTTTACAGCACTCTCCCGAATGGGNTTGTTTCTCACTCGATATGTTTACAGCACTCTCCCAAATGGGTCTCTTGATAGCTTCTTCCTTAAATACCGCTTCTTTCAGACTTCAGAAGCTCTTTGGGCAGGGGCAAGGCACACATTCATGGTCACACAACAGCACGTCAGNGTCTCTTGATAGCTTCTTCCTTAAATACCGCTTCTTTCAGACTTTAGAAGCTCTTTGGGCAGGGGCAAGGCACACATTCATGATCACACAACAGCACGTCAANGGGGCAAGGCACACATTCATGGTCACACAACAGCACGTCAGCCTCCTCTTCCTAAAGCCCTGGTGGTGCATAGCCTTGCACTCACTGAAGAAACATCATTTAACGTAGCATTGTTCTCCTTTCAGGAACTGTCATCTATCACTATGTAAAGCATCCTGTGAGTTTGTTTCAAGCTTTCTGCCTCATCACCTGCTGTGCTCATCAGATAAGCTGTGCTCCGAGCTCTCCTGGGGAGGATTTGTCCCTGGGAAGACATGGCCTTCTGTGGCTGGAAGTGGCTCCTCCTCTTAGGCAGGCAGGACACCTTTGCCAAGGCTTGGAGGAACAGGAGGGGAGTCCCCTCTCTGCGCTGGAAGCGCTGCTGCCATTGGAGTCCTGGCAAGTCTCTGGACCCCGAGGTGAAAGCGTTTTTGGAGGAGAACACGGAGGTCACCAGCAGCGGGCACCTCACGCCAGAGATACGACTGCGCCTCCTCACCCCTCGCTGCAGGTTCTGGAGGGAAAAACCTGACCTGTGGCCTTATGGGGACCCGTTCTGGGCAATTTACTGGCCAGGAGGCCAAGCCCTCTCCAGGTACGCAGCATGCATCACCAAATAAGTCCAGTCTGCTGCGGGCCAGGATGTCAGACCTGGTTCTGCTTGTAGCGATTCCTCGTGAGGTGTATTTGCCTTGTCTGAGAGTGCATTATCCATACTCCTCTCTGCTTATACAGGAGAGACGCAATCTCTGCTAGTTGGCAGTGAAGTTTCAGCACCTGCTGTGTATAGAGTAACCTATGTCTTTTAAATTGAAATCTGTGGCGATGCATGTGTTGACAACGGGGCTGAATTTGGATCTGTGGAAGGGCTGTGCAGTTGCCACGAAAACGTAGCAAGGTGTTTTAATTCTGTCACTCATTGTCGCTCCAAACAGGAGGATTGCTATATTGTTGTAACACATGGGGCTTTTTTTTGGTAGGAGACAGACAGGCATGTGGATGTGTGTCTGGTCTGCTGAGAAAAGTAGGTTTATGCTGATGCACTTGCAGTGCTGGTTGGCCTGAATCACTCTCCTCATTTAAGAATCTCAGCAGCCTTATTGTCAAGCCTTCATGTGTCTGTCTTTTAGTCACATCAGAAGCCATATTTTGATTTTGGCCACTCACTGTCAAAATGTCTTTAATGTTCCTGATTCCCAGGAACTAGTTAGGGTTCTTTTATTCTGTAAAATCAAATCTCTCACTTTTGAACAGCAGAAAAAGTTCATAATTGCTACAGCAAAGAACAATCTGTCAGACATTCCCCACATAGATGAAAGGGAAGGATCTGAATTGGGGCTTTGCTGTTTTTCTGCAAGAAAGCATAAATAGGAAGGTGTTTTTGACCAGGAAGAAGATGAGCCTTAAATTGTGAGTTGATTAGCCTGCCATGTAGGTGAACTAGAGTGCTCCTAAACATCGCGTAATTAAATTAGGTAAGGTCATCTCTACATTTTGTTATTGTATGATTCATATGCACACATATTTGGGTAGCAATAACAGTTATCTGGCATTTCAGCACTTTATTGACTTATGGTTTATGCACTTGTTTGATGTATTGGGAATGTCAGAAATTAGCTACATAATCTGGAAAAGTAAAAAGAAAAAGGGAACATGAAAATGTGCTGCTTCCATAACTCTGCTCGTTTCACAGTTGGCATTGCCACATCAGGAGTTTCCTGTTTCAAGCTGTTCCTCTTCGTGTAACCCAAGATACCTCCTTAACTCACCATGGCAGACAGCAGTCTCCAACAGCAGAGTGATGTGCTGTGTATGTGCCAGGGGATACGGTCGTTCCAGCTGTCCTAACTCAGCACAGTCATTAGCGGTAACTTGAGAACCACTCAGCTGGAAACAACGCACTTGCAGCATTAGGCCAGACCATGCTCTACACAAGTTACTGCTGGAACGTTGTTGCAAATCCAAGCGTAGACTCTAGGAAGGGGAAACGGAGCACTTTCTGTGGAGGTCCCACCCCTGTCTTGGGCTCTGTTGGTAAACTATGGGCTGTCCTTAGAGAAGTGATGGCCTCAGGGGGAGTGTTGCAAACCAACTGAGCAGATGAGCCTCTGCACAAATGTCCTGCCAGGGTGCCCTCAGAAAAGACAGCATCTGTGGATCTTCAAAGTAGCAAACAATCCCGCAACATTGTGGTAACAGTGTAACAAAGGTGGGGGCTAGACCCCATAGGAGAAGGCGATTTTCATTACCGCTGAGCGAGTTTCACTTGTTGGATTCATAACTGCATACTCACAAACACCAAGTTGTGCACCTTCAAACTGTCTGGTAGGTTTCCATGTAGGACAAGAGGCATGGGATGTCAGGTCCTCATGTCTCCTGGTTCCTCATCTGGGTATTTTGTATCTTCAGTCCTGGCTGTGACCTTCCTGCTGTGGCCTCTTAATGGCTTGAACTGTTCAGTTTGAGGGTAGGTTTTCTTATGTTCTCGCAGTCTGGGCTCCTAGGAATCTGTATACACGTGTGCGGGGATGTAGGTGCCATCAACACTTGACAGTCTTATTAGGCCTTCTTCTGCCATTCCTGCTGGCGCTGCTAGGCCCAGACATTTCCATCCATCCATTTGCCATTTACACGGATTTCCATTATGGTTCTCTGCAACCTACCTGCAAAAGCTGTGCTTACCAGTAGCCATGTGTGAAGCCATCACCCTCCATGCCAGAAGACGACACAAATCTAGAATCCCTTCCTGTTTCTACTTTTACAGAAGTTACGGCAACTGGTAGTAAATTTAGAGTAATTTTCAGTAATTTATGTCACTTAGGACTTTCCCCCTTGCAGAAGATTGAATTTCAAGGCAATTGTTAAAGTTCTGAACCCTCAGTAATGGCTTTATGATTTGCAGTGTTTAACAATAACTGCTGCTTGTCTTCTGTCAAGTTCTTCTCCATTTCCAGCCTAGAGGTTTTTGCTTGCTGATTCCTTGTGGCAGGTGACAGCAACTAGATAAAGATACTCTTTCTGCTCACTGCTGCTCTATTCTCATTTTCTCGTTGCTGCTCAGGAACAACATTGAGCAGACCAGAAGAATTTGCATCTGCGTCTGCATGGCTCAGGAAAAGAGAGAGGAGAAATTCCTCTTCTTCCCAGCAGTTGCATAAGCAGTATTTTAGGGCAATGGCTAGGCCTTGTCTTTTGATGGGTGCAGTATTCACTGCGAATACATCTTCATGTTTCTTCAGATTGCTTTTAATTTCTACAAATACTTACTTTCCTGTTTCTGATGCCAAGCATTTTAGTCACCTTGCAGTTTGTGCCCATTTATTAGCTAAGCTCACCTCTCAGAGAAGGAGCTGATCGAAATAAAATGTTGCTTACTTGGCTGGATTTCTTTTTGTTTGGGGGGTGGGGGAAAAGTAAGGGAGAAAGACGATGGTTCTTGATTTTTGTATCAGCAGAGACAAATGAGGAGCTATGTACCAGCTGCACACGTGCAATAGTGTTTTTAAGATACCATGCTTCATTACCTGTACGACAAGAACTCTTATGCAGTGTAATGCAAACCAGAAATTTGCATCATAATCTTGTTCATTGCTTTAACAGTTTTTCTTTTCAGGTATATTTTAGATAATCCACGCGTTGTTAAAGGACGATCGG
Source organism: Himantopus leucocephalus (assembly GCA_003993805.1). Lineage (NCBI taxonomy): Eukaryota > Metazoa > Chordata > Aves > Charadriiformes > Recurvirostridae > Himantopus > Himantopus leucocephalus. The sequence continues at coordinate 73,215,901 of RSEF01000001.1, read as the reverse complement.
TTTTGGATCTTGGAAGTGGATGTGGAGCAACAGCAATAGCTGCTGTGATGAGTGGTGCATCGCAAGTCCTTGCTAATGACATCGACCCTAGTAAGGCCATTTTTTTTCATCTCTGTGTAAAGATATTTATCAATTTCTAAAGCACATTTAACACAGACTTTTCTCTGCTCCATTTGGGAGAAATTCAGGTTCCAAACAGAGTTCTAAGAATGCTAAAAAGATGAATGGATTTTGCCAGTATTAGAAGCTGGGTTGTACCAGCCTCTCTTGTATTCAGTGTGTCTCCACAGCTCCTTAGAATAAACAAACAGCAAAGTTTCTATCGAGTGTTGCCTATACACCATCACGGCTGGTTTGGAAAAGAACTCCAAGCACGGTCAGCAAGTTGTCTTCTCTGTAGGACCATAGGATTTTCCTGAGCTTTTGTATGTTTGGGCCTAGATTCTGCCTTTTTCCCCAAATTCTGTTTTCCCATAACTGACTTATGAATTCAGTTTATTCATAATTTAATTACTCATTGGTTGGGGAGGAAGTATATCCATAGATTAAGGCAGTTGGATATTCTGTTTTGACTCTGTGATTGGTTTCCATTGATACCCATTCAGGAATAGTTCTTCCCTGTGTCATGGTGCAATGAGGATAATTCTGTCACTTTATGCCAGACTTTGACCCATAATGAAAACTGTGGAAGTCCCTAGACAGGAGAAACAAAAATATTTAAGAGGTGAAATTGAAAGATGTGTCAAGGAAATTTGCAACAGGGCTGAATGCTGAATGACAGAATCCCAAAAAGTAACTTTCACTTTACTTTGACTTTTCGTCAGTTGCAGGAATGGCAATGATCTTGAACTGTGAACTGAACCACCTGAATCCCTTCCCCATCACCATTAAGAACATCATTAATTCAGAGGCCAGCAACTGGGACCTCATTGTTCTAGGAGATATGTTTTATGATGAACAACTTGCTGATGGTCTGCATCGCTGGCTGAGGAAATGCATCAGGATACAGCAAACTGAAGTGCTGATTGGTGACCCTGGCAGGCATCAGTTTTTAAGCCACAGCATTCACAGTCAATTGCACAAAGTTATAGAATATTCACTTCCTGAGTATACTAGACAAGAAAACAATGGATTAACATCAAGTATCGTCTGGAGTTATCAACCCTCAAATAGCTTAGAAAACTGTTGAAGCTGGCTTTCTAATGAATTTTGTCTCACTGGGTTGGCTTTTTTTGTAAGTACGTAAAATGAAAATGGGAGTTAATCATGGAACATATCTGTTGACGCAAAGTAGATTACTGTACCTTCACTGTACTGATTTCAGTCATTTTCACTGAGGCTTTCGCTCCATTTGAGGTAAAAACTACATGCAAACTATTCAAAGGGGCCTGCACCAAAGTGCAAATCCAAAGACAAGTTACATGTAAGAGGTTGCATGCTTGCTGTTTTTCATGTATATTCACATCTTGCTCTCTGACACCATTGTGAAATGTTCTGGACATCCAGCATACTGCTGTGGGGAGAAGGCAGTGGCTGAAAGATTACTGCACTGCTTTCACAAACTTTTGCAGCTTATTTACAGAGAAAATGATTGCTGTCTTTCATAAAACTTTCTGCTAGATTATTAGCTCATACTATGCTCAACTTAAAGTGCCTTGCTCTTTTTCTGGATATCTCTTCTGAATGTCAAAGTAACTAATTCAAATCTTCCCCTTCCCCTCTACAATAAAAATTTACTCTTCCTTGAAGCTGCCAGAGTGATTACTTACGAGTTGCACACAAATCTAAATTACGCTTCTTGAACAGTAGCCAAAGTAAAAGTTTTTAGTAAGTGGAAAGTAAATAGCAATAGCTATAGGGTAACTTTGTCCTCTAGAAAGTAGGGTCAGATGATCTACATTCCCTAATTTTGCAGGGGTAAGAAAGGCAATCTATCATCATGGGAAGCTAGTGAGGGATGAAGAAAACTCTTTCCATGAAGTTTCTGAACAGAAAGTAACTAAATAAAAACAGGGAATAAAAGTCGGATGTAATTACTTTTCTATTCTCTTGAGGAGAACTTGCTGGATAACAAGCTCCAGAATCATTCTCAGCTACATCTGTCAACAAAGAACCCTCTGCTTTGAAAAAAAAGAAAAAGAAAATTTGATCCACAGGTGAGAGGCTGTAAATACAGCCATACGAAGAAGAAACCAATGTTTTCAGAGCAGTCTGGCAGGAACTGTCACCTTTAGCAGTTAACTATTGAACAAGCAGTCATGGGGAACTAACTGCAGAATGGAACACAATGCACCTACAACTATCCAAATACCAGGTGATGTGGTAGAAGCCTATAAACATGAAAAAATACATGGGACTCATTCAGAAAGCCATGGCGTTTATGAAGTAGGAGGTTTAGGAGCACATTCAGATGTACATGGTCATAAAATACAATTTAACAAGTTTTCAGGACTATCCAAATGGAAGACTTATCAACTTTAATCTTCAGAACAATATGCAAGTATTCTGCAGTGCTCACCCAACAATTTACAACAATAACAATAGCCAAACAATACAGAATATGAAGTGGTTAGTTCTTTTCCCACTTCACCCAACACTTGTAAACATTTGGGGAAAGTAGCTGTGACTTAACTTGAATCAAAAAATATGCCAGTGGAGTTATGCTAGTAACAAACCCGTAAGAGAGCCGAGTCAAGCTCCGGCAGTGAAGGATTCAACATGCCTTGCATTAAACTTTCAAACCTAAAAATACAGTGTTAATTCATTGCAGTGTTGTACAGATTTTTTAAGCACAAGGTAGAGATATACCACTAAGTTACACATTTAGAAGAGGCTACAGGAGAACACGGTAAATCTACATGCATGTTTAAGGACACAGTGTAAGCTGCATTTGCCTTCAAGATGACAAATCCAAGGTTACATTAGCAAGGGGAAAAAGCACAGCTTTTCCAGTGAAATTAGCAGTAGCACTCTCCCACAGACAGAATTTTTTTTTAAGTGTCCTTTGCTGTTACAGAATTTGGTGGTCGTCCACCTTTAGCTGCTTTATATTATCTCCATTTATAATTTTCTTTCTGGATGTAGCACTTGGGATGAGAGTCTGGCAACCATCACCGCACTATGATATAGTAACACGTCTTACAGTAACAGACTGAGGGCACTGGGCTTGTTCAGCTTGGAGAAGAGAAGGCTTCAAGGGACCTATAAGCAACCTACCCATACCTATGAGGAAGTTGTCAGGATGACAGCCAGGCTCTTCCAGCGAGAAAGGGTGTGAATTGAAACAAAATAGGGTCAAACAGGAGAGAAGGAAATTTTTTTCCACCATTAGTACGGTCTAGTAGTGGAACAAGTTGCCTCAAAAGGTTGTGAAGGCTCTGTCATCTTCAGTTTTTCAAGACTTGCTTGGATAAAGCCCCGACTAAGCTGGTCTGAGCTCTGAGCTGGCCCTGCTTGGGAAGGAAGTTAGACTAGAAACCTCCCGAGGCCCCTTCCCACTTGAGTTAGCTTACAATTCTACTTACTCGTTTTGTGGCACCCTTCCTGAAACCAGGGCTGTCAGCCTGATCCTTATGCTTTACTTATTTGACATGATCACTGAGCATGTTAAGTGCTGCTGCCTAATCAGCTAGATGGAGCAGTATGAAAAACAACGCAAAACAAATTTATTGCCAACTCATGTCCAAAAGTTCAAAGGAATGATAGGCCCTGATTGATACCAGGAATACCACATGGCAAAACAATAAACTTTAGCCAAAAAAAGGGAATAAAATCTGGTTGATTAAAACAGGAACCTACGCATATATTTAGGTTCTTAGGCCTCTATCTGGTCCAAGGATTTGCTGCAATTACAGCCTTCAAATGCTACTTGCTAATGTAGCAAATCCAACTTGTGTTTGCAAGAATGGCTTGCACTGGTGCAGTTATACCTATAGGTATCACAGGAACACATTCATCACTGGGCTGAGCCATGATACTGCATGCAACAAGAATTAGGGATTTAGGCACTGGAGTTTGAAAATTATGCTTTCAGTTACACTTGAGTAAGTTTTATAAATGGACTTGCTCTTCCGTAAGCCATGTCATCAACAGAAGAACAGAGATTATTGTCAGACATTATAATATCCCTTAATATTACTGTATGCAACTTATTATATTGTCTTCCATGCAATTTGACCTGAACTTTAAATAGACTAGTAGAAGACTGTTTTATTTCTCTGACACTTAAAATACATGTGGCTATGACAAGTGTTAAATTATGAAGTAAATATATTCCTTATGGTTGCCTAAACTCATGGGTTTCTCACTGTCATCAGATCCATGTAAGACCTCCCTAGCCAAACCCTGCTACTTCCAGATGCAGAGTATCAACATAGTGTGCTACCTGCCCTGCAGAATGCTACAATTGCTAGCATTTATAAAAGTTTAATGTAGAATTCATAGAGTCTCACTAGAAATCATGCTATTTCAAGAAAGCCAGTGAACATAATATAACTGTGATGAGACCACTGCTCCATCATGTAATAAGCTCATTCTACACTTCTAAATTTTTTTTTCAATATGACCACAATTGAACAATATATAAACAGTTATATTTTCAACTTCTGGAGGCCACTGGAGATATTATGAACTGCATATAGCAGAACACATACTCTCCTGAACTCCACCATCCTGAGATTCATGTACTCAAACATTAAGTTTGGTCCTATTTCACTCACAGCTATGCTAATGAGGACCAATATTTTGTTCCCTAAAAGGATTTTCATGCAGGAATACTGGCAAAAGCCAGAGCAAATAATTATTTTCCCCACATACAAGATTCTTTTATTGGTCACAACTACTATTCCGAATTATTAAGTCACAATAATTTCAAAACAATGTTATGTTTACATATTCACAGACTGTACTTCTGAATGTATAAAAATCCAGTAAGTATTTGAAGGTAAATAAAACCAGAAACCTGCAGGATCAGTAATATCAAAAGAAAAGTACCTATGTTTTTTCTCTGGACCTAGCAAAAGTACATGGTGAAAGGAGACTGTTACTACTTATAATACATTTGCATTGCTGTTAATACCACCTCCATTCATCAGTTCTGTCTGTTGACTTTTGTCAGATTAAAGTCCCAACTTTACAGACACTTCTGCGTAAGTGTTAATACTATGTTTGGGCTTGGTACTTTTAGTTGCAACTACGCTCTCAGACCACAAACTCAGAACAGGGACTTACTTAAACTGGGTTTGTATATGTAGCTAAGATGGTAAGTAGTTGCCAAATTTGATACTTCAAGACGAGGCTGAGAGGTAACAGTGTAATATTAATTATAGTTTAACTTTCCTCTTAACGAAGCATGAGCAGTGCTGGAAAGACAGACAGGACTCTAAGTAGAGACAATGGGGAAGCCCAGACTCACAGGCAAGGACTGGAATGGCGACGGAGACCTCTGGTGGGAACAAGGAGGGAAGCAATCTGGTGGTACAAAAGTCACCAGCTATTTCTCCAAGGAGCTTGTTTTCTGAAAGAGCTCTCCCATCTGTAAACTTTACACTCGCATGTACACGACAAACAATCAGTAAACAGTCCATGTTACTTGTTTGATTTTGTTTGATATGACTAGCTGCTCTAAAACATCTCGGGAACGATCTGCAAAAGAACCAAGGAATTTCTTGTTATTCATTCAGAATATATATTGGTGGTGTTTAGAAATCAGGTAAACAGCAAAATAATTCAATTATATATCTGCATTTACGCTTATCTTGCTTTCATTTCAGATATACCTGTACTAACTCAAAACCACTCTGTTCTTTCTCTAATCGCCTAACTGTAAAGCATCACCGACCAACTGAACTTAAAAAAAACCAAGATAGATCTTAACCTCTCTTAAGTTTGGTTTTTTTTTTTTCAGGCTGACCAGTCTTACTCCATTCTACTGTTTCTTGAATGGATGCTGTTCCATATTTTTGGAAAAGAGTAGGGGTTTAAGATGCTAAAATATTTTTTCTGAAGTCTTATCATCAACTTTGGGTCTTCATCAGCATGTCGAGGGGGGAGGAAAAAAGGAAAGAAAAAGAATTCCAAACTCCAAAACAACGAAGAAATCCCTCTCTGAAGGTTGCCGTATTTCAAAGCAAAACTCTCACCCTGCTTTGAAAATCTCAGCATATGATTATCATTTTATCTAGTAAATTATTATTTGTTTGGGATTATTTAAAACGTATAGTATGCTTTTTCAAAGAGCAAGAAGATACTATCAGGAAGTAATTACACTTCTTACTCCCTGCACGGGTTGACCTACCTGTCACCAATGGGCATCCATGGAATAGAAAAATGTGTATCTTTGGACAACAAGTAAGGACCGCTTCCACAGCAACGTCGGTCAGATTCACACAGCGTTCCATGTGGATCTCCTGATATGAAAATAGTAGTAACAAAAGCCTGTCAGAGCACCCATAGTTTTGGAGGCAGAGCTTTCCTTTGCCCAACCATTTTCAGAGACCCGCACCCAGAAGAAATTATGACCTACTCCTCCTCTGTGCATTGACCCCATATGTAGTCCTGTACAGACTAGGAAAATACCCTCAGGAAAAATAAGACAGCTTTTCTATGAAAAGTCAAAACTAAAAACATAAACCTGAGTTTTCCCAAAACACATGTATCATTCAAGACAACTGAGAAAACTCTTCAATGAGATTCTATGGGGTTTGACTCCCACCAGTTTTCCTACGACATACATTCTCTTAGCAATTTGTTGTCCAGGAGAACAGAACCCAAACTGGATTCTGGGGTTTCCCAGAACAGGCAGAATTCATGAGTCTATGCTGAAGTTCTTAAGATCTATCTATCTACATAGTTGCTAAAAGAAGTCTAAGAACTTCTTCCAAGACTAGAATAAAACCTGCTCTGTTCTTCATTTCTCTGCAGTTGTATAACTAGTACTTGTTGCATGTGCTAGAGAAAGAGTAAATTCAGAATAAATTAACAGATTATTACCAACTTTTTTTTTCCCCTCTAAACTGCCTTACATATCAATAAATATAACATACAAGAAGAAATGCAGAAAAGAGACTATCAAATCTAATGAAAATAGGATTTTGGAAACTATACTTTGGGGATCCTGGGGTAAAAATAAAAAGCCCCATTACTTTATTGTGAAAGAGTGTCTTTCCAAATGATAAACCCCAAAGATCTTGAAAGAGCACAGAAATGAAAGGGACCTTTTGTAATAGATGCAACTTTGTACAGAATGATGACACAGAAAACAAGAACTGTATTCAGAGAAGCAAGATATACAAAAGCTGATATATGTATATTTTTCAGTTCATTTTAGTAAGTACGTGAAACGCAGAATCTGAATGCCTCTGAATGCAGTAAAAAGATTTATAAATCTGCTTGCTCGTTACAGTTTGAGAATTTTAAGACCGTGCTTTTTTTACCATGTACCTGACATAGAATGGTTTAGGTTGGAAAGGACCTTAAGGATCACCTAGTTCCAAACCCCCTGCCAGGAGCAGGGTTACCTTCCACTAGACCAGGCTGCTCAACAGATCACTGTCTATAAATTTGCACTTTGATTATACGAAACACAGGTATGAGGACTGTGATATAGACAAAGAAGAGTTACACTGAAGAAGAGATTGTAGCAAATAATTCCGTATGCTCTACTAAATTTCTTTTTCTTACTGCTTGTAAACCAAGAGACCTAAACTGTTCTAGCTGTTTATACTGACAGAACACAACTTCTGTTTTTAAAATTGGGTCATTCCACCCAAAACCATTACATTTTGCCTTATTAAAACTGCACAGACCACCCCCTGCCACCCCAAAAAAAAACCACCCCAAAACCCAAATGCAAAAGTGCTTAAATAGATGGCTTTTAAGGAAGTAGAAACAAGTATTGAGCACAGGAAAATGAACAAACAAAATCCATACTACTATCCAGTCTGGCATGACTGAAATTTCCCATTAGTTCTTCTGAAATCAAAGCCCAACACCTCAACATTACTTTCTTGAACACTTACAGATGAAGCAGGTCTTATGTAAGCTACCTAACTTGTTCCTCCTGATCTAGCACAGCTTCCACAGGCATCCATCTCCAGCACACACAAAAGAAAGCCTGTGCACTTTCAAAGAAATAGCAACTACAGCAATGTGACCAGGAAACGCCAAAGGCCACATTTTGTAAGCTGGAAATTTTTATTAAAAATATATAGAACTGTGTTTCTATGGTTTGAAGAGAAAGGGCTTACACATAAGAATATAATTCTCAGTGTAGTGTGGACAGTAATAATACAGAAGAGGGAAGACAACACTGACAGAGTAATTACACCAACATTGCTGGAAAATCGTTCAAAACCGTCTAGGAATCCTAGGAACTTTACAGAGCCCCACTCCACTCAATAGCTAACCCAAAACTTATTGTAATAAACTTAGGAAAACTTACTACAATATTTACTTATTACAAACTTGTGTTTTAAAACATATGTACTGAAGACTTTTGAGAGTGACCTAGTCTGAATGACCTAATCCAAATCACAGTGATACACATTGCTTTGCATTTGTAGGCTGGATATGAGAGATGTCTTATGAAGAATATCTGCATAGTCTCAGGGTTGTTCAGAAAATCTGGAATCAATGTTTTGCTCCAGCTAAAGGTGTAACCAGCTAAAAGACAAAGATATTTACAAGTCATTTCTAGTACCTTAAAAAAAAGATCTCTCATTGCTATGGTCTGAAAAATAATAATTTCATCTTGTACCACAAGACTTATCAAGACTAGAAAGATTATCGAAATTAGACAGAATCAGCTGGCTNATAATAATTTCATTAGACAGAATCAGCTGGCAAAAACCAAAACCAGATCTAACTGTTCGCCCTCCAAATAAAACAGTAACAGCTCTATTTTTTCAAGGCTATTAATACTTTCAGTTGACCCAGACCTGGTATTTTGTTTAGGGTTGGTTTTTTTATTAAACACTACAACCTGGCAAAAGCATGATTTGTTTCCCATCTTAGTTTCTACGTTAATAGCTTGGATTTACAAAAGCAAAAATACACAGAGAAGAAATGTACTATATAGAGAAGTAGAAGATCATTTATGGTTTGAGGTATGGAATGCCTCTTCTCCATCATTTAACACTGTCTCAGTGCCTAGAGAACCTTTATGCAAAGACAACTTCATTTTCACAGTTGCTTTCATGAGTTAGAGATTTACCTATGCAGAGGTGCTAACTGATTTCTTAAATCCATGAAATTATCCACATTACAAATTCTGCCTCAGTGTTCAACAGAATCAAGACATAACTCCAAAGAAATCAAGGGAAAAGGTTAAGCATTCATTTGCATTTATTATACAGCTCTCTAAAACAACAGGAGTTAAAATAAGCATACTACATTCAGCAGAAGAAAACTCATTTTGAAAAGACTGAGATTCTCAAAAAGCTGGCCTGGGGCACTGCTACAGAGAGAGAGAGAAAATATCCAATTCATAATGAAGATCAAGGAAAGTGTGTACATAAATGAAGGCAAAACTCAGTCAATAAAAACCATCCCTCAGAAGTAATACTGATAATAATAATAATTTAAAAATGCAAGTATTTGCTTTTGATCATTTCTTTGGTATTAGGTTAAGTAAGTTACCTTTAAATTCTTTGAACATGTTCCACTCACTAGTGCTACAACGCCATCATCTGTTACCTAGAGAAAAAAACATGTTATTATTAACACAATGGATTAAAGCTATTTTTTTTTCAAACACAGCAATTTGGAGGGAAAAAAAAATAATTCATTTATTCACTCCCTGCAGTCACTGAATACACTTAACACGACATATTTTCTTCCCAACTAACTTGTAAAGAAAGTTATCAAAGTATGTTTTTTTCAGTCTATTAAACACTGTTGCATTTTACTGCCATGTGATCCAGCCTGGTTTTCCACCGGGATGTTTCCAACTGTTTCACTGCTATTTCTGCAGCTTCCTTGTCTCATTTAACAGTGGGTACACTATCATGGCACTTTTAATTTATAAGGTTTAAAGCACTTCTGCTCTACCTAGGCCAATTTTTCTCCTGTTTTCAGGACTGCTGGAGATGTTCCTGAAGGAAGTTTCTTGGGATGGGAAAAAAAAATAAAATAATCACAGCAATCTTTTCTCTGCTGTCTTTTACCTATCTTGAAGCAAACCAGTTATATAACACAAAAATCCCTCAAACAAGCAGTCTTACAGCAGTCGTTATACACTCACACTAAAAGCTTTATCAAAGTGCCTGGCTACTGACAGCCACGAAGCAATGTCTACCTGCAAGAGAGAGGAGAGAGACAAAAGACATTCCTTTCCTTAGAAAGGCAAGAAAGGCCAATTTATTTGTTTGCTTCTGGGAACCAAATTCTTTAAGTTCCCTCCCCACTTCAAAAGCTGGATTGGATATCAGATCCATCACACAGGTCTTTTCATAGAGCTTATATTAGCTGGCAGAAATAGTAGTCAGCAAATACACACAGTAAGGCCCGGCCAAATTTGACAGCTAGAATTCAGGGACCGCAAGCTCCACTTCCGTTTAAAGATTTGATTATTCCCATTGCACAAATTGTCTTATTGCTTTCTGGCACTTTATTGCAAGTCTACTGCACAGAACTGTAATAGAAAGGGTCAGATCAGTGCAAATGGAGAATGGACAGGAACGTGCCAGCACGGAGGCGTGTAAAGACCTGTAAGAATGGCAGGTATTGTCAGTGCCTAGCTTAGCAGGTCATCAAGATGACAGCATATTTAGCTCCTGAAGACACCCAGACCAGGAGACAAAGGGCAGTAAATGAATAAATTCTATTAACTCCCATAGGTGGAACAGAATGAAGAGAGTAATCACTGTGAATTCGTAAAGGGTATAAAATGGCACATCCAAAACCACTGCATGGTCAACAACCTAAGAGCAACTTGAGTAAAGTGATGAAAATTTGATAGCCTGTGTCCCTTATTCTCCATGTCGTCAAAACAAACCTGGACCAGACTGCCTGGTTGGTGCCTGAACACTGGAGAGACCATTTGAATGCTACTGTCTTGATGCTTGTGAGTACGTGGTTATGACAGCACGAGAGCATGAAACCAGTTTTGTATTAAAACAAAGTCCTTCCACTTCCCTGTACCAGCTCACAATAACCACTGCTATACTATTACTACAGTGTTGCAATATTGTTTCCTACTCTATTGAATACCTATGTCGATTGCCTGTAATGCCATGTCTGCACATCCTCTTCACGGGATACAGTTATATTGGGGATAAACCACCTGCAGTTAGTACCAATTCACAAATATATCAGCTTCTCGGTACAGACCAGTTATCACCAAACTCTGTATGCATCTCTAGCAAAGGCTTACATAGCCCAGTACCAGCAGTTAAGTACACTGGCAACCCAGCTCTGTTCTACATTAGAAGTGTCTGGACAGATAAAACGGCTAACCTCCTGCTTTGGCCAACACGTTTTGCAAAGAACTAAACTGTCCCACACCCTACACAGAAAACTGCTGCAGTTTACACAGCCCTTTCAGGCAAGATTCTTCCCACAATTATTTGCCATACACTGAATCAATGAACATTGAAGAGGAAACGTACCATTTAATAAGTGCAGGGATTTGGACTCTTGAGTCTGTGTTTCTACCTGTTAACACTGCTGGAATTTAGAGCACACTAGAAGTAGAGCAGTAAGTGCAGGGTTTATGTATAAAATCTACCCCCTCAGAATGGTAACATAAGCATACTGGTAAGTATACATAAATACATTTCTTATGTGATCCTGGGCCAGAGTAGCAGAGTTCTTCAGGCCAAGCTTCCACTCACATACTCTGTATGCATACAGGGGACATAGAGCTACATCTCCTTTATAGTTCAATCCTTCCCTTGCCTCACCTGCCCCATTTCTTGTCATTTTCCACCACTTCTATACTTTTTACTTACTGTACTTCATCTTTGCAGTCACCAGATTAGCCTATTTTTATAATGGCTACATCATCTTGAGGCATTTGGCCCTTTTGTAGTCTAGTTCACATCTGCTTCATTGTTCCTGCAAGTGAGCTGTGCCCTTCTTTGTCTATTCATTCCAACCTTCTCACTGTTTTACTCTTACACACAGCTTTGCCAGTTCCACTTGATATTTTTACTATGCTTTCTGGCAATTAAACGCAAGAATATGGTTAGGCCTTGCAATCTCTACAGGCATGAGCCATCCATAGTTCCTCTGCTTCATCTTAAACTCATTTCATTTATATGTGTTTCCATTTATTTTTAGTCAAATTAAATTCAGAATTCTAGTCTATTATCATCATATGATTATCAGAAAGGAAAAAAACGTGGAAACATTTAATTAATCAAGAAGCTTTCATCTCATTTAAAACATATACAGGGAAACTATTTCACATAAAAGGAAGACAGAGGCAAGAGAACAAAAAAGTAATGAAGTAAGTTTGAAGACATAGACTTAAATGATAATAAGAAAAATTACCAAGGAAAATATTAAATTACTTTTGATGCCCTACTTCTGGAAAAACTGAAAGGAGAATAGCATCTAAAATAAGAGCCTGCTACATGTTTTCCAGATCTGACACTTCATTATGCTGTACAGTCAGTCGACTGAACACTACACTTACCGCAAAAAATCCTTTTCCCTACTTCATTATCTTACTGTAATTATGAAGTATGCTACAGTATTGCTGTTACAGCTGATTTCCTCCTTCTCATGCTGAATACTAACTGTTGTTAAACCCTCCTACCGGCCCTTTCTGGCATTTTAAATGTCAGTCTTTCCACACTGACATCGTAACATAACTCTGACAAGCCATTCAGAAAGCACAGTCACTCTTGAACTAGAACTAGTTATGGAGTGTTTACTTCTACTAGGGGCTTATATTGTTTTACATCTTATAAAATTACTATTCAGGTCAGTTTGTCCTAACTGAAAGCAGGCAATAATCTGCCCAAAATTCTACTTTCTTTAAATGAAGTATTTTGGATTACTTTACAACTTGAAGAAAATGATTGCACCAAATAAAGATACTGAAAAAAAATCTCCAATAATAGGTAGATTCTAATAAAAGGTTATCTTTGGTCCACAATATATGCTATAATACCAAAATGTTTATTTTTCTGGTTACCAAGATGCAAATATATCTTTCATTTTCCTTGAGAAGAGGAAATTGGAAGTGAACTATAGTCCTAAATCTTGTCAAGAGTAGAGCTAAAAAGAACCCCTTTCAATTTTATCATGACAATCTTAAAAAATAAAACAAAAGTCAATTAGCCAATTGCCACCATAGTTACCTGAGTAGATGAAAAGTCCACACTGTGAAGAAATTTGCAGTTTTCTCCTAGTGCCTGCAGAGATGCATCCATGATGCCTGAACAGCTGCCCAAGTTCACTATTTGCAGGAACTGGCAGTTGAGTGCAAGAGCAAGAACTCCACTGTCAGTTATGTCGCAGCACCTTTTAAAAGATGCTTCACGCAAGTAAGGACAGGATAAGGCCAGTGCTATGACACCTGTCAAAAAAACAGAGCAATTCAAAGAATTAATCATTTTTTAACATAACCACCATGCCGAATGCAATGTTGTCTCCTGGTTATTGACTGTTCAACTGCTCATGCCATGCCAGCAAGACTCTGTACAAGGAAATAATTTTGTGGTCGGTTTCTTTTAATTCAAGGATAAGAAAAAGAAAGTGACAATGAACAGTGCTAGAGTTGATAAAAGTGTCTAAAAAATTTCCTTTCCATACTGCAGAGGGATACCTGAGGGATATTATATGATATGAGGTATCACCTCAGTGAGTGCACAAAAAAAAGCGCCAATGGCTTGAAAGCAGACTGATGATAGCACTAGATCCCACTGACAGTGCAGTGAGTATCAGGCAAAAATCAAGGTAAGAGGTCCTGTCTGAGGTCAATTCAAGAGATCAAAACAATAGTTCAGAAGCAGGACAGGAACCAGGTACACCTATGACACAGCTCAGACCAGGACTGAGGGTCCATGCGTCCATGGTATCTGGGCATGGCAGGTGAGACCAGTCATGGCCATTAGGGTCTGCTGGTGCCCTCAGAGCCCTGGCAGTTAGCAATAACTGAAATATTTGGACAGAAGTGTCAGGAGGTAGTCAATAAAATAAAAGCACATGAACTACCAATGCAATTTGTGAAACGAATTTATTTCAAGGATGACAGAAACACAATGGCTCCAGCTGTACAGAAAATTACATCACTTCTGGATACATAAAAAGTTGAATGTCATTAAGATAGGTTACTATGTAAGAACTTCAAAGAAACATGGATAAAACAGTACTTGCTTGGGTCAGAATCACTTTGCAAAGAATGACAGCAGAGACAGCAGCTGTACTTGAATTTGACAGAGAAGTACTACTGCCTATTGTATTAAAGGACACTAAACGTTCCATGTGCAACCTACAGAGGAAATGTTTCCTAGTAATGAGAGGGCTCAGATATTTCTGGATACAGTAGCCAGGAGTTTTTTAAAAAAACCCACAAAACAACAACCAACCAACCCCAAACAAAACAACAACAACAAAAAAACCCACACCAAACAAAAAACCCCGAACAAGCCAACCAAAAACTCCCCACCTGTCACTGAATTAGTAAAAGGTGACACCACTTTAAACCACTGGGGTGGTTTGCGGTCGTCTGTTTCTCTATGTAATTGAGATGAGTGATAAAGAACTGTTCCAGCTCAAATTAAAGGCTTCATACCTGATTCTCAGGGCTGTTTATAAGTAGGAAATTTAGTAAAGTTGGATGGACTACGAACTCGCCAGTAAAGAACTAGACTTCCCAGTTTCAATTGCAAAATAATCAGGAATCTCTATCCAAATAGACAAAAAGTATACGTAAAGAGCTCTAGGCTTATCTGGTACCTTAAGAATCATACTGGAAATCAGTGGACCTTAAGAACCATACTGGAAAACAGTGGAAGACATGGACCGAAAACCATTGCAAACTGTATCTTAGGGGTCGAAAAGTATAACAATGAGGTGACATTGAAAATAAATAAAAATCAATTTCTTAAAGTTTAACCAATTACTTAAGTAAAAATGTAAGTGTATCACTGTGCAGCGGTAAGAAAATACAAACCAAGACTGATCAACTGTGTGGTATACATTAGGTCAATACTAAATTAATATTTTGACTCAGTTTTCAATAAGGGGGAGATAACGATGGAGCAAAGGAGTAAGTGTAATGAAAAGACAAAACAGAACTTGTGGGAAACGAAACTCAGCAAGCTTAATTCTTTTGGGCTAATAGCTCCTGACACAACTTAAAACTGGAGGTTAAAAGTAACACCTGAAATCCTAAAGTCCTAAACCAAGTCAAGTCTTCTAAGTTAGAGAAGATACTATAAGCTTATTTAATAACAAGTATTAATTAAATTAAATTAATTAAATATTAAATTTAAAAAGGCAAAAAAAGTAATTTAGGAAATCACAAGCCTGAAACTTCAACCCCAGTGGTACTGGTAAGGCTCTGGAACAAGTTTTAAGGAAGCAATAATTAAGATGAAGTGGAAAATACAACCAAATGTAGCATAGTTTTCTCAGAACCCTAGCATGAGTAACCTGATAGCTCTCTTACATAAGATAATCAGTGCTCTAGGCCTGTAATTTACACCACTGAAGTGACTTTCAATTAGTATTGGTGTGGCATTGGGGATTTTTTAAGCAATATTTATCCTAGATATTTTCTGCAATTTACTCCAATCTAACAAGAAAAATAAAACAGAAATAAGATCCCAGTTATCTGTGCACAGATAACATACCTTCTGAAGTGATTCCCAATCTGTTTTCTTTGCAAGAATTTAAGTTGATTTTTTTCAATTGCTTGCAGTTATAAAGCTGCAATAATGCATTATCTGAAATATCACAGTCTCGGAGGTCTAGAGACTCTACAGCAGGGTGCAATACCTGTAACGAAAACCTACCATTTCAGTCAAACTCTGCTATGTCATAGAACGTGCATATTTTTATCTAAAATACTTGTAATGTTAGACATCACATAGGACTTTTAAAAAACATTCACTAGGGGATGGGGTTACCAGTCCTAGGAACTAAAGACTCTAAAGAAAATATGGTATATTTGCTGCAACAGTTCATCTCCTATTGCATGAACGTTCAGTTTCTGTGATCACATCTAGAGTAGGAGCGCATTAACATTACTGTTTTAACAGTGGAAGTACTATTTTGATAGTACAGTTGCTAGCACTATTGCTTCTGCCAGCACTGATATGTTTACCAAGGATAAAACCCTAAAACTTACTAGCACAACTTTGATGGCAGAAATCTGAAGTGTAAAAAAACACTGACTGTGATCAAACCTTAAATCCACTGAACAGTAAGAGTAATATTTGAAAGATATTTTGCCCCAGAGTATTTTTCTCACCTACAAACACACACTTTTACTCATAAACAAGCAATCTCATTATCATACCATAAGGTGGTACCAAATCCTCATTAAATAGGCTCTTTCACTCCAATTAGACTATAGGTTGGAGTTTTGTGAAATCTTCCCCAAGAGGACATTTATGAAATTTAGACCCAAAGCAATGGAAGGACTCAGATTTTTAGTAACAATAGTCATATATCTTGCCTCTAATTTAATTTTCAAGGATTCTCATTACTTTTTAATAAATACTGTTTATAGCCCTCTCTTGTGCAAATGATCTATACCTTCACTGAGCTGTCCTTCAGACCAATAGGCAAGCATTAGATCAGGTTTTCACATTACCTTATACTACTCCCTTCAGCTTGTTACTCCCTTTCTTAACTCACAAGGGTAAAAGCATACGGTAAATTTCCATACACAAGCAAAGATAACAGCATAGCTGACAGGTTTGTTAAAGGCCTATTCCTTTCTCAGGTTCACCGTTCTAACAGGTCTAATAAAGATATTACAAAGAATGCTGTTTTTCTGCTTTGCAAATATATAAGATGCTAAAATCTTTACTGACAAAGTCAGTAATAAGCCTTTGAAGAAAGGCAAGAACTTCTAGTAGATTTTAATTGCAATCTTTCTGCAAAATGAATGGTAGACCTCAGACAGCTTTGAAAGCTTTTTCTCCCCAAATGCTGAAAGCCTCAAATATGTCTCTTTATGCCTCAAACCCACCAACATATCCCACAATACACTTGTGAGTAGTTTTCACAAGATAACATTCAGCTCTTATTTCACTCATATTCCTGAATTCACATCTAAGGAACTAAAACAGTCAAACCCAGAGATCACGTGCTTAAAGCCGAAGTGACCAACAAAACAAGAGCGAGCAAACTGCTGGTTTTGAAGCCACATGAGAAATTTTATGAGAAAAAGAACTATTAGATGCAAGGCAGTCTAAATGAGAAGCAACAATACTATCAGAATCGTACCTATTCAAAGTAGCTAGAGTATTAAGCTTCCCTAGCCCGTGATTCTTCACACTCAGGTATTACTTAGCAGTTCGCTTTCTATTGTTATTCACAGATTCATGTTCACTGAATCATATACTAAAATATAATCTTTCTCAAAGATGATGGAATTTTAGATAGAGTAACGATTGTCTGGATGCAGAGTACAGGAGATTAAAGTATAGACTTATATCCTGTGGGCACATGCTGAATGGTTTTATAGATCTTTATGATAAAAGTGAGTTGGAATAAGGAGTTTAGCATGCATGTCATGGAAAGCAGCTCCAAGCAAGAAGTAGAGTAAGGGGAAAAAAACCCAGCATGATAACNCCAGCATGATAAGACAAATCTGGCCAATAACAGGGAGGTAAGAGACGAAATAGAAGTTTATACATAAATGCGGTTTAACATAAGAAATTTAACTTTAAGCAAAATGGTAAGCAACACCAAAGACAAGACATGCATAAAAGCAAATGAGACAGCATAGTCTGGAAAATTCCAAGAGAATAGATCTAGCCGCAATACTGTGGAGACTATGAAAGAGAAGAGCAGGATGGAAGCAATAGCAAAGACAAATCCTTATCCATCTGGAAGACTAATTGAGACATTGTAAATGTGTCACATGTAGAATACTTTGCTTATACATGATGTGAGCAAGGAATAGTAAGAAGAGCTAAACTACATAAGCCATTTTTGCTATGTTGAGCAACAAGAATATCTGCAAGATGAAAGAACAGGAAAACTGAAGAGTGAAATGGTATGGAGAAACAGTATGAATTCAGAATGTAAGAGGTGAGTAGCAGTTTTTTTAAAAATGCAAGTGAGATAAACCTGGAAACTGTTAGCAAAGAAAGCTAAGGTATAACATGCCCCAAGTGGTGACAGCTAGGGATAGAATTGCAGGAAATTGCAGGAACAGAGAAAGGAAAAACACATGAGAAAAAGAACCGGAACAGAACATCCCAGTGTCAGATGGAAAACAGGCTCCAAGAAAAGGCACCAATCAACTGCTGAATGAAGACAAAGACAGATGAGATTTTACAAAGAGACAGAGGAAAAAACTTAAACTCCCTAGTTTATTTCCAGATTAAAGATATTCTAATAAGTTTTGTGCATTTATACACACACAATCATATGCTTTTAATTATATACATCTCTTAGGATGCTTAGAAAGGATTACTTAGTGAAAAGATAGCCTAAACCAAATTTTGTCAACTCAAATTTTCCAAAATAAGATAAATGAATGACTCTGATTTTTACTCAAAGACTTATTTTTTACAATCAAAAAATGGTGCATACTAAAGATAACATTTTTTGTTCATATGTTTTCCACAGTACTTCTGATTCTGCCTCTAGTCCTGGCTTCACTACTCTGACTCTGAGAAACTGATACTATTTGCCTCTTCCAAGTTACAGGTCAAAGCAGGAATGAACAGGGAGTCATTCATTTTCTGTTTCACCAAGGCCAACCTTCAGCTTTCCTCAATTCTCATGCCTCCCTCTGAGGCTAAACAAGATAACAGTAGATATATACCAAAATAGATGTGCCCCTGAATTTACAGCCAAAGAAAAGTTATTAATGGGTTTCATTTTGAAACACTGACAAACACCAGTGAGCAAAAGGGACGAGAGAATTTGAACTATCAATTTCTAGCCCCAGCACCACCATATTTCAAAAAATCAAGATTTAAATAAATTATATGAAGATATGCATAATGGCAATAGAACATAACAGAAATCTAACAAGTTCCTGAAATCTTTTCATTACTAAATTATACACTAGCTTCTTGAAACATACTACATTCAGGAACAGAGACTGGTTTGCAATAGATTCTATTTTCCTGTACTGAAAAAGGATAACATATGTCAGCTGATTACACAGAAGTCAATTATCACTGAAGGGAGAACATTTTTCATTTACTTGTCACTACAAGCATAATCTTATTACTACTAATACAGGAATATTAACATTATGAAGTTTAAGAAAAAAAACTATAAAGGCATGGAGAGAGTAAGTAGGCCTGAATTTATCTGTTGTCTCATGTAAACACTTTTAGTTTAGTTCATCCTTGTGTATTAACTATCACAGACAGAACAGTTTTGAATGGGTTCTTACCTCACTGATATTTGAATCAGTTATTTGCCCTTGCATACTCATTAATTTAATCAGTTTATCCTTTATGTTGGGTGGCAATGACTTAATATCTGCCGCATATCTGGAAAGGTTCTTTGTCAAACACTGAAGGCATCTGAAATACAGGAAAGTTACAGTACAGTCAAAAATAGGCATAACATATTAGAGCTAGAACAATCAAGCCATAAGATGTCACCTTCTGCATCCAGCTATGCTGCTTTCAAACTGTATCAGTTCCAGCTGTTCCATGCTACCACCAATTCACTTATTGCCCTTTGGAGTCAATCAGCTGATTGTTCTGTGAAAGTGTTCACCAGTCAACTGCAGGCAAAAACTATAGCCTTATTCACAGCAATCACTGACCCAGCTCACAAATTTAGTTTGCAGGTAGTATATACACCAGCTCTAAGAAAAGCCTTTTCACCAGCTAAGCCTCCACTCCGTAGGCAGTAAAACCTTTAGTTGGGACACCCAGTTCCAGGGAAGGGCCACCTGTCTTTCACCTCAGTTAAAAACATTAAGGAGATATTTTCAGATGTAGTATTTTGTTTACTGTCTAGTTTGTAGCACTCCTAATATGAATTGTGCTGTGTAACACTGTGCTCACATATTTAACTTTGTGCTTAAAACTAGATCTGATCACAGAGGATCGTTATCTGAGGCAGAAATTTTTCTGCCTTAGTGGTGTCCAGGAAATCACAGATCAACAAGTTTGTGGTCCTACAAAGTAGATTAGGCAAAATAACTAGTGGACCCGTGGAAAATACAATATATAGGGGAAAGTGAACCCATCTGGATATTTGCAAGCTATACAAAAAGCCTCATCAGCAATGGTTCTTTAAGAAATTAAGCTGCCCTGGGATGAGAAGGATGGCACTCACACAGCTGGCTGAAATGCTTTCACAATCAGAAACATTGATTGGTTTGACTCAGTACAGCCATTATTTTTTTAATAGCAGTATTTTAGGCCTCCATCCCCCTACCTGTCCCCGACATACTTATTTGTCAGAATGATTTATCAACCTGAAGGAAACAGCCTGGTTGTCATATATACCGGGCTAGAGATTTTGAACTAACAATAATGCTGACATACACTGCATTTTCTATACATTACAAACATCCTGCTCTCTGGACATCTTTTGCATCCAGGGTCAAAACTGCTTCCCTGTTCCAAGCAATCTGTTCCCTTTGCCAGATACTGAAACTTGACTTCAAAGTTTCCATTATGAGATACTGTGCATGAGAAACTGCAAACAAATCTCAAAGACACACAGGGCTTAAGTATTCATCTGAAAAAGAAGGACAAGGCAGAAATAAATACTAATATCACAGAACGCTGGGTGATGATAGGATTTGAAATCCTAGAATTTTATCTCTGTGAGTGCAACAAAAAGGGATCATTTCAGCAAGAATACATTGTTAAGAGACTCGAAATTGAACAGAGCTTTTTGGGAGAAAACATGAAGAACTTTACTTAACCAAAATAAAACAAAGAGATCAGTATTATCCAGATATATGTTGAACAGTACCCAGACGATACTGTTCAAATATACAGAAATATTCAAATATACAGGTCAAATATACAGAAGAGTATTTACTTATGCAATACTGAGTACCACAAAGGGACACTAATCACGCAATCCTATTTTTTTAAGATTCCTAAGGCATTTTAATGTATCATAGGATACATAAAATGTTAATGTCCCAATCTCTGCAACCTTAAATTACAATCACAGGCTTACTGAAACACCAGGGGCAACTCTGGGAAGAGTTTATGAATAGCTTCCAAGCATCCTGAGCGTACTGACCTTCAGAGAAATCACCAATCGTTAATATGCTAAAAGACAACTGCTGGTCCTGGCGACACAGATGGGACCGCTATAACACCTTGCCTCGTTTGACTTGCTGCCTCTCAGCAGGGGGGATACTACTCTTTGGACTCCAGCTGGCACCGACCTCTTGATCAGGGACTCTGTGAGTACTCTCCCCAACCAAAGTGGGTAAGCCACACAACAGTGCAATGCTTGTTAAAGAAATATTGTTTGAATATCAGTTTTTGCATGCACTTAATCTGGTAATCTGGTTTTTAATCTGTTTTGCTCTATATTGCATTCTAAAGAGGGTTTGTTGGTAAATCTGGTGAACTTCATATATGTTTGACAGTGACGACTGGAGTATATGAAGTTCTGGATTCGAACGTTCTTTTGGGGTAAAAATACGGGAAATCATCTGTTCAAAGTAAATCAGTGTTCCCCTCATGGATGTATTATGAAATATTGGGGCAAATTTCAAGGAGACCCCTTAACAAAAGATTGGCTAAGTACTGTACTCGCTGGTGGCCATTATATAAATTAGAGGACAGGGAAAAATGGCTGGAGCAGGGGACACTGAAATATAATACCATTTTACAGTTGATGTTGTTCTGTCGGAGACAGGGTAAGTGGGATGAAGTACCCTATGCTGATCTATTCTTTACCTTGAGAAATGATTATGAGACTTGGAGAAAATGTAAACTTTTGGATACTGATGCAAATGTAATAATGATGTTAAGAGGACAGGGATACAGATTCACACTGTTGTTCTGCTTGTAGTATTGGGAAAAGATGTTTAAAAGTCATGGAAGAGGAAGAGGATATTCAGATTTTGGTAGGCCCAAAAGGTGAAAGAAATAATGAGAATGGTTATAGGGGAAGTGATAACTTCAGTCCAGTTGCGGGAAGGACTAGAGCTCAACAGAATTTTGTACTATTAGCTCCTCTCCAACAGGCTGTTGGCCCAAGGGGGAAACCAGCGTTTGTTAAATTGCCATTTATTACCTCTGATTTAATGAATTGGAAAGAATCAGCTGGATCATGCAGAGAAAATCCAGAAAAAACATATTGTTCTTTTAGAATGATCATTGAAAATCACTACCTGGATTGGCAGGATATTCAAGTCCTTTTAAATAACTTATTCACTCCAGAAGATAAAAGAATGGTACTGGAAAAAGCAAATCTGGAAAATGAAAGGATAAATGCAAGAGATGGTCTAGGTGATTACAGGCCAACCCAAGAGCCTGAATGGAACCCTAATATGAATGATGGCAAATTAATGATTAAACAGTATCAACAGTTGATACTGTATGGAGTTAAAAACGGGATCTCAAGGCCAAAAAAATCTTGCTAAATTAACACAAGTTGTACAGGGAAAGTCAGCCCTTTATGAAAGTTTATGTGAGGTGGCCAGACAGTGCACTGATTTAGACCCAGAAGATGAAGAAAATAGAACAGTAACTACCACCTTATTTGTCGGACAATCGGCCCCAGATATCAGAAAGAAATTGCAAAAGGTGGATGGAGTTAGCAGAATGACTATATCACAGTTGATTGAAATTGCATATAAGGTATTCACTAATAGAGAGGAAGTAGAAAAAAAAGAATTAGAAAAAGAAAAAA
The DNA here is from genome assembly GCA_003993805.1 of Himantopus leucocephalus. Classification (NCBI taxonomy): domain Eukaryota; kingdom Metazoa; phylum Chordata; class Aves; order Charadriiformes; family Recurvirostridae; genus Himantopus; species Himantopus leucocephalus. Next base: position 73,192,906 of record RSEF01000001.1, on the reverse strand, counting down.
GACAGGATCCAGAAGGCTGCAAATTTAGCAGCTGCTTTTGCTAATATTCAAATGCCTAATAGAGACAGAGGTTTTTCCAGACGCAGAGGAGGTCTTAGAAGATCTTTTGACATTGGTGGAAGAGCTTGAAGAGGTAGAAGTTTAGGGTTTAATTCAAACCAGGGGGTAGAGAAGACTGTTAGGACCAAATCAAAGTGCATACTGTAAGGAATTTGGCATTGGAAAAATGAGTGTCAGAAGAGAATGGATTTTTTGAAATGGTCAGAACGGATATCCCCGGGGAGAGCATGTAAAAGAAACTAATCCTCCTGAGGCAGAACTGCTTATGATGGGAGATGATTCAGAATGATGGGGACTGGGGGCAGAAAGTGAGGAGCTCCCAGACGAGCTCCTGGTTCCAATAAAGCTGGGAGATTAAACTTTTCTTTAGTAGACACAGGAGCCAAATATTCTGTTATAAATACCTGTAAAGGACCTTTGAGCAAATTCACTATGCCTGTTGTTGGGGTGATGGGAAAGAAGGAAGTTAAACCATTTCTAAAACCTTTAAAATGCAAAATTGGAAATAAACCAGCAATGCATGGATTTTTGTACATACCAGAACGTTCCATGCCTCTCTTAGGACAGGATTTATTAACTAAGTTAGGAGCACAAATTGCCTTTGAAAACAGGAGAATCCAAGTTCACTTTCCTGAAGATAATGCTTGGCAAGCTCAGATCTATTTGTTACAGATGGAGACAGAGGAATTTGAAACTATTCCAGAAGAAATTAAGAACTTGGTCAATCCCTTTGTTTGGGCAATGGAAAAACCAGGGAGAGCGAAAAATGTGGAACCTGTAAAAACTGAACTGAAAATAGGAGCTCAACTGGTAAGAAGAAAACAATATCCTATCAGTATGGGAGCAAGGAAAGGTTTGGAACCCATAATAAACAATTTCCGTACATACGGACTTTTGAGAGAATGTCAATCTGAATATAATACTCCCATTCTTCCAGTGAAAAAAACACACAATCAAAGATATGAATTAGTCCAGGATCTGAGAGCAATAAATCAGCTGGTGGCAGATATCCACCCAGTAGTTCCAAATCCATACACATTGCTAACAACTATCAATGAAACAA
>RSEF01000001.1:73172689-73184803 GCA_003993805.1 Himantopus leucocephalus | reverse complement strand
CTTACTGAGGGTGCACTCAATCCCCTCGTTCAGATCATTGATATAGATATTAAACAGAACTGGCCCCAATACTGAGCTGTGGGGAACACCACTTGACTCACTCCTTGTGAGTTCTTGTTTTTGAATGAAGGACAATCAGCCTGTGCATCACATCCTTGTATATTCAGTCAGACAGCTCTACTGATATGAAAAAGGCGATATTTTTATTTACCCTTTACTTCTATTTTTGTATAGCAAGTGCCATCTGTTAGCAGTCATGACTCCTGGTGCTATGACTTGTCAGTTATAATAGTTTAATCTGTACCAGCAGAAGGCATCAGAAACCCAGAGCCAACTACCTCCTGATATTCAGCATAAAGAAGAATACTTACCCATTAAAGAGCAAACGGTTTTGCAGTAGTTACATCTTCATTCTGTTCCAACTGGTGATCTTTGTTCTGCTCATACATATATTCACCCCATGTTCACCTCAACTGGAAAACTGCAGTTTCCAGTGCGCTGCTGCACACTGTAGCTCCCTTACTAAAACCTAATTTTAGATGTTAGCAAACAAGCAGTAAGACAGGGAGAACAGACACTGAGAAGTATGTAGACCTTGCCTATCTGTGTATTCTGCAATATTTCTATGGTCAAGCAAAAGTACAAAGTTCTTGGGGCACATGTGATGCTGGCCAGCAACACTGAATGAGAAATCAAAAGAAGACGACACATTTCTGGGTGCTGCATTTAGAAATAGGGGGGTGGTGTGTGTGTGTGTCAGTGAAGGAAGGTAATTTTTAAGCTACCTGTGTAGTTTTATTAATACCTTCTTTAAGCTACAGTGAAAAACAACTAATAGGGATGCTTGTTGTACAACCTTTCTTTGTAGCACATAACAGTGTGATCAAATAAAGTCCTTCTCAGACAGAGAAAGCAGCTAAGCCCGGAAGAATCTATCCCTGACGTTACAGTGAACTCAGTATATCAGGAGATGGATTCTTGGCACTAAATCACTTCAGCGTGCTCATACGATAAAGTTCAGACACAATCAATAAAACTGATAGTTCTTCCTCACATTAGCAGGTGTCAGTTGTTTGATTCAAGGTGACCCAGGCCCTACAGAACATGACTGAAAAGACAGTCCCCATTTTTAGCCATTGTTACCATATATAATAACTGTTAAAAAGCAATTAAGATACTTAAAAGAAAAGGATTAATTAAAACACCCAATAAACTCTCCTCTGCAACTCAAGGATTACAATTCTACTGATTAATCTTGCAAAACTTTTTTCAGCAAAGGAAAATAATTTTAGTTTGATGGGTGAATAAAAAGTCTAACTCCACCTACTACTTTTATTATTCTCACAATAAGTATCACGTGCATCCATTTAGAAATGAACTGGCTAGCAAATCAGGTCCACTTTCCAATATTAAGTTAAACATTTGAAGATCCTGTCATGGAAGAGGGATGCACCTCACTGAAAAGAGAGCAGCAGTAATATGTTTTATTGAGGTAAAACAATGATTTGACAAAGTTTGATGTAATTTGACAAAATTCGATCGCAAGGTTCACCTTATTAATTACTGCATGGAGGAAACATACAGAGAAAAATTGAGCTAGAACCACTCATACAGGGACCAGAGGCCTGAAGAGTAAAGAAGACCCTCCCATTGTGTCACAAGGTTCAGAGTGGACCCCCTTGCTTTCTGAACTCCTTTTTGGGCTTAGGCGCGTCTGGATCCAATCTTGGTCTCAGACTTGGTCAGCGGTTCACGTCTAATGGAATTATCCATACAAAGTTTATAATATCTGAGTAGCTACATAGATTAGTAATGCTTCATAGTATTAATTTAGCATGCTATTGGTCACCTGTCATGGGTAAGAGATCTCTCAGTCTCAAGGAGTAACCTTGAGAGGCATCCCTGCTCAAGGGGAGATCACTGCCATGCAGCTCGCTGCTTCAGCAAGGAGAGCTCAAAGCTTTCCACAGGCTGTCCATGTTTGTAGAGTGAAGTAGTTGGCTGCTAGTCAGTAGTATAGACAAGACAGATGTCTTGTTTTAGCTCTGATATCTTGTTCTGTACTTTTGGTTATCTTCTACCTTTGGGTTTTAAAACCAACTTTCGAAACATTTTTCAAAACACCTTCACTCCCTTGTATGTGAGCCAGGGGCTTTCCATCTCGCAAGTTCACCCCAAGTGCATGAGGCCTGTTGCTTCTTGGTCAGCCTAAACCAAAAGTGTAATCATCATATTCTCCCATTGCTGCAGGGTAAACCTTACAAGAGCATAAATATAGTATACTTTGATATTCTAACTTAAGAATACAAGTAAAATCAACATTTCTGCTAATTTTTAGAGACAAAGCCATTCTACCAGGCAATGTGGCTTTGCACAAGACAAAACTAAGCAGCAGATAAAGCAAAGTGTGAGGAAGTCTGTAGGTGGTTCTGAGTCATAAGACTAGACTTTTCTAAAATGAGGTTGGCTGAATGTACTCTAAAGTAGAAGTAGCCTTTTTCCATTCTGTTTTTTGTGGTTGGTTTTTGGTAAGCTACATTTAGTGCTTAAATTTTTCATTTGTGGTTTTTTTTCCCCAACACCAAAGAGGAAGGCACTTGAAACAAATTCTTCTCATAATAGTTTCACTACTGTAACTATGTAGTTCACATGAAGTTTCTCCTGATTGAAGCTAAAATAGATTAGACTAGTTCTTACAGTTCTCATGTCTAAGCAGCCAAAAGCATCTCTTCTCTGATGTTCATCCTCAAATCTCCAGCATCTGTGATTTCTTCCCATGACATACTGTACTGTTGTCTCCTACCTGGTGTAGGACATATATGATTATTGACAAGTATGTCCCAACTGCTTTTCCTACAGCAACCATTAATGAAACATCCCATGGAAGATGTTTCTGCCAGCTTTTCTTTTGCTTTAAACAGAATATCCCAGGAACTACTCAATGCTTAAAGATGTTTGTATTAGCATTGGCACAGAATACATACTTCTGTGTGGCATGAATAGGCAGGATCATCCATCTCTCCCTGTCTTGCTGGTATGTTATTTCCTCAGCAGCAAGTGTTACAAGTTTGATGCCAACTTAATAGAAACAAATCAGTCTGGAAGTATGACTGATACTTAAGCAATTTCTCTCAATTACATAACACAACGTGGGCTAATTGGATTTTGAAGGGGAGGACAAGGACATGATAGGCAGGCTGGCAGTCTCTTCACGTGCACATCCAGTGTCCCTGGCTTGGTCAGCCAACAGAATTTGCCAGCGATTANAAAGGGTTAAGCTTAAGCTAAAGAAATGCTTTTGTGGCAATGCAGATAACAGGGGAGTGGAGACAAGCGCAGCAACTCCTGGTGGATACTGCCCTCAGAGCAGCAGTGAAGTTTCTCTCCTTCACGTGCACATCCAGTGTCCCTGGCTTGGTCAGCCAACAGAATTTGCCAGCGATTACCCAGCAATCACTTGTAGACTCTAGGGTGTTTGGTGAAATTTTGGTTTGTGTTAATTGTAAGTTTAATTAAATAACAGAACTTGATTTGCAGGAATTTTCAAGCTTTTTCATCTTTGACAGTTTCCAAATCAAGCACAAAGAGCAGAATAAAGAAACGATTTGTTGCAAAGACTTTGGTTGTAGGTGAGTTATTTTGATCAATATCAGGTCTTCTAATTGTTCTTAAACATGCTTTTCTTAGTTGGTCTACAATTACATTTCTTAAGAGACCTGCATTGCTCCAATTACTCTCCCCTTCGTTCACATATCTTTATGGTATGCCCTTCAAGTTTTAACTCATTTGAGAACCTTTGTAGTGTGCAAACTATTCAAGCATCTTAAATTTTTGCTTGCATAGTTCCTAGCAATAATCTGTTCTTTCCCAGACAGTTATTTTGCACACAGTGTGAGCAGCATGCCCTTGCTTGCGTTTGAGACTTGAAAACCACCCAGATCTACATTTGCCTCACAAATAGTTTAACTGCTACCTCTTGTCATTCACAAACACCTGAGCAGCAGGGGCATCTTGTTCAGCTTAAGTTAACCTGCTTCATAAAACAGTCACAAGCTTACTTGCATATTGTGACTCCACTGGCAAAATTAGGAAGCGCCTCAGCAGGTCTAGACCACAGTTTAGCACACAAAATGTTTTTTATTGCTCAACACTGGGAGCTTATGTCCACTAGCTGGGCCCATGACCCAGGCCACTTCCTGCAGCCAAGGAGAAGCGTCTTGTGGAACTGCACTCCTCTCCTGGTGACAGGCACTCCAGCCCCAGCATTCCCATCGCCACACAGAGGGAAGGAGATACATGTCAACCAGCTCCAAGCCCTCACTGGACACCACAAATCTTCTAATGTTCATAGACATTCCTCTTTCCATGTCAGCCCTTCTCACCTCTGCCCTACTTACACCACCTTGCTTCAGATTGGTTCTCCTTTTACATTGTTATTCTCAGTGGTAAAGCCTTATTTTCTACCCCCTTGTTGTAATTCACAAGATTTATGAGTGGTTGTACAGATCACCCCGCAACAGACAGGCTCAAATAAAATCTAAACATCTACAATGCAGATGACCCCTGAGATAATGATAGTTGTCATCTTACATACCATCATTTTGGAGATACTGTCATATGTTAGACACAAAACAATCAACAGGCTTATGAATTAGCAGGTGCTCGTGGAAATTAAGCCAATTACTTATTCCTACCTAGCAAAGCAATTGAGCACTTTTAGCTATTTTTTGTGAATTAACCTAACATGGGTGTTCAAGGGAAGCAGAGCATTTTAAGCGAGGCATACAGCATGAGACGTCAAACACCTGTAAAACAACAGGAAGCAAGAACAGCTGGAAAATGTTTGTTAAAGAAGATGCATAAGAGTGATAAATGTTGATCGGACCATCATAAGGAGATTCTGCAAAATACAACACGTGTGCAGGACCATCGGGGTGAGCACAAAACTGCAGAAAGGACTCCCAAGTGCAGCACATGTCCCAGGCAGCAATGAGAAAACGACTGAAAAGGAAACAAGAGAGAAAAGGTACTCCAGGAGCCTCAGCTCCGCCTCCTCTGACACATTCTGCCACAGTGACACCACTCGCTGCCTCAGGATGGCTGATCAGCTTCTGCCCCAGCAAAGCCTTCGCTCACTCTGCTTGAGCCCTGCCAAAGGTCCATCTCAGTGCCACACTTTTTCACTATGCTGCTGGTCTCATTGCAGGACCTTCTCCAGGCCAGCCTCAGCTCTTTGGCTCCCTGAATTATTCTTGCCCTAACTTCATACCTGAACTCTTAACACTGCAAGCAATCCAGGGTTAATCAACCATTAATGCTTGTTTTCTTATTGTCTGCTGTGTATCAGTCAATGATGTTGGCGTAAATCTTTCTGTGTAAAGCTACTTTAATTAAGTAAGCTTGCAAAGCAAGCATGGACTGTACCCTTAGTCTAAGGGAAACTTACAGGCACACATTGCTTAAAATTCACAACACTAAACAACCAGAACTTTCCAACTGCAGGCTCCTACACAAGGTTTAAAAACCTGCAGCAATTTGAGTCCCGGTGGCTTTATACTGGGGTTGCAAACCAAATGTTATTTACTCAATCTGATTGCAACTTCTTGCCAGTATATTGAGTGAGTCTCTTAAGTGCAATCTTCTAGCCAGCCCTGCACAGCAGCTTGCCAAACTGCAAGCCCTTCCCTTAAACCCTTAGGCTTGTGATAAGGCATCTCAGATACTTGCTAGTTAGCAAACTGCTCATACTCAACCTTCCTCATTCTGAGCTTCTGCCTCCAGGTATCCAAAGCTGCCTCCAACCTAGATCTTGCCAGTCTTGTGTAGAACCACCATTTTAGCTAACACATCCTGCTTCACTGTCTTTCATCTTCCAGGAGCCTCCTGCCATTTATCAACACCTATCAACCTCTTAAAAGCTTATTCCATTTACAATTTGCAGCTGAGCATTTTTTGTGATGCAGATAGCCAATAGCTGCGCTACTAGAGAGCAGACAGACACCTCAGTAACACAGTGACTAGTCATTCAAACCAACTTCCACATGAATCAAAGAGAAATACACACAACACAGCCTGCCTTCCTTATCTTCCACCTCAAAGTCCATATCATCATACTTTCCTTCTCCACATTCCCTCGCTGTATGAACTAATGAGGTTCTCATATACTCGCTGACATAGTTCTGCCTACATTATCTCTTCTGAAATTGCTGGAGACAAAGAACAGGAAACATTGGTTTTACTTCACCCACTACAGAACTCACTGTACCCCAGCATTGCTTGTGGTGTCCTACACAAATACCACCTCAGCTCCAGATCTGAAAGCGGGGGCTGTACAAATTGTCTTCCCCTNTATGTAAGACCATTTCTGAAATTGCTGGAGACAAAGAACAGGAAACATTAGTTTTACTTCACCCACTACAGAATTCACTGTACCCCAGCATTGCTTGTGGTGTCCTACACAAATACCACCTCAGCTCCAGCTCTGAAAGGGGGGGCTGTACAAATTATCTTCCCCTTACCTGCCCATTATCTGTGATTTGGGCCCACCATCACTCAAATCAGGAGATCAGTGTATTAATACCTTACAGTCATCCTTTGAAGGGACAAAAGCAGGACACAAGGTCTGCTTTCTTACTGGCACGCATCAAGTCCAGATTCAAGTGACAACAGAGTCCACCGATTAGACACAAGCTACACCGGCTAACAACATGAGGTACTGTGTTCTAAGAAAAATACTACGCTTGTTAGCGTGGAAAGGGGATCTTACAATTCATACAGGCTAATGAACCAAAAAGCAGGAACAGTTAGTGACTGTTGGGCAAAGAAACCTTCTGGCATCGGAGATAAGGCACATGCCATACCCTTTAACTATCAGTAACTGGGAGTCAGTGCAAGCCAGTCTAACAGAGCTCACCCAGCAGTAGATATTCAAGAATTAATTGCTTGATTAATTAGAGTACACATTGTTGCCTTGTTCTTAGCTTATGGAAGTGCCCAGGAACTGATATGATTTATCAAATACATTCTCTAACTGTTGTAAGCTATTAATACAGGAAACAAATGTAACTAAACTCACTGTGAGACATTAAGGAAGGGGAAGGTGCTTTTATTTTAAAGGTTATTTCACTTCTACTCATTCTCTCATACTTCAAGCACCAAAGATGTATGTATCGGAGAGGACTCACCAGGATTACCTGCATGTAATCCTGGAGCACACAAAACTGCTACTGAGTCTTCTCTGCATCTCAGTTTTAGTTACTTTTTGGAAAGATCCTGTAGGAGTCAGTGGTAATTCTAGCAAAAGCAATTAATCACCTTGGAACCTTGCTCCCTTCAGCATCCTTAGGCCTTCTGTAAAGTTGCTGCATCTTTGTTTTCCTATTGTGTCAGGCCTATCCTGACAAAAACAGGAATATTATCAGGGCCATAGTTTGTCATTATGTTGGTCTAAAAGGAAGAGAAAGGGTACAATGCAGCATGCTGTAAACTTGTTGCTATCCTCCTGCTGCCAGACCGCCTATCAGGAAGTGGCAAGAGCAAGGTTGCTCCCTAGGGAACCCAGGAGCCAAGGGAATCCTACAGCCAGCAGTCCAGAGCCCTCACCATCCAGGGCCACAGTACTTGAGCAAGGGAAGCAGGCCTGAACTGGAGATGGCAGCCAAGTCCAACCAAGTGTCCCAAGCATGAGACAACATCATGGCAATGATACAGGTTCAGGGTTAAGCCAGTCTATAGGTTGAAGGCTGGATCAAGGGTCTCCATAGTTAGGCATAGGCACAGCTGTAGCTGAACTGATAATCAACACTCCTCCAACACAGCTCAGACAAGGATCAAAGGCCCAGAGCTCAGCTTAAATACAGCTCCTGAATCCATACTGTGGGGAGGAGGTCTCAGGTGAGGCTGATTGGGTCTATTAAGGCTTATTAGTGTCCTCAGGGCTCTGACACTGCAGGTTTTCTGCTAAGTCATATGTGCCATGGCCGTGTTGGAGTGCAGGTCTTTGGGTGTGATACAAACAGTGGATTCCTTGGTGCTTACTAGTTTTATTGCTGTTAGTCATCTCCCTAGTTAGGGACCAACATAAGGCATTTCTTTAACCCTTCCTCTATTGTTTTTCTTGCTGCTTTCACATGCAAATGTTTCCGTTCATAATCCATTCACAGTAATCTTAATATTTTTGCTATAAATCTCTATGTTAGTCTAAGTAAATGTAAAATGGAGTCTCTTCCAAAATCCCTACGAAATGTCATTGTCTCAGTGGTAAACATCTATTATTCTAGTGGACTAATGCTATGTCTGTATCATTGTATATAGCAATAATAAAGAATCAGGTACTTTTGGAAAGGACTTTTTTTTTATTGCCTTCTTTCATGCTTCATATCATGTGACATTTCCTGGAGATTACAGGGAAACATTTATTTTTTTTTTCTAAGGGGAGAAGGCCTTATTATAGTTGCTTTTGGAAATTACTTCCTAGCTGAGTGACACCTTTCTCAAAGCCCAAGTCATTAGTATGGCTTCAGTGGATGTAGTGTAATCAGGACCAGTGTAGTTTTGTGTGGAGCAGAGAATATGAAGCTAAGAAGATACTAGGAATGGTATTGGATCAAATTAGGACACTAAGAGAGCAATTGTAGTCTCATAGGAAGTAATTAGGCATAGGGTGACCTGTTTGTATTTTATATTACAAAAATAAAACTAAGCTGCCTATTCCAACTAGTTCTTCAAGCACTGTCTTACAATTACATTCCTAAGGATGGTGAGGACTGCCTTATTGATTCATCAGGCCAACACAGCTGCAGCCATGTGATTTGCATTAACAAGAACTGTGATGAACTATCCGTCAAAGCATTATAAATGTTATTTTCAAAGCAAAATTATGCAGTGAGACCACCCTGCTTGACCTCAAAGCACGTAATTGAACATATTAAACCGGCTGCATCACTCTGAAGAACTCAGGGTGGTTTTATATGGGATTGTTGAAGAAAAATCTGAACTTTCATGGGAAATTAGAAATTCCTTAATACATGCTATGGGCTAAAAGACACTCTGTAAGAAAAATACTGTAATATGTAGATAGTGAACAGTCACAAGATCTGTATTACAAAAAAAATGGAAGCCATTCTGAAGGTTTCAAGCTGAGTATGATAGATGAATGAGCTGTAATCTGGGTGTAATAAAACTCTGCCAGTTGTAAATAAATCAATTGAAAATTACTTTGGGATATCTAAATGCATCTTTGCTACAAGGCTATTTAGCCAGATGTGCTTATCTGTGTATCTTATTCCAATACAGGAAAAGATTTCACCCTTTACAATGAAATATTCAAGGCACTCTGTATACATGATGCATTAACTATGTCTGAAAAGTGCAGTCTCCCACACAGAGATGTCCGTGTGGGTCCGTCATTATGTCTGTCATTCTGAAGCTCTGCAGCTGCGCTGGGGTGGCTACAGCTCACTTCTCCAGACCCCTCACTTGCTTATCAGACTCAAAAGAGAGAACTAAATCTGTAGATGTTTTTAAGAATCCAGGTCATCACCGCAATCTTGCTATCTTTCTCACCTTCACAGTCCTACTCTACTAGTTGGATCCCCTGGCTAAATATCTGCAGCTTAACATAGAATATCTGCACTGGAAACCATAGCTGTTTCCTTTCTGCCCCTCCTCTCCATGGAAGGATTGACAGAAAGCAGGCGCTTGAAGACAGAATGAGAAAACTACGGGAAATGTTGTGTTTTCCTAATAATTATTGGGAAACAGAGACTCAGCTGGTGCTTCCATAGTGTTAAAGCAGTGACACCTCTTAAAAAGATGGTCATAAGACAGGGAGAAAGGAGTCATGGGGTATTTAGTAAGGGACTCCCGCATACAGAATGGGAAAGCTCCCAGGCAACTCACAGATGGCGCGTTTGGTTATTGCTACAGTAAGCACCCCTCAGTGCCTAATGAACTGCAGACAGATGCAGATGGATGCAGAACTGTTAATGGACACACGCCCAACACCATAAGCACTGTGGTAAATCCTTTCCTCATATGAAAAAATGAATTGTGGGTGAGGATAGATGTGATCAGTTATGGGAGGCTGTCAAAATTTTATCAAGTTAAAACTGCAGCTATGAAAGATTGCGACTCATCTATCACTACTCCTAAACATTTCTAAACTCAAACGGGTATTTTTTATGATTAAGGCAGTGTCCATTCCTTTTCTGCTTCTTGTTAGGTCTTTAGTAGCTTTGTAGACAACANAAAAGGGAATTTTCAATTTTTTACACATGACTCTGCTAGAGTTGTTCATGTAGAGGACATATTTTTGGAAACATACTCTGCTATCTTCTTCAACACAGCATGTATGCTCAAACTCATTGAACATAAAGTCCTCACTGAGAGAATCCCATCATCTCTTGTGCCCAGAGAACCAGGCCATAATGCTGTGTCACTGAGTGAAAAAAAAAACAAAACCAAAACAAAACTGCTGTCAAAGAAGACACAGTAGAAACTATAAAATTGTTTTACTGATCTGTCAGTAAAACATCTGTCAACCTCCTTTTTTACAGTTCAGTGACCTCCTGGCTCCTTAAGTACTAAACAGAGCTCCGAAGTGCAAGTGAAGTAAGATTTATGATTACTCACTTCAGCATAGGTCCATCTGGTGTCATGACCTGAAGGGAATCAAATAATTTAAGTAAACCTGATAGATCAACATGACAGTAACACTGCCATAATTAGACAAATAGTATTAACAAGTATAATGCAAAAGTATTGTGTATATAGATATATTCTCTTAATGAACCATTGTTTCGTAGAAAAAAAATTTAATGAACCTTGGAAAAGAATGTGTGCACAACCTATTCACTGACCCTCAACAAGAATGTATGCTATGCATAAGTAGCACGTGCAAAGGTTGTCAAGATGCCACATCTGGAAAACATTGTTTACGTTATCAGAAAAGGGTATCCTGAAGGACATCTAAGAAAAAGAAGAACTGCCTGTTGGAAAATCAGCCAACCACTGCACAAGAGACACATAACTTTTGAACAAGAATAATTGTATAACAACCAACAGAAACAGCCTGATCTTTAGATTGTGTACGAGGCTGCAACAAAATGAACTAGTTATGTGGATGCCATTGTTTCAGAACCAGGTATGCAGAATCAATCACTCTGGCATTCTTTAATGCTTCGTATGCAAGTATTATCTTGCTATCTTTAAAGAAAACAAACCACAAATGCCTGTGCAGGATCTAGTGTCCAGCTCTTGAGGTCTTGTTGCAATGTGGGCGCAACACTGGGTTATGATACACTGGGACTATGGTGTAGCCTCACAATGGATGAAAATGTTCTTTTGCAGCTACAGTTCTGATCTCTTCAGTTTTACCTAAAGAAGTCTTCCAGACCTCTGTCTTAAGAAATGAAATGTAGCGACGATTTTGGAAGCCAGGTTTTAATCAAATAACGCTACTCTTACAAAAGCTAGACACAAATCTCTGTGAGTAGTGGAGCAGGGAAACCTGGTAATTGTTGATAATTCTGTCAAACAAAATATTGAGTTCCTAGTTCTCAGGAGGAGGAAAGGAACACCAAACAACATGACTGGAAAGTTCCATTAATTCAACAGACCAAGGGATGGATAGGCTGTGCTAAGGAAAGCTTCTCACTCCCGCACGCACAAACATAACCCATCCCATCACCTGAGACCAGCCCCATCTACCACTCCGACCAGATGGTGCACTTGAGCCCAGGGGCCGACACTCGCTCTGTCTGACCTGGCTCAGTGTCAGGCTCTTGGGCAGCAGCTTGGCTCCACCATGTAACACTTCCACCTCACACCCTCTGCCTGTACTCGGTGTCAGACATCCCCCTGTCGGAAACACAAAACAGTAGCAAAGCTCGATATTGCTGATAAACACCTGGTGCCCAGAACAGACAAGAAAACTGGGTAAAGATCCAGTGGTTTGTGCTCCCATGGCACCAGGGGGGAATGAGAGCGGGGCGGAGGCTGCACAGTCCCATTCTTCTGCTTTTCACGAGAAATGTTTTGTGCAACAGCTAACGGCACAACCACAAAGAATGATGGCTTGACCACAGTCCCACCCACTCACTTTGCACAATAGGA
>RSEF01000001.1:73159975-73171689 GCA_003993805.1 Himantopus leucocephalus | reverse complement strand
TAGTGAACCTTCAGGCACCTCAGATGGTCTCAAACCTGATCTTCTCCTACAGTGAGCGGTTCCTCGTTCTCACAGTCCATGCCTTTGCCTTCTGTGACTTGGGCAGTGTTGTCAGAGACCTTGCCAGTGAAGACTGAGGCAAAGAAGTCATTGAGTACCTCAGCCTTCTCCATATCCTGGGTGACCAGGTCTCCCGTTTCCTTCCTGAGTGGGCCCACATTTTCTCTAGTCTTCTTTTTGTCACTGATATACCTATAGAAGGCTTTCTTGCTGCCCCTGATGACCCCGGCCAGATTTAACTCTATCTGGGCTTTAGCTTTCCTAACCCAACCCCTGGATACTCAGACAATTTCTTTGTATTCCTCCCAGGCTCCCTGTCCTTGTTTCAACTGTCTTTAGGCTTCCTTTTTCTGTTTGAGTTTCTTCAGGAACTCCTTGTTCTTCCATGCAGGTCTCCTGGTGTTTTTGCATGACTTCCTCTTTGTTGGTATGCATCACTCCTGAGCATGGAGGATGTGGTCCTTGAATATTAGCCAGCTTCCATGGGCTTCCTTCTAGGGCTTTATCCCACCGTACTCTACCTCCCTGAAGAGACTAAAATCTGCTCTCCTGAAGTCCAGGGTAGCAAGCTTCCTGGGTGCCCTCCTCGCTGCCCTAAGGATCTCAAACTCCACCATCTCATGGTCAGTGCAGCCAAGGCTGCCCTTGACTGTGACTTTCCCCACCAGCCCCTCCTCATTGTTGAGAACAAGGTCCAGCATGGCACCTCTCCTCATTGGTTCCTCCATCACTTGGAGAAGGAAGTTATTATCAATGCATTCCAGGAACCGCCTGGATTGCTTATGCCCTGCTGTGTTGCCCTTCCAACAGATATCCCAACAAATACGACGTGTCCTAAATTTATTTAAGCTTTTAATTTCATAATTTTACACTAGTATGTCAACAATATGTAATCGCGGTGCATCAAGTAGTTCTACAACATTGCAACATCATTCTAACCTTCCTCAGTCTTTTTCTGTGGATGGTTGAAAGTCTAGAAGAGTCGTCTTGGACAGTTTATTGCCTTTTAGCCTGATTCCTGGAGGTGGAGTGGGTCAGTTTCCTTTCTTTTCTCTGGCATGGGGTAGCACAGGGAAGAGTGAGTTTCTCTTATCTGATTAACTCATCTCTTGCTGCCACATCATTCTTAACTTATTTATTGAATCAAGAATAATGATAAATAGCTGATCATCTTGACTGAGAACAATGCAGAATTTTTATAAAGTCCCGAACTCTGTCATTGCCATAGATAAACCTCGTGGTTGGTTTAGAAGGGACAAAACCAGGCAGTATTAAAAGTCAAAGTGTGGCTAATTAAAAGAACCAAACATAAGTCCAGCTGCAGTTATTTCACTAAAGAAAGCAAATGAACAAAAAATAATTTTTGCATAAGAGAAATTAGCCAACATATTCAAACTTCAGCATTCACTTCTGAAGTTGGCAAGTGAATGTATATTACAAATGTAAATGTCATGTGTGTTCATTTGTTTTTGACAATGCATATTCGTCTGTTTTTCTACTTTCAAAAATTTTCATTCATGAAACTCTCTAAAAGAAATAATTCAGTTATATTTGTCACTTGTTAGGAAACTTAAGTACATATCACTTTAAATTCTGTATCTTTATGAGAAAAACACTGTCTTTTATTAACACCATGTCTAAAGCTAGCATGTAAATTAAATTTTGTAGCTATCTGGGTCAAATTAGTGAAAGCAGTGAAAAGACAGAAAGGGAAGCTACTGTGGAAAGTAAAGCAAAAAGGGAAAGGAAATTAGCTGTGGCATCACAAACCCCAGGGGCTTTTGCACTGTGTCTAGATCTGTCACTTGCACTGCCATGGCTGTATTTGCAAAGCTTTGGTTCTCTGCAGCGTGTGTCTCTGCCATTGATATATTGCAGAATGGCTACCTGCTACATACATATAAATACATAATTTCTGAGACTAAATGGTGTTAGTAAAATACAATTAAGGGAATTAATCTTTTCCCAGATTATGCTAGTTATATAATAAAACCATAAAAACTGATTACATGAGATTGCTGCTTTACAGCAGGAAGTCAAATCTTCTGTAAACCATCCTTTACTAAGAGAAAAAAACCAAAAGGGTCACATAATGAATGAAGCAATATCTTTGTGAGAAACAAACTGAAATTTATTGTTAAATATTAGAGCATTTTAAGGTGGTCTTTTCAAAAGATGAGGATAGAAATTACTTTCTTTATGTTTTTTACTATTTAGTGCAGTTGAATCAGTGTTTCTAGTGGATTCTCTTCTGAAGCCCTTAGTGTGTGTCAGTGCCTGCATAAGTCCCCCTGGAAAATTTGTTACTGAAGCAATTAAATTTGGTTAAACTGGCACATGTCTTCAAGTATGCTGGAATCATGACACTCCTTTTGTTCCTTCCTAACAGCCATGTTAGCTAAGACAGCAGAAAGGCTATGCAGTAACAGAGAAGAAACCTGTGGGAACAAGAAAATAATAAGGAAGAAACATACTTGATTTTTCCTTTTTTCCTGGATAAGATTTACCTGGGCAAGTTCCATGCAGGCTTTTGGTGGATCAGAAAATGAAGGGTAGGAATGTTTTAGGCATGATGCGTTTACAAGACAGAATTGCTTTTTAAGACAAACTAAGATAAACTAAGTTGAATAAATAAATACTATAAATAACTTGACAAAAATTTTTACTGATAGAATTCTCCATTCAGAATAAGTGTTATAACATCATAAAAGTCTAGAATGTTAACACTGAAGGCTGTCAAGGGCTCTAACTGAACAGTAAATACAAATTTCTCTCAATTTTGACAATGCTACATTCTTAATCAGGCATTTGTAATATTAATTCAAACACAGAGAAATTAACAATTCAGTATTAATATTGGGGATGTCTTACAAATTAAAACAAGCACTCATTTCTTCCATTTGGGAAATGAAACACAAAAGCATGGAGGAATGAAAACCATTATAAAATCATTACTAATATAGATGAAATAAATTCTGTCTTTGGACAGAGAATAGTGTAGAATAGAATAGAATAGAATAGAATAGAATAGAATAGAATAGAATAGAACAGAACAGTTTCAGTTGGAAGTGACCTACAACAATCATCTAGTTCAACTGCCTGACCAATTCAGAGCTGACTAAAAGTTAAAACATGTTTTTAAGGACATTGTCCAAATGCCTCTTAAACGCTGACAGCTTGGGGCATTGTCGGCCTCTCTAGGAAGACTTTTCCAGTGTTTGACCACTCTCTCAGTAAAGAAATGTTTCCTAGTGTCCAGTCTAAATCTCCCCTGGTGCAGCTTTGAATCATTCCCACACATCCTGTCACTGGATACCAGGGAGAAGAGATCAACACCCCCCTCTCCACTTCCCCTCCTCAGGAAGGTGTAGAGAGCAATGAGGTTGTCCCTCAGCCTCCTTTTCTCTGAACTAAATGACTGCAAAGTCCTTAGCTGCTCCTCATAGGACGTGCCTTCCAGCCCTTTTACCAGCTTTGTTTCGCTCCTCTGGACACAGTCAAGGACCTTCATGTCTTTCTTAAATTGCAGGGCCCTGAACTGCATGCAGTATTCAAGGTGATGATGCACCAACGCTGAATACAGCGGGACAGTCACCACTTTTGACCAGCTGGTTACTTCCACATTTTATACTAGAGAATATCAGAATAAGTCTCTTGAAATCCAGGCAGGGCAGAAAATGAAAGAAGAACACTACTTGATGGTCTGGTAGAGGACGAGGTGGGAGGGCTGTCCACAGATGAGTCACTGTTTCCTATCCCTCAACAAAGACTGTCATTGTGAAATGAATTTATAGTCATCCAAGGGCCGTATATCATCAAAGGAAAAATAAAGAGGTTTCACAGAATGTGACTGGAGTTAATAAAGACAGACTTCTAATATATACACCTGAGGGAGATTAAAGAAGGTTCAATGAATTTTAGTCTGTCTCTCAATAATTTTGTATCTGGTTATGTTTAATGGTCCGTTGCATTTACCATCTGGGGGGTTAATTTCCAATTCCTTGGCTTTGCCATTAACAAATAGCTAGAGGTACCAGCTAAGTCTAATCCAACACAGTTACTTCTAGTGATGAAGATCATTTTTTTGTTTGCCTTTTTGTTGCCGTGCTTTTTGCATGTGGAAAATCTTTTTACTTTTCTCACATATTTTCTTAGCTACCCCTTCTTTACAATTCAATATTAAACTATGCCAAATAAATACACTAAGATATTCCTATCATATAAATCAAAACAGATTCCCTTGCACCCTACACAAACTGTGTTTAACATGGATATCCTGTAACCATATATAATATATATGTATTGTAATCAGTGGAACCGCTCTACATTTATTCTAATGACAGATATTTTTATATTTGAATGAGTATCATTCATTTCAACATCCCACTCCACAAAATAACTTGCTTAAAATCTATTTTTCTTAAGTTGTGAAATGTTTACCCTTAAAAACCACCCAAAGACAACCTATAAAGATCACTGCTTGGTTTGAGACTACTATTTCAGATTTGAAATGGTCCGCAACAAGCTGCTTGTTTCCAAATCTTGATTAGTTCCGTTTGTGCTGTTAGATCTGTGTTCACCTGGTATGTCCAATCTACATTTACAATTAAATATTTAGCCATAATTATGTTATTAAAATATCTGACTGGAATTCAGACTTGTAGGAGAAAATATCTACTATATAGTGACCTTTATATGTACGCACTGAAAGGTAAATGTTAAGCAGGTACTTGGTCTTTGCCTGGGCATGATTGATTATTGTGTAATCACGCCTGTCTAAATTAGATGAGTTCACATTCTACTGCACAGGGCAAAACTTTCCATCTTTGAGGAGATGTGTATATCATATCCAGCTTACCAAACTATGTGTGTCTGAGAGGCAACTTCTTCCTACTCAACAGTAGATTACAAAGATCCTGAGAAATGAAAAGAGAAAAAGCCCCCACCGTATTACCTTGAAATTCTGAAGCCTGGTTTTATGATTTTGTGCCTTATAAGTTTATTACTTTTGTAATGACATATTCATCTTATATTGGTGTAACCAAATCATCCACTAAATCACTAAATATATGTAATCTATATTAAATTTATTCTTTGAGCAAACTAATTAGTCATTAACATCTGTGTGGTGTTATCCCCTCTACACTAGTAGGTCACTTCCTCAGGGCATGGCCTTAATATGAGTCCAACACACCTAGTACCAAGTGTTGCGTTAAAGGGCAAAGTAATTTGGCAGAAAATAAACCCCCTTGCATTGCAGCCTGTCAGAGGGGCTGGGGGCGGCTAGGCTTAGATTCTGAGTGATGCCCAATTTGGCATTAGAAGTCTGATCGCATTTAATACGTATTGAACTATCATGATTACAGATGGACTAATAACTCCATAAACAATTCAATCTAGCAGCGGCCTGAACTAGTACGGCCACACTTAAGGAGTTTGGTCACATTCACTATGAACTCTCACAGTTAGATTAATGAAAAGCGTAGTTTATTGCAGCAACAGATGCACAAGTTCTTTTGGATTGCCAGTGATAAAGTTACTGTCTGCAAAGCACGTGTAAATACTAAGGATGTTAGTAATACAGCCTGGCTACAAATGCATTAAGTTATAAACCGACTCTATAGAGATTTCTAAGTTTCCTGGAGATGCACTTGGTGTAGCCAAGTATTCAAGTCTTACCCACAAGCGTCCTTATGGGGGAGAAGAGAGGCTCAGCCCGTTGACCCAGAAGTCAGGGGTGGTCAGTGATGGTATTTCCCTGACCGCATTGGTGTCTTCCCTGACATCCGCTCTCTATTAAGCTATTTTTATACTATTTTTTTACCTTTCAGGTGGAGCTTGAGGGACTCTAGTCATACATACTTTTGTTATGACTGGTGTAAAATTTTCCAGCTTCAATTTTGAAGATATAGACTATGAAAAATTCAGAGCGCAGGCTCTGTGAGGAGTGGTCGCATCTTGGAGGCAGGTGGCTTTTGGGATGGAGGTGTGTTTTGGTATTATAATGAGCAAGGTTCACCCAAAGGATAGCATGTTGTCAAAAAATGACAGATCATTGGCTTAGGGTAGCAATTAAACAGCTTATTAGTTCCATAACCTTCAAGGGTTCTCTAAGACCTTCAAGTTCCCATTTTATCACAGAGTTTGGCTGCAGTGTCTCCACTCTGCGCTGTCCCCCATGCCATTTTTCTTAGAGTTAGCACAAAAGACTGCCCCAATGTCACCAACATCTAAGGTTGCCTAGGGAACCTCTGTGAAATGTATCCCTTGCACCCCAGCTGCACTCTGCCCTGAAAGTTTCATCAATGCTGTACCTTTCTTTAAAATGTGAATATAAATTTAATGTCTAAATCACCTCCAGCAATTATTCCACACCAAGCTACAATGGTTCACTTCCTTGTCTTCTTGTTCTTTTTACCCCTACACCCTTCCGACATCATTACTTTTGGGCAAAAAAACCCACTTCTGTTAAGCAGAAACAGATAGAACATAGACCCTCAAAGCTGTTATGGCCAGGTTAGAATTAAGGGAGGGAATGCAAGCCAGGTGTAATGTATGAGGTAAGGTAATGACACGAAGACACCAAGGGTTATGTCAAGCCAACAGTTATGCAAAATGTATGGGAAAAGTTGCAAGATCTTAGAAACAAAAGCTTACTGAACTGAAGGCAAGGACAACATTGTTGGAATAACTGTGGCTATTCCTGGAACAAGGTATAAGAAGGTACCAATCAGGACAAGGATCAAGGAGGATTAGGGTAAGAACAAAGAGCGCAGGCAGGAGTCAGAAACTATGGATGAAGTTTGCAAGGATGAGTAATAGAAATAAAAACTAAGACAGGAATAGGAGTGAGAAATCTAGAATTGCAACTGCCATCANAGAATTACAACTGCCATCAAATGGCACACAGGCAAAAAAAAAAAAAAAACCAACAAAAAAAATACAAGTGATGGATTTTAAATATGAAGAACAAACCACCAGTCAGGCTAACAGACGCATTCTTGGTCTCCTGATTGACTCTCATCAGGCAGCTAACTGCAGCTCAATTCCCCGGACCTGACATGGACTGACAGCTGCCATGTTTGATGCTTCGCACTTCTGAAGCCCCAAGTGATACTTGCTACACATTTTTATTTTACTTTCCCTTGTATTCCCTGCTGTAGAATAAATATAATCTCACAGTGAAGCTTTTTTCTCGTGACTGAGACACTTAAACTGTCTTTTTTGTCATGTGAAATATCTGGTGCCTACCAAGGTATGAGTTCAGGGCTAGGATTTTAATTCTGTTGAACCAGTTTCTGCCCTCTGCCCTCCCACTACAAAAACGCAATTTTTACAAAATATCTTGAGAAACAA
This sequence comes from Himantopus leucocephalus, assembly GCA_003993805.1. Taxonomy (NCBI): domain Eukaryota; kingdom Metazoa; phylum Chordata; class Aves; order Charadriiformes; family Recurvirostridae; genus Himantopus; species Himantopus leucocephalus. The sequence goes on along the minus strand of RSEF01000001.1, from coordinate 73,164,273 downwards.
ACAGACAGACAAAGCCTCAACCAGCTGTCATATCTAGATGAAATAGTCAATGAGCTAATAAAGTACTGAGGACAGCAGATGAAACTCATCAGCTGAAAGAAACTTGATCACAGAGTTATATTTCTATAGGACACAAGATAAAGAATGGGGGGGAATGACACTGTTTGTTACATTGCATTTAGTTATGAAAACATAGTGTATAAAAAAGCAACCATTTGCAAACTTGAAGCTTTGCAAAACTTNCAAACTTGAAGCTTTGCAAAACTCACAGACTTTCATATCTATTCTTCTTGCTGCTGTGTAATGGCTTCATAATTGGAGGCATTTTGAAAAGAGAGAGCATGGAAAAGAAATGAAAGCCAAACAATCCAAATAAAACAGAAAAGAAGACCAGGTACAGGCTTGCTCTTGGTATCAGGGATTCTGGTATATTAAGGAATTATTTTATCACCAGCAACAAAATTCCAAAATGAAGTTTCAACATCTCACTAAAACTGAGAAATTACTTTCTTTTAGATAAAGCCACCAGATCTCTTATCGCTAGGGATTATTAGCCCCATTCTATCAATTATTTCAGGCATGGTTAGAGTAAACAGTTTAACAGAACTACACACTCTTGGACTGAGTGTTGCTAAGCCTAAACTACAGATTACATTTTCCTGGAATGAACCATAGATACCCAATTTGGTCACTGTTCTTTTTTTTATATTGTGCAGGTTAAATCCCTTGTTTCATCTCAGATGGTTTTTCACACCTGTACAATCTTTGCTAAAAGAGCAAGAGCAAAGCTTGCTGCTTTTTGGAGACTGTCCTGGTTTAAGCAACACAGGACTAGTTTCTCTTCTAATACTTGGGAAGACTGCACTTCTAGAAGACTCGAGTCTCTGAATTTGTGAAAATACTTACTTTTTAGCCAGCTATGGTGTGTGGGTTTCAAGGTCTCAGTGTTTTTGAGCTCGCCATATGCAGGGATGAGGAGGAGCGAGACCTGAGCACTTGACCCAAGCCATCCAACAGGATATTTCATACCATGAACGTCACATTCACTATAAATTAGTAAGTTTGCTGCAAAGTTCGCTCCCTCCCTTGATGGCTGCGATCAATATTGGTTCTTTAGCGGTATTAATGTCAATTATCTAATCTGTTAAATCTCTTTATACTTCAGCCCCCAGGTTTCCTTGTTTTTCCTGATTCCCTTGCCCAGGTGAGGAGGGGTCATCAGGTGATAGAATGATTGTCTAAATGACAATAAATTGTTATGGGTTTCTCAAACCATAACAGAAACTAAAAAAGGTTGCCTATACAATAGGCAGTAGGCATGGTTTCCATGAAAGAATAACTCAGGAACGAGTCATGGATGGGAACTGTGGTCATCTTCAGTATGTGCACAAATGTACAAGTATCCTCTTGCATGCAACAAAGTCATTCTAGGGCCATATTCAGGTACAGCTATCCAAAATTGAAGATTACAAAACAGAATTATATCTAGGTCCTTCTTGTCTAAATATCAGTACTGATAATAATTATTGAAATTAAAAACTGAACAAATCCAGGGCCTCATTCAAACGCTGATGTAATCATAATGCTAAAGAGAGGGACCACACAAGTGTCCTGCTGCAACTGTGGGATCTCTAACAAGTATGCTGTAAGTGGAGGTACTACTGTGGGGAACAGTAACCAGTCTTTCCATCATCCTTAACGTGTATATGAAGTAATCCTTTTGCTGTGCTAGCTTCTACAAGTAGGAAGTACACAGGTGGGATTAAGTCAGATAATTTTGGAATACTGCTACCCATAGCTGTTTTGTGGTAATGAGATTGTTTCAATTGGTAAACAGCTTTCATACTATTGAAGTCAAATACTATTAAAAACAAATAACAAGCAAACAAACAAACCCAACCAAATAATAAATAAACCCAAAAAACTGAAAAGGGAAAGAAGAAAACGCAACTACAATATTAATTCTTAAAAAAAATGAATACTTGGACTTAAGCTTTTACTGTTTTGGAAGCTCAGTTGTGGGCATGATTTGAGTACTGTACAATTCAAATAGATTTCTAAGACTGTGTGAGGAGTAATGGGAATGCACAGCCAATGAGTCTCATTTGCATCTGAACTAATATGACTGAAGTTATCTGATGGCTCAGTTGTGGCACCAAGTTACTCTGCATTCTTAAAGACTTTTATTAGTAGTATAAAAATGCTATTTGAACTAAAATTATCTTAAAAACTTAAAAAGATAATGAGACACTACAGATTTAGACAGAGTACAATGACATTATGGCTGTTAGTTAATTTTAAGGCCTCATTCAGAAAGTTTCTCCAAATGAATTGAAAAAGTGGTCTGAGAAATAAATGAGAGTGGTTATCTGAGACTTGGACTCTTTGTCATTAAAATTAAGCTAAAACATTTAGTTTCACTAGGGCATTAAAGTCAATGAGTATACTTTGTATCTTACTAAAAGTCCCTTAAAAAGAAAAAAGAGCCAATATATATTAAAAAAAAAAAAGAAGTGTTTTATTTTTTTGAAAAGCTGTGGTATAAAAAGCTGTAAAGGCTTATATATGTGCAAAAGTTGCTCTATTTTTTTTTGCCCAGAAAAATTATGGTCAATTATTAAAAATTATGGACAATTATTGATATTTAGACATGTGAAATAGTACCCAGAATATTTAACCCCATTGAATTCCCTGACAAAAAGTTACACTTTACAATTTTAAAATAAATAATGAGTTTTGCTCATTTTTTCAAATAAAACCAATGGTTTCTGACTTCATTTCTGACTCTCAGTGTTGTCTGTTTGGTATGACTGTTTCTCAAAAGAACACAGCTAAGGAGCTGATGGGAAAAGGCAGGAAGGTTTGTTGTTTTCCTTTAGACTGTGTTGAATTCAAAGGCCAATGAAGTCAATACAAATCTTTCCATTACCTACAGTGAGCTTTTGATCATGCCACAACTTTATACTTCAAAGGATAGCTCCCTCTCATCCTTTAAGATTTTTCCCTCTTTCAGACATCATACCTTTGCTTCTATTTATGCCTCCTTTTTTATATTTCTTTCAGAAAATCTTGCCCCTCTTTTCTTCCTATATTATAGAATATAGGAAGAAAGCCCAGCTGAAAGAATTGCAGAAGAAAACAGGACTCAGAGAAGTAAACAAAAGAATTTTATTCACAGCAAGAGTCAGACTTCACACCTTTTTGGAGGAGGCCAAAGACCCCTCTGTACTCTGTTGTCTACAAGAGATAAGAAACATTTGTTTGTCCTGAATACTATATTTTATGCCTTTATCCTAAACCAGATGTTTATATATGGAAGAGACATTTGTGAACTCCACCAGACTGAGCTACTCCACTTAGTCTAAGGTACTTGTATTGCCCTTTACAAAGAAAGTGTTATTATCTAGGATAATTACATAACAAGTAGGAGATTTTGATTCTTCTTGCTTTCTTTCATTTTGTTTGGTTTTATTTTTATATCAATGAGTGCTTTAATGTAAAATGAAATGAATCAGCAGCAGAGATTGAAAGTAGATCATCCCAGACTGATGACTGGCAAACTTGCTTGAAGGATGGTGTTTTTTACAGAATAGAAAGAACTGAGCACAAGTTTTTATTGTGAGAGACTCTGTTTTAACTCCTCAGAGGTTACAGATAGATAGAAATAAAAACACTGTCCTTCTTGTTTATAAATGTAGAGACAACAGCCTTTAATTTACTTCATTTCTGCTAAAATGAGTAAGTGACTAGAGGGTCATATTCTTATATGTGGTTGGTGGTCAAGTAGTACAGAAAGCTAGCTTTTGCCAGAGCTATTTTAGGCACACCTGTTGGTACTGCACTGAGACGTAGGAATAATTTCATAGTGTTAGATGCTGGCAGGAAAAATTAAAAATTTCTAAATGAGGCTGTATCCAAAATGACTTTTTGCTGTGCTCAACTATAAGTTAATGCATTAGCTGCACAAATGCACAAATCTATCAGTAATTTTCACAGCCTTCCTGTCTGTACTTTACAGAGTACACTCTTAGTATCCTGGTTAGAGTGACACAGGACTAGTTTATCTTCTAATGCTTGGGAAAACTGCACTTTTAGAAGACTCTAGTGTCTGAACTTGTGAAAAGATTTACTTTACAGCCAGCTAAGGTGTGTGGGTTTCAAGGATTCTGTTTTTCAAACTCACCAGGTGCAGGGATTAAGAGCAGCGAGACCTGAGCACTTAGGTCAAGCTAGCCAACAGGATTATTTCATACCATGAGTCACGGAATCACGGAATTTTCAGAGTTGGAAGGGACCTC
>RSEF01000001.1:73137786-73159965 GCA_003993805.1 Himantopus leucocephalus | reverse complement strand
CCACAAGCGTCCTTATGGGGGGGAAGAGAGGCTCAGCCCATCGGCTGATCCCAGGAGTCAGGGGTGCTCAGCGATGGTATTTCCCTGGTTGCGTTGGTATCTTCCCCAACATCCCTCCTCCCTTAAGCTATTTTTGTACTGTTTTTTACCTTTCAGGTGGAGCTTGAGGGACTCTAGTCATACATACTTTTGTTATGATTGGTGTAAAATTCTCTCGCTTCGCTTTAGACTATGAAAAATTCAGAGTGCAGACTCCGTGAGGAGTGGTCGCACCTTGGAGGCAGGTAGCTTTTGGGATGGAGATGTGTTTTGGTATTACAATGACATTATGATGAGCAAAGTTCACTCAAAGAATAGTGTTTTGTCAAAAAATGACAGATTGTTGGCTCAGCGTAACAATTAGGCAGCTTATCAGTTCCATAAGACCTTCAAGGGTTCCATTTGACCCTCAAGTTCCCATTTTATCACAGAGTTTGGCCGCGGTGTCTCCACTTTGCTCCATCCTCTGCACTGTTTTTCTTAGAGTTAGCGCACTGGACTCCCCCAATGTCGTTAGCATCTAAGGTTGCCTAGGGAACCATTGTGAACTGTGTCCTTTGCGCACCAGCTGCACTCTGCCCCGAAAGTTTCATTGATGCTGTCCTTTTCTTCAAACTGTGAATGTAACTTAATTTCTAAGTCACCTCCAGTAATTACGCCACAATACCACAGCTCAAAAATAGAAGCCAGTCCATACAGTCACTGTGGGGATTTCCTATTATTTGGAATGCCCCATAGCAAGTTCATCTTTGAAGTGGTGTAGGAGGAGTGTGAACAAACATGGATCCTCTCAGCATATGAAGCTTTTTGTGACTGCGCACCCAGTACGAAGGTTTAGCAAGCGCGCAGGAAGTGGGTAGGAGTAGAAAACCAAAAAAACCCCAAATAATAGTAGAAATAAGATGAACCCAGTCAGGTCAATTCTCCCACCGTGTTGTATCTGGGCCAAACCTACTGTGTTCTGTAGAGCACCCGCTTGTAGGAGGGAGGACTGCAGGCAGAGAGGAGACACCTGCTCACTGGAAACAGGCATACAACTCCCAAGAGAAAAATCACTGCCTCAGCTGTGTGCAGTACAGGGTCAGGAACCTGGAAAGCCACTTCGGCTGCTGTTACGCAGGGCTATGTGCAGAACGTCCCACGTACAGGTGTGCTAGGTGTCACCGGACTACAGCGTGCTGCATGGTGCTGCGAGGCTTCAGAGCGGAGGCAGACAGCATCCCCTTACCGAGCTGGTAAATCTGAATTACAGGTTGATGTTAAACCTGCAGCCATTCTGCACTAGCATACTTTTTAAGTCATTGCCTTGTCTTTCTAAGGGACACGAGACTTGCTGTATCGCCTGGGAACATACCTGCTCGTGGTGCTGGGGTGGGGTGGGAGGAGTGGGGGTCTCGTCCCTTCTGACAGGGACATCCTGGCAGAGAGGTGGAGAGCCTCCCCTGCATCCTTGCAGTTGATGGGTTTATCTGTGAGCTTTTTGTTTCACAGCTGGTAGCTCTGCTCTAGATTAGAGCTAATTTTTTTCTACGTGACTAGGGTACTGTGAAATCTAATGCTCACGCTGTGGGAAATGTCGTGATGATGCTACAAACTATCTATGTGTGTATATATATATTCTGAGTCACTGCCTCTATAGCAATGACAGGATTTGTGTCATAATAAGACAGAGAAACCTCTTTACCCCCTGACATCTGATATCTGAATGTATGCACTTGAAGAAAAAAAGGATATCTTCCAGATTAAGCAGAAAACACACCTAATTTCCCTGTAACCAGCTACCTTACTCCTTACTAGGGTGGCATACTCCCTGCCTCGTCAATCTTTGTTATTGACTCCTCAACCAGTTTTGTTTTTCCACCACTTCTGCTGTTTCTTGTTTCCTCTTCCACCACCCCCCCCCTTCACTTGCAAGCTCTTTCTCCACTGCTCAGAAATGTGCGAAGTTAACAGCTCCATCCCTGCCACTTGTCACCATTTTTTTTACCAATCACCTGTCCCAGTTTCTGTGTACACCTCACGCTGAACTAGTGGTGAGGGGAGACACTAAGCTCAAAGGCAGCGGTGGGGAAGCAACTGAATTTGCAGTCTTTGCCTTGGGAGACCAGACCTGTGTGATGTGGTTCTCAACACACGTCACCGCTGGCAATCAGAGGAGAGAAAAACACTTATTGTTTTCCTTTCATGCTCTAGGCACTCCCAGTGATATTTCTGCTCACTGTGTTTTTTCTGCCTCAAATTACGCAATTCACAGGAAGTCTCCTCGTGTAAGAGATTATTGAGAAAATAACTGTTTACACAAATCAGCTGCAGGCTTAAAGATGTTACACACTGGAAGAAGCCAGCTGCATCTTCTTATCATATCCTGTTGGTTAAATTACGTTAAGATTCTGGGACAGTGGGTCCACTGAAATCCTCATTGTTTTCTGTTTTAGCGTCACCGGAATGTACCCAGTGGACAGAAGACTTGCCCTGTAGTTTTATAAAAGTAGCATTATTATTTACAAAACAACGCTTAGAGCAAGAAGCAAACATGGCCCATGTGAAGAGCTGATGGTATTATTTTTCTATACTCAGGCAAAGAGACAAAACATTAATGGCAAATGATTTTTGCATGGTCTATGTAAGGCAATTAAAAAAAAATAATCCCAGAAGTCGTGTCTGTGAAAGAGCACCTTGTGCATTTCCTCTTTGGAGGACTCTCCAGAAGCTACTTATCTTCTTGAAACCTCAAACTGCGAACCACTGGAAATGTGAAAGCAGAGCACCAGGAAAATGGAAGTTTTATGGCAGAGGCAATGCTTTTCAGCTCAGAATGGCATTGCATTTGGGTCTTATGACTACAGCTAAGCTTGACCGCTTAGTCAATTCTCAGCAAACAGAGATTGGGAAATTCAAACAACCTGCAAATTTGGGAAGTCATTTTGGCCCCGCTTTAACAGAAGTGTCAGGAAAGACACTTCTTAAACAGAGAAATTTCATTTCAAAATGCAGCGTTTCCACATTTGTACTGAGACAGGAGTTTAGATTTTTTTTCCCAGATTTGGCTGACCTAGCTTCCACCTAAGTGCCTGAGGTCCTCCTGAAGAAAGGGGGTTAGGGCAGCTGCCCAAACCACAGGAGCCCAGCTTGGTAGAAACAAAGCCATACAGGTAGGCAGTGGCTTGCAGTCCTGGTCAAACTCAATCTGGGTTAGCAAGCGTACTTCTCAAATCACACAAAGTGATACTGGGTTTGCTCCTTCACAAAAGGCACAGGAGGTCCGCCAAAGCATAGTACTAAAACTCTCTGCTGAGGTTGGCTTTTCATGTCAAAAGTGTAGCTCCTAAATTTTTTATTCTATGGGAAAAAGAAAATAAGTTGCACATGGGGAAAGACAAGAAAACACAGACGTGTTTCAGTTCAGTTTCAGCCTCTTCTCCCACTGTAATGCACAACTGAGTGGTAAGAGAGCCATTGTCCTGGATCAAGCTGACACAGTACCTGCTTTTTACATTGAGACACCTAAATACAAGGTTTGAGGGTTTATCACTGAAAAAAAAAAAGGCATAATACAATAAGACGAAAATGCATAGAATATAACCTCTTCTTTATATCTTCTAGAAAGTAGGGGAGGACGGTACTTTTCTTAGAGTATTGCATACATAGTTTTGAAAGTACAAACAAGATGTCCTCTGAAGGCCCAGAAGAAACAACATGGACACATGCTGTCTGTATGTTTTTGCTCAGCAGGAGTGTAAAACATGGAAGATCTGCAGCACTTTCCACAGTGTCTGTTTTCACACGTGCCCACCTGAGAGGCTCCCGGCACGTGGGGCAGATGCTCTGCTCCAAGTGCTCTGGTAGGCACTGACAGCCAGAGCCAGGCGGTTCCATGGTCTGAGATGGCCATCGTGGGCTGACACGGCCATCACGTGCTGAACAGCTGCTTACACACAGCCTTGGGCATTGCAGTCCCATTTACTGAAGCATCTTGAAGGTCATTCTCTATACCTACAAACCTATCTAGAATTCTTTATATTTGTATTCAACTTTCCAGCTGGATCAGCACCAGCCACTCCCCTGCCATGTGTCACCCCAGTGACAGCACCACTGAGGAGGCCACCAAGTCTTTTGCATGCATGATCCTACTGCACTGGGGAGCCTTGGCTGGAAGCTCTGGCCATTCTTGATTTAGCTGGGGCTGCTGGCAGAGACCACGGCAACCACTCCTGCATGAGTCTTCCTGGGACTTATCCTCTGGGGACCATGGGCAGAAGTCCCTTTGGTGACCGCTCAGAGAGGAAGCAACTGTCCAGTGTGTACTTTTGCTTTGTAATGCAATTAGGGAAGAAACATGGTTTTGGCTGCGGGCGTCCCCATTGCATCCGTGGGTGCACTTGCCATAGATGGCAGCCGTCACAGCAGCACTGATTATAAACCTATTTGCAAGATGGGATTCGGGCCTGCAGCAGCGCAGATACTAAAGCTGCGGATGATCTCAGCTAAGGATTCGCAGAAGGAAAGGCAGCCTAATCTCTCTCAGGAACACGGCTGGAGTCATGCAGTTGGAAATAGCAGCGTGGATGCAGTAAACAAGCGCAGCATTAGCTGCCCTCCCTCTACATGCCAGCACTACCTACCCAGCAGAAGGGGCATCTCAGGCCCCTGGCATCCACCCACACGAGCCCTAGGCACTCAACTTCCCCACCGAGCACAGGTTTTCTCTCTGTAAACACAAGTTCACAAACGCTGACCCAAGGGAAGAGGGGTGAGCAAGCGCTGGGCTGCTGTCATGTCTCTGCTGCGTGCTTGCTGTTTCCATGCAGAACAAGACCTCTGCTATCACAGGTAGTGAAAAGCGTTGTAGCAGCATATGCTCTACACCGGCAGCTAGCAACTTGGGAAAGCTGAAACAATCCACAGCAATCAGCCACTGTCCCAGGAAGGAAAACACACTGTCCTGAATCTGACCAGGAGTTCAGCTGAGCTCTTACTGGTCAACATGCTCCCACAGATGCTTTTATTGCTCACTGAAATAACCACTGCAACCTATTCTTACTGTCTTAGCATAGCAACTGAGTATCTTAAGAGAAGCTGCCTTTGTTGCTGGTTTTTGCAAGGTAAATTTCATTTTAATGCTTTAAATTGCATTGTGGAGCACCAAAGGAACAGGATTATCAGCAGCTTAGGTGGAGGTTTGCTGCTGGCTGGGCTCTTGCATGGGCTGTGTCAGACCAGACTTCCCCAGCCTGTCCTGTCAGTGTACTTTGCTCATGAGAGGTCGGTGCAGATCTGCTGCTGGCCATGAACAAGTCAGCATCAACCTGAAGCAAAGCTGGTGCGAGCTTCTGGGGTGGCTTGTGTGACTTGGACAGGGGACCTCTGTAGCATCCACATCAAGGTGCTACACGCATCAGCAGAAGGAAGCTGCTGTGCTCAGCACTGGTGGGGTAAATGAACAAGTCAACTTATGCAACTCAAAACCATGTATTTCATACAGCCAAGGAGGCATGAGTGCTTAGGTCAGTCTCCACTCAGAATCACAGAATGGTTTGGGTTGGGAGATACCTTTAAAGGTCCTCTAGTCCAATGCCCCTGCCATGGGTGGGGACATCTTTCACTAGATCAGATTGCTCAAAGGCCCATCCAACCTGACCTTGAACACTTCCAGGGATAGGGCATCCGCAACTTCTCTGGGCAACAGGTGCCATTGTCTCATCACCCTCATCCTAAAAAGTTTCTTCCTTATGCCCAATCTAAACCTACTTTCAGTTTAAAACTGTTGCCCCTTGTCCTGTCACTACCAGCCCTGGTAAAAAGTCTGTCTTTCTTAAAAGTCCACTTTATATATTGAAAGGCCGCAATAAGGTCTCCATGGAGCCTTCACTTCTTCAGGCTGAACCACCCCAACTCTCTCAGGTGTTCTTCATAGCAGAGGTGCTCCAGCCCTCTGATCATCTTCGTGGCCCTCCTCTGGACCCTCTCCAAGAGGTCCATGTCTTTCCTGTGCTGAGGCCTCCAGAGCTGGACGCAGTACTCCAGGTGGCGTCTCACCAGAGCAGAGTAGAGGGGCAGAATCACCTCCCTCAACCTGCTCATCATGCTTCTTTTGATGCTGCCCAGGATACAGCTGGGCTGCAAGCACACATAGCTGGCTCACATCCAGTTTTTCATCCACCAGTACCCCCAAGTCCTTGTTCTTCTCTGCTCTCAATCCCTTCATCCCCAGCCTGTATTTATATCGGTGGTTGCCCAGTCCCAGGTGCAGGAACCTGCACTTGGGCTTTGTTGAACTTCATGAGGTTCACATGGGCCCACTCCTCAGGCCTGTCAAGGTCCCTCTGGATGATACTTTCTTGTTAACATGGGTGCGAATAGAGAGCTGTTTCTGCATTTGTTTCTGCATCGGTGAGGTTTCAAAACCTAGCAGCTCATGTGAGAGAAGAGCCAGCCCTCAGTGCCAGTTCTGCAAGCCCGGCATCCCATGCTGTCCCAGGACAAGTTGTCCCCTCTCCAGCTTCATAGACACTCTCTGGCACCCAGCTGCTGGTGACAGCTCCGCACAGAGCATGGCAGGCTCCCAGGAGGGGAACAGAGCCAGCTTTGTCTCCTCGCCCATCACCAATGGGCTTTGGTGGACGCCAGCCCTGTGGGATTGGCTGCTGCTGCCCGGCCACATCCATACCTGGAGGAGCTGGGCTGTCTGGCAGGGTGCTCCGGGAGAGGTGACTGCTCAGAAGTGGCTTGGAGAAACAATGCCAGGAGCTCGCTGGAGTGGACTGCGACCTCCTGCTCCATTACAGGAGGGGCAGACAGGAGCTGTAACGCAGGAGGGTCAACCCCAGCTCCTCCTAGCTCTGTGCCGAGCAGCACTGATGGAGATGTGCTTCGAGCCTGGGTCTGTTCTCCTCTGCTCAGCCAGCAGCCTTTCTGCTGAGGCCACCAGCCACCGGTGGCAGTTTGTGACATGAAATGCAAGTGCTCCATTGGGGCTTAAATTGACCCATCATTAAATTATGCCTCGCTAGCAACTAAGTGATTTCTCTGAAGTCCCTGGCTATCCTTTGAAAGGGATAAAACACTGATTAATGTTAATTGTAGCAGGACTCAGGTAGTGATATGGAGGTGGAAGTCGTGGGCTGGCACTGCCACCACCCCCGCGTCCCCCACAGGTAACAGAGACATTTCATGTTCATGCTCCTCACCACTGCTCTTTAATATCTGTTCGTCAAGGTACATTAAGTAACCCTGGGACAGCCACAGTGCAAGTTATACTGATCCAGATATGGAGCCTATTACTGAAATTGTTCTCAGTTTTGATTATTTAGGTTTTTGACACTGGCTCAGCCAATTAAAGAGAACAGAAAATAAGCACGTTTGATGTGAGCTTAACAATGCCAGCCCCTTTTCTTCATCTTCCTATTATTCCATTGCTTTTTCCTCTCTAACGCCTGCACAGTTCTCTTATTTGGGAGGCATTAATTTGTGAACAGAAATGCTACATTTCATCAGTCAAGCAGCGAGATTTTTTTATTGAAGTCTTTTACTGTTGCTTGCCATGAAAGACCCCTTGCTGTGGTATTATGTGAAACTGCAGAACAAAATGTGCACCTTTCTAGTGCTTTTTTTTTTTAATCTCATTGCCTACAAACCCCTTTGTAGGAAATAAGTCTTTTCATTGAGGTAAAATGCTCTGTGTGAGTTTCACAGCAGTGTAAGCAACCTTTCTGAGATGCAGTTCCTAGCACAACTGATGTTACACACAAAAGGAAGTTCACCTTTCGTACGTTCAGTGACTTCCCTAAAAGTAAAGATTATTTTTTTTCATATAGACAATGTGCTGCATGTACATATGTGTGCATGTGTATCTATCTGTCTAGGTGTGTTCTGTGTTACACCCATATACACTCAATACAAGTGTACTACATCTCAGATTTCCCGTTCCATACATTTGAGATGATCGCTTTGTTCAGACCCTGAACAGAAAAAAGTCGTCACACCCCCACCACTCTGTATCCCGTTAGCCACAGACACGAAATCCTTCTTACTGCTTGAAGACATCAGCTGTCCTCTGGTCATTAATTCCTCCCCCAGGAACAACTACTGAAACACATACAACCTAAGTTGGCTTCAGGTGATGAGAAACCATAGGGAAAAGTCAACCATAAAGCAACAACAGTTATAGAAATGTACCCAAGTCCTTGGGGGGAGGGTAGGGGAGAAAGAAGACATACTTTCAGACCTGCATCCCTTGATTTTAAAGTTGGAGTTTAAAAGGGACAAGGGAACCTTTAAAGGGCTTTTTTGTGCACAGCATCACATGGCAACATCATCACCCATGGCTGGAGAAAGTTTTGATCCTCACAGAGGGCCCAGATTCTTCTCTGCCAAGAGGGTACCACTGCCACCATCACCAGTGTTCTACAGGTGACGGCAGTGTCACAGTGACCACATCACCTCTCCGGCTGTAGGTGGAGATAATCCTTGTAATATCCCTTGGGAGGGCTCTTGCTAGTAGCTGAGGTATCACAACAAATACACAAAAGTACAGCACTTTGAAGGAGAAAGGTATGACATTTCTCCAGCTGTTTTTTTTTCTTTATCTCTGGTTAGTTTAAAGCCATTGTTTTACGAGTTTCAGCAGGCTCCTGAGAAAGGGAGCAGTGGATAGGGGAAAGCTAAGCTAGTCAAAAGTGCATAGCAAGTCCCCACAGTACTTTTTTTTTAATTAAAATCTAATTGAGTTCTCGGTAGGAAGGGGGCATATTTTTCCCCCTTTCATTAAGAAAAGCATTTCGGAGATGGATATGATGAAGACGTTAACCTTCCATTTTGAGAAAGTTTCACTTTTGGTAAGAACTAGCCTGCTTTAAGCACCACCTCCATTAAATTCCACCCCAAACATAGATGTGCTGTTTGCGAAGTAATAGTACAGTCATACCGTTTGAAGTGCAGCAGTGTATCTGCATGAAGCAAATCTAAGGCAGGAAAATGCTAGTCATAAAAGGAAGCAATTAGAGAGTTCAGTGGAGCTGAGAAGGGTAGTGCAGACAGCATTGTGGGGAGGCTTAGAAGAAGGCTGGATGATTTTTAGAGTTTCTTGTGCAGGTAGTTCATTAGGGGCCATGTTAGAGGAGGTTTTATGCCGACCACAGCTCTCTGAAAACTGCTGAAATAAAATTCTGGTCATTTCCATGAGAGGGACAGGGAAAACATAAGATTTTAGTATTCAGAAGGGTCAACATGATTTTATTTACTTACGTATTTAGAGGCAACCTTATTTGTGATGTCAAGTTGAGCACTCAAGAGGCCCATCCTGGGAGCTGGCTATATGTTTACTTTGGTTATAACTGTAAGATATTTTTAAACAGAGCAGAAGGAACTGTGCAGTGACCTTGCCTTGCACAAGCACCGCATTTGCAGAAGCTTAGGAAAGTATTTTTGCCCTTGGAAAGGTGCATGCATATTTTAGCCGTTATTTCCAATATTAGAAATCATCTTTTCCTGTAAGAGTGCTTTGAAGTAACAGAAAGCAGATATGGTATCTTATAGTCAGGCTTGGTTTCCCTGAAGAAGCTGCAGTTGACAGCACACTGCCTGAGACCCCAAGAGACCCCGGCTTCCTTCCTCCCTCTGCGAAAAGTTTCCTGTGTCGTCTTGCCAGTGGACTATTTTTGTGTTCTCTGTTTCTCAGTAAAATAAGAGTGTGTCTCTCAGGGATGTTTTGTGACTTAAATAATTTGTTTTAAAGCCCTAGGATGAAAGGCTCCATAAAAGTCCAGTAATAAATACAGCCAAGATTTCAATTTAATTAAAGTGCTCTGATTATTTAGGGAAAGAGGAAATGTAAACCAGAAGCTGCCAGATGTTCTTTGCACTCCTTTTGAAATTTCCTTGTCTATTACTTAGCAGGATTTTGTGCTCATGGGAAGTTTTCTTCAGCTTTCAGTCTCTTCTTGCATCACCTGTTGGAAAGAAATCCAGACCAGCAGTGCTTATCTTACCAGCTCTGTGAATCATTTTCTTCAGACCCATGGCCTTATACAATAGATATTGACACAAACAAAAGAAAAAAACCTACTGATGGTTAGTCTGGGATAGACATCACCATTAACTTGTTATTCAGCACAAATGACATGCAAGAAGTATTTACACCCCCAACTTAAAAATGCGATCCAATCATGGAGAAGAGTGTGCATCACAGGGACAGGAGGGAGAATTTATCGCCTCCAAGTTGGAAGCATTAAAATAATTATCCTGAATAGCTCTGCACTCAGTGTCGTCCATATTCTCCCAAATGCATTGCTCTGTATGAGTCGCTATAGAATTATAACTCAGAAGACCGTGGTAGGGCGCAGCGCTGGTCGCAGTGCAGGGCAAAGCTGTGCCCCCGCATCCCGTGATGCACAACGTACACACCGCACTGCCTGGCACTACTGCGGGGGCAAGGAGCTGCTTTTGGCTCATGGTAAAATCCATGGGCACAATGACTCATCTGACATTTATCAGGTTCCCCATCTTACTTGTTGATGAACAGCTGAAAAATAAACAAAACGGAGCTGAGGTCAGAAGTTGCACTCCCAGCGCTGACAAACAGGTTAGGCAGCCTGCATGGCTAACAACGGCTGCCTGCCGTGTGCTGGCTGCCTGCTGCTCTCCCTGCGTCCCCCCTTTAGAGATGATGGTGTCTGAGGTTAGGGAGGAATGACCAAAAGTCCCCGTAGCGACCTCCCTTCAAAGACAGCCCTACCGAGTGCAGGCTTACATAAACAGTACGGCTGGTTATTTTCTTTGCAGAAAATGTCTTTGAAGAGAAGCAAAGGTGTGTAGCCAGGAGACAGCCGTGTTTCACTTTGAGAGGTCTTGCTAGTTAGCTGAGATGTTATAGATAATAACCAGGAGCCTGGAAGTAGACTGCTAGGGCACATGCAAACCTCTGATTGTAAATCAATCCCTGCCTATTAACGATTGTTTAATTTATTTTGATGAGGCTCTTGGCTTTCTTTGGGAAGTCCTAAATATTTACAGCAGGCCACAGACTCTGCAGTGCCCTGTGCAGTGTGTACTGCTGGTCTGATGTGCGAGGATGTGTGTAGGGCCAAGAGCCTCCTTTACTGACAGGCAGGCTCTATCCACCCCAGAAGCTGTTGATTTCAAGCTTGTAAACAAAGATATTAATAGTAGGGGGTTCTCCTCTTTAAATTAATTAACCTGGATCAACAATAAGTTTATCAGACCTGTTGCTTAAAAACCCTTCATGATCATCCATGTCACGATGTTACTGCCCAGTTTTCATACTTCCATCTTGTAGTCAGGATGTTTTTTACAGCACTCAACATTCTAGCAGTTCTAGGACACTCATATTCCAAGGTTTCACATGGGGAGACCCTCCCATCACTATAAATCACCCTTGGTCTGCATCACGTGCATATTCACTTCACAAAATGAATCAAGGTCCTCATCTGCAAAGTTGTCAGGAGCTTAAAATGCAGTTTACTACTTGAAGCCCAGCTCATCCCTTCACAGCAGCCACAGTTCAGGTACTAAACACCCACAGACACCCAAATTTCTGTTCTCAAAGGGCTGGAGAAGAAACTCTTACAAGAACAGAATCCAAACTTTGGATGTCCTTCCAAGAAAGACCTGCTTGTGTCCCGGTGCGGCTGCCATCATGTCAAAGTGAATCACATGCCCCTTCAGTAAGGTCAAGTGATAGTCAGAAAAATCCACATACAGATCCATGTATGTCTTACTAAGGGGGAACACATTAAAATCCTCTTCATTTCCTCAGGGACTCCTCCTTCACAATTCCCAGTGGTACTTCAGTTGGCAGAGAAGGACACCTTGAAATGGGGCAGGGGGAGGCGTCTTTTACTGAATCAGGTGAGGATAGTTTTCCCTGCCCTTTATCCAGCACTTTTACTGACAGGTTTTTAAAGTCAGCCATAATCCTCCTGTGTATTGATTTTAAATTTCAAGCAGAAGGTTTATTTACTGCTTCAGTTATGTCAATTTCCAAACCTTTCCCCATTAAGAGGCTTGCTCTAGAAGGGGACCGCTGAAGGTGACCCTCCACCGGTCACTGCAGTTTCCTTTCCTTACTGCCTTGTAGCTCCTTACAATGAATTTCATTAGTACCTACCAACTCAATATGCATGGACTAAGTAGGTCGTTCTGAATTTAGTTACTGCCCTCCTTTTGTATAAACCCAACCTCATTATGCGTCTGCAGCTCTGCTGAGCTGCACTCGCCAGGGGAGGACCACTGTAGGACCTAAACCTTCTATGCGAGATCACCGCCAACGTAAGGAGGTGAGGTCAATCTCATTGACCTCGCAGCAAGACACAGCCACTGTCACAAGGGCCTCAGAGCTGACACAAACAGCAAGTAAAAGAAAGGTGATCTTCATTGCATGAACGTGAAAATGAGGCACTAAGAGAGGATGCATTCATCCTGAGACTGTGGTGGAGGATGGACAGTACACTAGGTCTGCTTTGGCACCCTATTAGTTTTACTACTGAGTTGTCAGTATCATTTTCTAATACAGATTTTGATTTCCCAGCCAAATTGCCAGCCAGCAGATTGGTACTTGAAACTCGAACAATTACATATCTGTATGTTCAGGCTTTTGCAGGCCCCCGCAGAAATTCGACAGATTAACTGGTTTAACATCCTGCTCTGCCTGCGACATACAACCAATTCACCCCAGCAAAACTGGCAATTATGCCATCATTTGTATAGACCTCGGGCGGGACTGAAAATCACATAGCAGGCAGTCTCGAAGTACCCGTGTAGATGACAACCAGGGAGACGACAGCCCCATATACTACTGTACGAATGCATTAGGTACATTGTAAAACATACACAAAAATAGAAATTAAAAAAGGTGATGTAAAGATGAACTAAACACTTTTTTAAAATATAATTTTATCTTGTTTATTAATGGTACGAAAAGTGTTTTCTTTCTGCACCCTGGTGGGTTGTCTTGCACGCTGCCTGGGGTTGCACGCCCCCCATCTTTGGAGACCACTGTTGCAAGCTTCCAGACCAACACAGGGGGAGGATCCGCACAGAGAGCTGTTGAAAGCTGGTAAGAAGGGGAAAGGGACGAAAATAGCTCTGTGCAATGAACATTGTGCTCATGTACTACATGACTCTGGCTATTCTAGGGATGAGAGGAGCACAACCACTGAAACAAGAACTTCATTAACTGCTCTTCTCGGGGTTCGCTATCAACAGATGTTATCGACAAGTTTCAGTGCCAACCCAGTGAGCTGCAAACTATTTTCCAAGAGCTGCAGCAGGAAGAAATTGTGCAGGCCCAGGGAGGATGAGCAGAGGGATTTTCCTGGTCCTGGTTTTACAAAAAGGAACGTATGGGGAAAAAAACCATTCTCAGGCATTTAAGCAAGCACTGTGTAGAGTGACGGGGGTCAGACCCCTGCCAGACCCCTGGTGTCTGGCAGAAGGACCCGCAGGTGGTGGGTTCGGGATCCTCGATGCAAAAGGCAGAGCTGCAGAGATGATGGCATGCACTCAGCAGCGCAAGACAAGAGCGATAGCGTTAGTCCAGTCTAGTCCCATACTTCAGTCAGACATCAATCAGCAATAAATGCTTCAGGTAAGAAGAGCACAGAGCACAACACAAGTATGAAGCAATCCCTTTCCTAGCATGAACTCTGGAAATCAACACTTTGGGGACTCAGGTGCATGCAGACCATGCAGTGTTTCCTTGAAGCGTGAATTTAACATGCCTGATCCCTTTCTGGACCTACCGGTACTTTTAGCCACCTCAACCCTGTGGCAAAGTTGCAATTAACAGTGCAAACTGCAGGCAAAATAGCACGGGTAGCACTGACAGCCAGCACTGGTGCTGCTTACAGTGGGGCCTTACTGGTCGGGTGCTCATGGTGATGCAGCTTCAGCAACAGCTTTAGCATGCCCTCCCCTAGCCTGTGCAGGGGCGCCAGTTCCCTTGATCTGAGTGACAGCAATGAAATTCTGCCCTTCAGCACGTTATGCAGCAGAAGCATACATCTTCCTGGAGAGTTTCCAACTCTCAGCTCTTCGGAAATAGATAATGGTTTTTCATACTGAACCGGTGTATTTATACAGTCACCTTTCAATAGTGTAGCCCTCAGATGCAATTTAGTTCATTCATTCTAAAGCCCCTAAACACATAAATTGCTTAATTTAGTTTGAGGTAGTAATTCTGGCTACAGCCAGTCAGTGTTAAATAGAACTCAAACAAAAAATCCAAGTAACAGTCCTTTTGGTGGTTCTTAGTTTGTTTGTTTTCTTTTACCCAAGGTGTTAAATTAATTTCTAAAAGGGGACGAAGAAGTGCCATACTTGCTAGTAGTGCGTGATGGGCTGTTCTTGTCATTTCACACTGCAATGGCTGTATTCAGAAGCTTTGTGGGTAGGAGTGTAACAACACACCTCGGAGATACTTCAACTCTTTTCATGGATCAGTTGGTTTCTGTACCTGGTCTAAAATCAAGATTGCTGCTACCAAGGCCACCATCCTCTGGGTTAAAACAGGACCATGCCACTTATTTCCACCTGAGGACAGAGTGGAAAATTTCACCCTGAAAAGCAAAACCTTTAGTTTCTGTGAGATCTCAGCTTGCTTAAAATTTAAGGAATGCTTCAGGAAAGGTTTTACAATGCAATGTTTAATTCAATTAAACAAGAAATTAAGCAAGGAATTCCCTAGAATACTTCTTTAGGAGAATGAATTGGACTCCTCAGAAGTGAATCCGCAAGTGGAAAATCCTCTCATTGCAGAATTACAGAGAAAACAGACGGATTGACCCCAAATACGCATTACTTTCTGTTTTACTTTCAGCTTTCCTTTCTGTAGCACCCTGGGACACACATTACACAAGAGCAGTAACCACATTTCCTTCACGGCGAGACACCACGCTTAAAACAACCGGTACCCAATAGTCAGAGCTACAGTAATATCTCCTCTGTCTATGGGTGATCACATCTGGCACTGCGTGAAAGGACCTCAGCTTGCTTTGGGAGGTGGTCCTGGACACCCACACCCTGACCACCCCATGGCAGAGCACGGCTGCTCCTGCCCTGCCTTGCAGGGGGCATTTGCCGGTGGCAAAGGCATTGCCATCGATCCTGCAGGTGCTGCCATCCCGAGCCTTGCCTCCCCCAGCAGAGGCACGTCGTACAGAGCAGACGCTGCTGTGGCTGAAGGAGTCCAGAGCTGATTCGAGACATCCAACATACCAGCAACGGCAGCAAGCATCCCCGGCAGGGCAGAATAATTAATTGCCTGGCTTCTCGGCTATCCCGGGGGCTGCAGCTGGGTTGTTCAAAGCTAGACCCTCGGTTGCAGTGAAGGCTCCACACGTATCCTGCTGGGTCCCCCAGCCCACGTGAGCTCCAGCTGCTGTCCCTCACAGAGGACGCAGCGAGGAAGTGAGGAACGGGGGGAAATTCACCAAATTTCTCATGCTGGTGCTCAGTTGGCAGAAAGCAGAAGAGGGACAGATCTAGGCAAAACAGTCAGGGTCTGCAGCATTCCAGTGTTTTGTTGTATTTTGCCTGGGTGTAGCTTATCCCATACCATTGAGCACCGGCTACAAGTAGGTGATGGCACCTCTACACAGCTATTAAAGCCACACAGACACAGATGTGCTCCTGAGCCTTCGTAATATTTCACACACCAATCTTTGCTCCATTGCTACACTTACAAGATCATTATATATGCATTAATGGCAGAATTTTTCCTTTATGGGAAAGATTTTAGAAGCTGAAGAAATCACGTTTCTCATCTGGTTCTCAGTGTTATTCCCTGCCAGACCATCTAACAAACACAACAGATTTGTAAGGAATTGTCAAGAAAAGATCACGTCAAATTTAAAAGATGCAAGTCCAGCACTATTTTGATTCCTTCTGCAATGAACATTGGTCCATATTTATTTTAAAAGTCTGCTATTTCACTTCTGTTTATGAAGAATGGTGATCCCAAGGATTATTAAGCCCTCGACACTATTAACGAAATAAAGAATAACATCAAGAGTAAGCAAAGTGAACCCTAGAATTTTTTTAACTGCCAATATCTTAAAGTTTTTGCAAGGCATCAACTCAGTTCATCATTCTCAGGGATCTCCCTTTTTCCTTTACTCAGCTTGCAATGCCTGAGCCTCTATTTGCACAGCTGTTGAACAACCTGAGTTCCCAGTGCCACCTCCTGAGTGCTTCGCTTTTCCAAACTGGGGATGAAGGAACAGAGACACACAAAATAAGTAGATACATTTGAAATTAATGGACTTATTAAAGTAACTTATTAGAAGTTGGCAGACCCTGGTGCTAGCAAGATAATCCACTTTGCCTCTTGGGTATTTCAGTAAAGATAATTGTAAATTTAAATTATATTTTCAGGAGGTTGGTAGTTCCCTACCATGGCCTCAGCACTTTGTGTTGCACTAAATCAGCAGTTCTCAGATCACAGCCCAGCGAGAGACGGCCAGGAGGGCAGATGAGGCCACTGGCTACCACCTTTGCTTCTAGAGGCAAGAGACTGCGCTGCACAGATACTGCACCACCTGTATGCACATTGCTTGGCCGCACCCTCCCAGCTGAGCTGCCACAACTACGAAGGTGCCATTTCATAGAATCATCGAATGGTTTAGGTTGGAAGGGATTTTGAAGATCACCAAGTTCCAACCCTCCTGCCATGGGCAGGGACACCTCCCACCAGACCAGGTTGCTCAAAGCCCCATCCAGCCTGGCCTTGAACACCTCCAGGGATGGAGCTTCCACAACTTCCGTGGGTAACCTGTTCTGGTGTCTCACCACCCTCAGAATGAAAAATTTCTTCCTAAAGGCTAATCCAAATCTACCTTCTTCCAGTTTAAAGTCATTCCCCCTCATCGTATTTCTGCTTGCATTTCGTTCCTCTCCATCACCTGGCAGTGGAGGAGCCCCTACACCTCATCAGCCACTTCAGCAGGCACTGGTAGAGACTTGTGGATGGTGGTCCTACTGCCACTTGGCACCTCCCACTGCAGGTTAGCTGCCAGAGGAGCATGACAGCACTTGCTTCCATCCACATCTTCCCAAAACAAACAATCCTCTCAAAAAAAAAAAAGCCCCAGCTGAGCAGTCTGGCCTACCAGATTTGTCTGCTGAGTGGGTGGCAAGCAGGAGGCATCCCTACCATCCACCAAGCCATTTCAGTCACTGCTGCTGCTCAGCCATCAGACTATAGTGGCAGATAGGCTGGGAGACAAATTCCCTTTACAGAGCAGGGCTGCTGAGAGTCTCCTTGGACAGCACTGACTATGCACAGGCACATGTGTACTCTGGGGCTTGTCATGCCATCAGCAGCATGTCCCTGTCCCAGAGCAAAAGAGACACTTGCACTTCCCCTAGCCATGGTGCGCCCTTGTTCCCAAAGGCTTGTAAAACTAATAAAATTTGAAAAGGACAGAGAGAGGGGAAAAAGGGAAGGGGACAGAGAGAAAACATCTACCCGTTCTGTGTTTGTTGCAGTTGTTTGCATTACTTTCCTCCTGAAGATTTTGTGAGCATCAATTCAGTTGTGACCAGAAAAATGAGCTGCAACGCAACCTGGAGAGATTAGAGCTGAGTGGGCTGCTGGCAGGGTGAAGATATTTGGTATTAACAAATGTATAGACCCATAAACCGGAGACCTGGTATAAACATCATCATGGTAGATAGGAGAGGCAGGAGACGTAACCAAGCAGCTGCACTGTCAGAAAAGTTTAAACTAGTCTTTGATCCCTTATACTGTCCCACAAATGTTGGTCTCTCTCACCAAGTAGACTGTGCTGCTGGGAAATGGGGTGAGCTGTAAGAAATACATTTTAGGAACTGGTCTTAAAACAACGTGGAAACATAGTCAATGCAGGATAAACAGTTGTCGAACAAATTCATCCTTCTGGACTTTTCTTGTAAAACTACTGTGTCAGTTCCAATTAACATCTAATGGTAATCTCCTTTGAAACCAGTGTTCCCTGGAAATGAAACAGGCTTTGCTTCCTCATAAGCTTTTGGCCAAGATTAGCATCACACTCGTTTCACATCAGTCACACACTTCACTGGGGGCACATGTCCTGCCATTGTTCAGGGGGAGCCGGGAGCATCAAGTAAATCTTTCCCATTCAAAAGTCTCCACGCTCAAGTAACTTATATTTTAGCAAATGCAGACACGCTAAAACATGCTATGGCAACACTGAGCTTGTGACATAGAGGAAGTGAAGCAGAAAATTCAGCGTGAAGGATTACACACTGGCCGCTCCTCCTGTTACAAAAGAAAACCACTGGGCCACAACCGGGCATACTGTCAGTCCCAACACCCAGCCTTCCCACGCGTGTCAATTCATTTTACTACATAAGTGCTATTTTGTGGGTCCGTAACGCTTTTTTCACCTGGTTTCCTAGGATAATTTTCGGTGTTATGGTTTACTCCCTCCTGTTACTCATATAGCCTGGGGCCAGATCATACCCTGAGGTAGCTCACTCCTATCAGCAAAGGAGAGCTAAAAATTTGTATTGTGCAGACCTCACACTTCTCAGCTAGTTTGCTTGCTAGAAGCATTAACAAGTTTTGTATCAACCACAGTAAGGGCATGCCCTGGTCTGGGTTATGTCATGCCAGAGCACCGTGTCAGCCGCTGGTTTCCCAAAGAGGTGACTCCTTCATGGACAGCAAAGGGCAGGAGAGCACTCCCATGTCTCCTCCCATGGTTTGGCACTCAGTTGCGCTGCTGCTGAGCCATCTATGAGTTTTACTGATCACAAAGGTATTCGTAGCATACAGGCAAAGCCATAACTACATCCTCTATGTCCTGCCCCCAACTACAGACAGACCTCTCTAGTGTCCTGGGCAGAGGTCATGGAGATACTTATTTTAGGGGACATGTCCCATAACGCTCTACAAGACATTGAAAAAAGTTTGTATATTCTTCAGGGCAAATGACCCACTTGTTTGCTTCACTAAACAAAATTTCATGTGAGTGACTGCCATGGTTAGGTATGACAGATGCTGAGGTTGAGCTCACTGAGGAACAACTGGGTGAGGCCACCTAGTTTGTTTGGGTTTCAGTCACAGAGGTGTGCACTATTGTATTTCATATGCACCCAAACTCTAGAAGATATTGTCCCTTTTTTCTTCTCCAACACTTTTTCAGCCAGTTTGATTGCCTCCAATTTTTGCAACAAAAATACGCTTTCTAGCAGTGTTCAGGTAAGAGTCATGTTTATGCTCAAATTACCACATTTGAATATGGACTTTTGAAACTATTCATCCATTTTCATGCTAACTAGCGAAGCTGACAATACTGTGTATGATTTAAAAACAATAACTTTGCTCTATACCTGTGTACCTGCTTTTTAATTAATACTTGAAACCACTTGCATAGCCGGGTACCTGCCCCCAGCATTTTGCTGTGGATAAAGCCCCGCAGCTCCCGTCAGTGCTAATTCACGGCACGGTGATTTCAACGCCAAAGACACCGACTGTACCAAGGAGCACTGCTGAGGCTGTATTTTCTCGGTGCAGTGCAGGTTGCTTAGTGACCTGTCACCAAAACAAATGCGGTCACTCGGGTATTTAAAGAGCAGTTTCTACCGAAGGGTCCAGCTTTTTGCAGGGACACCTGTTACTTGCATGCTTGAAATTTCTGTCCTGAAATGACAGGCTCGATGTCGTACTCTAGCTGGTTAACACTTTTTATAAGGAAGTCGTGCAACATGTGTGCAATGCTCTCTGACTCATCTCACACCAGTGTTGCTTAAATCAGTTTAAAGTGTACGTTGTCAGACCGACCGCAGGAGGAAGAGTCAATAAAGCACTACCCTTTCCCAGGCACATGGCAGTTTATACATTTGGTTCCTATTTCTCCAGCCTTGGTGGAAACTGAAGGTAAATGGCACACGTCCTATCAAAATATGCTGTTCAGTTGCATGTGAACAAGGACATGGGGCAGTATCTGAGGGAGAGGGTTTCCCAGCAGTTTGGACAGAAGTTGTCCTGCGACGTCGGATCACCCCACATGCCCACGGCAGGGCTCAGCGCTGAAGCCCCCCTCAAGTGCTGGAAGGGCTCTGCCCTGTAAAGGTCACACCTTGTATTTCATGGCTGGAGGTTAAGTGATGGACTCAAGAATTGTGTTGGGAGGTTGGAGGTGTGTGGCAGCCAGTGCAAGCTCTGGTAGAGGAAGGGTCCATGTATACAGGCTTGTTTCTCCTTACACTCAACTCCAAAATTAGCTGAAGTCTTAGTAAATACTAACTAACAGATTGATGTAATAAGGCTTTAAGTATCTGTAACAACAGAGTGAATGACACCAAAATGATGGCAACTTAAGAGTCACTGATACATACTCACATCTCGTCCTTCTCGCCTCAGCCTGTCACCCACAAAACCAAAAAAGCCCCAAGTCTAACAAAATACATTATATTTGTGAAGGCAGACACTTTATTTAGAAAACTCCAAAACCAAATGTTTCACAGGGAACTTTACTTCAGCACTTGTTTGCACGCTTGATGCTGACACAGCTGACAACAGCCTTTGCCACAAGACTGGGGCTATGAAAACAATTAATTTTTGGTCCAGCCATTGAAAGCAAGAAGGCGGGAGGGGAGAAAGGAGGCCTGACCGTGGGAGAGGAGAGCCTGGGGATGCCACGGCATTACCAGCTCCCACACAAAACACCAGTCATCGCTTCTCCTCATGGTAAAGCCAGGTCTTTTGCTTGGCTCATTTCAGAGTGGTGCGTGGGGTGGTACAACTGTGGGACATACAGGAGATCAAGGACCAGCCTCATGAACAACACACAGCATTTGCTTCCTCCAGAGGCTTGGTGTCAGCTGGGGCTGGAAGAGTCTGGAGCACCAGCACCGGCACCCCCCTGCCCCTCACGCACAACCGATCCTCCTGTAACTAGCACAGGTATTTCCCAGCCTCCCTGCTTAATGCTCCCTGCTTTGAACAAAGCTCTTATTAATCACAATTTGCTTTTATTCCCTTCATTCAGAGCATGGCCTTTAATGGATACCTCTAAGTCTGGCACCAGCTGTCCAAGAGGTTTCCTCTTCAGCATGTTCGTGGAGCTCCCACCATGAATGCTTCACACACACAAATGAATTGAGTCCTCTCAGGACACCCATCATAGCTGATTGTGGCCTTCTTTTCATTTTAGAGCTTGAGAAACATTCCTAATGCTGTCTTAAACAAGCTGTGCCTCTTTTCCTTTTAAGGTTTTGACATCTTATTTGAAACATGAAGGAGCCAATTTTTTAAGAATACAGAAACAGTCAGCTTTTTCATATTTCTTTATAAAATTAAAGCAAATCTTTCCTATTGACTTCAGTTATATCTATGAAGACACAGATTTTCCAATGTCAGGTATCAAGTGTTAAGCACTCAGGAACTGCCAAATGCCCAGTGTAGCCACCCGTGAGAATTTAGGTGGAAGCCACTTGCTTTGCACCACCAAAACCCCGTATCAGAGTTGAGTGGCATCCAACTGGTCAGGGCAGTGATCAGTCCCCTTAACCACAAGGCTATCCTTTTGCCTTTCCTGCAATTGTCAGGCCCTTTTGCTGCAAACCCTTCAGCTCCTGCAAGAGCAAACAGCTTCCTTCAATGCACAGCCCTGACTCACACCCAGAATCACATCCTGTCCAAGGAACGAGGAAGGGTTTTGTGAATAAAATAACTTGATCATGCAATTAGCAGCAGCTTGATCAGCCATGTGCATGTGGGAATGCAAAATGAGACTGCTGGCAGTCCTTACTGAATTTTTAATTGTTTGACTTTGTCATCATATTTTCCCTTTAACTTTGCTCTTCCGCATAATTATATACACACGTCTATCTACATGAAGAAGCTGTTCAGAGAAACTAGATGATGCTGGAAGAAGTATGGGATCAGAGAGGTGAGAGCAATGGGAACTTGGAGTGCATCCGGTGGCTGAAGAATGATCAGAGATGAAGAAGCATAAAGCAGAAATAAGACAAATATGGACAATAAGAAAATGCTGAGGAAGGAAACCCGCAGTTTGCTGACCTACTAAGTTAATATTAGGGGAAGAACAGCACAAGTCATAGAATCATAGAACCAGAGAATGGTTTGGGTTGGAAGGGACCTTAAAGATCATCTAG
>RSEF01000001.1:73115423-73126432 GCA_003993805.1 Himantopus leucocephalus | reverse complement strand
TGGCCTTCTTGGCCACCAGGGCACATTGCTGGCTCATGATCATATTGTCTGGAAAGTTATAGTTCAGCAATCTGCAGCCATTTAGAGCTGATTTTGATCTTTCTTTCTTTCTTATTTTTTTTTTTTTAACTTGAAGAGGCTGCAGGAGAGGCAGGGACTGGCACACAGTAAGGAATCAGTATACAAAGTTTACAGTCAAGCCATATTCAGGTATATTCCATATGTACATGAAAAAAAAAACCCTTGCCTAATCCTATAAAACACCCAAAGAACCACTAAACTTTCAAGTCTTTTTGATAAATTGAATGTGAGTATCTCTTTCTTTTAAAGGAGCAGCTTCTAATTGGCCATATTAAAGGGAAGAAAACACTGGAAGCACTAAAGTATCTTTACTTAAATTATGTTACCATTTTTCAAGGGGTGTGAAAGAGAGCCTCTTCGGCATACATTTATTGCTTTAGAAAAAATAACAAGAAACATCTGTCAAATGTATATTTTTGAAAGCAAATATCTGTTTAAGAAGAAGAAGAGATAATTGGTCTTATTAATAGGGACATTTTTCAGTTATTAGTAACAATAAAATACACTCCCAATTAAAAAGAACTCTTACATTAGGTGTTTCCTTGAATTATTGCAATACCCTGGGAAAGCAAATTATGTCTAGAAGGACTTCAGTTGTGTATCATTTCATTATAAAAAGAAAGGAAATAAAAAGATAATAGATAATGAAGTATTTAACCTTGTTGTTTTCACAGTTCGATCAGCGTTTTTACTAGAGGAATAAGACAATGTATTTTCAGACTATACGTTTAATCCAGACTAACTTTCAAATTTCTTAATGAAGTGGTAAAGATTCTGCTATTTTAACATGGTTGGATCATATCCCAGTGGAAGTGAGATCACATGTTTAAGAAACTAAATCTTCTCCAGGATTGAGATTCAGTTGCAAAAATTAGAGGATATTGCTTTCAAATAAATTCAAAGGATGGCATAGAGAATCATCTTCTAAAGGATGTTGTAAACCAATCTTTGACAGTCAGCTGATAAACAGAGCTAAAGAAAAGTTAAAATTACGACCAAGGATAAAAATGTGTAAGTGGTTCACAAGAATGTCAATGCAAAATAGTCTGTTGAGAAGTCACTAACACTAGAGGGTAACAGCAGATGATGACGGAAACCATTAGAAAAACCCTTAGGCATATAAGACATTTTCTGAAAAAGGAAATTAAATTTGTAACTTACTGGCACTAAAGCTTAAAATGGCTCAGGAACTATCTTTTATTTTACATACAAACCCAACTGGTAAGGGTTGTTTACCATACCTAATGCAGTATCTGCTACTTTTGCAGCTTTTTACGAAGAAAAATTTTATACATCAGTCCTCTAAGAAATGGGAAGAAAATTCTAGAAATAGCAATCTTGCTAAAGCAATGTGAAACTTATAAAGGAGTAACACAAAAGACGCTCTACTGAGTAAGACTAAATATTCCTCTAGCCCAGTTTCTTGTCCCTGGCAATGACTAATGGTGAGTGCCTAGGAAAGAACAAAAGAGAGGACAAGCAAATAGTGATACCTCTTGTGTATATTCTTCCCACATCCAAAAATGATGGATCGGAGATTTCCTGTCCTAAAGGTTTGGCAATTTTTATTGCTGTTTTTATTTAATAGTCCTGTGGAACTTTTTCTTCGGTGCATTTGTCCTACCTTTTTTTACTCAGTGTAAACCTCTGGAAGTTATGTTCCACTCTCTTGCACGGAGGAGTTTCACAGCTTTACTATCGCTGTGTGAACAACCACTTCTATCTATCTTGAAATATTCACCTCCTGATTTAACTTCACTTTTCTTCAAAAAGACAGCAACCATTTTTTCTCTATTTATGTCATCTTTGCCACTTATGACTTTATAGAACTGTGTTGTATTCTCCCTTGGCCCACCTTTTTCCAAGCTGCAGAGTCCTCGTCTGTGTTGTTTCCACTGTAAAAGCATCTCCATAACTTTGATCATCCTTGTTTCCTCCTCTGTGCTTTCACCACCAATAATAATCAACTTACCACTTGCTGTTTTCACTGTTGCTGAGCACTGGGCTAACCAAGAAAACCTCGAGAGTATTCAATACAAAGCCTGGCAAAACTCTAGAAACCTATTTGTTTTCCAAGTGCATTTTAAGGTATTCAAAGTAAAACTTGGTCCTTAAACGGTTTTAATGGTGTTAAACTGGGAAAAAAATAAATAACTTATTGAGAGCACCTACTGTTTCGGACACCTCAAACTACTGGGACAGCCTGAAAGACGTCTTGAAAAGGTCATTTAATTAATCTGTCTGTCCGAAGACAAGGCAACCTACTTTGGATAGGAGATTTTAGTATGAACAACCTTATATACAGCCATTTCACCTGGCCATGCTATTGTTGGATTGGCAAAGAAAGGGTTCATGCAAACCAATTGGTTAGGCTGGAATTTCTCTAGCCTGATTTAAATCACATTCTCAGATTATAGAAAC
Organism: Himantopus leucocephalus; assembly: GCA_003993805.1. Classification (NCBI taxonomy): domain Eukaryota; kingdom Metazoa; phylum Chordata; class Aves; order Charadriiformes; family Recurvirostridae; genus Himantopus; species Himantopus leucocephalus. The sequence goes on along the minus strand of RSEF01000001.1, from coordinate 73,123,930 downwards.
CATGATTGAACCAGATTCATTGTGGATAAGCAAAGATGAGATCACATTGAATGATTATTAAAAATTTGCAGACTGACAGACCAAAAAGAAATAGTTTTTTGTTCAATGAACAAAGAGGCAATAATAAAAAGGAGTATTTTATCAATGACATTTTTTGCATTTACAGTCCCTCCATAATCTTTCCAGATAAAGCAGAGGATGCCATTGGGCTGCTTGAAACAAAAGACTGACACTGAATAGACTAGAGGATTTACATACTACCTGATATTATCAAATCAACCGTTTTAAAGCAATAGTGAATTGAAGGGGCTTTAATCCACCTCTTAAATTTCAAAGAAAATAAATGTTATGTAAAACTTGTAATATGAATTTTATTTTTCTAAAAATGCATTCTTCAAATGTATCAACACATTATTAGACAACTATTATATTTTCAATGTCAGCAAGAAGTAGATATATCAGTTACTATTGCAAGTGTTTTACCACAAGCTACAATCCCAGTATGTAAAATTGAAAGCAGGCCATGGAATAGCATGGGTTTGCCAGCACTTCCAAGAGGAATACTGGGAGCGAAACAATTAATTAAACAGTGCTACAGAGGAGTCCTTTTGCTGTTATTAGATGTCTGTTGCTATTCTCTGGCCCCGTCTGAGTTTCTGAGGCCCATCTGACTAACAAATTCCTCTTGGCATGGCCAAAATAAGGCAAAGGGAAACACCTCCTTGTCTTGCTGCACTGAGAGGCGGATGCAGGACACTCAAGTGTTCCCCTTTTATCTCACCTTGTAAGACCAGGCTTCTGCTCACAAGCCAATATTTTTGTTTGTTTTGTGGTTGCAAGGTGTCTTCCATGTCGGACTCTCAAGACAGCAAACAAGCTGTACAGACACGAGTCTTAATTTCATCTTAATTTTGCCCCTGACGTAGTTCTGCCTGGTACAGCTGCTTGCTGAGTCTGTGAGTATCCTGCCTACAACGTGCTTTCCTTGAGTGACGGCAGCCCGACAGCGCTTGCTCGGGCTGTGGGGAAACTCTGGCCTTTCATTTCACACCTACTTCTTTTTAGTGTGCTATTGCCACCCGGGTTGGGGGTTGGGATTCATCTGTGCCAAGTCTGTCCCTGGGTGCCCTTGGTGGCCTGCCCTATACCAAGGTCATCGTGTCACCCTGCCTACTTGCTCCTTTTAGGAGTCTCTTTTGCTTAACATCACAGCAACCAGTTCAGCAGGAACAGAAACAGTGTGCCACAGTCACAGACATAATACATATGTTTCTCAGTTCACTATTCAGATATTTGGGGGCAAAATAATAGGGCGTATTCATATAATGGAATAACTGTTGTTCTTGAGGTTGGGGTCAATGATTTGCCGGTGCAGATAAGCGCAACATCAGTGAAAGCAGATGTACCCATCTGTGTCAGCAAAGAATTTCGCTCACAGTCTTCAGAGACAAAACTGGATCCAGCAAATCACTGCTAAGGAATGAAAAGAAAAAGCCTTCTATTACCAGAACAACAAAGAAATTAGTATAGAGGAGTTACATTATACTGTACCCTCTATGTGGCCTGATCCTCTATTGTGTTGAGGGTTCTCAATTACCATTCACTTCAATAGGAATCTTGTAGGACATTCACAACTCTAACAGAATTAGGATTGTGCTACTGTGACTAGTATGCAAATCAGTAATATGTGAGTACATTGAATATAAATTAAACTGTAAGGGGTTTAATCTTTGTTTTGGAAATGCAATGTGTAGGAACAATTATTAATAGAGGTATAATTCTTATCAGATACATACACATATGCAAATACCTTTTTTTTTTGTCTTGCCTTGAGCAAATATAAGATGAAAAAGCTCTATTGACCATTTAATTTTCCTAAAGGAGAGCTGGAGGAACAAGTCTGAAATACAATTCTCTCATCATCAAGTTTCTGAAGTATTTCAATAGGATTATACACAGAACAATGGGTAATGCTTTCCTTGTAACAGAGCGGTGCCAGTATTCTCCACATGCATTGTGAGGCTGTAATGTCCAGCCTTTTCAGCCAAGGTTATTGTAACATTTCCAGACAAAAAGAAAACCTGATGAATAATGCACTGGAATTAAGCTAGATTTCAGAAAGATTTTGTATGGTTCATGTGATGCAGAACATAAAGTGTTCACATAATTAAAATCTATTGCACTTGTGAGCTTTAGTGTGCATGACATTTCAAGGTCCATGGATGAAGAGGAACTTCTTTGCTGGTTTTCAGTTTATTGAGCGTAATGTGCTTTATTTCCTGGTATAGCCCTGTTGGTAGAGACTCACAATGGACTTAAAAGGACAAGTCCTGAAAGGATGGAGATTCACTAAGATTTCAGCGAGATCAGACTGAACATGTTACAGCAAATTCAGTCCTGATCCAGAAGAACATCTAAGCATGTTCTTATCCTTAAGGTTTAGAAGTACGGATGGAGGTGAGTTTTTCTGGTTTTGTGTGTGCCCCAGACCTGGAACTGTTTGAGAAAATCCTGGAGAAGGACTTGTTTCTAGGCCAAACTGTCTTTCTACTCTTTCTTAGCCACCTGGTCTACTGATGTAAGTAGCAGTGTTGTACCAAGACAAGACCACATCATCTAATGGGTCTTTCATTTTTCACTACAGTCACCCTCAGTTTTACATCTTTCTGCTGCACAAAAACTGACAACTTTGGCTGGTCATTTATCTCGTGTAAATGTGAACTTTATATTATTATAGCTGTGAATATAGAAATATACACATCACCCCAAGCCTGAAATTTTCTAAACCAACCGCTAGCTAGCAAGACTGTTACTTAGATTTACTGTGAAATTATGTGGTAATACCAGATGAGAAAGGGAAACCTGAGCTAGTACTTGCTCTGCAAACTTGTTCATGGCAGCAAAATCCACTCTGAAAGTATTGCATGGGTCTGCCTATGCAATGGTAAGTTTGCAGTGCACATAAGCCCCACTGAAAAGAGATACCAATGTAAACCTGTTACACGTTGTAATTTGGAATAGCAATGCCAGTTAATTGCAAAAAGCAGCAAATAGCAGAGTTACAAGGTCCTTTACAAGGTAATGGCCATTTTTTTCTGTTGTGTTTTTTTTTTTTTGAAGTCACTAAGAACCAAATATTCTCATTTAGTGATTGAGAGGAAAATAGTAAAGGTGTCAATTGAGGGAATAGGTGGAGCAGCACCTGTACTTCTCTGCTTCTTACTCCCTGTCCTTTGGCTTTCATAGCCAATGTACCAGAATCACCTCCACTGGTTTTCCAGCGTTGCAGGCACAACTCCAACCCAGGCCTGGCTACAGCTCCTGGCATCAGAGCCTAGGATGGTATTTGTTCTAGTTTTGTACTTGAGCCATTACACTGCGCGCTCACAGACCTTTGTACCACCTCCCACCACCTGAACATGCACAACTGTGCAGAAGTGCTCAGCTGTGGTACTATAAAAAATTCACAGCACCCCTCTTCATATAAAGAAAAAAATATGCCTACATGCCTGGCATTATTGCTGTGATGGAATGAGACATAAATGGAAGGTATGGAAAATTAAGGTAAAATAAATTATTTAAAACACTCACTAATACTTTCCAATCTAACTTTGTACACTAAGCTTTTTCATAAACTTCCATTCTTCTAGAATAAAGAACAGAAAATACTTGAGAGTTAAATTATTGTCTATGGCCCCTTCTAAGTCACAAAAGTATCTGGGAGAGTTCTAGCAAGAAAAAAGGCAAATGCAAGCCAAAAGTAGTTAAATTTACTGCCCCAAACATAACACCTGTTTCCTCTGAAGTGACCCAAAAAAACGAGAGATGTTCTCAGAGGAACCAATTCCACCCACCTGGGAATGATTTTTCAGTGATCAGAAGAGATGGAGAAAGAGAGATCATGAGAGAAAATATGCAGAAGGAATCTGCTATAAATTATTTTTAAAAAAACCTCTAGGAATTGGCCTAGCTTTATCTAAAATAAATGTGGAGGCTGTAAATACATTGACTGGAAAAACACGCAGAATAAATCTACTGTTCCTCTCATGCTGGCTTGCTGAGAGTGACAAATGACTTGACATAACCCTTACTCAATTTAATACAGCTTGAAAAACCTAATAAAGCCCTTTAAGCAAGGGAGATGGTATGAAACCTTTGCTGCAATTAGAGGGGAGGATGCCCCTGTTATGCTAAGAGATGAGCTGAACAAGTTTAATTCCAGTTTATGATTAAGAAAAAGATGTGGATGGGTTGCTGCGTTTGGAGACTTCAAGTCTACTGTATATCACAATGGCATGTTTATGAGCAACATGATGTGATGCTCTCATTCACTCGCAAAGCGAATGGCATATACAAGCCAACAGCAGTCCCAAATCTCAGGGGAATCACACACTACCTCAGCTTCCAGTTTACTGAAAAGAAATTATTTTGATCTGTAACAAGTGGTGCAAAATTTAAATAAGTGAGCAATAAAACCACAATAATAATAACCTAGAAAAAAATATGCCTTTCCTCCGCCAATATCCTGTTTTAATAGAACTTCACGAATCATTTAAAATAAAACTATACTAAATACTTACTATCATAAATTTCCCTGAAAAACTAAAAAATAAATAGGAGTGAAGTCCATAGTTAACAACTTAATATAAATGGGCTGAATACTGGTTTCTAATCCAGCTTTGTATACAACCATATCAGTGTATTAGGCTTGCCAACAGTTTAGGTGGGAGTCCTTTTGACATCATGTCGATGTATGCAGCATTGTGTTCCCACAAGATTCACTTGATCTGCTCTAGAGGGTTTCCTTAAACATGCCCTTTCCTTAAACACCCACCCCCATCCCAGGCTTTACGTCCTGTGCTCTCCCTCTCATGAGAAGCAGCAGAAAATTTAATTCAACGTTTCTTTGCTTGCTAACACCTGGTGGGAACAGGATTGATGATAACAATCAGTATTTTCCCCACTTTCCACTAATATCAATAATTCTACAAGTTACACTCTGAATGAAGGTCAGAAGTGGCAAAGTTCCCATGCTACAGCCCACCCCAGCAAAAACTCGATTGCCTGGCGTGGTGAGGCTTACTGACATTCAGCTCTTCAGTGGCTGTGTTACAGGTACGTTCCTGTCCTCTGACAACTACAGTCCATATGTTTGGTAGTTATAATATGGTTTCAGCTCAAATATCCGTATTGAAAATCCCTTTTATAATGTACATCCTCAACGTAATAGAATATACAATGTAAATAGCACATACAGACATCAAGAGCTTCCTAACAAACGCTTTATTTTTGCTATGATTACTTCGGAGGACACCAGCAGATATAGGAAATGGAATGAAATATAACTCTCAAAACAGCTGTGAAATTCTGAAATCTTTTACTTTCTCTTTGGAAGTAAATTTATTTGGAAAACATGTCAAGGCCACTGCTTTTTAAAACTCATTTTGCACTTCTATAATATCCTTGAAATACTTTTGAAAAGTTTACTTGATTAAAAACTGACCACTCAACCTTGTCAAATGCTTTTCTGGCATGTAAAAACAAAGGAATGCATTGAGCTAGTAAATTATAATAATCCCATAATCCTGAGAGCATGTTTACAGAGTTTTCATATTACTAATTCCAAGGGAGTTAGCATTTAATTACTTTCTACGATCTCCACACAATATTTCTCTTTTGTCTTAGCTTTTTAGAATACACATTTATTGTTTTTCTCAAATTACCTGGAAGACCCTAAATTATAAAAGAATTGTGTTTGTCCAGTGCGATGAAAGATTCCATTTATCTGTCATCTCTGAAATTTAAATACAGTTTTAGTTTATTTTTCATGTTGAGCTTCCATGTGAATTTGCTCTTTCACAATCATGTTATTTATTTTGTATTTATTTGGTTTTCTTTCAAAGTGATTCAAGATTAACAAATACATTTCTTACAGCCTTGGCAGCTTTCCAGATAATTTTATTAATTTTCGTTTTTATGGTCCCTCATAGCAGAAAGTTCACCCTTACTTTCCTCCTCCTTGGACCTTTGCCCAAATTTATATTCAAGCCAAACTCATATCAAAGCTAAGAAAGAGTTTCTGGAATAAGATTTTAAAGATTAGGTCAAAACTCTTCAAGATGAATTCAAACTGTCTGCACAAATATTGTTTCTCTGTTATGCATGTATTTCATAATTAATAAAATATCTTTTTGCTTAAAATATGCAAAAGGTGAAATACAGTTAAAATGGTTGAAAAAGAAAATGAAGTCACAACACTGTGGAAATGTTCCCTGCACCATTTTGGAACATTGAATTCTGAAAAGTTGGAATTTAAAAGGAAGGAAAGGAGCTTTGCTGATGAAAAAGGATAGCATTTTATTTTCCAAATTAATGTGCTTGACAATTAATGAAAACCAAGAAAAAAAACCCAACCCCCAAACAAACCACCTTTCAGTGCAGAATCACACCAAGGAAACAAATCTATTTTCAAGTATTTCAAAGTCTGCTTCTTTGGATCTAATTCCTTACAATCCGGTGCTCTGTGTAAAGATTTTTGTGATATTACCAAGCACTCACCAGATCTTGGCAGAACATTTGTTATGAAGTACACAGCCAACAATTAGCTGTAAAGCAGAACTGAAACTGCTCGTGCTACAAATAGTAATTGTTGAATATTTTCAGGTAAAAAAAGGAAAAACAGATACTTTAAAAATCTAAACTATTTTGTTTTGTATAATGTTTTCAGCTTTGAAATCAACCTGACTTAGAAATTGTTTTTAAAGACAAGAATTTTAGGCCAAAGTGTTTTACTTTAATTCAATCTGTAAACTCCAGTTTGTTTGTTTGTTTGGTCACAGAGCTGCAAATTCTGTTGTTCACACAGCTCAACTGGCCACATGTTGCCTAAAGTAGTAGGGAATGCTTCAAGTAAACCCAGCAGTGTCTCCAATTCAGAATACCTCTGTTTTGATCGGTAATGCATAGGGCACGTGTTTGATTAAAAACCTGCACAGCAGCAGTTAGTCATAATTAGTCACCAGGAAATAAATATTATATTTTCCAGAGTGCATTCAAAATTTGTTTAAGTTAAATTAAGGAGAAAAATAAAATTTTTACTCCAAAAGCTAACCCTAAGTTCATTTCAATAATCCCTAGTACTTTCAGGATTTTGGGGTGAACGGTCATTACAGCTAATACTCTAATTGTGGGGTGTATTTGTATAAACAACAATTAACTTGAAACACTTAATAGACCTTCTAGTTAAAATGTATCACCAACTGACCATTTAAGTATCTTTTTCAAATGACATTGGACAAAATTGGCAATTAAAATAGTATCCNAAATATTTGTGCAACTGTCTCACCACCACATGCTGCAGCGAACAATTCTCAGTATTAAAATTCCTTTTATTTTAAACTTTTCTTCCCTTCTTTAGGAACAACCTTCTTAGCATTTCAAGTTTCAGCTGGCCAGTTCTTCACTACTTTGCACTTTCTATCATCTTTACCTTGAAGCAAAGTTTGGGTATCATAGTAGTACTTATAGGATAGACGTGACTCTCAGCGGGGATCTGGGCCACTCTTATGAGCTAATAATTCTTGAATGTGACATACCATTTTCATAAGGAGGGGATGAGTGCTCGAGGGCTACTTCTCTTGTGCATCTCTGCAGGCACGAGATGCTGCTGGGGCAGCCCCTGTGTTCAATGTATCTCTCTTTGCTGCAAGGATGGAAGAGTGAGAGACAATGCCATCATCTTCCAATATTTCCTTAGAAGTCTGATTTATTGATTAGTAATGGTTTTCTGCTTCACAGGAACACAGCCCTGACAGCAATAACAGCTGTTGTTGTACCAGATCACCAGAGATTTACAGAGTTCCTTATTTCCAAGGAGTATTGCTGCAGTATGGAGGTCATGGTCCTGACAAAGAATCACCATACAATGTTATACGACTTTCATTGCTGTAAAACTTCAAATCTAAACAAATAAATGTGTCCAATGCAATATAGTTCTCTTTTATGTCCTGGGCAAGTCTGCAGTTTCCATGGTTACCAAAGGGCAGCCTAGTAGAGAAACCATCCACATTTTCTTTCAATAGATATTTTTTAGGACTTTCCCTTTCAAAAATTAGTACAGAATCAATCTCTTGTAACATATCCATACTTCTTTATTTTGCTGTTTAGTTAGAAATTTATGCAAAAAGCAATTAACCAATTTTAAACAAATAACATAGGGCAACTTTGAATATTCCTTATTCAAAAACAGCATTTCTGGTAATACATGTAGTCTTTATTCACTTGCTTTAGTGTGTAATTCCTTCTAGAATTGAAAAAAAAAATCACTATGATATATTTCATACTATTTCAAAATTATTTTGAACTAATTAAACTATACTTTTAGAAATACTTCTGTCCACCAAGACCAATCTTTAGATTTTTATTTCCATTGCTTATGGCCAGCTGTGGAATAATTACTAAAATAATCAAAAATACAGCATTGTTCACACATTAAGGAAAGGTATAAA
>RSEF01000001.1:73097273-73115413 GCA_003993805.1 Himantopus leucocephalus | reverse complement strand
TTTGTACTTTTCCTTAATGTGTGAACAATGCTGTATTTTTGGTTATTTTAGTGGTCATTCTATACCTTACGTAATATTCTTTTTCCTTAAAAAAAAAAAACACAACCAAATCTACCACAGTTTCTCATGTGTTTTTCTTATGCTTTGTATGGTACCACGGTAGGAAGAAGGGTTTGTTTTTTCATTTGAACATTTGAAGCAGTTTCTCCAAGTTGCAAGTAGAATTTAAAAGAGTATTGTTTCTTTTCTGCATTATTTTCATTATGAAGGTGGTGGTAAAACTGTTTTGTTTTGTTTTGTTTTTTAATTCTGCTTCACACTTCAAATATTAAAACCTTTAAGGTTTTCATCATATTGAAATACTCAATACTTTAAGGCTTTCATCACAGCATTTTATTTTGTATTTACTGTGAGGTGCATGGTCATTGTGGGAAACAGAACTGTGAATTGTAATGCTAATTTGTGAGTTATAACTAACTATTATGAAAACAGAGATGTCCTGGATATCTAGGTAAATATGGAACAAAGAGAAAAGAAAAGGTAAAAAAAAATAAATTGATTTTTTCACCCTTTTTTTGTCATTCATATATAAGCTGTTAGCTTTTCTTATGGGTTTAGTGTTTATGCCTTGCCTGTGAGTGCCAAGGAAACTTTTTCTTTTGGCATGCTTACCCTTCTTAAACATTTTCAGATTGTGAAAAGGTGTCTTTATGACCACACTTTATGGCAATATTATTGTTACATTTTGATGTTGCTGCAGTAAAATTATAGGATGCGATGAAGGTAAGTGTAGAAAATCCTACCAAAGCAGCATATAAAGCTCATAAAAAACTGTCTTAATAGAGAATTTTCTGGAAACTTGGGGAGTGGGAGAAGCAATGGAAAGTATGCTTTCCTTTTTGCTTATATGATTTAATTTCTCAAAACAGCATCAAACCCCATGCCTTTTACAATATTAATTTTCCTAAGAATCTCTCTCAAAACAAACTTAAATCTGGAAAATCCTTAATTTCAGTTCAGTCCAGAGGAACAATGAAAAGATGAAATGTTACTAGTGATGTTTTGGATGTTCACTGCATGGATCCCACTATTTGAGAATGACATCCTTCCTAAACTGCATTTATGGTACTTGCAATTAAAAATAAAAAGAAGAACTAGTTTAAAATTTTCTGTGTATCTGACATCTGGAAATCAGATCCCCAATAAAAAAAACCCTTAATTTCAAAATAAACTCCATGTAAGCAAACTAAACTTTTCCTTGAATTTTGTCACAATTATTTGAAGATTATATCCATTCAGGTATCTGTAATTTAGGTAACAATTTCTAATCCTGCTGCTGGTGGTGAGATCTGTTGCATTCTTTGGAATTTTGTACTTTGAGCTGCCATATTATGAGGATAAACTCTTGCATAACTTCATATATTTGCATCTAGTCCAGGTAAAGAACAAGAAACACAGAGAAAACAAGAGGAAGGGAAAAAAAAATGTAACTCCCTGCTTGACCTTCTTTGTGTTTTCAGTTTGGAAACTATACCATCATGCCTTTCAAACAGTTCTTTCTCTGTGTGAATTCCAGAAAGCATAATAACATATATAGACGCTATAACAGGGGGAGGTATTACTTTTCTCCAACAGTATAAGAAGCTTTCTAGCCAGAAAAGCATAAAAATGAACTTTAAGTGGTCTCTCTTGGAAAACAGACAGGACATGAACAACTAGAACAACTTTCCAACACCATTTTGTTTGTCAAATTCACCAATGTCATGACTGCTGTGTATCTGCATCATGAAATGATGTCAGATAAAATTCAAGTTTACTCTGTTGATAGCAAAGTTGTGTAAGTATTATGATTTCTTGTTGTACCTGGGGAATTGGTAAACCTGCAGATTCACAACACAACAAATTGAGAATAGCTACAATGTCCCTCAAATATGGATACATTGTCTTGTTCCTTACTTGTTTTTTGTTTTGTTTTGGTTTGGGCTTTTTGTCAATGTCATTATCAGTCCTTGGAGATTTAACTTATTTGTTCCACAGAACATTTTTTTTAGAAAATAATGACTAGAATGATGAGGGAATTATATTAATGAAATATGCTAAGCACTGGAGTCTGCTTCAGTGTATTCCTTTTGTTTGATAGTTTCATGAAGGATTTTAATTAGATTTTGATGAAAAATGGATTTCTATCCTCGGTATCATACAATGGAACATGAAGCAAAACGTATTGAGTTTAGAGCTGAAATTTTGGGATCTGTCTCCACGTTTATTGATCCCTCCTACATTTCTTCCTTATTTGCTCTTGTCTCATAGTCTGTGAGATAATTCTGGGAACATTTCTGTTTAACTTCAAATTAAGAGCAGGCACTGTATGGCCTGCTTAGCTGACACTTCTATCTAAATAATTAAACTGACTGTCCATTAAAGATTTGCAGCCTCATGACACATTTCCCAGTCATGACAGTCAATCATTTAGGAGGTCAGCTCAACCTTTCCTGCATTTACTTTTCTGTAAATTAACATCTAGTCATAAAAAAGGTATTGCTGTCAGAACTAAGCTGAGATACTTTAATATGCTAGTGATGATTGAAAGTACTGCACGTCAATATAAAAAGAAGTTTCCAGGAAAATAGATCTTCACATCTCTTTATCCCAAATCAGTATCTTTTTAAATTCATTGGTGCTGATTTAGCAGTGATGAAAAGACAGGGCAGTGGTATCTGACTTTTTGAAGTGATCATAAGCTCTCTTCCATTGCAACAAAACAAATATTTTGAGACTTGAAAAATGAAACCTATTTTTACTATTGCAAAAATTAAGTTTAATTTAGTTTGAGGAGGTTCTTAAGTCAGAGCATTTTATGTGAAGTTGTTTTGGGGCAAAAAACCTAATTATGAACCCTCTTTTTGACGCTATCTTCTTTCCGTTCTCTGAGATTTTGGTCAAAATGGAAATTAGAAATACTTCCTCTCCCAGAGGAGAAAAAGTAGAGAAAATACTCTACTTTTTTTGTAATCTCTGCAATGGGATTCTTCAACTTTTTAAAACTCAGTTGCCCTTGGTGTAATTTTATTGCTTATCAGTGATATGTATTGAAATGGGTTTCCCCTCTCTTTGTCTCACACTCACCTGGCTTCCTGAGGAGTCCCTTGGCATCAGGGAAGTCCTCCCTACTTATATATCTCTGGGAAAAGGGACAGCACCGTATTTTTTAATAGTTGCAATCACTTAAGGGCCGGAAACAGACTATGGATATCCCTCCAAGCACCATCTTCCTTTGTTGGGCAGGTTCCTCTTCCTAATGACATATCTGATGGATGTAAAATAGTAGCAATCTCCAACAGACATTGCACTAATAGATATTTAAAGAAGTACAAAGAAAGCAAATTAACTTTTTATAGAGATTAACATCCCTTCTGCAGTATGGCACTTGATGCCCCTTAGTTTCTGGTGTTTTCACCCATTTGTTCTTAAAAGAGAACAAGTGAAATGAAGTGTCAGGATAGTTCCTCTAAGGTGTTCTAGCTGCGTTACCAAAAAGGTGAATGAGTATGAAAATGGATTTAAGACTCTATGGCAAGCAAAATGAAACTTAAATTACCAAAGAACATTTTGTGTGTGTGTGTGTGTGTGTTGCATAGCATCATCTTGCAACCCCCAAATCTTTAAAGTGCTGGTTAAACGTCTCTTTCTGAAATACTTTCAGCCTCATATATTAATAAAGAAGCTTTCTTTGTAGTTGATTGTTTCTTCAAACTCTCCCAGTGAACCAGCCCCTTTCAAATCAACAGGCATTCATAGTGCTGTTAACCATGAAGATAAAAACCCTTCACATAACCTACCTATTTCCCTACTTCTGAATTGCTTCAAACTGCAGCCTTCAAATTCCTTTTTACAAGCTAACCTATTTTTGTCAATGCCTTTACTAAAGATTGCCCTCCAGAAGGTCAGGTATTACATTATGAATCAATCATTGCTGCCCTTTTGACTCATTAGCCTCAATTTCCTTCATTACAACTAAAAAGCTTATAGGAGTTGATCAAAAAGCAGCACAGCGAGGAGCTAATGGAGGAAAAGGAACGTTCTGCATGGGTAAGTATTAGTTGTAACTGAACTATTTTGAAGAATTTATTCAACACCACAACAAATGCTTTCATTAGACCACATCAGTTTCACTACCTGTCTTTTTCTGGAGGTGTCTTAGATATGCCAGAAGAAAATTAAGAATGAAAACGAGCAAAAAATTCAAAAATGTAAGTGTGTGTAGGGAATGCCATGGTCAGGACAGGCAAGGATTCAGTGAGAAGAAATATGGTTTGATTTTAAATGCATTTTCTCCTGTTTCCATGTATTTCCTTCTGCTTCTAAACTAGAATATAATGAATGTGGTATGAATAAGGCTGTTACATATTTTCCCTTTTGTTTCTGTTTCTCCATTGATAAAATAGAGATAGTGTTCTTTATGCTTTGCAAAATCTTTTGCAATCTACTACTAATATATATATATACATATATGTATGGTGATACACACATGTATTATGGCTGTAAATGAGCATGTCTGTAGATTGAATTTTTACATATAATGTGTTTTCAATTTGCTTTCCTAAATTATTTGACTATGATAATGATATGTTGTGAAAGAGTGTAACAAATTGATGAAGTCCAGTGTGAACCCAAACACCAAAAATAATTATCACACACTTCTGTGAATCTATTTGTTGAGTAACTAAAAGATAGTATGACATTTTAGTAACACTGCCATTTCAATTCAGGAATTTCCACTACAGAAATTTATTTCAAATAGGACAATGTATACATAGCATTTTTTAGTTTCTTCCATGATGAAATGAATCCTCACACTTTTTTTTAGTAACACTATCCCTGCATTTTGAGTTGCTGGTTGCAATCCAGGGTATTAATTTAAAAGAAGATATAAAATAAGCTTTTTTTCTCAGCATATTTTTTTAAAGCTGCTTTGAATTGGGGCATGGAGTGTTCTTATTTCATCCTGTGAAAAACCTATTTAAGCAGGTGCAAACTGTAATGCTTTATTCTGCTATTGTTCACGTAATTTTGAACAGAAGTCAATGCTTTTGCAGTGTGCAAGACACTAGAGATTCACATAGGTTGCATGCCAGTGGTTACAGCACAAACCTCAGATAAGAATGTTTCTACTGTATTCTGATACCACTGGATGGTATTTCAAACGCATCTGTGTTGTAAATTTTGACATTATAAATAACAACTGTAGCACATTAATTCTGTTCTAATTTTCCAATACGGAAGAAAAAAACACCACCTCAATTTCCAATATTGTTTATCTAGAGCGTTGTCCCCACTAAACTACTTTTCAGAATACTGAATACACTTTTGATATCCCATTGATTTCTCCTTACTACTGTTTACTTGCCTTCAAGGCTACCTGAAGAATTCAACTTAAATTTGATCTAAAAGTCGTACACATTATGGCTCACTGTCCAAAATTCCTCTCACATTTTGTTGTGCTCTCTGTTATTGAACTGTAATGGGGACAGTTCTGCTTCCCTGTAAGCCAATTTTGCATTGTCTGTTCTGGACAAGATGAGTTTCTTATAAACACTTAGAACAGCAATGTCTGAGCACTTTCTGGTTCTACATTAAATGGTGTGACTAGCATCTGTCACATATTACTCATGTCCTCTTCAGTATCCAGGGTATTAGTATATTTTGGTAGAGTTTGAAGACTTATTGTTTGAATTTTTGGGGTTGGAACAGACAAAAATCTGTGTTTTCCAATGCTGGCTGATCTAGTCAGTCAGCCTATCCTGGACAGACAACATAGGGCTGTTGTCTTCAACATTCATGGCAATGGGACAGCTCAGGAGAAACTCACCTTCTAATCTACAGCTATCCGTGTACATCCATCAGTGATTTAGCAATCATAGAATCACAGATTCCTAGAATGGTTTGAGTTGGAAGGGACCTTTAAAGATCATCCAGCCCAGGATATGATTTGCTTTCTGGGCTGCAAGCACAGATTGCCAGCTCATTCCCAGTTTGCCACCCACCAGTACCCCCAAGTCCTTCTCCACAGGGCTGCTCACAATCCCTTCGTCCCCCAGCCTGTATTGACATTGGGCATTGCCCCTGCCAAGGTGCTGGACCTTGCACTTGGCTTGTTGAAATTCAAGAGGTTTGCACGGGCCCACTCCTCAAGCCTATCAAGGTCCCTCTGGGTGGCATTCCTTCCCTCTGCACCGCTGAGCTTGATGTCGTTCACAAACTTGCTGAGAATGCACTCAATCCCACTGTCTATGTTGTTGATGCAGATATTAAATAGGATTGGTCCCAGTACCTACCCTTGAGGGACACCATTTATTACAGGTTTCCATTTGGACATTGAGCCATTGACTGCAACTCTTTGGCCATCCAGCAAAGTCCTTATCCATCAAATAGTCCAGCCATCAAACCTGTATCTCTAGTTTAGCAACAAGGACATTGTGTGGGACCGTGTCAAAGGCCTTGCAGAAGTCAGGATAGATCACATCAGTTGCTGTTCCCTTATCCACTGATACAGTCAATCCATTGTAGAAGGCCACCAGACTAGTCAGGCGCAAATTGTTCTCAGTGAAGCCATGTTGGCTGTCTCTAATCACCCCTCCTGTCTTCCATATGCCTTGGCAATAGCTTCCAGAAGAATCTGTTCCATGATCTTACCAGGCACAGAGATGCAGCTGACTGGTTGGTAGTTCCCAGCATCCTCCTTTTTATCCTTTTTAAAAATGGGTGTAATGTTTCTCTTTTTCCAGTCACTGAGGACTTCACCTGACTGCCGTGACTTTTCAAATATGATGAAGAGTGGCTTGGCAACTACATCTGCCCGTTCCCTTGGGACTCTGTGGTGCATCTCATCAGGTCCTATGGACCTGTGTACATTCACATTCCTCAGATCCTGTCTCATTTATCAGGAAGGGAGTACAATTTCTTTCCTCTTCCTTTACTGACTGAAATACCTGTCAAAGCCCTTCTTATTATTCACATCCCTTGACAA
The DNA here is from genome assembly GCA_003993805.1 of Himantopus leucocephalus. Taxonomy (NCBI): domain Eukaryota; kingdom Metazoa; phylum Chordata; class Aves; order Charadriiformes; family Recurvirostridae; genus Himantopus; species Himantopus leucocephalus. The sequence continues at coordinate 73,108,386 of RSEF01000001.1, read as the reverse complement.
ATTTAACTCCATCTGTGCCTTACCTTTCCTGATCCCATTACTGCACTCACAGACAGTATCCCTATAGTCTTCCCAGGATGTATGCCACTGCATCCACTGCCTATGCATTTCTCTCTTGTGTTTCAGCCTTACCAAGGTGTTCTTACTCAGCCATGCTGGTCTCCTGCCTTCCTTTCCTGGTTCTTACACATGGGAATTGACAGTTCTTGTCCTTTAAGAAAAATGTCTTTAAGTAGCTGCCAACTATGTTCTGCTTCTTTATCACTGAGGACAGTTTCCCAGAGGGTCCCATCCACCAGTTCCTTAAAGAACTGAGTGTTCACTTTCCTAAGTTTTAGGGTCTTTTCTATACATTTCGCCTCATCTATATCCCTTGAGATCATGAATTCCACCAGGGCACGATCACTGCAGCCCAAGCTACTATCAGGTTTGACGTGTCTGATAAGTTTCTCTGTGTTAGTGAGCAATAGGTCCAGTGATGCATCTCCTCTGGTTGGGGTTTCTATCACCTGGATTAGGATGTTATCCTAATGCACTCCAAGAATCTCCTAGACTGTTTGCAGCTTGTTGTGCCACATTTCCAGCAGATGTCAGAGTGGTTGAAGTCTCCTAACAGGATCAAGGCCTCCCAGCATGATGCTTCCTGCAGTTAAAGTAAGAACACTTCATTGACATCCTCCCCTGGATCTATTGGCCTGTAGTAAACACCATTCCTGTGTTAGCTCGGTCTCTAATTTTCACCCATAAGCATGGGTGACCTCTATATTGTGGTTTTTCATAGACGGCTCTGTGCAATCAATCAATATTTTACACAGAGAGCAACCCCCCTATTTTTCCTTCCTCACCTGTCCCTCCTGAAGGGTTTATAACCATCGATTGCAGCCGTGTGATTTATCCCACCAAGTTTCAGATGCCATTTGATAGCCATCAGTTCATAGCTTTCCAACTGCACAGTGGCTTCCAGCTCCTCTTGTTTGTTACCCATGTTGTGTGCATTGATACAGATACACTTCAGTTGGACTGTCAACTATCTTGCCATTTTGGCAGAACCTTTTTGGAGGGATTGGGGGGCATTCCTTACTAGTCTGGTAGGTGTGCTCATCCACCCTGTTGCACAAGTGTCATGGCTTTAGACCCCGTGTCCCCCCCGCCCCCCCCAAGTTCATTAGTTTAAAGGGTGATTTACTAATCAGCCAATCTGCCAGAAGTACTTCAGGATGTTTTAGAATCTCTAGAAATTGCTGCTAGATGTAGCAAAATCTCCCAGGCTTCATCAAAGGGGCAGTGGAAACAAGTTCCTTATCCTCAATAACTGTATTGAATCCACTGCAAAGTTAGTATTTCTTTCAGACTGGTGTTGCAAGATCTTTTAAACCAAAGCTTATCTTGTAACCAGCCTCAGGTTGAAAGAGCCTTCACCTCAGACTGAATTCGAGGGTCAAAACAATAAAGCTAAATACATTACAAAAATAATAATAATGCTAATAATGATACTACTAGTGATAATAATAGCCACAATAGTAGCCATCTGTTTAATCTTACTTTGTTTAGCCCAAATAGGAACACAAATCTGAAGCAACTTTACTGTCTTAATTGAAGGAAAGTTGATTTATACCTTGGAACACAGCAAAAATCATTGCTTTGGCACTGGCTTTTAAATCTGCCTGATGATTTCCACCACAGAGGTAGCCAGCATATTTCTGTTATAACCCTGGTTATGATGATACCCAGCTCCTTTCTAGGCACTATCCATCGAAGATCCTCAGCTTTCAGGTAACACTAGAGCTCCTGGAAACATAAAATGGACATCAGTAACTAATTAGTAAGTGAGGGAATAAACAAATTAATAATCCAATAACAATTATGTGAGCAAGTTCTTGAAACAGACTTCCTTAAAGCAGGGGTCTTAGCTAGCCAACTGTTTTTTCTGTTGTCTTTATTTCTTTGACTATTATAAAGCTACATGTGGTAAGTGGCTTGTGGCCATGCTGTTCATATCCCCATCTATTAATATGAACTCAGAATGAATGATTTCATTTGGAAAATGAAATGAAAATATGGAAGTTAGTGCTCCAGGGGTCCTGGGAATGGTGGTATTGCAGAAGAGGAGGCTGTAATGGGTTCCTGTGGTTGTGCATAATTTCTTTGATTCTCTGTGGTATTTGTTTTCCATTCATCTTTAGAAATCCTCATGTATTCACTTGACTTTCAAATTTGGGTTTAACTTAGTTGGTTGCTTTTGTAGATGTCTTATTTCTTCTGTGACTTGTGGCTAAACATTTCATTGATATTTGGTTAATGAGATTTTTTTTTTTTTCAAAGACATTTTTTCCCATTCATTCTCATATCTCAGTCACGTTCTACATACATATGCATTCAGGTGCAAATTTACCTTTTGCTTTGCAGAACTCTATTTCTTTATAATGTATGCTCTTAGATAACCATTCTCTTACATTTTGAATTTCTGTTGTACTGACCAAGCTTTTTCAGAGCACAGTGTTATCTCCACCACCCCTTTGTACCTCAGTTAATTGCTGCATCTATCAGGGACTGTTCCATACCCTAAGATTTTTTTCCCTGAATATTGCTTGATGGAAGGGCACTTTCTTTTTCATGGCACATTTACCCTAGACTGGGTTGAAATCCAACCAGTTCTTTCCTTAGGTTCACTTGAAATGGAAATATTTACTTCTTGAAAGGAAAAGAATATCACAGTGATTACAACACCTTTCTTGGCACATGGAGTATTATGGCTTCTTTGTTAATTGTTCTGGATGTTATTTCTGGGTCCTTTCTTAGAGGGTCTGATAATATGTGTGAACACAACATGTACATCCCAGCATTTCCAGCAACACTTTTCCTTGGTGACTGGCTTTCGCAAGTATTTTAAGCCTCTTTCTCAACTTCGCCTGTGATGTGTGAGGTTACTATATGCAATTCTGGTGGTTGCATTTCTTTCTCAGTCAATAGTCACTGGTAAGAGACACAGAATGTAATTCTTCCCAGATCTTAGCTCTTTTCCTTTGCTGGTTGTAAAATCAATTTTCGGTCTATCTTACATCAAAATCATTTTGGCTGAAGGTTACTTGGAGGCTTTGTTTTCATTCCTGTGTCAAAGGTGTTTTTTTAAAAATTCTTGTTTCCAGGATTTTGATGTTTTCATGGCCAAAAGTGCTTGGTTATCATATATTATTTCCTATATTACATTGCTAGATCATTTAAGGATTGGTTTGCAGAACTTTGGGGTTTTTTTTTTTTTTTCCCCTATAATGGTACATGATTCCCTACATACTGACTAAAGAAGAAAAGTATCAACCAAGAAACGTCAACGTGAATCACTGCTAGGCTGTGAGATGAAATTGAAATCTGATTTGCCTTGGGAACAGTTTTCTTAAAAAAATAAAAATGATCATGTAGAATCAGATATTAAATGAAGCATAGGCAGGTTGACTCCCATCTTTTATATTAAAATATTTTTTTAAGGATGACCACTATGGTATGCCACTTGGGCATATACATCCTTTTAGGGCTTTGCTACTTAGATGGAGTGCAACACAGAGGGCCAAAGGATAGTTAAGAACACACTCATCTCAGAAAAGACTATTCTACAATTATTTCTAAAAAAGTAAAATTCAGCTGATGCTTGTGAGAGGTCATTGTGGAATCTGAAGAAGCTCTGGGGCTAACACATTCCCTAAAAAAGTGTTAAATATTTTCATAATTATTTATAGATATTTTTTGACACAGATATTTGTTACTGTCTCTATTTCACAAATAGGAAAATGGAAGACTTGAGATAATGACTGGATCGTTCAAGGTTTCTCATCACATTCAGGCAGTCAGTGGGTGGAATATATGATTAAAATCAGCTTTAACATTTCTCAGCAAAATCATTTTTTTTCTTCTTCCATAGTTTCCACATCAAGAAAATTCACCAACCTACTAAAAAGATTAGAGTTCCAATAATCGTTTTCTTTAATCCACAGTGACACTTAGATTCATGCTAGGTGGGACCAGCTCTGCTGTATGAGAGATGCATCTAGCTCTGTATTATATCAGTTTTGGAGCAACAACATTTGCAACAAGCACACAAATGGTATTTGCATTAAGATATACAATGTTATGTTTTTGGAAAAATGCAGAATGTTAAGTGTTGTTAAATAACACTTTAAGCAGATTTAATATCCTCTTGAATCAATTAACATTCACCTTAAACATTAACATTAACTTTTTTTTCCTATTGCTTTTATGAGTATTGTGTTCAGTAAGGTTTATTAGGGGAATATGTGTAAAGATGTGTGTAGGTTTTGTGGAAGTGCAGTTCTAAGAAGCCAAATAATGCTAATTAGGACTACCAGACTGAAAAGGGAGGATATACAGGTTGTTACTTGTATAGAGATTACCCAGGGCTGCATAGAAAGCATGGTGGGGAAAGAACTTGTCACACATTTCTGACAGGGTATGCTACAATGAAGGCTACAAACAGAACAATAACTGTTGAATTTGCTGGAGGAAGCTTACATGATGAAAAGCATTAGAGACGACAAAAGCAAGGGATGATAAGACTAGCTGAGGTATGTAGAACAGAGGAAAAAAAGCAAAGACAGACATGCCTGCTGGTTATCTTCTTTTATTTAGAATTTTGGTACGTGCCAATGTATTAAAAAAATACAATCTAATAGGAAAGATAAAGCACTGAGCAAAAGGCAGCCAGATCTCATGCTTTGCAATACACATTCTCTGTTTGTGAACTACAGAGTACAAGTCCACCTTAATTATGCAGTATTTATGAGACCTGAAGTCAGATCTAGCAACACATCTTGATGTTTGCTTAAATATTGAATCATTCTCTGTACTTCTGCAACCTATTTTATATACTTGTGTTTGTTTAAGGTAGAAAAGACTCGTTTTCCTTCTCATATGTAATGGGCATGGGGATATATCTGAATATAATGTGTGTGGACTTGTGCATGTGTGTTTTAATAAATTGTATTTAATGTGTAAGGACCATTCCTTACCTGAAAAAAATCAAGTGATCCAATGTAAGTCACAGGACCAGATCCATGAATACAGCAATTCCATGAACAGGAAAGAAGCTACCATGCTACTGAGTTCAATGGTTAGGTTATGATAAACGTGTATTTTCTGCCTATATATGTATATACTTCTGTATATTTTTATTTATGTGCATTTTTATGTATATATTTCTACTTATATATATGCATGTACCTATATATTACTTACATATATTTTTCCTGAAATGTTATACATCATTTCTTTCCAAAATGTGTTCCTGCAAGTAATAAGAAAAAACAGTTTGAAGCAGTTTATCAGACTTACTTCTGTAGGAACTGAGTTTGTTGAGTTCAGATAATGATTCTTACTTTTCTAAAATTAGAAGCTAGTTCTGCCATCCAAGCATTTTAATAATAACAGTTATTATACTTCTCTCTGTGGTGGATTTAAATGTATTCACTACATGACTTCTGGAAAATTTTAGTCTTTTTTGCTTAGAAAGTAAATGAAATGAAAAGCATCCATTTCTAATTTGGTAGAAGACTCTTGTAAAACAATGCATCAGCAATGAGGAAGGTAATGCATCTGGTCATAGAAAGTGTTATAATACAGATGAATTAGCACAGTGTCATTTTCTTAGACCTAATATCGTGAATCAGGAAAATGATAGAAACTATAACTCAGCTCTATTATAAAGCATAGCTTAATACAAATATTCGTCCCTTCAGCAAAATATTGACTTTGAAATACTCCACCCAGTGATAAGTTTAGGCAATCTAGCAGATTGTGAACAGAATTACCTAGGCACTGGCTAATATTGTGTGCAAACAAAGGTGGCCTTTGCATAGTTTTGTTTTTAGAATATGTGTTTATATTAGATTTCAAAGTATTTCTAACATACTACAGGGAAATACGAGCAGCTGTTAGCATTCGAAGTATGGTGAGTTTCCATGCACCTTCTAATCATTTCTGGAAGAGAAACCTGTGTAACAGCCCTCGTGACCATCTTACAGCTTTGCAATGTTACTGAAGGTGCAGTAAGATACAAAAGGTCTGATTGTGCCTTACTGGGATTTTTATGAGTAATAATTTTGTTAGTTGGTGTTGGATGTGAACCGAATCATTCACTAAAATGGATGAAATTGCAACTTCTATGCCTCCCACTGCGGGATCAAATCTGACAGGAGAAGGCAAGTAATGGCTTGGAGTGTCCAAGGATTAGGCGCTACAGAGAAACCACAAAAGTTGAGATCATCCACAGCGGAACATGCAGAAGTGCTAAAGATCTGCTCAGCTTCCTATGGGAGTGTGTGAGGAATTGTAAGTCACTAGACAAAGTCAGACACTAATTCCAGGAGTTAGACAACAATGCAATTCACAAAAATAGGTATTGAAAAACCAACTGAGATTATGGCTATTATAGAGTTATGCTATAAAGCTAAGCTCATTAATTTGAGCAGTTATCAGAGCTTATATACAGATCTAAAATACACAGGCAGAGGACTTAGCCCATGAGCAGACCCTGGGAAATGACTGGGCATGACATGAAAAATTGCTGGACGTAGCAAGTAACAAAGTGAAGTGGTGCAAAAGGTACAGGCAGGATAGCTGCGCTGCACAGGGCGGGGGTTACGTGAGAGACAAGCTTCACAAGTAATGGGAGGGGAGTGACGGGGACCTTTTAGAGACTGTAATCTTGCAAGGCCAACAGGGCCTCAGTAACCTCATTAATCAGTAGCACTAGGTAAAGCCATGATCACTTTGGTAACAATATGAGAAACACCAAATTTGGGTGCGAATACTGCAAGACTGAAACTAATGGAGAAAAAATAATTAAAGGCAGTATGTTTATTTGGAGAGAGATTACAACAGAGAAAGGCAGGGGTCAAGACTGAAGAAGAACAAGCCTGGGAAAGTGAAGAGAAAGGGGATGAGAGGTGCTGGGAGCCAGCAACAGCTGTGTCTGTTGGGCTAGGGGAGGAGAAAATCCTAGGTGTGACAGCGCCCTGTGTCAGGCTGTGATGGACCAAGAACGAGGGATTGTTTCAATCCCAAAGCCCACCGGTGTTGGCAACTTCCTGTCTGCATAAGCAGCAATTCTTCAAACTGAGGTAACTGAATATAATAAAAAGTGACTTTGTGGTTAATGAGAGACTGAGATGGAAATGCTGAAAATTTTGCTTCTCAAATGTGTTAGCAATCAATAAGAAAACAGGAATTCAGGCAGTTAATAAGGCAAAACAAGATAGAGGTAAAGTATACACTAAAAAATGAATTAAAGACTGGGTGAGTAGACAGAAAAGAAGGAGATAAATACACCATAAAATGAAGATGGTCAGTGATGTTTGTTGGTGCCCAGTAGCAGTACTTCAAGGAATACATAACAAGGCTTTCAATAAAAGCATTCAAGCTACTAGCAAACTGAAAGACAAATTCATGAACATATATCTAGAACGCAAATGGATGGTGATGATGCAGAAGTCTTGCTGGGGCAATTAATACATTCATCAAACATGACAATACAACAGAAATAGCCAGTTGTCATATGTAACATGAAATAGCTTAGCAAAAAAAGGATTTTTTTTAAAAAAAATACTTGCTACCTATGGTGCGTCATTACAGCAGGCTTATAAGAAAAGACTAGTCCCTGCCTGATGTTCAGATAAAATACGAGAGGAGGTGTTCACAAAGGCTAATTTTAGTCCTGTAAGATTAGGCGTCCTCTCTTGTTCGAGGCAGGAGCTTACGCTTTCTGGGAGATAGTCCATCCTCATATGTAACTAAATAAAACCCTTAAAACATCATTAGGCAGAAGAGCCCTGCTGAGCACTACCTACCCTGACCCTCCTCCTCTTCAAACCATGGTGACCATCTCCAAACTGCTACCATGCTGTTTCCATTGAACAAAGCCTGGCTGGTGTCTGGGACGGTGCTAATTGACGTGGGCCAAAATTATACCAGGGAGTGTTAAGAGTGAAGTACTGACTGTCATGGGCAAGTGCTTGAGGCGGTGTCATGACCCAGATAGCATAGGCACATGTCTTACCACTGGTTTTGGAGGACAGCTAGGAAGATTAATTGTGCCTTCTGTGAGGTAATTATCCTATCTGCAGCCTTTTTAATGTAGGGTGAAATTGTCACTAGCTTTCAGGACTTTGACAGAAAAGTATGAGTGAACCCAGTTCAATCTGGAGATTCTACAGTCTTCAGATTTCAGTGCAAACGAGGAATGAACCCTGACTTTGCCTTCCAGGCATATGAGAAGACCATGGGACAGATGGTGTATCACTTCATTGCTCCCATTCATCAAGTTGGGGCACAGCAGCATCATGGGAGAAAATATGTTATTATCATTGTGAAGTGAGAGAAGACTCAGACACTGCTTTCTCTACAGTCTACTCCTGAGACATCATTGCGGCAAATTAACTGCATGTGAGGGCTTGTACAAAAGCTCCAAGCCTGCCAAACAGAAATGCTGAATGAGACCTTTCAATAAAGCTGTTATGCTTGTGGATCTGATGGGGAGAGATCTTCAAGTACAAAATGGTGAATTGGGAAGTGCTTTACCCTCTTCAGTTGAAATACAGGCTGGTGATACAGAAGATTTGAATCATCTATGGAATGAAATGAGAATGGCCTAAAGGGACATGTCTAAATGTTAAATTGACCTTACTGATTTACAGTGGCCTTTAGTGAGAACTGAAGAAATGATGCATTATGTTGTTACTGAAACCAAGATGACACTTCAAATACATGTAAAAATATATGTCATGAAAAATGTCGTTATTAATGAGGATAAAGTAAAAGTACAGTTTTAACCAAGAAGATTAAAATAGCTAGTGGCAATGTCAGCTGGGTGAGATGTAGTATCCATCTAATAGAATCAAATAAGTATAAGCAATATATGGACCCAGAATGGTTTGAACAGGTTCCCAGCTGAGCACTACTTAGTCAGTTTTTCCCTGAGGATGAAAGCTAAGCTATTGGCTATTCTGACTCATTTGATTCTATGAGATACATTTTAGGGCCGCTGTGAGAAAAAGGCAGATGAAAAAGAAAATATCTGGTTTTTTGACTGGGATGGAATAGTTGTTAAAGATCTTACGCCTTTGTGAAAAATGATCAAAAGTGGAATGACAGACATTGCCACTATATTCTGCATATTCTCAAAAGGAAGAGCCATGCCATTGAAATGGCCGGACTGAATGATGTTGGAAGTGCTGGACTCACAAAACCATGACAAAATATAGACGTGTGTGTGCATCCAAATAAAACTATCCCCTAACTGTGAAAATTCCATGTGATTAATGCCCACTCACATCTATGCCAAATCATTTGCTTACAGGGCTTAATGCTGTGCTTAGATCACTGCTTGAGAATATCCAGAACTGACGCTGTCAGGGAGCACTGGCTGAGGTGAATCATGTATCACACAAAGTCAACAGCGGTGAAAAGCACCAGGAGCAGGAAAGGCTCCAGGTGGAGAATCTACCCCTCTTTCTGAAAAGGCCATCAGATAAAGAACTGCTTGAGAACAATGAGCTGTCAGAAAAGCATCGTGGTCTAGCAATAATTACTGAACTTTGTCCACACAGACAACTGAGAGTTGTGACAAGTAATACTCTTGGTTGTCACATATACAAGCCATGCACTCTAATCTCCCACCTGAGACTCTCTGTGTGTGAGAGACACTCCATGACCCTCTGTGAGACTCCCTCTGTCTCTCTCTCTATTAATTGCATGAACAAAGTTTTGTGGTTACTTTTAGTTAGCATTGTTTTCTTTACATTCAATTAAAGTGGAATAAAAGGTACAGAGTGGAATTAGCAACTGATATGATGGAGGGTCTGGTCACAAGAGCACTGCTTTTTTGAAGGCTTCAGATCTGCTTTCAAGTGACCACATTTACAAAGGATCATTATTTTTACTTGCAGTTCTCCTAGTCACACCTCTGTGTAAGACTTTCTGTGTTAAATTTGTGGTTTAAAAGAAATATATTCTGTTCATGAGTATATTTTTCTTTTGTTTTGTAAAGAAGGTTTGTACTTCTAGGAGGCATGTTAATAAAAATGGAATCAATTATGTAGTCTCTGGGACTTTGGTTTGAGTAATGAGTTCAGGATTTTGCAATAACAATAGTAAGGATGAATATCTCATAAAATGGTCGTTTTAAACTCCCCCTTAAGCACCAGACTGCTCTGACCCATTTAGTAATGGGGGAATAAATATTATTTAATCCTAATCACTTCATTGTTGCTGCAATACCTTAGAGGCCTAAGAGATCGCCATTTAGGCAATATTAAATAAATAATAAATAAAAAGCCCCGGGGCACACCTTCACCCCCAAAGTAAGCTTTTGTCTCCTGGGAACAACTGACACCAACTTTCTTCATGACCCTGTAAGCCCAGGAAGGAGTAAACAGTGGTACCTTCCCTTTGTGAGCCTTTAGCTTTCCACCATTCACAATGAATGACATTATGATGCTTCAGTGAAATACTCAGAGACATGCATTAAATTGTGGCAATTGTCCTCCCCCTTGATAAGGCAGCTGGCTGTGGGCCCGATCCTGAGCCAAAGTTAGTTTCAGGACACAAAAACTGGCAACCGGTAAACAAGCTGCTCCTGGAAGCTGATAGACAGTAGCCTTTTCTTTACTTCCTCACCAATATTCAGCAATAAATCTGTCTTGATGTTGTGGTTTAGGCCAAATCAGCTACTGAGGACGTGAGGTACCCCAGATGGGACTGACAGGTGCTCCCCTCTACCCCTCTTCAAAGAGAGAGACCGAGGAGGGAAAAAGAGACTTATGAGTTTAGAAGGAACTAAGCTACTTTAATGAAATATTAATAATAAAACAAAAGGAAATAATGAAATAGATACAAAACTGTATCAAGCTTCCAGGATGATGATCATGACACCAGCTGGCACTGGGGCAGATCCAGACTGGACTCAGTAACAGACAGGAACTGGATTCCGGATCTGGATCCAGGATCAGGACCAAAGGCATATGAACAGACAGAGTCCTCCTCAGACGTTGGCTATTGAAGAAAGAGCGAGCGCTGACCCTTTGATCCCTCAGCTTTTATACTGAGCATG
>RSEF01000001.1:73078343-73089750 GCA_003993805.1 Himantopus leucocephalus | reverse complement strand
ACTCACGCAAATACAAAAATAAAAAATACCAAAGCAGTCCTCCTGTCATGGAAAACACACACCGTTTGAATTCAACACATCTACAAAAGCAAAACACAGTTATGCCTCTAGAATAATTACATTTCAATCAGCAGATGACACCTGGTTCTCTGACAGTTAAGTAGAGAGGTAGAGGACTTTGCCCCCAACAGCCGACCAAAGAATAAACATCCCACAACAGCTGGATAGAAAATGGACAGCAAATTGAGAGAGAAAACCTGAATTAGCTGCTAATTGAATGGAGCTGACTCCGATTTCCTGATGTGTACTGTGAATTCTACAGGACAGGGACCTCTGCGTGTAACCCCAGATAGGTGCTATCTGGCATCAGTTCAACCAGAATACACGTTTTTTCTGATTTTTCCCCCTCATTTCTTCCTGACACATTGCTTTAATGCTATTGACACATTTTAAATGAACTTACAATGTAATATTTTCCTTAAAGCATTATATGCATCGTTATGCAGATTCCAGTAATGAATCCACAGTAAAGGTAAAGGTGAAATTTGCAGATAAAACATGATTAAACTTGCAGTGTTTCACAATGGAGTAATGAATGCAGCTGTCCAGGTGTCATTTTCAAGAACACCTTATTACAAAACACAAGCTAAGTTCTGCAGACAAAGCAGTCACAAAGCACTTGTAAAATACAGTCCCATCCACTCTGAAGCTGCTCCCCTGCCAAGCTTCTCACTTCCAGCTCTGCTTTTCCAACTTCCCTGATTTGCTAGCAGAAAAAAATAAAAATTAAAAAAAAATCCCTGGTGAGTTGAGAAGTGATCTTAAGAGCAGGGGAACTCCACAGCTCTACAGTGCTGGTAACTGGCTGCGTGGTGGAAAGTTAAAGGAGAAGTATCGCCATGCCCTACATTTAAAACCTGGATATGCCTGCAATGAGTCTACTAACTCCGACGTGGGCATAACAGTGCTATGGTTGTGCAACGGCTGCGTTAGAGTTTAGGTTTAGACACATATAGCTGCTTTGCAATGGGAACCTTTAACACTGGAAATGGAAAAGAATGTATTGCAAAGGCGGAGAGACTGATTAACCTCACAACAGTGTTGGAGAAACCTATTTTAATTTCCACTTGTTACAAAGCAGAAGGAAATGTTTGTGGTGGTCAGGTTTGGCAGGGCCAGTAACCATAATTAGCCTTTTATAACGAAAAAACTCCCCCCCCCCCCCATTGGGGTTATGTAATGATATTTTTTGTTTGTTTTAAAGCTAAAGGTTGCATGTAAAATCTAATTACCCCTGATATTACAGGATATTTTTTTTCTTTTAAGAGAAAAGGATTTGAAGTTTTATCCATCATTTTCTGACCACCTTTCATTCTCCTCTGAGTTATCACACCTAGTTAATCGAGCTTTGCAGCTCTACGTGTTTACCCTTAAGGTAAACTCAGCCTGATACTTACATCAACACCCTTGGCTGAAACTATGAGGCATGAATCATAGTCTCTGTGGAATTCTCATCACAACTTCTGGTTTGTAGGACATTATGCAACTCTTAACAGACTTGAGTTGACTTAACTGTGATAGTCAGCAACCCAATAACCAGTTCACAAAAAAAAACCAAACCCAAACAAAAAAAACCCCAAACAACCAAAAAAAACCACAGACACCCCAACAGCACTGCCGAGCTTAACTGCAATTGCAGATACAAGCAATAGAAGTACAAGAGTCAAAATCATAGGCATGATTAACACACCCACAAAACTACAGCAAGGAAGATGGGGTACATGACAAAACTTGTAGTTAGTAACTTCCAAAGTAACAGAATGTTTCCCAGGTCTCTCCTATATTACGAACCCCAATTCTAACTGACATACTTTTCCCTGAAATTGAAAGATCCTTCTGTCACGTACAGTTCATTTCAGACAGATTTGCTCAGACATTTGCAGGAAATAGGATAGTAATAAATATCATTTTATGCCATGCCCACTAAATAGAGCAGCCTACTCTTGCAACAGACTAATGAAGTTACTGTTTCTGTAGCTCAAGGTCTTTTCTTATGATATTTTAAGACTATAAACACAGCAGGTGATGCCTTGTTGAGGAGCAGGGGACCCATTCCAGTGTCATGTAAGAGGGCACTATCTCCCTTTAGTGCATTTGAAAAATGTGATGGGTACAAAAAGCATGCAGTGTACAGTCCAGTCACTTTCAGGACAAAGTTTCACTCATCGTCACCAAAACACCAGTGATGATGGCCTTAGTGGGGGGGGTATCAGTGCTGTGAAATGAAGGGTCAATGGAAGAGAGGTTTGATACCACTGCTGTGATCTTCCCCTTCCTCCCAGTTTGCTATTTAGGAAGTCCAGTCAGAAGCTATAATCTCAGAGAAAAGAGTTATCAATGTTCCTTCGTGCAATCAAGAATGTATTCAAGGCTTAGAGAAGCAAACTCATGTTTTGTGCCACTTTACTGAGCTCTATTACTGTTTCACCAGGACAGTCAGAAGCAGAGGAATAATTATTAGATATATCCTACATAAATATTGGAATAGGTAAAGAGACATTTTCAAGTGCACTAATCTCCTTAGACCACAAGAACCACAATTCCTCACAGCAGTATTTTAATTATATCTTTACACTAAGAAGGGAGCTACACAGGGATATGCATTCCTTTGGATAGCAAGCAAGCTTAGTAGTACCATCAAGAATTGTAAAAATTAGGTCATGCATAAATTTACATTCAACAGCACTTGGCAGGCTCCTCACCTTCCTCCCAAGAAAAATTCCACATCCAGCTCTTACGTTTCTTCTCCTTTCCCTTCAGAGACATACATGGGTTGCCCAAATACTCAGTTCATAACCTCAGGGACCATCAGGAATTGTATTTTCCAGACAGTGTGGAATAATTGCTGGAGGTGGCTTAAAAATTAAACTTATATTCACGTTTTAAGGAAAGGTGCAGCATCGAAGAAACTTTCAGGATGGAGTGCAGATGGTATACATTCCACAGAGGTTCCCTAGGCAGCCTTAGCTGTTGGTAACACTACGGGAGCCTGATGTGCTGACTCTTAAGAGAAACTGCACAGGGGGTGGAGCGTAGTGAAGACACCATGGCCAAGCTCTGTGATAAGATGTGAACTTGAAGGTATTATGGAACTGATAAGCTGCATAATTGCTTCCCTGGGCCAACAATATGTCATTTTTTGACAAAATGGTACCCTTTGGGTGAACTTTGCTCTTTATAATCTCATTATAATACCAAAACACACCTCCATCCCAAAAGCTACCTGCCTCCAAAGCTACCCTCACTGAGCTTGCACTCTGGATTTTTCCTAGTCTATACCTTCAAAAGTGAAGTGAGAAAATTTTACACCAATCATAACAAAAGTATGTATGACTAGATTCCTTCAAGCTCCACCTGAAAGGTAAAAAATAGTATAAAAATAGCTTAAGAGAAGAGGGATGCCAGGGAAGATACCACTGCAATCAGGAAGATACCATTGTTGACCATTCCTGACTTCTGGGATCAGTCGACGGGCTGAGCCCCTCTTCCCCCCCATAGGGACGCTTGTGGGTAAGGTTCAAACACTTGGTTATACCGAGTGCTCCCCCAGGAAACTTAAAAATCTCTATAGAGTTGCTTTATGACTTAACGCATTTTTAGCCAAGCTGTATTACTAATGTTCTTAGTATTTGCATGTGCTTTGCAGCCAGTAACTTTATCACCAGCAATCCACAAGAACTTGTGCATCTGTTGCTTCAATGAACTACACTTTCCACTAATCTAGCTGTGAGAGTTCTCATTGAACACAACCAAACTCCATAAGGGTGCCCAGGCTAGTTCATGGAACATGACTAGACTGAAGATGTATGGTCTTATCAGTGCATCTGTAATTGTGATAGTTCAATATATTGAACGCGACTGGACTTCTAACGCCTCATTGGGCATCACTCGGAATCTAAGCCTAGCCGCCCCCAGCTCCTCTGATATCTGAGGACAAGCTGAAATCCAAGGGGGTTTATATTCTGCCAAATTACTTTGCCCTTTAATGCAACAGACAGTAACTGCTCAAACATGTCTTTCCATGGGTCTGGCCATCTGTTGGTGAAGCTTCCCTTCTGACACAGATGTCATTTGATTTACATGCATTATCTTGGTTTCCATAATGTCTCAACCTGTTGCCATCGAGAGTATCTCACCTCCAAGAGAGGGAGTGGGGAGGAAAATGAAACCGCCTTTAGAGTATTACTAGGTGAAAAGGTAGTAGTCTGTTTCCTCACCTTCATTCAGAACACAATACTTTCACCAAAAAAACACACCCAGCCAATCTGTAAATACATCACTCCTGAGGTTACCCTCATCTAATGCTTCACATGCAGTATGGATTCTCTCAGGGCTCACTGTGCTGCGGGAGGAGTATATACGCCAAATTATCGTGGCTATGATTCTTAAATGGGACTAAGCTTGAGGAGACTGGAAGGAGAGCAAGTGCTGTCCCCAAGCTGCCAGAAAGCCTGTAGTGTCCTATTCACCATGTCAGCATGCAGCCAAACGAAGCAGGAGCAACAAGGTTTGTGACTGAACTTCTGTATGCGAAATAAACGTTTGAATTCCTGAACAAGCCCTGCAGCGAGTGGAGACATGCCCTAAAGTGAGACACCATTATCTCTACCAGTGTGAGACATTTATATCTAAACGCCTGAGATAATGTTCAGGCTTCCATTGACTTCATTTCGCAGCCCACCTCTCACAATGGAAGCTAAAACCCCTGGTACGTACACTGCTAAGACAGAACATTACAAAGAAACTTATGTGGTGAAACATCTCATTTCCTGAAAGTACAATATTATATAGGAAGGCTTAAGAATGGTCTAAGTAAAATCTCATCCTCCAAGTCCCTGGACATCTATAGCCACTGAGCATGGCTTGCCTTGGTTTTGGAGGGCTTTTTTTGGTTGTTTGAGGGTTCGTGGTTTTTTTTGTTTTGGTTTGGTTTTGTTTTTAACAGCAATGAAAGCACTTTATTTCTGAAAATCTTGCTTCAGCCCCTGCAGTAGCNTAAGTAAAATCTCATCCTCCAAGTCCCTGGACATCTATAGCCACCGAGCATGGCTTGCCTTGGTTCTGGAGGGGTTTTTTTGGTTGTTTGAGGGTTCATGGTTTTTTTTGTTTTGGTTTTGTTTTGTTTTTAACAGCAATGAAAGCACTTTATTCCTGAAAATCTTGCTTCGGCCCCTGCAGTAGTTTTTTATTTTAAGGAGAAAATAATACAGGCTCCCTTTGCTTATATAGAGTCTAGGAAGACATCAGTGTTTCTCTTCCTACCAGTTGTTGTCCGATCACAAAACCAGAAGATACACAACAATGGAACACAGCTTAATAAGACTGACATACCTTTGTTATATCAGTTCATCAGCTTCTACTTAAGATGGATGTCCACCAGTAAGTTAGCCTAACCATTGTCAAGTCTTTCATAGATGCCACAAAACTCTGAAACATTCTTTTCACGCTCAGCCTAAGTTTATTCCTTGATGTATTTGTTCTCACACTGATGTTGCCCTTCTAGCTTTATGTCCCTCCTCCCTTGCTTTCATAAAGAGCAGACAGATCCATTCTCAGTTGCTGCTTTGACAAGCACATTAACCTACAGTCATCTGGTGTCCTCTCAAACAGCAGAGGTCCCTTTCCCATACTTCATCATCCCTGCATCTGTTATGAGTTCATTTTCCTCAAACACAGGTGACCAGTCAACACACGTTGTTCTACATGAGACCTTACCAGAACTCTGTTCAACAGTATTAATATTTCCCTCTTTCTGATGGAAGTAGTTCAACCTCCAACACCTCCAGATCTCATTGCCTTTTTTCAAAGCCATGTCATACCAATACACGTTCTGATTATACACTGCTTCCTGTATTTGTCTTTTTCCCTTTTGAGGTGTTGGGTAAAGTGTCTCACCTGGTAACTGAGCACAAATACGTGATTAAAAGTTCGGTCTGGTGTAATATTTGCCACAACAAAAGCAATATAAGTAGTATCACTTCTGCCTCAGTTTAAGATATTTTGGTGTGATTCCAATGCATTTTTCACCTACTGGAGTTAAAAGTACTATAAAGATTTTGCACAGCACTATAAAGAGATAAAGTTCAACATAAATAACATTGTTTGGCTTGTAAATAAATTCCTCAGAAAAACACAAAAATTTCTCCAACCATCCTCCTCCAAAACACAGCACCCTTAATAGAACAATACCTGCCCTTCCCTGCTCCAGCATTTTCCCAGGCAATGCTTTTCCTGGGACACTGAGCCCTTTACCAACACTTGTGCTCCACAGAGCTGGCTTAAACACACACAACAGCAGGCCACCAGCGGTCTGCCCTCTGAGCTACCCCTTATCACAAGGTTCTGCTCCCTCCTTTGCCTTGGCTCTGCTGTTTATCTGGTGCTGCCCTAAGAAGCATAAATTTTACCTTCACAGCATTGTGGAGCTGGCATTTTAAGTTTCATTACACTTTGGATCACTGCAGTTATCCTGCAGACCTGTGTTCGGGAAGCGACTGGAGACGCAGTCAGAAGATCTGCTGCCACAAAGCAGTTTGCCTTTGACAGTGGAAGGGAAGACAAACAAGCAGTTATTTTTGTACGAGGCCACCATTTTCTTAATAGGGTATTATAACCCATTAGCCACTTCATATTGTTTCTTCACTACTTCAGGCTTCAAAAATCCACAGCGGAATTTTTATTATAAAAATCTTCCAAAGTATTTTATTTAAATCACATAAGAATTCATTGTTTACATATACAGTAGCACCAACACCAAGCGCAATAAATTACAAAATCTTAGTTGCTGAGCACTACAGCTAAAAAGAGAAGCTAGAGAAGCTTCTTAGCTACTTAGAACACAACTACATCTACGGAGGAAAAGAAACCCATATTTTTGTGAATGCAAACAGGTTGTTGTGCACAGTGATCTAGCAACCCCACAAAAGGAAACCTACCTTATCTGTAATACCTGTTTATATGAATAGGTGGTTTTGCAGGGGCAGGCAGTGTGCTCTTGTTCAAGGGTGGTCATAGTTGAAAGATCAGGTTGTTTGTTAGAGTCTGAAGTAGCAGGTTAATTTGCTTAGTTCAGATCAAAACCAAAAGGTTTTTTTTAACTGTTTTTAAAGTGATCCTGCTGTAGGGACAGCAAAGCAAGGTGATTGCAATTTAAGTGAGAGTCAATTTAATTCACTGGCACAACTTCCAGTTCTTACTAGTGTAACCAAAACCAAAGTTTTTCACCTTGACAAGTTTGTCACTTTTGTTTTCTTAGTGGAAGTGCATTTCCAACATTTTTAAGGGTCTTCAGGAAATAAATCTGGTCATTTTGTTCATCCTCCCCTTGATTGGATGGGCCTGTAGTAAACACCAACTATGACGTTTCCTTTATTGGCTCAGCCTCTAATGAGCCCATGAGCTCTCAACCTGTTCATCGCTATTTTTCAAAGACAGCTTTGTGCAATCAAGCCAGTTTTTACATGTTTAACAACTCTATGAAGAAATTCCAGGAACTACATATGCTAAGCCGTGACATTTTCAGCTGGATCATTCACTTGTTCTTCCCGCACCCTTTGGAAACTCGTTAGCCTAGGAATGGCTGCTAAGCCTTATTTTTCTGCAAATCATCACATGCGGTTTCCTACAGAATAAGCAGTAGCTTAGTACTTCACCCTTCTTTAAGTACTAACTTCCTGCCGTATTTTGCTAAGGTTATCATGGCTATGTATATAAAGTTTTCTTTCCTTGTTCTCCATACTTTAGAAATTAATTATTTTATGGAAGGTTACAAAAGTGTCTTACCTGGAACAGAAGAAAAAGCAATCCTGAAAAGCGGTTACTTCCTGCACATAAATTAAGCTACTTTGGTGTGTAAAACCAGGTTCATTTAAATGCTTATCATAGAATCATAGAATCGTTAAGGTTGGAAGGGACCTTTCAGATCACCTAGTCCAACCATTAACCTAACCTGACAAAACCACATCTAAACCATATCCCCAAGTACCACGTCTACCCTTTTTTTATACAGATAATTTTTTCTGAACATTTATGAAGAACTAGAGTAACCCAAGTTATCCTGCCACAGGGCAAATACAAAAGTGCTGTAAAAAAAGTTGCTGTTACTTAGGACCCAGTTTCTCCACTTTCTTTGACATCTTCAGTTGATTCCTAGAGCACAGCCAGTACATCTTTGACAAGTGTATGACAGCGGAAATCTCTCGTGTCTCCTTGCTGCTCCCACAGCTGACTGTCCCACTTACAGATACCTTTTTTCTGCAAACATAAGCTGTGCGTGGCTCAGACCTTTTCTGAACTAGAGCCTTGCCCAGCTGGACCTCAAGCCCACAGGATAAGTAACAGCAAGTGTAGTAATCCAGCCAGGTTTTAGAGCACTGAATTTGTTTGGTTTTCTGTTAGGAGTCCCTGGATCTCCTGGAGCTACGCCAGTACCTTCTGGGAGCCCAAAGCCAACAAACAGAAGCATCAGTAAGAGCCAGGACTACCCACAATGGCTCAGGGCAAGGACAACCCACCTTGCACCCGGCTGCAAGGTGTAGATGCAATGACCGAGACTCATTGAAAGGTGTAGGACTTGGATTTTTCCTCCAGACAGGTTTAGACAGATATTTTGAGCAATACATTTGAAAGAAAGGAAAGAAAAGGCAGAAAAAGCAGCTAAGTGAACAGCTGATCACTGAAAGACAGAACAATCAGTATTAGGATCCTGTGCCCATTTCTACAATAGTATTACCATATGAATTAAAATAAATTTGAGAGCCCAGGTAACGTTCTTGGGATAACAGTTGGTAACAGCAGTTCCAAGTCTCTGCAGACTCCCTCTATATGATGAATGAACTATTTTTAATAATTTCAAAGGATTACTCTGAAGATCAGGTTGCTTAAGTGGTACAACTTCCCTTCACCAAGAACAGTGAGCCACTAAAATATTTGTTGTAAATATATAGCAAGAGCAAGACTCAGGCATCCATGCGAGAACTTCCTAGGACATTCCTCCCATTTCAGCGCTCCTTTCCCCATTGGCATTCCTTGGTGAGAGTGCTCCTACTCTGGTACTCAGAAAAAAAGAAACAAACAAACAAACTTACCTACTTCCCATTTCTCCTGAATGTTCCTTTGACTTGGGATGCCAGGCTGATTTCTCCTTAATAACTAGGCTTGAATTTAAATGCTAGGACAAAAAACCCACATTCCTCCTGCAAGACAAGAAGCATTTTAATAAGACTGAAGAACATATGCCATAGAGTGAGTGCGCAGAGTTGTTTGTGGACAACTATTCTGCCATAGCATGGAGTTTCAAATGAGATGACGACTTACCAGTTTAGGAAATTAAATTTAACTATTACGGCCCCGTATCTTGTTCCTACAAAGAAACACTGCCACTGTGGAAGCACTTACGGAGAAGCTGTGCCTTAAAAGACTTCATTGTAATGCCTAGCAAATTTGAGGAGATACAGTTTTTGGAGAAAAACATTTCCCCTTCCCAGCTAGACACGCTGGTATCTAAATACCTGTATCTCCACAGTGTCCAAACATCTCCAATTAGAAAAGGACCTCGAAACCAAGAAAGTACAAGTAAATTAAACCAGGCAGTTCAATTCAGATTCATATCAGAAAAAAAGGAACAACTCAAGAGGAACAAAGGAAACTCCCATCCTACTATAAACATTCAAAGGCATGGTGGCAGGCTGAAAGGCAGCTAAGAATACTTGAAAATCTTATGTGGAAAAGTACATAAAAGTCACTCAGCAAATATAACAGGTGTCCATATCCTAAAAAGCAGGTAACTGTACAGTACCAACTATAAAGAAAAATTATAACATTAAGTTGCTATTTCTCTTATTTCAGCTTAAGGAAACAAGTGCTAAAGACATAAAGGATAAGTCCTTCCAGATACCAAGAAATTTCAATCACCCACTGTTTGAAATACATCTAAAAAATTCAGTTTTGAGCCATGCTTCCCCAAAGAGAAGTCTCACAATGAAGAGATTACTTTCTACCGCTGTGTGTCACCAGTCCAAGATGGGCTTGGTAAGTCACTTTCCCACTGTCCAGGTATCCTGATGTAATAAAAGAAATTATGCAATATAGTATGACATTGACTTTTGTTGTTTGCCTTTTATTATAATAAGGAAAGATATATCAACACAAGTGTTTGTAAGAAAAACTGTGAAAAGCACATTAGCAAAACTAATATTTATTAGAAGAGAAACACATTAAAAAAATATACCAAGGATCGTACTTTATAAGCCTTTATGTCATTTCAGAAAAGACAAATTTCCTGTTNGGAAAAATATATCAACACAAGTGTTTGTAAGAAAAACTGTGAAAAGCACATTAGCAAAACTAATATTTATTAGAAGAGAAACACATTAAAAAATATACCAAGAATCATACTTTATAAGCCTTTACGTCATTTCAGAAAAGACAAATTTCCTGTTTCCAGTTTTCAAATACAGGATCAGTACAGTCAGCAAAATGTAAAAGCCACAAAAGTAAAACAGTGCTTGTTTGCTAACCTTTTGTATTAGATATTTTCAATTGTGTAATTCAGTACTTTTCCCTGAGCACTCTGCAAATTGAGGTGAATTCCATCCCACAGCACAGCTGCATCTAACATTGTTTTATTTATTCACATTTTTAAGGTGTGCCTACCTTGAACATCAGTGTTTCTAAAATATATAGAAACACAGAAATTCCTTGAACAAAGGTCTGGCTGAATTGCAAGACCAAGCGTAAGGAAAAAATATCTAATTCAGACTCTTCAAAGGAGCCTTCCTTCCTCCTACACAGAGAGATGAGACTAGTAGCATTTTTAAAGTTTCATCAGCTTGTGATGATCAAACTGTAAGAAGCAGCAACACAATCCCATGATGTGTCTTTAATTATCAAATATAAAAGAGGGGAACAATTATTTCCTCAATACCACAGTAAGGTACTATGTATTGAACTTTTGGGAGACTAAAGGCCATCTATAATCCTTGAGAAGGGTGGGAAGGAAATATCACGGAGATCTTTGAAACCATGAATGGCAAAAATGGAAAACAGATAATGACAGTTCGGTTTTGACAGTACATGGGCATCAGCCAGTAAGCAAGTTGAAAGCAAAAGGACACATTTCCTCTCTCAGTGCACAGTTAAAAATCTGTGGAGTTCCTTGCCAGATGATGTAAATTGTAAAAGATCACAGAGGGAGGTTCAAAAAGCAAGAAAGATAAAGGTATAGAAGAAATCAGTGTTTCCTTGAACACCACCACACCTTTGACAAAAAGAGGCACTTCATCCACAAATCAGTGGAGTTTGGAAGATTATCTCCAGATGCTTGAACTGTTTGAACAGATCTCCCCAG
>RSEF01000001.1:73046564-73057670 GCA_003993805.1 Himantopus leucocephalus | reverse complement strand
GGAATTTAGGAACGCTGCCTGGGCAGGTAAGGATGGTGTCAGGAAAGCCAAGGCTCAAGGAGGCTTGAAACCACTATGGGATGATCAGGACCATGAAAGCAGCTTCTGCTGCTAGGTTATCTGTAGAAGAATAAGCAAGGAAAATGTAGGCCTGTTGTTGAACAGGGGATTGATTTAGTGATACCTGATGCTGTTAATAGGCTCTAGTGTAGGCCAGATGAGCAGACAGTGTGTTGGACTGAAAACTGAACGTGTTTCTGGTCACAGAAGAAAGATGGTGACTGTGGCTAAGCAGGATGGTTTTACCAAGTGTAAATTACAGTTGACCAACTTGACAACCTTTTTTGGATGAAATCACTAGATCTGTGGATGAGGGGAGAAGAATGGGAGTGTCATACCTTGACTTCAGCAATGTTTTTTATGCATTGTCCCACGGCATCATTGCAGTCCTAAGTTGGGATGTCCTAGTCTGAATGAATATCTATCTATGTGGGTAGAAAACTTTCTAGATTCTGAGGCCTGCAGGTAGTGGTTAATAGGTTGTACTCTGCTCGGATGCTGGTGGCAATTGGAGTACTGCAGTGGTCTATTTTTTTTGGCGACCTGGACAAGGGAGAGAAAACAGTGTCATTGAGTTTATAGATGACAGAAAAATGTGGAGTGCAGTCAATCAACATGAGGGTAGGATTGTCATTCAGAGGGAGCTGGAGGGAAAGAGGCCTGCGTGAACCTCATGAAATTCTGTAGGGACAATGCAGGGTCCTGCACCCGGATGGACCAACAGCTTGCACTGGCGCAGAATGGGGACTGACTGGCATGGGAACAGCTCTGCTGAAAGGTACCTGGGAGTCCTTATGGATGGTACACTATTGAGTCAATAGTGCTCCCTGGCAGCAAAGGTGGCTGATAGCATCCTAGGGTGTTTTAAGGAGTGCTTAAGCCAGTACATTGAAGCAAGTGGTTGTTTTCCGTTACTTGGCACTTGTTAGATGACACGTAGAGTATTGCATCTAGTTTGTGGCTGACCCAGTGCTGGAAAAGTGCTGATAAATTTGACCGCGTTCAGCAGAGTACCACCAACATGGTCAGAGGCTGCAGCACAATTCATCTGTGGAGACACTGAAGAAACTGGGCTTGTTCAAGCCCAGAGAAGAGCAGGCTTTCAGGATATATAATAGCAGCTGCCAATACCTGTGAGGATATCAGTAAGAAGACCAAGCCAGCCTGTTTATTTAGGTGTATAGTGGGATATCAAGGTGATGGTCCTAAATTGAAGCAGGGGAGGTTCTATGTGGATATGAGAGAAAGATTTCTGCCTTCTAAGCACGACACGAGGACAGGCTGCATGGAGATGTCATGGAGTCTCTACCCTTGGAGGTTTTTAAGACCTGACTGGAGGAAATTCCTGAGCAACCTGTCTGGAAATGAACGTTGACCTTTCATTGAGGAGGGGGTTGGGTTAGAGACCTCCTGGATTCGCCCCCTGAGCAAACCTGTATGATTATTACAATTCTTATAAATTGTAGCTGGTGACATCTCTAAGTAACGACTGATACCAGTGTGAAGTTAAGCAGTGGGATGTACCTGTCCTGTGATCTCTTTTCAGAGGGCTCTGCCAGCCAGAGCAGCGCCCTGATGTCCAAGTGTGCCGTTGACCATAGTGTAACTGAGGGGGGTGAGTGCCTGTTCTGTGGTGGGGAGCTGCATTGGGGGAAAGGTGTTGGGTTTCTGGTGTTAGCTGATGGCAACATGTTGAGTTGCAGCTAGTAACTCACTTTTATGCAATGGCCAGTACCTTGAAGCTGAGCAAGGCAGGGGACTGTAGTTGTCTTCTGATCTCTTTTCAGACATCTTTAACAAGAGCTTGGTGGCCGAGCATGCAGATGACCATGGCAGAAATGAGGGAGGTAAGTGCCTGCACTGTGGAGCAGTCTTTGTTCATGACACTTCTTGATGTGAAGTTATGGGTGGCACCATGAGCACTGAGTGCCTTCTGTGCTTGGCTTTTGCAAGGTCTGGAAGGGAGCATGAAGGCAGTGTGGAGACAGTGGAGGAGAGAGGGGGGTGTTGTATGATGGCCCCATGGGGGCAGGGGATGTTGGTCAGGGCTATTACTGATGCTGAACAGATGGCCCAGCTTTCAGTGAGATTACTCTTGATCCATCTGGGCTGGGGAAGAGGAGCGTTGTGAGCTCCAGGATTGTCTGAGTATTGCCTGTTGTCCTTGCAGGAGTCATCCAGGGTGCAGAAGGTGGAAATGAGGACCAACTGAGCAACTGTCCCAGCTCCAGTAAAGAAGGTATGTGAGGGTGAACCTCCCTATCTCTTGGGAGAGTGTGCAAACTGTCCCAGAGGCTGGAAGTGGCAGTGCTGGGCCAGGTTGCGTATAACCCTGACCCCTTTTTACTCAAGTAGAAAACAGAGTGAGAATTACTAGGAGGGAAGGGATGCATGTGTGGTGGGCACATGCATGTGTGATGTGTGCTAGGGAATCATATGTTTGTGATGGAAATATTTAGAAGACTGGCCAATTTAGCCAGTTTAAAACTGTAGGATTAAATGTTACTAACCTTCATTAATAAACACACCTCTTGCTCATGCTTGCACTTTTACTTTATTCCATGCCTTAACAAGTGATAAAGGCTTGTAGTGGCTGAGGTGTCAGTAGATTTATGAACTGCAGTTCTACTTTGTTAATTATGAGTGGTGTTGAACATCATATCAAAGTAGAGAGATATTGCGTGACACTGAAGGGGTTTTTTTATTGCTTAGGTGTGCAGTGCTGTCATCTTTGGTCACAAAGAATGCAGAGTTTACTGAATTTGTGTTTTTCTTGTGGTTTGTTGTTTTTGAAACCTACATGGACATGGTGGGAAAGCTCTTCTAAATAAACAGACAAGTGGGCTTGAGGACTGACGCATGGAATGAGAAAACCGGTTATTACTCTGTATGGGGGAATAGTTGATCAACGTTACAGCTTATGGATATTAGTGAAATTCAGGCTGCAAAACCACAATGTTTCTCAACAGTTGTTTCATATTCCATGAATTAGTTAGAACTTTTACACAGTCATCAGCTCTGTATGCTGCATTTACTATGGGGGCATAGCAGGCCTCCGTTTACGTATCTCCAATGATGTTTTGCCTTCTCAATCTGTTTTCTGTGGTATGTGTGCAGACCAGAGCATCTGTAAGGTTATGCAGCTGCTTGTTGGAGTACATCAACACGGAGAATATACAAACTCAGATTAGTCCTGTACCAAGTCTGATAACAGAAGGATATAAGGGCTATCCTTTAATAAACTGCACGGGCAAGGGCTTACATTGGTCTGTCATCCATCCCAGACCAGAATACTGTTTCTGTGGAATTTTTCTAGAGTAGAGAAAGCTTATGGAATGCTGACTGGTTTCACTTTTGTTACTAATTAGTTTCACACTGTGTTTCCCAAGAAGTATTAAAGATCATAGGTTTGCAGCTGAGATCATGGACAAATAGCATAAAGTTTATAGCAAAAAGTCTTACTGAGACATCTAAATCTGGCAAAAAACGCAAAATAGGTCAAGCCCTTGCCAAGAGAGCAATAACTACACTCTAAGTTTGGTTTCCAAAGCACCTGGTTAGTATTGCAGAAAATTCTGCTGAACACATCTGTAGAAAATCCAAAGTTCCTATCTGTGAAACAGAAAGGTTCCAGGCAGAATAGTTGAAGCCACAGCATAGTATAGCACTATATCTCAAAGTCTTTGGTCTTTGTGACAGCCAGGTGGTGAAAGTAGAAGTAATTTGCCCAACCTAGCAGATTCAACGGCAGCATGGAAAAGTGAAATCAGCTGCCATCGGTAATCGTGAATTTTGCAATTCCTAAGGGATATAGTTGAAGTGCATGACCTGCTTAGAAAGATTTCACTGGAGTTGTGTAAGGTTTTCAGAAGTAAAACTGTAGGTAAATATGTAATAAAACTTTCTTGTTGCTGGTGTGTCTGCAAAGCTTACACAGATTAAGAACTGTTGCTGAACTTTGAATCCATCTAATGAGGGCAATCAACTTATCTGGGTTTCAGAGACTTGCTGTAATTTACCGTAGTTCAGGCATACTTTACTCTGACTCTAGGGAGCTCTGTCTTCCTTGTGGATGGGTGAAAATTGTTCCACATAGACTACAATTTGTAGGATGGCTTGAGCCAGTGTGGCCACTTACTATCACTAAAAGTGGAGGTTGTGCTCTTTGGACCACCTCTGATGTTCATCACACCCCTCTGTGATCCAGTTTAACTACCTCATGTAGCAGGAAACTGACCCAGCAGAAAAATCGAGGTGGTCTTCTGCTGGACTAATAGGTTAAGTCTGACCATAAAAGGCCTTGGTAAGCACTGGGGTGACATACTGGAGGTGATGGGATGCTGGTCGGCACTGGATTCAAAGGGAGAAGAAAGAGTGGGAGTATGGGGAAAGGGCTGGGACGGGTGTGCTGTTGCAGTGATAGCAGGACAAGCTGAGATGCACACCTGAAATAAGTGTGGCATGAAGCTGTTACTTTCTCATCCATAAAACTTTGTTGCACTTTTAGCATGCTGTAGAACAGCTGTAGTTTACCTGAGGATGAGCCTGGTGGGGAGAGGGCATGAACTGGTTTCCCAGAGCTGAAAGCTTTGACGGTGCTGGCTGTTCTATATAGAACGTAGCCAGTTAAAAAGTGTTTGACAAATAAAACATCTGTGAAGAAATAAAGTTTTGGAGGGATGTGAAATTAGGTCAGCTATAGAGAATAAACTGAGTGATGATAGAACGGAATGGATGGAAAAAATTGTTTTGCTATTTGTGAAATGAAAGTGGTGACCTCATCACAGTCTACGACTTCCTCAAGGGGGGCAGCGGAGGCGGAGGTACTGTTCTTCTCTCTCTGGTGACCAGTGATAGGACACAAGGAAATGGAATGAAGCTGCATCAGGGGAAGTTCAAATTGGACATTAAGAAAAGGCTCTTCACTGAGAGGGTGGTTGGTCACCAGAACAGGCTCCCCAGGGAAGTGGTCACAGCACCAACCCTGTCAGAGTTCAAGGAGTGTCTGGACGACACTCTTAATCATCTGTTTAAGTTTTAGGTCGTTCTGCAAGAAGCAGGGAGTTGAACTCGATGTTCTTATGGGTCCTTTGTAACTTGAGATATTCTATGAAAGGTGTTTGTTTCCAAATTTATTAACTGAGTCACCAGAAACTTCTTGGTTAGAATTTTTTTATCTGACTTAAAAGTTTAAAAAGAAAATTTACAAAGCTTTTAGAAAATGTGTACTATAAGCCAGTGTGTATCAAAGCATTTTTGTTTGGTAAGAAATGAAGTTTGCAGATAGACTGAAAACAGTTTTCCTTTCCTCAAAAGAAAAGGAAAACTGTTGTTTTGTCTGTCATGTAGCCCTTAGTTAAGTGGTGTAACTATGGGCACTTCATACTGGTTTCTGCTTTTTGTGTTGTAGATCAGTGGTCTCCAAACTTTTTTGATTGTGTGCCCTATCAGTAAAATATTTTGAACATACACACCTGATTTATGTATATTTATTCATAAATTATATACATGTGCTACCATACACATGTAGCAGTACCTTATAAAACATGCACAAACCCAGAAATTAAAGAAGGATGAGATAAGGATGAAGTAAACAATATTTTAATTTTTTAATTTTATTAATGGTGTAAAAATATTTTCTTCCTGCACCGCATTGGATTGCCTTGCACATGCCCCACTTTGGAGACCACTGATACAGATAATCCATTTAAAGATTCTCAAAATGCACAGGAATGTGGAAGCTAGTGGCACCTTACTTCTGCAGTTTTCTGTTCTGGCAGGTTTGATTCTTCTGTTGAATTACCAGCCAAGCAATCACATTCAGATATTTGCTGAAAACAATGTTGAAAAGAGGAAAAAAAATTCTCCGAATGTGAGAAAACATGGATGAGTGGAAGGGTGGGAGGGAGGTAGGACTGAATATAAGAAACCTGCCTCTGTGATGCAGACGAAACCGTCATGAAACAAGGGAACAGACTTGAAACAGGGCTGTATAGCTGGAGAGGAAGCTGTGGTATCTTGTAATATCTGAGTCAGATCCTGTTGGTTGCCAAGGAGTAATACTGAAGACTAAATGAAGTCACTATTCCCGGCCTATGTGACGTGCTGCTCTGCAAGGGCTACTTACTTGGCTAAACTGTGCTCCTCCATCATGATTAAAGGTTTAGCATCTGAAATAGTTATGTTGTTATGTCATGTCAAGACATGAGATGTAGCTCTGCTTTCTTTGGTCCTGTTTGCAAGCTGTGTGGGGACTGAACATTTTGTGTGTTCTGTGGGGAGCATGAAACCTGATGCTTATCACCATGACTATAAACTAGTGTTCTCCTCTCATTTTAACATGCAGGCCCTTTCACTGCATAGACACAAGCAAATTGCAGACCCCTCCCCCAGGCTGGCTTCTCAATCACATTCTTTAGTCTTGTTACTAAGCTGGCATAAGTCAGCCATAGTAGTAAACCTGCTTGGATTTTAAGGATATAAATCCTAAAAATACTTCAGGCCTATCCAGGAACCTTATGAGAACCAGACTAGCGACATCTTTCTTTTTCTCATTGTCTACAGGGATGAGTGCCATGTGTCACCATATGCTGCTCTCCTAGACTGCCTCCTGTCATTTATCCTAGACTGGAGTGATGGAGAGACTAGTGGAAGGGGAGGGGAAGTGCTGTCAAAATAGGAGCAAAGACTGAATGAAACAGTGCCTTGACACATCCACTTGGTTCCCCTTATACTGTTGCGCTTTGTGCACCGAGACAGAAACACCAGTGTAGGTGGGCCTTGTGTATGCTTTGTTGGAAATCAGCCTGGTTAGGGGCTGATGCATGTTGCATGCGGTGAGTTAGGTTGGGTGCGTAGTCTTGAACTTGCTGGATTCTAACCTCCTGCACTGTAATTTCCCTTTGCCTTCAGTTTCCTTGTGTGTCAAATAAAAGCTCTATTTGCAGTCCTCAAAAGAGAAAACTCCAAAAGGACCTGGCATTACTGCATGGAAGAAGTAGCAGCAGCATCACGTGCATGTGTGGTGCACAGCTGATACTAAGATTATAGACTTGAATCTTTGCATAAAAGTGGTGTCTTAAGTGCCTAGTTATGTGATCCAAAGTTGTGGACTCAGAACAGCCTCACAGGTTACCAGCTGCTTAGCAGGTGGCTGGCAATAAGTGATAATTCTTAATCTGCTCCAGTTGCAGAGGAACGTGTCTAACCATAAACAGATAATTTGGGTAAAATGGCTAGTGGCTATCAGATACCACAGATCACACAGCTGCTGTAATTGGATTGTTTTGGATGATGTGGCAATGTCTTAATTCATCTTCACACTTTATTAGTATTTAAAGCCTGCAGTATTGTTGTTATAACTAGTTCCGTTTCTAGAAGAGAGACATAATAATTTACCTGTGTGCTTTTCTTTTTCTTTTGCTTCAGATCTTAAATCATAAGCAAATAATTGCTTTGTGGACAAAACAACAATGGAAGAGAAGCAGTAAAATTCAACTTTTCTCTTGGAGGTTTTCCACCAGCACTGAAGTCATCCATAAGGAAGAGCTTTGAACACTAGCTGAGCTGTTTCCAGTGCCTATTTTTCTTTCTCAGAAGGGGCAGCCTCCTTTTCTAGTTTCACTGCATGAAGATAAATACACTGAATCATGAACAAAGACTTTTATATTGTTTTTTATCCAGTTTTAACAAGCAGTGCTCTACTAACACAAAATGTAAGAGCTAAAGCCATTTTTATAACTGGTTTTTAGAGATTAACATTTGCATGAATGTGGATAAATCAAAAACTAATTAGCTTTCTATGCAGTTTTGGATCAGTACCATTTTACAGTTGGAAGACAGACGGTTCATCCTTCAGCAGTTCCAGATGGATGGAAGTTTGCACTTGCAAGTCTCAGTTCTCCAGCAGGAACTCAATGCTTCAGACAAATATCCTCCAAGATAGCTGTCTCCTAGAATTGGCAGAAGACTGGCAAACTGATCATCTCCTGACGGTGATTGACTTTGTGATAAAGCTACAATTCAGTTTGCTGTTGCATTGGAACAAAGCTGCTGTTATTAGCAGTGGTTTTCATTTTTTACTAGAACTTTTGATTTTTTTGCACTTTTAGGATTCTTTTTTTTATGTTTTAGCTCTGCTTCGCATTATTCTAAGAGAATGTCAACCTACTCGTTTCTAAGGAATAATATATCTTTATGTTGCTTGTGACTGGAAAGAAAACTTGGAAACTGAGGTCTTGCATACACTGAAGCTCAAAAAGAATCAAAAAGAAAAGAATACCATGTATTAATTTTTTCAGAACGTCAAGCTATGGAGCATGTTTCATGATTTCTGCATGCTGGTTGTTTATGAAAGCTGAAAG
The DNA here is from genome assembly GCA_003993805.1 of Himantopus leucocephalus. Lineage (NCBI taxonomy): Eukaryota > Metazoa > Chordata > Aves > Charadriiformes > Recurvirostridae > Himantopus > Himantopus leucocephalus. The sequence goes on along the minus strand of RSEF01000001.1, from coordinate 73,049,247 downwards.
CCATTTCAGTTGAAATGGTTTGACAATTGTAACCAGAGATCAGAAATTCCCCCTTCATCTTCCATCTTGTTTCAACTTATGCCCATTATCTCTTGTTCCCCCTCCAAGCACTGCTATAAAGAACATGTCTCCATCTTCTTGATGATCAGCTTGTAGCTACAGGAAGGCTGCTGTTAGGTACCCTCCCAAAGCCTACTCTTCTCCAGGCTTGAACAAGTATGGTGCCTTCAGCCTCTCCTCACAGTACAAGTGCTCTAACCATCTTGGAAGCCCTCCACTGAACTTGCTCCAATTTTATTGATGTCTTCTTGAAGGGATCCAAAACTGGATGCAGTATTTGAAATGCAGTCTAATGTGTGCTGAGTAGAGGGGGATAACTGCTACCCTCAATCTACTGGCTGAGCACCTGTTAATACAGCCCAGTATGCTGTTGCCCACCTTTGCTGCCAAGGGACGCTGCAGGTCCCCCTGCTTCTTTTCAGCAGAACTGCTCCCTGCCAGCCAGACCCTAGCTTGTATTGTTGCAAGTGATTCCTCTTTCCCAGAACTTTACATCTGTCTATTTTTTTAATTTTAAGCTGTCTGGGTATCTCTGACAGCCCAGCCCTTTAGCATGTTGACTGATTCTCCCCAATTTGGTGTCATGTGCAAACTTGACAAGACTGCACGTTATCCCTTCCTCCAGACCACTGATGCAGATGTTAAATGGGACCAGTTCCTATGTAGACCCTTGTAGTACTCGCATTTGTCTCAGCCATCCAGGTAGAGTACGGCCTGTTACCCACTACCATCTGAGCCCAATCATCCAACCAGTTCTTTATCTATCTATAGAACCATAGAATGGTTTGGGTTTGGAAGGGACCTATAAAGACTATCTAGTCTAGCCCCCCTGCCATGGGCAAGGACATCTTTCACTAGAACAGGTTGCTCAAAGCCCCATCCAGCCTGACCTTGAACACTCCCGATAACAGGGCATCCACAACTTCTGTGGGCAACCTGTTCCAGTGTCTCACCACCCACATTGTAGAAAATGTCATCCTTATGTCAAACTTAAATCTACCCTCTTTCAGTTTAAAACTGTTGCCCTTTGTCCTGTCACTAAAAAGTCTTTCTCTGTCTTTCTTATAAGCCCCGTTTATATATTGAGACGCTGCAATAAGGTCTCCCTGAAACCTTCTTTTCTCCAGGCTGAACAACCCCAACTCTTTCAGCCTTTCTTCACAGGAGAGGTGTTCCATCCATCTGATCATCTTCATGGCTCTCCTCTGGGTCTGCTCTAACAGGTCCATGTCTTTCTTGTGCTAGGGACAATACTCCAGCTGAAGTCTCAGAAGAGCAGAGTCGAGGGAGATAATCACCTCCCTTGGCCTTCTGGCCACACTTCTTTTGATGCAGCCCAGGATACATTTGGGTTTTTGAGCTACAAGTGCACATTGATGGCTCATATCTAGTTTTTTGTCCACCAGTATATCCAAGTCCTCCTCCGTAGGGCTGTTCTCAATCCATTCATCCCCCAACCTGTATTGATATTGGGAATTGCCCTGACCCATGTGCAAGGCCTTACACTTGGCCTTGTTGAACTTCATAAGGTGCATGTGGGCTCACTTTTCAAGCCTGTCAAGGTCCCTCTGGATGGCATCCCTTCCCTCAAGTGTATCAACAGCATCATGCAGCTTGGTGTCACCTGCAAACTTGCTGAGGGTGCACTCAATCCCACTATCTATATCATTGATGAAGATATTAAATAATATTGGTCTCAGTGTGGACCCTTGGGGGACACCACTCATTACTCATTTCCACTTGGACATTGAGCCATTGATCTTCTTTGGATTTGGCCATCCAGCCCATTACTTACCCATCCAACAGTCCATCTAGTTCACCCATCCAAGCCATGATGTTTTAACTTGGATACAGAAATACTGTGGGAGATGGTGTCAAAAGCATTGCTAAAGACAAAGTGTAAAAAATAAGGCTTTCCCCTCATCCATATGTCTAGTTATTTCATCATTATAGAAGGCAGTTGTGTTAGTTAGGCATTAGTTATCCTTAGTTAAATGTATGCTTACTGTTCCCAACTACTTTCTCCTTCGTGAGCCCAGAAATGTGTCCTAAGAGGACCAGCTTGAGACTGACCAGCTTGTAGATCCCCAGGTTGACCTTTTGATGCTTTTTAAAAATGTATGCGTGTTTTCTAGTTTTTCTAGTCTAGTCAGGGACTTCCTCAATCTCCATGGCCTTTTAAATGTGATAGCAATCACAGTGACATCAGCTGGCTCTCATAGCACCCTTGAATACATCTGATCAAGTCCCATGGACTGGTGTGCATCCAGTTTTCTCAAGTAATCCCTAACTTCTGGTCTTTTTTCTTGAGCCCTTTGACTAAGCACAGAGCCTGTGAGACCTTGTTAATGAAGATCGAGGTAAGAAACACATCAAGTAACTAAGCCTTCTCTGATATCCTTAAATCACACCCACCCCCCCCCAATTCACAAATGGGCCCCTATTTTCCTCCTTTATTCCTTTACAGTTAATGTAGCAGCAGACGCAGCTCTTGTTGCACTTGATGTCCTTTGCAAGTCCAAATATAGCTGATCCTTGGCTTTCCTGACACCATCCTTACCTGCCCAGGCAGTGTTCCTGAATTCCTCCATTGTAGCCTGCCCCTGTCTCCACATCTAGTACA
>RSEF01000001.1:73022256-73037001 GCA_003993805.1 Himantopus leucocephalus | reverse complement strand
AGTTTGCTGAGGAGTTTTCTCTCTTCTATGATGGCTGTGATCCAGAGAACTTCTTGTCCTGGAGCCGGATCCCCGAGGCCCTCCCTTCCTCCCGAAGCCATAGCGCTCACAGTGTCCGACATCAGCTGTCCACTGCTGGGAGCGCACAGCTTCCTACTGATAGAATTGGCTGAGTATAATCCTCGTATATTTTATATTGGTATTGGGATCAATACTGGTTCTTTAGTATTATTAATGTTAATTAGTTTTATTCTATTAAATCTATTTATATTTCAACCCTCAGGTTTCCTTGTTTTTTCCCCAATTCCCCTTCCCAGGTGGGGAGGGGTCATCGGGTGAGAGACCTAATTGTCTAAACAATAAAAAATTGTTGTGGGTTCTTCAAACCATAACAACTACCTAATACTAAACCATCTAAGACTAAGAGCATCATCCAGACACTCCTTGAACTCTGACAGGCTTGGGGCCACGACTACTTCACTGGGGATCCTGTTCCAGTGACTGACCACCCTCTCAGTGAGGAACCTTTTCCTAATGTCCTATCTGAACTTCCTCTGACACAGCTTCATTCCATTTCCTCAAGTCCTATCGCTGGTCACCAGAGAGAGGAGATCAGCACCTCCCCCTCCACTACCCTCCTTGAGGAAGTTGTAGATTGTGATGAGGTCACCCCTCAGCCTTCTCTTCTCCAAGCTGAACAAACCAAGTAACCTCAGCCGCTCCTCCTTATAAGTCTTGCCCTCGAGACCTTGCACCATCTTTGTCGCCCTCCTCTGGACACACTCTAATAGTTTGTTCTTCTTATACTGAGGCGCCCAAAACTGCACACAGTACTGGAGGTGGGGCTGCACCAGTGCAGTGTAGAGTGGGACAATCACCTCCCTCAACTGGCTAGCTATGCTGTGCTTGATGCACCCCAGGACACGGTTGGCCCTTTTGGCTGCCGGGGCACACTGTTGACTCATATTCAACTTGCCATCAATCCAAACCCCCAGATCTCTTTCTGTGGGGCTGCTCTCCAGCCTCTCGTCCCCCAATTTGTATGTATAACCAGGATTACCCCATCCCAGGTGGAGAATGCGGCACTTGCTCTTGTTAAATTTCATACGGTTGGTGATTGCCCAGCTCTCTAGTCTATCCAGATGTCTCTGTAAGGCCTCTCTACCCTCAAGGGAGTCCACAGCTCCTCCTAGTTTAGTATTGTCGGCAAACTTACTTAATGGACATTCAACTCCTGCATCCAGATCATTTATAAAAACATTACAAAGCTCTGGCCCTCAAATATGTATTTCATATTGTAAGTTTAAAGAAGAGACACAGGAGTCTGAATCACCCCACTGTTATTTTTAATTTAGACTATCCACAATATAAATTAATTGAAATTGCCTAACATACCGTGTACGTAAACAGAAAAACTGTAGCAAAAAGTTACATGATGAGTTGACAAAAGTTAGTCCCATGACTTTCTCTAAATTAATGCATCAGGAAATAGGAAGAGTAAACAGACATTAATATAAAAAAAACAATAAATGCAGGACAACCTGAGAATCAGAGATGCTGACTGAAAGTAATAGCACTAAAGGTACTGACATAAAGCACAGGATAAAGTTCCATGTAACAGCTGAACTGTTTCAGTGGCTTACTGTCACTGAAAGCTATTGCTCTCACAGCACTCTCTCTGATTCGTTATTTGTTTCAACAAGAAAGGACAATATAGTAAACAAATAGGAAGGTAAGAACAAGATGACCTAATCTTATCCTGAAAGGGGGTATTCAAGAAGAAATCTATATTTTAAATTTCTAATGCAATCAAGAGTTGGACTGAGAAACAGGAGAAAAGCACTAATCATTTATCTCCCTTTGCTGCCTCCTGTGCATTTTCAACCACTAAAGCAAAAACAAGTATGCCTCCTTTCCTACTACTGTTGCTACTAGCAACTCTTCAAAAATACTATTTCACAAGAATCTTTCCTCAAATTCAAGTATTCTATGTCTTACTACTTTCATTTTCTCTCAGTTCTATTCATTAGCCAGGTTTCCTTCCACATTGTCCCTGCTGCTTCATGCAAATATCAAGAAAAACTATGACTACTGAAACACCAAGAAAAACTAGGATTAATCCTGCTCCTTTTGCTCCTTCAGGACAGGAGAGCAACACTGTAGTGTGTAGTGTATTCAATATAAGTATCAATAGAAACAGTGGTGAAAGTAATGTAATCTTTGAGAGCACAGATGTGCTGAATTCCTCTGTCCAGTCTGCCAGTATTTCCAAATTCTTAAATATTATACAGTAATAATTTAAACTTGAGATGTGTATCTGACCCCAGATATATATGAGCAAAAAGCTACAAAGAAAAAAAAAAAAGGGAGGAAAAAGAAAGGACAGAGAAAGATCATGGGAACTTGATCATCAGTGATGAAAATGACTAATGAAAGGCCTCTCATCTTCAAGTACTAGAGACTATCTGGTGATCTAAAGTAGATTTTTTTTGTTTCACCTGTTGCTACCATCTTATCAAGAGATGGTCTACACAGGGAAATTGGTCACTTCAAACACATCCAAGTGTTCGGTCCAGTGTTAATCACCTTACTGGTCCCATGCATGAGACAAAAGCCTTCAGCTATTTTAGCCCGATCCTAGGGTTACCTGTACCTCTAGCAGGATAATTATATAAATGACAAGCATCAGCATGTCAAAAATCATGTGCAAGAACAATGTAAAATAAGCTGGATTTAAAATAACACCATATACTATATCCACATCAAAATAAAGACATACAATCACTATAACATCCACTATTAAAATTGACTTAGGTCACTGAAGAATTTCTAACATACTGTTCTGCAGAATCCACAAAACCTTACCTTACACCTTCTGCAATACAGCAGCATAACACTGGCAAGCTCTGGCCATTGTCACTGGTACTACTGTAGAGAAAAAAACATCTAGGACTTAACCAAGTTACTACTATTTCTATTTTTATACTGTACAAGAATTATCCATGGTGGTCTCTGGAGAACCAAACTAATAAACTCAAACTCCAGCTGATGTTTCACTTGGCAACAAACCCACAGCAGTTAATTGGAAGTTTTGGTCTACTGAATAGACTGGCTGAAAACAACTCACAGCTTACTTCTAAAATATCTGTATATATGTAGATAGTTAACCCATTATGTAACACTGTATAGACAGCACTCATGAATATATAGCATACTTTGAATTTAATCCTCACTGTCCACTGAAAATGGCTCATTTTGTACAGGTTCCTATTTCAGATATTAAGGGTAAGCTCTTCTCTAACTTGAATTCTATTCAGTGGACAGCCTGACCTCCAACTCCAAATTATGCATACATGCCTTCAACGCAGTAACAGCTTCTAGGTGAAACTTCAGGAATATTTTGGCAATGCCTCCAACACTGTCAGGCAATCCTCTTCAAAAAGCTTAATGACCCAAGATGATTTATGATGCACAAATAACAGCACTAGTAAATACTAGAAAATAAGTAGCACTTTTATGAAGAGGCCTGGGCTTGAGTAGCAGTATTTCACAGAAATATTCATGGGTCTTGCAGACTTGTTCACCAGCCTGTCAAGGAGCAGAAAGCTGTCTGGGTTTTAGAAGGCAGTAGTCAAAGATGCTTGATCAATACAAGATGTGGTAGACAGGGAGAGACACTTGTCCATTAAACTGCAGGTAGTTCTTTCCAGCTTGTAGCAAAAAAAATCTTATGCTTGAATTCTGCGAACAAGGAATAAGGCTTGTACAATGACAGCATCCTTAAACCTCTCTCTCTTTTCCATCTTTTTGGAAATTACCATCACAAAATTAAACGTATGATCAAATTTATTAAGAACAAGCATTTTCAAATTCTGTAACTTCTGATATGGTTTGGTTTTGTTGCTTTTCTTCCCCTCAATTACAAAGGGATAATTTTGAACACAACATATGCAATCTGAAAGTTGCAGTATTAAAATATGAAAAAAACCTTCTCCGATTCTTACCGTTCAGGAAAGAAAAACCAGTAGAGAAAAATATTGCACATGAAAATGTCATGGTATTAAAAATTCAAAGTGCATTCAGTAACAGCAAAATACTGGAAACAATTCTTACAGCAAGGTTCTCCCGAGCCAATAAGGGAAAGCCTTAGAAGAAATGATATCACCATCTCAATCAGGATAGTAAAAGAGGGGGGAAAAAAAGAATATGCAAATTTAAACATGACAATGACAGGAAAAGATAGGGAAATATGCCAAGGAAATAATATAATACATTCATAAAGGAAAATTTAATGTATCAAGGTTTGGGGTTGGTTGTCTGTTTACATTTGTACTTTTTTTTAAACAGAATTTTCCTCATATTCTCAGTCTAAAATTACCAAAGCTGTAAGTCACAGTAGTGTCAGAAGAAAGAATAACCTATTCCAAGTAAATAATTTATTCCTAGGTTTGCCACTCCACCTAAACAGCTAAGCAATCCCACTTTTAACAAATGACAGAGCAATCTGAATTGAGTGATTGCAGTGACCTGCCTGTTAAGTAACTTATTAAAAGAAAGATTAATACCTGCATTGCTGTTTGTAGCATGACATATTCAAAACAATACTAATCTTTCAGTCTGCATGAGCAGTAAGAAGGCTTTTCCTTGAGTAGGACCAAAGATACCTCAAACCTATCCAGGCACATATGGCACTTAGTTTCAGAATGATGACTGCTTTACAAAACTGCATTAGTCTTCAAATGACTTAATCATAGGCTGTGTCAGTTTTTATACTACTCACAATCAGACACAGCCCCACTAGCAACAGAGTTCAATTAAGAATAGTCCCACACGTTAGGTAATGCACAACACAAAGGAAAACACTCTTATCAAAAAGCTTTTAATTAATTTTTTTTCAGTTAATTCTTATACTTGTAATACTTGTTTGTGTTTTTAATCCCTCTGAAAAGCAATTTCATTGCCTAGGCCAGCTAAGAAAGATTCCCCTCACTTTTACCAGTTTCAGCCTGCATGCTCCAGCACCTGGTGCTTCTGAGAAATTATGAGCAAGCATTATAAGTCAGTCTTTGGTTGTAGAAACTGAGAGAATCTTTGAAACTGCTGAGATCAAGGTATAATTTGTCTAAGGTATAACATTACACAGGAATTCAATGAGACCTACTAAGCAAATAAAAAATTCAAAGTTAAATCCAAAATGTACGGTTAAGGCAAAGCTTATCAGTTTGTATGCCGTTTCCCCAAAAACGGCATATTGAAATTCACTGAAGTTTTTTGGGGTTGTTTAAATTGCTATCCAGTTGTCAGGATTTCTGCCACAACATGACTGAGATCTCTCAACCAGTAGGTGGAAAAAGGCATTTCTTTACAATTTAATATCAGTCCTCCAATTTCAAGAGTCATAAGGCACAAGTTGTGTATGATACCTGACTAGACAAAGGGTGCAGAAATGCTCTCTGCTGATAAGGTACTGGAAACTTTAAAAGGTTGCAAAGCTTTGGGTTTTCTCTTTTATAAGACCACCACCTTCTACATGATCTTACCATGTTTTAGCCACTTCCTCTTCAAGCTAGGAACTTGAAAAACTAAGAAATTATACTGCACGGGTAACTTGAAGTACAGAGAAGAGTTATGTGATTACTGTTAATATTAAGGTTTGGTCTTGTATTATCTATCTCAGTGGTTTAATACATTCAGTCGAATAGACAAATCCTTAGGGGGAGAGAAGTCATTTCCAACACACCAAGACATGTCCTCCATAGTTTTAGAAAACAGACTGAAAAGGCAACTGACGTCATACTAAACTAATCAAATATTCTGAAAGACTATTTTTTAGGAATCAGAAGGGTCATTTTTTGTTAGAGTCACAGCTCACTGTCTGCCAGTTGGATTTTTTTTTCTGCCTGGTACTCAAATTGATTTTCAAATTATACATTTGTCAGTTCTTTTTGTATTATATATAGACACACACTCAGATAACACAAGCAGGATTAATGCTATTTTGTCCACCAGAAAATTTCTGGCCAGTAACGCCTCCCCAGTAACAGCAGCTAAATTAACAACTATTTTAGTTTAGGCAAATTAAAGTTGTAGTTACAGGCATGGCTGGATAAGCCATATCAAAATGAGGTTTAAGAGAAGAAACATTTTAAAACTAGAAAATCATTAGAGGATTTCAGATTCCATGAGTGTTTTTCCTCAGTTAAACTCTTGCATGTGACAACCTATTTGATAACATGACTTAAAACAAACAAACATAAACCCCTACATTTTCCACCTCAAACACACAACAAGCGAAGGGAGAAATATATAATCCAGAATGGACTCTTCAGTCAATATGTAACAATTGTGTGCAGCAGCACTATCACAGATTTTTAATCTACTTTTTAATTTATAACTGTGAAAAGGACAGTCTTTAAACTGCAGCGTTAAGGAGGGTTCTTACCACAAAAAGTAAATAAAACTTGATAACGAGGTTTTATTAATCAGTTTTAAATAAAAGTATTTTTCCTTACTTTTCCAGTTCTAGAGAGTCAGAAAATCATGGCCCTGCATATCAACTATTTCTCACTACAATTCAACAGTTTTGAATAAACTAGATTTATACAATTTTAATAACTTTCAAAACTCCTGCTCTACCTATTGTGGAGAAAGCATTACTGTTCACGTAAACAAACTGACTAAACAAAATAACTATTCAATAATTTAGGATAGGGTGTGCACTGACTGAACATAGTCACTCCTAATAAGCCCCTATACTCTGAAAACAGATATTAACGTAATTTCACATTGTACTGGGTTTGGCTAGGATAAATTTCTTCATCATAGCTTGTGTGGGGCTATGTTTTGGATTTGTGCTGAAAATAGTGTTGATAACACAGGGATGTTTTAGTTATTGCTGAGCAGGCTTACACAGAGTCAAGGCCTTTTTCTGCTTCTCACACTGCCCCACCATTGAGTAGGTTGGAGGTGCACAAAATCAAAGCTGTCTAAGACTCTCTGAAGTGGACTGTGATAGGATCTAGAAAATAACAGGAAAAGCAAGAAGCACGTGCAAGATGTGTAGGAGATCTAACAGCTACTATCTTATACATGTACAAAAGAAAAATCATTTGATAGCCAGAAGTTTAAGAACATTATTCAGATTATATAACAGCATATAAGACCCCTATAAATAAAGTATAGGGAAGAGACACTGGTGAAAATCCCACTTCCCTCACCATTAATGGCTAGAGAGAAAGGATTTATGTGGATCCTCGCCATCAGATAGCTATCCATTAAACTGAATGAGAAATTTTTAAATTAGAAAGTTTCACTGAAAACTGTCATTTGTCAAAGTGGACATAAATTAGAAAATGCTTCCATTTAAACAGACTTTATTTTAAAGTAACAGAACTAAGGTGTTTCATCTTTATACCATTAAAATATTTCTAAACCAAAACACTTCAGTTACATTCTAATTTAAGGTCTAGCATACTTTGATTTGATTTTCTTCCACAAATATCACTACATTGTTTTCAAATGTCAATCTAAATATTTTTACTAACATAACTTTTCTAGAAATTTGATCAGAGATGCCATATATTGTTTTTATTTTGCTTTGGAGTAGAATATCATTGAAAACTGTACAACATACCATACAGAGAGAAGGTTCACATGAGTTCACATTATTGCTAAAACTAAATACAAGTAAGCAAACAAGACAACATATTCAGATATGCTAATCCATACTTCCCCAAGAGCCAAGGAAATAAGAAGTGTATTGAAACAAAAAGATCCATGCAGAGCTATCTTTTATTGCACTAAAATTTGTAAGCTGTTAACATCTTCCAATCAGCCAAATCATTTCCCAGGACCTATTTTAGTAACACACTTTGAAAGTCAGTATTCCTAAATCACTTATAAATATTTTTAATCAAAACACTGCAATACTTTAAAACAAACAATTAAATAATTGCAAATCAGCAAACAAACATGCCTCCTCAAAAATCAAGTTTTCTCCCACAAATTTATCCAACTCACCCAAGGTGAAAGATGTCTGTTCATATTTTGCAAGGTGAGAAAGACTAGAGTCTTTCCATCTTGTTCACCTCACACACTTGCAAAGCTCTCATTTGCTAATCCGTTATAACACACAAACCAGAGAAAGACAGCCTCATTTGTACTCCACCCAAACAACCTCTTCTGTCAATGCTCCAAAGTAAAACAGGACAATAATTTTTTAAGTTTTTTTCCCCCAGAGAGATCTTTCATGATGTGGCTTCTTCACTGCCTTATGAGAGTTAGTGATTAAGCATCCAATTTCAAAATCGGGTGGGAAGGGGAGAGAGATGAGTAAACCTTTACCTTTATCCTAAGTAGAATATTAAAAATAACATCAAAGAAATGCAGAAATCAAGTTTCAGTGTAAAACCAGCTTATTTTGGTTTAGTTAAACATGTTTCCAAATACTTCAGTAACTGAAGTATTCATGTGCCCTTTCCAGGAAGCATATTCAAATTATATCACATATACAAGCTCTCACTTACAAAAGCAAGGAGATAATGAGGTTGACATATAAAAAATATGGCAAAAAACTACACAGTAAAAGAAAAAAGTGCCCTTAAAATTACTTCTTCAAAGAAGTGACTGGTAAAATCTCAGAGAGGATAAATGCACTGCTACTACTTCACTATTCATTAATATATCACAAATATTTTTTCATGATTTATAAGAGTAAGTAACACCTTCCAATATGAGAAAGGTGGTCATCAACTAATGATTGAAATAGCAAAAATTGCATTTTCCCATTTGTGAATTTTTTTGAGTTGCAGATATCCATTCTATTGATTAAATAAAAATCCACATGCATCCTATAAATACATCTCTAAATTCTAAACTGATATGCTAAAATAAAAGACAAGCAAGTCTTAGGCCAGGGACACAGTTCCAAGTTACCGACTGAACTGCCAAGCTGACTGTGTTATGGGCATATGGAGAAGGCCCAAGAACTGCTCCATGAAGTTAGATCAGTCCTCACAGGATCAAACCAAGACAATCCACACTGAATCTGTAGGCTGTTGCTAAGGCAAAGGTGAACTGTGACCCATATGCTACAGATATGTAAACAACCACAATTGACCATGCAGATAAATCAAATCAATAAATAAACTGAAGACTAGATTTCTCAGTCATGCTTAATTTTTTAGTTTTAATAGAATTTACACAACTGCATGCCGAGTACTTTATTTTCATATTTTGTTAAACTGCAACAATTTGCAATGAAGTATCCCTTTTTTCTAGCAGGGGGATGGATTTTAAAATGCAGATAAAAGTTATATTTGAAGTGTCACAAAGTTTTACATATGTTTAAAAAAAAACATTAAAACCCCACTGAAATGGGATTATCATCACTATATCTTTTAATTACTTAAAAAATTAAACATTTAAAAATATCCTAAAATAAGTGTTATATATTTCAGGTCATCCTGTTATGAGAAAAAACACAGTTATAGCTGTTTGCCTACCATCATTCACTGACAAATGAAAACAAGTATGTACAAAGTAAGATGTGAAGCACAGCACTGCTTTATATATATGTATGGCAGTACCTGCGAGGGAAAACTAAAGCTGATCTTTGCAGTCTTCCCTGGGATACAGGTGATATATACCCAACCTTTTAGAGAGGTAGCTCAATCTTTCTCGTGTGAAACATTAACATTATTTCATAAGTCACTGGCTCATTTTGGAGAAAATTCTCAGTTCTCTGCAGCTTTGCTATTGTAGAAGGAATCGAATCAATTTGCTTTTTTTCCAAATTGGAAATTACTTTAGCACAAAGGAGACCCAGAGACTACACATCTTTATGGGAATATTCTGGCAATACAGAAGCATTAAAAATAAAGCATGATACCCTTCTAGTTTCATTCACATGCCATTTAAACAGAGACCAGAAGCAGCTGAAATGGATCAGGCCTCAACTACCTTAAACTTGCATCAAGACTGACATATACACTCAAGTAGCAATAAGGAGTAGCTAGTTCTCAGTTCCCTGTCTTTCCTTTTTTCATTTGACGTGACACTGAGGCACCTATATGGGTAGGGACACTATCTTTTGCTAGCTATTCACCCAGGCTTTCAAACTACTGAGTTCCTGTTCTGTTTTCCAGTAGTGTAATATCTAACTCACCACCAACCTCTGTGATAAAACATAGAGCTGAGAGGAGAGCAGCTAAGAAGTAGCAACAAGGAAAAGATCTGTTCCTGTGACAACAGGCTGTTTACCTCCTCAAAAAAAAAAAATTAAACTCTTCACATTAAACTCACAGGACATGATCCAAGGACACATCTCAATTCATAATCCTTTTTTCTTTCTTTAACAGTTGCCATGGGAGACCATAAATTAAAGCTTGCAGAACCACAAGTGGCCTTCCCATGCCACACATTTGACATGACTGTCTGCATGCTTTGGTACACTCGATAATATTTATATCTGAGACACAAATTTATACTGACAGTAGTATTCTGTATAGTACTAATCTGCTATTTCACATTATCCAATATTCATTTACATTTGTGTTTTCCAGGTTCATATTACAAAGAACTTGAGCTCCCCCCACTGCTAATTATTGCTAATGTTTACTCACAGCAAACATCCTTTTCTAGATCTTTTAAGACATTGGCTGTCAAGTAGGTGTTTCTTATTTCTAAAATATTTTAAGGCAAGTTTTCAAGCATGTCTGTCCTTTTCAGTGGAAAAGTATCTGGGTTATTACCCGACCATATATATAAGCCTTTTACACAGGTGATTATAAAAATTCTCTCGAGTCATCTGAAGCTAATTAACATCTACATTAACATACTGCTGATGAGTATGTTAGTTTAATAAATTCAGTGCTCATGTAGCTTACTATGTTCAGAATTCAGAAAGTTATTGCAAAGAAATCACAAGTGGGAACCTACCACTACATCTTAGCAATTAGCACTTCAGGCCACAACCCACCCCACCCACAAAAAATACAAACATCTTTAACTCACTGTTGTGGTTTGGGCTGGCCACTAAAGTGAACAACAGATGCTCTCTTTTACCTCTCCCCCCCTTCAGAGAAGGAAGAGCATCTCCCTTCAGAGGAGAGGAGAGAAAATGAAAGAACTTACGGGTTGAAAAAGAAACTAAACTACTTTAATGCAATATTCATAAAATGCTTAACAATAATTTGGGGTGTGTCATAATCAACCAGAAGAGCAATGCTAAGTAACTATGACAGAATCATTAAAGCTACTGTTGGCCTTAATGGGGTAAATCTAATCTACAAAGTTATATATTATTTAAAGAAAAACAAAAATGCTTCTTAAATAGTCTTGTGTGCACCAATTTATAATCATTGAGTTCAGTGAATAAATATTTTACTATATTTGACTACCCTAAGATTTAGGGACTAACTTATTTAAAGTCCAACTGAGATTCTAACTTATTTCAGGAAGAAAATATGTTGATATATATCAGTTTCAAGTAATTATACCTATGTAAATCCACTGAAGGCAATGCATTTGCAGAAGTATAATTTCAAAGCATTATTTGACACACAACTCCACTAATGAGCCTGTATGCAACTTGATTTACAGAATATTTATTTGTCATAACCATGCATGTGAAACTAAACTGGATTCTTTCTATCAAGGTCAATGTCATTTTTCTAATAAAACCTCTAAGTTCTGTACAGCAAATTTAACGTCTCTGATGCTATTTCTATAGGGTCACTTTGAAAACTAAACTACATCTATCTTCTAATTTTTCTTTGGTTTTCATTACAAAATAGCATAAGCACGTAAGCTTCATGATCATAAAACAGATTAGGTTTTTTTGTTCTTGCTTAAAATAGTTATCTGCATATATCTATAACAAGCTTTATGATATCTTCTAACAGGATTTCAAAATTAGTGTATTTTACAGCGAGATATTTCATCCATTTTTACTGTCCTTCCCAAACACTTGTTCAAATTTACACCTGTATCAGTAATTAGGTGCAGGTCAGAGACCTTCAACAGTTTTGTTTGACTCAGACAAATGTTGGTCTGTCCCAAAATTCACATAGGGTTACACAGAGTCCCAGCCGCATTTGGGCAAGTTGATTAGCCCAGACTCTCAAGTTACTGTGCATCAGCTGACTTTCAATAATTGCACATATACACTTAGCCCATGAAAAAATGCAAACTAATTCAACCTTCCTTAGCCAGCAACGAAACAGAGTTAAATTAAATCAAGTTATGTTCAAATGCCACAGGCTACATATATACAACTGAACATTCACTGTAGCTGAGCATGCAATAACTTCAAATTGCCAGGACTTAATAAGTTATGTTGAATCTTCAGAAGTCCATCTACAGAGCTTTTTATAATACTTCATTGGCTAATTATTTATCAAGATGCGATTAAGAATTTGCTTAATCCCATGACATCGTATGTCTACTTTGAGCCTAGAAAAAGGATTTGTCAGGAATAAACACAAACATTTACAGAAAAAGAGAGAATTCCTATTCTGAAGTCTACTAATTCAATATAATTATTTTACATGTCACTAAATTAAATAAGTAGCTTTCATTATTCTTCCTCCAGGTGCAGGCTAAGATTACAGTGTGATATGAAAACTGAGAATGTTTCCCTTGCAGTAAACATTCATGTAATGATATTTAGAGAATTACAGACAAAACAGGTTTTTAAACTATACCATTTTTATTGCAATTCCTAAAATATTTTAATTATATTTTCCACAGTAAAAATAAATGATCTATTTCTGTAAATAACACGACTAAACTTTACATCATGCTAGATAGAACCAGAGGAAATTACTACAGTGAGTAAATATGCAGAGCCATAACTCTAAATAATCTTTTATAATAGTGACCTTAGAGTGCACAGTGTGTTCCTACAACTCTTTAAGCCATTAGTCACCTAAATTATCACCAGGAAAGTTCACCTACAGCTTTGCTTCAGTGTATGTCAGAACTGCCACTATTTTTGCAGAACCAAGCAGCTCAACATCTGTTTTACACCTAAGCCTGGGCAAGATCCTCAGAGTAGGAAAGTCCAGTCATACACACATGCTTTGAACATGCCTAACACACAAAACTGAGTACTTCACACTGCATACTAGCCACCGCCTCCATCCCTTTACTCAAAATCTCAGCAGGACAGAGGAAGGGCACTTGCTCAGGATATCAGACACCCAGATTCTATCATCCTCCTCAGTAGCAGGAGGTTCAAACATGCATTTGTTACTATCCATTAGAGTCTTCGATTGGCTCTAAGATTTTATGGGATAGCAAGCATTCCCTTCTTTTGTTGAAGGAGTACTACATCACAGTGCAAAGAAAAGTAATTAGAACAGGGGGAAAAGCCTGAAAGAGAAAATAGGATTATCAAATAAATTTATTTAAACTCTCTTTCAGGAGGTAAAAATATCTTCAATGTTTTCTATTGACTAACCAATATGGATCCTTTGCTCAGCACCACAGGAGTTTAGAGTTCCATTTTGCATGCTCACACATCTCAAACTTGTGATTGACACTCAGGGGCTGAACTGCAGTATCACAACAACAAAGTCCCTTTTTGATCTCACTCCAATTCCTTTTTATGATGCAGAAATCAAGATTACAATTTTTACTTACTATACTGTGACAGCTAGTTTACAAGGCAATGCTTAAAAAGATATATTGAAATGCATTTCCATATGTTAAAATTCATATAATTAAAAATGATGTTGAAGATCTGACTTATAAAAAGCCCTCTAAAACAAAACATTCAACACAGAAAAGTTGATATCAACAAATACTCAAACATTACTTTTTCTGTGTATCAACTCAAAGCTTTCTAGACTTCTACCAGGAAATCCCATGCCCCCTGGCTGAAAGATCACATTTACAAAGTCAATCAAAAGTTAATAAAAGCCCCTTGCACTCAAGAACTCCAACACAGTCTTTAGATTATATAATTGCGTAACATTCCCCTCCCACCCCCAGGCCCAATCTTCATTCAGCTTACAGGAAGGACCTGCTCTGGAAATGAATCAGAGGCTATTCATAAGGCTGTACGGTCTGTTGTATACATGACTCTCCAACTTTGAGTAAAAATGAAAAAGAAGTATGAAGTGAAAGAGGCTGCAGATCAGATAGCAGGAAACAGAAAAATACTGCTCTTGGGAATCTGATTCTATTTCTATTACTAATGGTAAATATTTCTGTTTTCCTTTCTTCCTGCATGCTCCAAAGCCCAATTTGAAGAAGCACTGATTAGTCATATTTATAACCAAAATTAACAAAATCTGTTCTAATATTATCACACACATTATGATACAAAAAAAAAATCAAGTTAATTTAAAATTCAGGTCCTACAGTTGCTCCAGTTGGACTTCCAAAGTTATAAAGACCAACTTTTGCATCTCAGTTCCCAATATGTATGATTACATACTGTCCTCAAAAACATTAAACAAATAAGTATTTGTGAAGCATTCCAATATTACAATACACGTCACAGAAAAGCCTGTGAGGAAATTAAGAATTCTGTCTCTGGAGCAGGGTTTAATGATGTGAAGTGATTAAGGTACACACTGAACACCAAAGAGAAATCAAAATATTTAATCATAAAAGACAGGACTGGAAGCAATCTCAAGAGTCTATCCCTTTCCCCAAAGCAGGATAAACAACATCTAAAGCCAATCCTAGGAGACATTAATAAAACCTGGTGGGTTTGTTTTGGGGTGGGGTTGTTTT
>RSEF01000001.1:72949206-72960591 GCA_003993805.1 Himantopus leucocephalus | reverse complement strand
GTTTGCTGATGACACAAAACTGGGAGGAGTGGCTGATGCACCAAAAGGCTGTGCTGCCATTCAGAGAGACCTGGACAGGCTGGAGTGTTGGGCGGAGAGGAACATAATGAGGTTCAACAAGGGCAAGTGTAGGATCCTGCACCTGGGGAAGAGTAACCCCATGCACCAGTACAGGTTACGGGTTGACCTGCTGGAAAGCAGCTCCCCAGAGAAGGATGAGGTAGTCTTGGTGGACAACAAGTTGACCATGAGCCAGCAATGTGTCATTGTGGCCAAGAAAGCAAATGGTCTCCTGGGGTGCATTAAAAAGAGCATCGTCAGCAGGTCGAGGGACGTCATCCTCCCTCTCTACTCTGCCCTGGTGAGGCCACATCTGGAGTACTGTGTCCAGTTCTGGGCTTCCCAGTTCCCAGACGGGGAACTACTGAATGTTTCCCAGACGGGGAACTACTGTAGAGAGTCCAGCAGAGGGCTATGAAGGTGATCAAGGGAATGGAGTACCTCTCTTATGAGGAAAGGCTGAGAGACCTGGATCTGCTTAGCCTGGAGAAGAGTGAGAGGGGATCTCATGAATGCTTATAAATATCTAAAGGGTCGGTGTCAAGAGGATGGGGCCAGATTCGTTTCAGTGGCGCCCAGCGACAGGACAAGGGGCAATGGGCGCAAACTGGAACACAGGAAATTCCATCTGAACATGAGGAAAACCTTCTTTATTTTGAGGGTGACAGAGCACTGGAACAGGCTGTCCAGAGAGGTTGTGGAGACTCCTCTGGAGATATTCAAAAACCACCTGCATGTGTTCCTGTCCAACCTGCTGTAGGTGAACCTGCTTTGGCAGGGGGGTTGGACTAGGTGATCTCTGAAGGTCCCTTCCAACCCTACCATTCTGTGATTCTGTGAATCTGTGATTACTTCACTCTCATCTTCAGGAAGAACTTCTGAAAGAGGCTTTGCTTTACAGCTCTTCTAATAGTGCCACACAATGCTGAATCAAGAAAAGAATGCCTAATAAGTGGATCTGCTATAAGATTTCATTTTGAACCTTTGTTTCACGCAAGATGAGCTCAAACTACTCAGTTTTCAAATACAACAAGCACTATTTCTGAAAGTTACCCTTTTTTATCTTTCATATTCTCAGAAATTGTTTCTGTCCCTTTTGTTTCTTGCCATATTCACGCTATAATCAAACTATATTATCTGTTTAATGATACTTGCTTTCTCTGGTAACGTTTGAAGTGCAGGTATTTTTAAATCTAGGCATATAGATGCTATAAATAAGGTGGCTTTTGTCTTTAGCTTTCTAAAACAACATCTCTTCCTCCTGTATACTGTGTAAAGCAATACCATAATTACTTTTATTACCAATTCTTTGCTTTACATGCAAAATCCCCTCTGAAACCCACTTCCGATCTCGGGGGCAACCCATTTGCAGATTTATAGCATGTCCTTAACAGCATCCCATTTTAATGAGTGCAATTTATGTCCTTCCACAGTAACAACTGAAGGCCCACCCACCATTTGCACATCAGTCCATCCTCCTTTTAACTAAGGCACATATTTTTCCTGTTCATCTCCATGAAAGATGGGAATTCAGTGTCAAATAAATACCTGTTTAAGTATTGATATAAGTATTAATGGTAATGTAAACAACAGAAATAACAAAACCTTTCTCTCAGTTATTGAACCAGTACTTGAATGTTCTCTATATGAATGTGCAACATGAAATCACTGGGTTTCTCGACCACAAAAAAGAAATCAGAACCTGTAAAGATTATTAGACATTCCTCAAACTTTCAAGTAGTTGGGCAAAATTAAGTTTCTAAAGCAATATAGTGAATCTCCAAAAACATGTTCAGAAAATCTACAGAATTCAGTGGTTCTCAATTAAGTTGTAAAGGGTAGACTACTATATAGCACTTAGGTACCAAAGATACTCAGTCCAGAGTATCGTATCATATCCTATCTTACTTTGTTTTCTGTTTTCTTTGCTTCTGATGTGTGATGGTGTTCAGCTGTGCTCATTTGTTTTTCTGGGTTTCAGTGCTCCTACCAAAATTGAAAGTGGAAGAGGTATGATCCTGGAGGAGGGAATCCTCCAGCCAAAAAGTGAAAAAGTCTTACAAAGTTTGTAGATCACTTTGTGAAATCATGGTGATTGTTCACTGAAATGTGGGGAAACTTTGTGAACATGTTTATAGAATCATAGAATGGTTTAGGTTGGAAGGGACTTTGAAGATCATCTACTTCCAACCCCCCTTCCATAGCCAGGGACACCTCCCACTAGATCAGGTTGCTCAAAGGCCCATCCAACCTGGCCTTGAACACTTCCAGGGATGGGGCCTCCACAGCTTCTCTGGTTGACCTGTTCCAGTGCCTCACTACCCTCATAATAAAAAATTTCTTCCTGTTATCTAATCTAAATCTCCCTTTTTCCAGTTTGAAGCCATTGCCCCTTGTCCTATCACTACATGCCCTTGTAAAAAAGTCCCTCCCCAGCCTTCTTGTAGTCCCCCTTCAGTTACTGGAAGGCTGCTATAAGGTCTCCCTGGAGTCTTCTCTTCTTTAGACTGAACAACCCAAGCACTCTCAGCCTGTCCTCATAGGAGAGGTGCTCTAGTGCTCTGGTCATCTTTGCGGCCATCCTCTGGACCTGTTCCAACACGTCCATATCATTATTGTGCTGAGGATTCTAAAGCTGGACACAGTAATCCAAGTGGGGTTTCACCAGGGTGGAGTGGAGCGGAAGAATCACCTCCCTCAACCTGCTGGCCATGCTTCTTTTGATGCAGCCCAGGATACAGTTGGCCTTCTGGGTTGCGAGTGCACATTGCCGGCTTATGTCGAGCTTCTCTTCAACAAACACTCCATTATCTTCATAATATTGGGAAGTAAAGTCCAAACTTTGATCTGGTCTGCAAGTTGGATTGTCCTTAATACTAATATTAAGAGGAAAAAGATTGTGTGTTACATAATTTGTCCTCGTATCTCTAAACAGGTAGGCTGGAGTAAGGATGACTGTGGGACTGAACCATCATGTGAAAATAGATACAGGAGGAAAAACATTATACTGCTCTTGACTAACAACCAAAACAGTCTCTGAACCTATAAGAAACTCGGACTCCCCACTCTAAATCTGTATCTGTATCTTCATTATGCCTCCTACGGACATAATAAGGAGAGCTTCTAAAGTAATGGGTATGGGATGGATGTCTTGTGATGAGAACCGATTGATGATATGTCACCTCTGTGAACCAGAGTTAGCAATGAATGCATTTGTGACCATCAACTTAATATTACTACAAAGCCTGACACAATAGGATTGTTGTCCATGATTAGGTCTCAGACAGTATGCAGTAATAATGAGACAATAATTACAGTGTTGCAGTAGTAAGGGATGATAAGAAAATAACATGGTAATTTGTAACAGAACAAAAATATTTACTTTTAAGCTTTTGGAATAGCTACGTATATTGAATTGAGCTTTAAAAAACCAAAATCTGCTAAATTTTGCCTTAAATTTTAGGTTTTGCTTCAGTAACTTTTAGACTTAAATTAAACATATTATTAGACTTTTTCTTTGGACCAAGCGTCATTTTCTGAATAAGGTCTGTAATGCTGACATAATGCATTTGTAAACCTGTATTAAGACCATTCAATCTTGTTATATTGCAAATAATAAATATTAGGTCCTGATAGCCAAGAACATTTTTATTCCCCAGTATTTCTAGCCCTGTTATAGCAATTTGCTATTATACCAAAATAACCAGAATGTGCAACCATTCATAAAAATGGTTAATGAAAAGTGAAACGCCAGTAGGAATCTTATTATCCAATTTGGAAAAAGTGCAAAAATAAACAAACACATAAGGACCAATCCTAGTACCTTTAGCACAGAGAGCAGCACGCTGTCTAAATAATGCTAATCAATTCAGTGAACTGTTTTCTGCAATTAAAAGCTGCCATGCAAAAAGGACAGTGTTTAGGCACAAACCCTTGCATCTAGGGATAAGCTTGCATTATTATTTTATTCATAATGGTGATTGTCTTCAGAATATTAATATGTGACTGGAGGCTCAAAAGCCTCTGTGGCTAATACCATCTTCTGCAAACAGACTTTAGAGTATATTTCAGAAAAATATCAGGAAAGCAATTATTTATCTGGAGCTTTAAGAATCATTCTACTACTGAGTATATAGGGCTCTAGTCAAGAGATCAGAAAGGGATAGCAGAGAATGAGTATCCTCTTCTCTAAGAAAGCTGATCTTCAAAATATCATGCAGAGATTAAAGGATGCGACAAAAATGATTTTTCAGAACTGGCTTTCTATTTTTATGGCATTATGGTAACTATTTATAATATATATGGCCATATTTTGCTGAGATCAAAACAGTTGTAGGCACAGATGAAGTGCCCAACCATTTTTCACATATATTTATTTCTGAATCTTTGTAGCAATGAACATTGTTTGACAGAAGTGCTGGGAACCATGAGAGGGTTAAGCCCTGAAACAGGTTGCCCAAGAGATTGGATTATCTGTTTTAGAGGATTTTCAATACCTGACCTGGCAAGATCCTGGGCAAGCTGATTAACTGTTCAGTTGCCCGGTTTGTGATCTGCAGGGATCACAAGCTTTCTTATGATTCTTTTCTGTGAAGTAGAAGTGGAGTTTTGGAGCTGAGCTGTCCATGTGTGCATTCACAGTGTCAACATGCATGTGTTTGCTGTACTCCTGCAGCTCAGGAAGAAGCATATGTATGTGGTGCCCATCCCTGCTGCTTTTCAAATTCCTCAAGGAATATATAGAATCATGGAATCATTTAGGTTGGAAAAGACTTTTAAGATCACCGAGTTCAGCTGTAAACCTAACACTGCGAAGTCCGCCACTAAGCCACGTCCCTCAGCACCAAATTTGCACATCTTTTAAATACCTCCAGGAATGGTGACTAAACCACTTCCCTGGGCAGCCTGTTCCAATGCTTGACAACCCTTTCGGTGAAGAAATTTTTCCTAATGTCCAAACTAAACCTCCCCTGGCACAACTTGAGGCTGTTTAGTCTCATCCTATCACTTGTTACTTGGGAGAAGAGACCACCTTTTTACAACCTCCTTTCAGGTAGTTGTAGAGAGCAACAAGGTGTCCCCTCAGCTGCTTTTTCTCCAGGCTAAACAACCCCAGCTCCCTCAGCTGCTCCTCATAAGTCTTGTTTTCTGGACCCTAAACAACATATAACACTTTTCTTCTTTTTACTTCAATACAGACAAAGTCTGAGGGACAGGAGAAGGAGTGAGTGGTGAACGCTGAAGAATTAATGAGAAGTAAAGATAAGTTAATGATAATATTTTTTTTCAACCAGTGCTTATCTGTCTACAGTTTCACAAAATAGACAATTCTAAGCAGTGTCTCTGTTTTAGTTTTCCCAGATGTGATTTTGCAAGTATAGCGTGTGCACTGAATACGATATCATGATGCTTGTGTGATGGCATAGTTTCTGGAACAAGTACAAACAAAATTCTAGCAGGTTGCCTTGTGTCTGGGATTGAAACACTGCTTGAAAAAGGCAGAAAGGCAGCTTGAGCTGCAGTAAACTCTTTACAGAGCAAATATATCTGCCCTGGGGATTTCATATTCTGTTCTCAGCATGGAGATTGCCATGCTGTTGAATATTTCAGCTCTTAACACTAACAGTAGTTAAACTATTTTGTCTAGTGTAAGTGGAAGGAAGAGAGCTATTGTGATGTCCATTGAAGGGGTGCACAGGAGGAAGAGGTTAGACCACTCTCAGGAGTGATCTGATCGCAGATCTTTTCTGCAACTATTTCTTGCATGCTTACCTGTAGCATAAAGTCCTAGGGTTGTGGTTAGGAAGCATAGCCAAAACTTGAGCCCTCTGGTCCCTACTGCCTTGAGATAAGTCCTGAAAATGAGGCTAGTGATGAGTCTTTTAATTCTTCCTGGCCTAAATGGATAATGTGGCACTTTTATTCTCAGAGAGAATATAAAAATTTCATGTGTTACACTACAACCAGCTAATTTGATTACCATGGCAAGCCAGGAAAATTAAACTTCAGACAGTTCAGTGAAGCTACAGGAACTGGACAGAGAAACATTTGTCATTAGTTTGGTTCTGGCCAAAAGAACAAAAGAAAATAATAACCCTAATCCGTTGACTGCACAGCCTTGGAGGGGAAGACCTTCCCTGGAGAAGGGACAGAGGCATAGAATCCATCCTAAATGATGAAGGGTTTCTCTAGAAGGAAAAAGAAAAGAGTATTTTTTCCTTCCCATACTAAGAAGCAGGCTGAGATGACAAATAAAAAGAAACCTAAGTAAAAAGAGAAAGTCTCTTTTGGAAAGATTGTAATTTCAGGAAATTTTTAGTTCCACAATGTAACTAAACCAGACAGGTAGATGTATACTTGTCTAAAATTAAAACTATTTAAAAATAAGTTTCTAACTATTAATTATGGGCTATATTTTGCCACCTTTAGACCTGCTGTTTTATTGCAGAGATAGACCCCCTGACATCCTATCTGTTTAGTCAATGAGTGACGAGTGACCCATTAGCTAAGGACAGTATACATTAGGAAAGCCAGATTTAGCTGGTATTGAAATCTCCAGTTGCCCCATCATCTGCTGTCTAACACCACATTTCTGATGCTAATATGTAGCATAAACCAAATCTGAAGTCATTGAAATGCCACAACTCATGCTGAAGTGCCAGTTAATACTCAAACTTGGTTGAGACCTGGTTTGGACAGGATCAGATTGTACTGAACAAGCATACGTAATTTTATTCAGCAATCGGTTAATTATATACTCATTTAAGAATCAAAAGTCATGTCATTGCATCTCTGACTTTGTCTTATAAAATTAAAACCTCAAATTTAGATTTTCCATATCTAGTACTATCGCCAAGCAGTGGACTATTGATGTTTGGGATATATTCTGTATATGTAGAGGATAAATTGCACAAGATGTATCAGTCTGGAAAAAATATAATTAAGGAAGAATACTATAAGTCTATAAAATTATAACTTCTATGGAAAAAGGGAAAAAAGAACATCTCACTATTTCTCATAATACAAGAAAGGAGGCACTAATGAGGTGATCAGGTATTATGTAATTACTGAGTCATACATTGACTGTTGATTTACCTTTTTACATTCAGGGTTTTGGCTGAGGTATTGTTTGCTTGTTTTGCCTAACAAAAACTCATTGTGTATCACTGAAGAGCTTCACGTATGCTAGTACCGAAATGACTGACTTTAGACTGAGACACTGGTATGCATGAGCTGACCACACCAAAGATGTCACTTCAGCTACCCGATCCTTTCCCAGAATGCTTCTCGATTTTATGCTGTCAAATTAGTTCACAACCACCATCACTTTTTTCCTAGCTCTGCATAAATGTTCAAGGTTGTTACCCAGCAGCATAAGGTGTCGCTGTCTGACATTGGACTGGAGTGAGGACAAACACTAATGTTTTATGGTTAACATAGTGCAGAATAAAATGTCAGCTTCAATTTCTTGAATATGTGCATCCACAAGCACTGTATCACCACATTCATCTTGCCATTCAAAGTAGTTTTTCATCCTCAGCAAAGTAATGAAAAGAGACAAGGGAATCATATGGTTGACAACAACAGATGCAGCATTTGCCTTTTTGAGGACTTCTCCTTTGACATAAAGAATATGAACAGGGATGGTATTTATATCCTCCTATTTCTCTAAAAAAAATGAAAATTCTTACTACGTATGTTACCTCACAATATCATATAGAATGGGTTTGTATTATTGTTGTGATCTTGGACAATACAGAGATAGAAGAACCACAAGAACAGAACCACTGCTTTTGCATTAAAAATCTGGAGAATCTAGAACAGCTTCATTTCTTATAATTCAGTAAATAAATGAAAGCTATCCTTAAACAATGTACAGAACAGGCACATTCCAATACTCAGCAGAACTATGTTGGTATTGCAGTGTTATTTGTTGGCAGGGAAATCTACTCTGGTAGGTTTCTTTTCAGCTCATATAAAGCAAGGTTTGCAAAAAATGCTGCAACTTAGTCTGCTTTTCTTTAAAAAAAATAATCTGTGAAAGAATGGAATTAGTTTTTTCTTTTCTTTTTCCTTCCAACAATCAGATAAGAGGGTGATACCGCTGTATGGACACCCGCGTTATAATGTGATTCAGGTTGGAGGGAAACAAGACAGTTATAAAACAGTTACAATTTGTTAAGACAATATTAAGATCCTCTTAAAAGGAGAGCTGTACTCATTTTCATTATCAGTGCAGACTCATAGTTCATTTCCATAATTTGCAGACTGTGAAATGTGTTAACACGCAGTTTTGCTACTCATGATAAAGAAGGGTGACAGTCTTGGGGCTCAGGTTTGTTAAAAGTAGCAGTTTCTAAGCTACAGTGCCGGGTAGTTTTCTCTGAAGAGTAATATCCTGCAAGAACGTGGAAAAATATGTATGCTTATTTCCATTTGGCTTCCGTGTGGATTTAGAGACTCACTGGCACAATGCTATTCACCATCGGGGCTGGCACTTAGGTATTAGGGATTGCATTTTTTAGATGCTAAATGAAGAAGCAAAGGACTGGGGAAAAATAAGAGAGAGCGGACCAAATGGAGATAATTGTTTCATAGAAATCATGACCGTGAAGTTACATCTGATCTTTTGAATGAACTTTTCTATGTTACAGGCTGTTTCACACTCATACTGAAGGCTTTAGGCCACATCATTCAGCATTCAAAGTAGCTCTAAAATTTATGTCATTGCCTGAGATCCCTACAATGTCAGATGATCGGTCAGGCAATATATATCCAACAGTTCCTCCCTCTGCATGCAAATAAAATGCCCCAAATCTCCCCTAGTTTCAGTTGGAGAAAATTTTCTTCCCAACAGAAAGCCTCATGAACAGTATCATATTGTGTATCTGAGCTGTGCATACTAGACAGAAGATTTTCGTAGAAAATGATCCATTTCTCAGTGTGCTACCTCTAGCCGTAGTATACTGCTGGTATATTAGAATACAGTGGAAGTAGTCAAAGAGGCAATGAGGGGAAAAAACGTATTTCCAAATGAAAAGGTTAACTAGCAGAAGACCTGAGGCCTGGAATTGGAGTTTAATCTTTGTTTTAATTCAAAACCACCAACATTATGATTATACTAAAGGCCATACAAGCAATTCTTTTATTGAAAGGATCCATGAAGGAGGAGAAATGGAAGGACCTCAATTTATGAATTCTGAGGTCGAGAGAGTGATTACAAATCGTTCCCAGCCCTTCTTTCACCCACTGCAGGGCAAAGAATTCACACCCAAAGATAGATCAAAGATGTATTTTAGTAAGACAATTAATTTCATCATGAAGATGCTCGTCATTAGTCACTGCTAAGTCATTCCTTTGATCATCCTGTCTAAGGGGAAATTAAATGTATTTCACAACTGAATTTATCTAGCAGTAACTTGCATCCAATGAACCTGTTCCTAACTGCCTGGTATCCCACTTATCAGGCTTCATTTTGATGCTTGAGTTTTTACAGCGCATCATCATGTCATCTCTCTTTTGTCTTAAAGTAAGCTCTTAGTAAGGTGAGCCTTAAATCTTGTTTCACAACTTGCAGCTCTTTTATTTGCCTCTTTTGAAATCTTTCAGCTATTTCCATTTCTTCCTGGAACTTCGGAAACCAGAAAAAGAGAAAATATTTTAGCAGAAGACATAGAACAAAGATTCTTTTTTATTGGTGTTCTGCTCTACCTGCATCCAAGGATTTTGCCATAGCTTTGCTTTTAAAGGCCATCTTTACCATTTAACACATATCTGCGTCTGTTTTTCACAAAAAATTTGTCCCTACAAGAAGATGCACCATGTCGTAGAGGATGTCAGAACATTATGAAATTTTGTGAAGTGGGAAACTACGGCGTGGAAAATGAGGCAGCTAAGCAGTTGTATGACAGAAGAAAAAGCAGAAGAGGTATCTGGGGAAAAAAACCCAACCCATCTGAAGAGCCCCAATGGTAGAGGCAGCAAGTAGACCTGAGAAGGGCTGCAGGACAAGACAAGAGTTACAGTGTCTCTTTCTCTTTTTCTCTTTCTGTCTCTTCCTATCTCTTCCTTATTTTTCAAAAAAAAATTCCTCCAGTTCTGCATCAGAATTAAAAGTTGCAGGGCTTGCACCACAATGCTTTATTGGAAACTTCACTAATTTGCGAGAACAGGTGAGGTTTCTAGAACAAAATACTTTAAAGATAATTCCTCTTACCTATAATCTAAGAGGTATTTTCCTCTTTTTCTCATTCCTAAATTTATTAGTAGGTAAAAGACATTTAAAAAATCTATTTCTGAGGCATTTGTTTTCTGTGCAATGTTGGAATTCTTAACATCGCCTAGTGCCCACAGAATGAACGGGAAGTGTATTTCTGATCTTGTTGGTCTTTGGACCAGTTCCTGGGTGAGAAGGCATTTGATATGTATAGAAATAGCTGCACCCTCAAGTGGGGAATAAGCAGCTGAAGCAGAGTAATTGTCATGACAGAAAGATCTTGTTTTCATATAAATGTCACTTTTGCTATATACAGAGGGAGAAAATAGTAACAGAAGAGTGGACAGAATTGTTCCAGTGAAATGTCTTCCATGAAGCATGAGACACTTTATTCTATCAGAAGATAACATTTAGTGTGGAAAAAATAAACATTTGCAAACACTTATAAGCAATTTTCATCCTCAATCGCGTCTAAAAAGTAACTAAGAATCTGTACCATTGATTTCTCTACCAATACATACCTTCTAGATCAGTTCACCCACCTGACTCAAAGACTATCACAGTGTTTCCTAAACTTTTTAAAAGCTAGGTCTTCTAGCAAACAACACCAGTTTCAGCAACCTGCTCTTTATCAGACATTATAACCCCATGTATGCTTCTCCTGTACACCTTTTCTGGTAGTCATTTATTTGCGGCACAGAAAT
The DNA here is from genome assembly GCA_003993805.1 of Himantopus leucocephalus. Lineage (NCBI taxonomy): Eukaryota > Metazoa > Chordata > Aves > Charadriiformes > Recurvirostridae > Himantopus > Himantopus leucocephalus. The sequence continues at coordinate 72,949,611 of RSEF01000001.1, read as the reverse complement.
ACTTGAAAAAAGGTGGTATAGACCTTCATAATATGACAGTTTCTCTCTTTTATTGCAGCCATTGGTAAGCAGTGGAGCTTTAAGGTATATTGGTGTTTGAGTTATCACTAAAACTAATGAATTTTGACCTCAGAGCTATTGATTTAATGAGACTCATTGCTGCCCTCCTCCTGCTAGATAGGAGAAGGGGAGCTAGTTCTGTTCATTTCTTAGAGATTCATTAGGGTTTTTTTTTATTAGTCCTCATATAAATTGGCCTAGAAGGTAGTGATTTGAAGAAAAATGATCCTCTGTAGTAACAATACAGGCTAGATTGGCAAGGGCTAGCTATGTTTTCTCTTTTAATAGCATCAGGATTTTTTTACCTGGATTTTAGTAAAGCTTTTGACATAGTTTCCCACAGCA
>RSEF01000001.1:72905905-72938611 GCA_003993805.1 Himantopus leucocephalus | reverse complement strand
CTGACCAAAATACGTCCTGTTTTACCTCAAACCAGGACACCTCTTCAGATGTTTTCTGGCTTCAGTGTGCAGGTGTACAGACTTTAATATAAAGTTACAATGTTTGGTGAATGAAATATTAAATCTTCGCTGGAATGTCGTACCCAATCCAATAGATCAAAAACCTGTAAGATTTTCTGGGTTTTAGGCTTCATTTATTTTCTCTGTATGCATTTTCCTAGAGGAGGGTCTCTAAGAAGTAGTCAATAACAAACATTGCCAATAAAAATTGACGTCTTTCCTATGAGAAATGAATATAGATGTTTTGTGTAGGTTAAGGCCATTAGAAAACTGAAGGAAACATAGCTTTCCACTGTTGGGATGTATTTTTTGGATGTACTTTTCCCCTAGAATAGAAACCCATAACTATTGAGCTTACTGGTCTTTATATAGATGGCCCAAATTCCCCTCAGATCTCTCTGTGAAGTGAATGTGAAGTGTCTCCACAGAGTGATTCAGGGACATTACATAAGACAGAGGCCAGGGATGTGCCTAAAACTATCTGATAAAGAAGTCTAGGTGTAGGTGTTTTAGTGGCATGATAGATTTGTTGAAGACCTGTGCTGTTACTCTTACATTCAATGGTGGTATCTCTCCATTCCCTTTCTGTGCGCCACCAGTGAAGAACTGGCAGTTGCCTGCGTACTAGTTGCTGATGGTTTCTGAGACTTGTGGTGTCCTGGTTCTGGCGGGGATAGGATTAATTTCCCTAAGGATCCGGCAGGGGACACAGGTATTCCATACCATGGGAGCCATGCGAATCTATAGGGGGGGAGCTGGCTGGGAAGGGGGCAGGAAGTCACTGCTTGGAGTGGGCTGGGGCTTCCTGGGTCTGGATGGTGAGTGGTGGTACCATAACTGCGTTTGTACATTCCTCTATCTGTGGTGGTGGTTTTCTCTTTCCTTTGCTGTTCTGTTAAACTGCCTTTATCTCAACCCACGAGTTTTGCCTCTTTCTTCTGATTTTCCCTCAGAGCTGTGGGGGTTGAGCGAGCAGCCTCGTGGTTCTTTGTTGCCGGCTGAGGCCAAAACCATGATATGTGGTTAAGGTGAGAAAGCAGCAGGTGAAGGAGTGAAGCAGGCATGTGCAAGGAATAGTCTTCTCTTTGTCTTTCAGAGTGTGGTACTGATACTGATCCTCTCAAATGTTCGTCCTAACACAAGTGCTTTCTGCAAAATATCACTTTTTAAAGTAACATATTTTATTGTATTAAAGTTATAAAAAATTTTAAGGTTGTGATCACAGTTCGAAACTTAGTTTTCTTAATCCAGCTAATAATGATGAACTAAGGTGGCGCTCCTCGCTTTTATGGTCTTGAGAGTGACAAGAATTGGATTTGGCTCCTGGCTGAGTTGTGCGTTGCATGTAGTCAAAGGTTCTCGGTTTAGCAAGGATTTTACACTTACTACTAGTTGGCATCTTACTCTTGTTTTCATATCTCAATCATGTTTCTGTAACGTATAAATGTCTTAAATTTCTTCAGCAGTTATTTAATTCAGGGACGTGATTGTTTTATTCCCTGATTATTTTTCAGGAAATACCCAGTGTAACATTAGCAGTCTGAAATCTTTAGCTTGGATGCAAAAGTCTGTTTTCTTATCAAAGAATCCTGCATCACTGTAAGTATTGCTTTAATAGTGTTGTTGATGTTTTTTATTAATTTCATATGTGACTTTGTTTTCCTGTTTTCTTTTGATAATGGTGTCCTTTGAGAGCAGAGAAAGTAAAAGAGAGAGTAAAGGAAGATAGAGCTCTCTTTGAATCTTTGAAAGTAAGGTGTTTGTTCTGTCCTAGATGGGTTTGACCATACTGAAAGGAACTTACCAAGATGGAAACAGCATTCATGCTTGTAGATTGTCATGGTTTTTTTGCACTTTTCCATTTTTGAAGACTGAAATAGTGTTTGACTTCAAAGATGTCATCTCTAACGACTTCCCAGACGTTATTCGGAAGTAACATGCTCACCCAGTTGGGCTTGTTGGTAATCAGTGTGAATTCTGGAATATAACACATGAAGAACTAGAGATTTGTGACTTTGTACCTCCTAGAGGTGCACTTACTGCAATAGCAGAGGTGATGATGTCATCTCCATGCTGAGTAAGTTAATGCTACCAAACAGAATTAGAAGTGGTTTGCTTGTAGCTACATGTGCTGTTAATTAGAGTCACAGACTCATGTTTCTTAAAAATTAGTAACAGCCCATAGTGCAAGAGCAAATGACAGGTAAAATAAAACCAAGTGGGCCACATTATTATGAGAGATCTTTACTGAACCCAAATTAATTTTCTCCTTCCTTTTGTTATATTTGAAGGTATAATTGAAGTCCAGTCTTACATGAAAACTCTGGCATTTATTATGTTCTGTAGGTGTTTCTTACGCTCAGCTCTTAAGCATTTCTTATTGTATCATGTTATACAAATACACTGTTTTTTTTACATTGTTTTTTGGATGAGAAGGTAAATACAGCAATATATTGTTAAATTAAAAATTTGTTAAAAAAAAAATTCTGACAACAGAATTAGTAGAATAACATAAGAATTTTGTTATTCATTAGACAGTCAATAGAATTGTTAGTTGCTGCTCTGTCTTTTTGTACCTTGACTGTTCTGGGAAATAATTTATGCAACTTGACATTGACAACATCGATGTCCATAGGATGTACCAGTGGAGTTGCTGTTCTACCTAGCAATTTAAGTTCAACGGTTCTGTTCATAATGCATTGCAAACCACTTCTTGGTAAGTGAAATAGGTTTTGATCAAAAGGTTAAGGTTTGATTTTTATTATTTTTTAGCATTTTGGTTTTTGGATGAAGAAAAAGAAATCAAGAAAAGATGGACTGGAATGTAAGACCACTCCAGAATGCTGATGCAAAGAAGAACCAGCAAAGTGAAGAAGCATGTTACACTCAGTTGTTCTCTAATGCACATGCTTTTCCTCAGACAAATGCCTGTTCCTCTAAAACTTCATGCACTTATGCTGGAAATAACCAAATGATGTATATGCCAACTAGCACTGTTGCCTTCCCTCTTGTAAATGCTGAAGGGTTCAAAACTTCAGATCAGGCCGTACCAGGAGCACCTGTAACTGGTAATGATTTTTTTGTCTCGAAATACTCTGTTGATAGACATCCACCATCTTACGTACCAATAACTCCAAAACCTCCCAATCAGACATCACGTTTGCAGGCAGAGATCACTCAGACTTCTTGGCCAAACTCTAATGCCTCCACTTATTCCCTTAGAAAGTTACCTCCCCTGTCTTCTCAAATGAACGCTGGAAATAATGTGAGGAATGTGCTTTGGGAACCCCAGTATGTCACCACAAACAGTTACACTGTGCAGCCGCAAATACCACAGCATAATTCTATGAGAACTACAATATTATATCAAAGTAACATTCATTCCCAGAATAATTCTATGTCTCTTGGTGCATCTGGGCAACATGTCCAAAACCAGATATATCATCCCAACACTCAATTTAAAGTTTTACACTCACTGAATCATAATACTGCAGCAAATGTACAACTGCTACAGTATCGACCGAGTCAGGTGGGATCAGAAGCTCCTGGTGGATGTTCTGCGCCATCTTTGTTGCCTCCCAACTGTGATTCAAGAGCTGCAGCACAATCTTCAATAAGGGTACCACAGGCAGTTCAAAATGTGCCTAATGGATACACCCTTAGCCAACAGAGGCACCCGTCAGATCCAAAAAATGCTTCTGGTTTTAACAGTGTTCAGCAACACTGTCAGAAACAGCAATCTGGAGAAGTCAGTCAATCAGTTAGGAATGCCTGTAATTCAAATGGAAATGTGACAGCAAATCAGCCTTTTAATGAAATGTCTGTGCCACCCCCTGGTATTCCCAAAGAACTCTATGATATTGTGCAAGAAATGGAAACTCTTTCTTCGATGGCTGCTTCAAAGCCACTGAGTGATTCTGCTTCAGTTCAAGAAAGCCAGACTAGTAGTTTAATGAATGGACCTGTTAATTCTCAAATTTCTTCAGCAGCAGCAGATGGAAGAACAATTACAAAGGACACACTAGCTTGGGAAGCTCAAAGGCTGCTTGCTATTAAAAAAAAATGTGTCCTGCTTGAAAAGATGCATCATTATAGAAGAAAACTCTTAGCAGCTTCAGGACACGACAAAAGTACCCCCCCACTTCCTCCAAGTTATCAGAATACTCTTGCTAGTTGTCTTCCATGGGTGCCCAGCCAAAATGTACCTCCTTCGCCATCTGAAACAGCGAGGACAGAGAGTCAAATACTTAATTCTTCGCCTGAAGAAAGAAGTAACAAAAACATAGCTGATGCTGATAACAGAGGATTAGAGGTGACTCAAAGTAACCCTCAGGTGGAGCAGGGAAGCCCTTCATCAAGCTGTGCTCCTGTTCCCTCTCAGAGCAAACTCCCAGCTCAATTAAATAATCCTGAGAGCACTCCCATCTCGGAAAAAAGCAATGCATATGCCTTGGCCTCTTCTCAAAAAACTGTGCCACCCTTGAACAATGCTTCAAGTTTTAATCAAGTGGATAGCTCTGTCAAAATCGCGTCAAAGAATGTGCCAGCCAACACCAAGAGCTCATCATTTCTTCAGTTTGTATTGAGCAGCACAAATATATTGAAAGAGAAGACAGCTGGTGCTACTGCTGATAAAATACTAACTAGTCTCCTGTGTAGTGAAAAACCACTGCTAGATACGTCTGTCTCGGTTGGAAGCTTGCTAAAAGACACTAGTGAGAAGAACGCAGAAAGTTTGAAAGGTGACCAGGCATTCATGGTTCACACAAACTCTCTTGTGTCAGAAACAATTGAATCTAGTGAAGCTAAATTCCAAAGTGATGTAGCTCAGAAAAAACCACCGTGTACTGAAAATACATCTTTCAAACAGAGCGATTGTTACTCTGTGGAAGAGCTAACTGCATGCCTGGGCTTGTGGAAGAAGCATCCGTCGGAATCTGTAAGTGTGCAAAATAGCCAGTCAAATGAAAACCCCACAGCAAATCAGATTTCACCTTACAGCCAAAACACAAAAAATAGAGAACAAAATAATGTTCAGGTTAGTACAGATGAAGCAGTTTTGCCTGTAACAACTGCTTCTGTAGGACAAAAACTTGATACATTGAGTTGCAATTTGATAAAAGGTTTTGAACTCCAAGTTGCAGTTGTCTCTCCTTTAGTACTTTCTGAACAGAGAACACAGAGTGAGCAGGTAGACAAATGTCCAACATCTGCAGGTAAAACCTATCCAGTGATTGACTCAGGAAGCACATGTAGTTTGCAAGAAGAGGAGAAAAATGGTTTAAGTGTGGTAAATACCGAAAAAGGAACAATAGAAACTGTTCGCTTGTCACCCAGTGATTGTGTTCTGGTACAGAAAGTGGACTCACAATTGCAAGAGACCAAATTAGCTGATGGAAATAGAATAGTAAAAAACAGTGTGAGTGCAAATGGTTCATATGATGAAAACCAAAGGAAAGTTAGTCAATCTGCACAAGATGCTGGAGAAAATCTGCAGCTTGGATTACAAAACAAGCCTTCTCTTCCTAAATTGGGCATAAATTTTTCTAGTCAAGTCTTTCAAGAAGGTATAAGAGACCATAAAGACAAGCAAGCTGTGTTAGAGACAGGAGATACATCCACAGCTGTGTTGGAAGAACAGATGTTTTGTATTTCTAGTGTATGTTCTCTTGTTGAAGGTGATACATTTTATAATCCACAAATAGCAAGTATATTCAGGTCAGTCCCTGAGACACATGCATTAAATGATACCTCATCAGAAGGAAATGCATCTGACCCAAGGCAAAAGGAGCAACAGCTGGACTTGGATAAAAATGAGCTGAGCAGTAACACTCTCCAAAGAGACAACTTGCTGCAAAAGATGTTGGAAGAATCATCAAGCTGCATGAGTAAAGCAGGTAAGATTTTGGATGGTATCACAGCTAGTCATTTGGAGAAAGAAAGCAGTGGCAATCTGCTTAAAACAATTTCTACCTCAGAACAAAAAATGTCATTCAATGCATCTTTCAAGCATCCTGAAAATGACTTGGAAATTCTTGCTAGTATAAACCAGGAGTTAGCTCAAAAATCACTAGATCTCTCAATCAGTGTCACCACTGAAACAAATGTGTTCACTGTTCCAAGAGACAACAGTAAAGAAAATTGCATGTCCAGTAAAAGTAGCACAGAAAAAGAGATGAACCTTTTTGGAGCAGAACCTATTAAATGTCTAAACAATCAGCTGTCTGAACTAGTGAAAGAGTTTCCATATGGCATTGAAGGTGCTGATATGCTAACAAAAGAACGAGTTCAAAATGATTCTGTGGCTGAGCGGATGGAGAATCAACCTCAAAAAGAGACTCAAATTTGTGACAAGAGTTCTAGTTTGAAGGACCCAGTAGACCAGATAAAAATTGCAGTGTTAAGCTCTGATCAGATGCAAGAACTGTTGCCTGAACACAACTGGTGTTCCTCTAGTGATAGCAAGAGAGTAGTGAGTCAACAGTCAGAAAAGGCTTCGGCTGAGAAGGAGAACCTTGAAGGCAGTATTCAGCCTAGTCAGAGCCTATGTGAGAAGGAAGAAAACCCACAAAAAACCTCCAACCCCAGAAAAAAAATAAATAAATATTGTTCTCTAATGGGCTGGCTATCTGGAGCTTGTGTAACGCCACAGTGCCCCTGTAAGTTTGGAACGTCTGGTTCAGAGAAAAGTGATGATCAACTTTCAGAAGCTGAAAATACTAGCTCTGCAGAGAGACAAGAAAACAACAGTAAATCTGATGCCATAACGAAGAACAACTGTGCAGTGGAAAACTTGCCAATTTCTGAAAAAATCTCAAACAGCATTAGCAAAAATAAAAAAGATAGTTGCAAATACGCCTCTGTAATGAACAAAAAAGCTAGGCTAAAGGTGAATAATGAATGCAAACCACTTACAACACAACAGGAAAAAATTGGACCACTTAATTCCTCTGAAAACCAGGATGTTGATAAATCTAAAAGGAGCAGTTGGAAGGAAGAGATGCAAGTTGACAGAGGAACCCCATTGTTTGGCAAAGAATCTCATTCTGACAAAAAAGAACATCAGACAGTCTCAGAAGAGTTGTCAGAGAAAGCTGGTCATACAGATGCAGACAACATGACAAAGATATCAAAAAAGAAAAAGAGAGTTTTCAAAATGGAGTCCCTTTCAAAAGATAAAACCAAACCAGGTTTGGCTGTGAAATCCAAAACGGATGTTCACAAATGTATAAAATCAGGAACTGTTGAAATTAAGCACACTAAAGTCAATCAGGGACAAAAAATTAAAACCTGTGAAGAGAACTCGGGTGAAGAACAGAACTGTAGGAAACAAAAGGAGATACTTGGGCAAGATGTAGGAAGTAACATCAAAGAGAAAGCCAAGTTATCATCAGAAGTAGAACACAAAAAGCTGAATAGTTATTGTGCTGATGCTATAAAGTTCCCAAATTTTGGCACTGTAGACTTAAAGTCAAGAAACCAAAAATATTCTCAGCATAAATCTATGAAAGTTCATTCTTCACAGGAGCAGTTGTACAAACGGAAGAGGAAAGAAAATATGATTGGGAAGAGAGACCTTAAGAAGACAAAGGTGGAAGAGGAAAGACTGAAACAATCTGAAGCAAAGAATTCCAAGCAGCTTTCACATAATTGCATGATAAATACTGACAAAGCTAAAAAATTGAATGGAGAAAATGGCTGGAAACCAAAGAGTTCATTAGCAGATCGCTCTGTGCTTAAACTACAGAGAAAAAGAGTTCAATCTTCTACCATCTCTAAAAACTACTTTTCTAACAAAGAGAGACGTCTTGATGGTCAAAACAAAGACAAGTGCTCTGAGAAAATGTTTCCTGATAAAAACCTGCTGTACTTAAATAGAAGAAATAACAGATTAAAATTGCATCTTCAAAAGGAACCAAAAAAACACTACCTTAACAGAGTTGCATTTAAACGTACAGCACAGGAACGCATATATCTGACAAAATTGGAGACGTCGCCTGTCAGACCCGCCTGTCATCTAAAGCCCAAAGTGTCACAAAACAGTCCAGATGCGAAGAGAGATGCTTCTGTATTAGAAGTTGAGAAATCATGCAAACTGGAAGTACTTGAATTTAAGCTGTGTCCAGAGATACTGTTCAGAAATCCAACCACTGATGAAGAAAGCTCAGCTGCAAAGAATTCCCTGGAGGCAGAGAAAGCCATTGTGGCAGGTATGATGCTATCTTGATTATTGATTTGCAAGTAAATCAATTTGCAAGTAAAAAGTATGCACTCCTTTTTAAATTCACGTTACACAAAACTATAGACAGTGAAAATGTGTGACTCTGAAGGCTGAAATAGCTTATCTAGCTTTCTGACAGACTGTAGCTGTGTGTTAAGCTGAAAAAGAACACGAGACTGACTTTTCCTTCAATTTATTGTTTTATTCCTTTTCCTTAAGTTTTACTGAATAAAGTTAAGAGTAGTTTAGAGCATGGTCGTTTCAAGTAACTTCACAAGAAGGCTTTCTAACCTACTTGTAGAAGATAGCTTGGCTTGTGTGTAGAAAGCAGATAGTTACCAAAGGTGATCTGATTTCTATTCAGCATTCACTTGGTTGTGTATAAATCTGGCTGGGTAGCCAGACATATCTTGCACGCAGTCTCTGTAACCTTTGCCATCTTTGCTTTAAGCTGCCTTTTTTCCTCCTCTTCTTCCTTATCCGCAATCTTTCGACATTTTACGTGGTGTGTTTTGAAGCATATTTGTGTCAAATGCTATATTTGATTTTAAATAAAACCGAATCTTAAGTTGTACATACTGGCCCTCGTAGTCATTTTCACACCCAAAGGAAATTTCTTTTTGCATGTGCTGGTACGTGTGGTAAAACTGATGCTGAATAGAGACCAAAGCTTGTGATCTAGGAACCTCAAAAACATTTTTAAAGTTTTCTCTTTAGGTGTCAAGAGTAAAAAAGAAGATTGGTTAAAACGTGATACAGTGAAGCAAAAAAAGCTGGAAGAGATCTCTACAGGTGAAATGACTTCTGATTATCCATTTTGAAATATAAGTTAAATACTCTTTGCTTCTTTTTAAGTGTTCCTTTACAGTAGCAAATCTTAATAAGGTATTTTAACTTATTCTGTACTAGCTCTGCTGCTGAAATGGGTACTGTAGAGTAGACATATGAGTTTCAAAGATTTGTGGAGATTTTTATTGCCGTATGTTGTTGGAGATTGTTGGAATTTTCCTGCATATGTATGTGCAGTTGTATCGAAGGTAGCACTGGTGACAAGATTCAAGTACAGTTTTGAACTGTAGGTGAAGACCAAGCTAGCTCTTTCCCACCTTAAAATGTAGGAAGCAATGTAACAAAATGTAGTGTGAGACTATAAAAACAGAAAGTAATTTTTTGTTTGTTTTATTTTATTTCATTTCATTTTTACAGTAAGCTGACACTGTCCGCACATACACCTGTGCTCACAAGTACTGGGACCTGTGTGTCCCAGTAGTCTGGACAGGATTGCTTGTATGACACACAGAGAAAAAGCGGTGCCACTACTACATCTCCCTTGTTTCTCTTGATTGGAAAATTACTTTTTGGATGGTCTTTTGTACCCTTTAGGAGTCAACAGTTACAACAGCAGCATCTTTCATTTCAGGGTCTTGGTTGTTTCATCCTTTATAAATCTTGGGCGAGGTTGCTCCGTGCTGTCTTTGTTTCTTTGCTGTAGGTATCTTTCTAGCTATGGTCTTGTTTTCCTACTGGTCTAACAGGAAGCAGAGTGGTGCATTCAGCATGCTGTAACCTTGTTGCCATGTTCCTCTTAGCAGAGTGCGTGTCTTCTGCTGGCAAGTTATCTGTGTTGTGGTCTTTATGCAAGCAACACGTTTTGCAGTGTTCGCATCTTTTATTGCTGTTGAATGTGTCCTTGGATATTGATGTGTGCCATTCTTTTAGCCCTTCCTCTTGTTTCTTCTCTTACTTTCACAAATGCACTTTTTCATTCACACCTTTCTTAATATTCTTTAGCAATCTCTCTTACGAAGACAACCCGATGACCATTTGGTGCTTAAAGATGCATTGGAGATTGATTTAAACCTGAGGTGCCTGGTGCTTTAGGAAGGAAGTTTGTGGCATCCTTTTTGATAGTGGGTGGCCTTATGTACCACATGTATAAGGAGTAGAATCTTTTGAGACTCTTAAACTTTTGCTGTAACCTGCTTCTCTGTCTGTCTTTCAGCTGAGGACAGTATTCCACTTGATACAGCTATACAGATCCTGGATGGAGATGGTGAGGCTCTTCACATTCCAATCAAAGACTCAAAAGAGATATTTCGGACCTACAGGAAAATGTATCTGGAAAAAAAGATGCAAAAGCCTTGATAGCAGTCCTGTATCATAGGTCTTATTCAGTATCACTGGGAAAAAAATGCCAACACTAAAATGCTTTTTCTTGTTTACTTCATATTTCTGAATAGTTATTAAAAAAAATTTTTTTGGGGAGTGTTGGCAATTTTCCCCCCTATTTGCCTCATTTATGAATGATTGAGATCTTATTCTGTATTTATTGCACAAATACGCTTTGGTGCTGAAAATGCCGTTCTATTGTTTCTTTTTGGCATATTTGATTTTTTTTTTTTTAAAAGATATAGAAGTTAGTTGAATCTTTAACAAAAAAACCTCAAACTCATTTAAATTGTCATAGTCTGTTTTCTTTTCTGATTCTGGAAAACTTCTACTGGTGGTACTTCGTGTTGCTGGCAGTAGAAAAATACTCCTACTGGAAAGGGATTGCAGTGGATTCCCAAGCATTACACCTTTTTTTTTATTTTTTTATACTTACTCTAGTCTGATTGATGTGCTTCTAACAAGACTTTCTATTTTTGTAGAAACTTTATTTTTTTTTAAACTGGGAATACAAATATAAAACCCTCAGATCAAACATACAGATCAGGGGATACTATGAAGTATTTATGCTGCTACCCAGTTTTTTTACATTTCTTTTTGTGGAACTTGTACAAATTGAACTCTTAAGTTCTTTATCTGAACATGATGCTGTAAAGTGATAGCTGACTAAAGATGTCTTCTCTTGCTTGTTTTTTTTTTGGTTTTTTTTTGTTTGTTTGTTTGTTTTTTTTCCCTCTCTCTCTGCTTTCTTTACACTTGAAAGAAAAGTGTGATTGTTGAAGTGCAGGGAGTTTGAATACACTTTTGTCTGGACTGTGTTGCTCACTTTAGCCAGACTGTAATTAATTTCTTTGTTTATAAAGTGTTAGATAATGTTTGACTACACATTCACTGTGACATAAGAGTTATATTTGTTGCTGGGTATCTTTTGTTTAAGCGCCTTTTCATTATTGTTCAGAATTTTGAATTGAATCATATTTTTTCAGAAATTTGGGACTTTATTCTTTCTATCTGTTTAAACCTTTATACTGAAAGTAAAAACTCTGTAGATATTTCATTGAATGATTTTTATACTTGAAATAAACTTTTGAAGGCTATGCCTTGTCTTTTTTTTTGTTTAAAAACATAAAGTTGTGTTTTTAGCAGTTAGTTAAATCAGCATTGAAGATATTCCTGTCAATGAAAAGCAGCTTTAAAATAAGTGCCAGATCGTCCTTCTGAAAAGGTTTCATAGTTGCAAGCGTGAATTGGACTCGAGTCCAAGCATTTTCTAATGAACTCTTAACAGCATGTACTTGTACTTCAGAAAACATGTCAAGAATGTTTTTCTTGTTTTTTCTCTTCAGCATCTCTTTTTTTTCTTTTTTTTTCTTTTTTTCTCCTGCTCTGACTTGGAGTTGGGAATTGGTTGGCATGAGTACTTAAGCCTTCAGTACCGAGTACTTAAGCCTTCAGTACCACTCCATTCCTGAAAAGATGTATGCTTGTAGGCATCTTGAATGTAATTACCCAGTGGAGCATAACATTATAATTTCCTAGCTCTATCTGCATGCTGAATTAAAAATTGGCTTTTTTTGGGAGAAAGAAGTTCTCCCCTTCCATCGCGTGTACATTTCTACTCTCAAAGCAGGGAACTATTTGGGAGGTTTTTAACTCCCTTCGTGTCTGGCACAGCTGTCCTAATAACTTAGATTTTTTTTTTTTTTCTTCTGGCTGGGTGCCCAACTAGTAGTCTGTGAGGAATGTTGCCACTGGAGAATTTTGTAATAATGTTGGCAGCTCTGAGAGGGTTTTTACTTTGCATTTTCTTGGAAGTTTAGCACCTGTACTATACTGCCTGCATTAAGGAAGATTCATTGTAGCCTTAAGTGTACCCAGTACAAACAATACATAGTTCCTGTCAAGAATTTATTTTGGGTTTTGTTCTGCATAATGATACATGAAGCTGACTTAAATGCTTGAGTGAATTCTTTTCAATGGGAAATTATTCAATCAATTGACCCATGATGATTATATTCTAAATATTTGGAGAAGTTTGCTCACTGACCGTGGCACCCAGTAAGTGAGAATGCCAGTTTTGAGTCCCAGTGGGTACAGCTACATCTTCTTCCTCTTTTAAACCAAGGAGTGAATCTTGGCTCTGTGACCATGTTTATGCGGTGGCTTGTGCCTCCACTGCATTGGCATGGCTAGGATCTTTGGGATAGACTGGCTGCGTCCTTTCTGCTTGGTTCATGTGTTGGCTCAGCAGCTATCCTGCAAGCTTTTGCACTTAAAGTACTTTGCACTTACAGCTGGCCTCTAGCTTGTGCTATGCTTACGGCATAATTGCTGCATGCACCTGCATACTAAGAGGACTGTGCCAGATGCTCTTATTTGGTTGCCATTTCTCCTACTCCTTACAGTGCTGACTGAAGCTGTGACACTACAGCAAGCCCTTGACCTTAGACAGGCAAGATGCTGACATCCACCTAGATGTGGCTACTGTGAAAAAACTAGTGCTACGTTGCTTGAAGCGAACTGACAAATGTCAGTATGAAGGGGGTTTGCTAGCATTGAAGGTGCCTACCATGGATGTGATGTGGGCCTGTTGCCTTGCATGTTGCCTGTACTTGAAGGGACTTGTAATGTTGTTATGGTTTCAGGAACCCACAACAATTTATTGTTTAGACAATTGTTCTATCACCCAATGACCTCTCCCCACCTGGGAAGGGGAATTGGGGAAAAAACAAGGAAACCCAACAGTTGAAATATAAACAGATTTAATAGAATAAGACTAGATAACTAACATTAATACTAAAGAACCAATATTGATCCTGATACCAATATAAAATATACAAGGATTATACTCAGCCAGTTATATCAGTAGGAAGCTGTGCACTCCCAGCAGTGGACAGCAAACATGGGACACTGAGTGCCACGGCTTTGGGAGGAAGGGAAGGCCGCAGGGATCCAGCGCTGGGGCAAGAAGTTCTCAAGATTGCACCCATCAAGGAAGAGGAGAAACGCCTCAGCAAACTTACTAATTTATGTTGACTGTGACGTTCATGGTATGAAATAATCCTGTTGGCCATCTTGGGTCAAATGCCTGGGTCTCGCTTCTCCTCACCCCTGCACCTGGCGAGCTCGAAAACACCAAGACCTTGAAACCCACATACCATAGCTGGGTATAAAGTAAATATTTAAACAAATTCAGACACTGGAGTCTTCTAAAAGTGCAGTTTTCCCTAGCATTAGAAGAGACCTTACTGAAAACTAAAATTACTGAAAGAGAAAGTAATCCTGTGTTGCTCAAACCAGGACAAATATGGATGTCACCAGTGGGGTTTATTTGTACAAACTTGTCATGGCTCTGAGAGCACTAATAGGTCATTCGTATCTGGGACATCTACCCCCAACCCCCTGCTCATGGGCCCAGGAACTCCATTTAAATTCAAGCGAGGGCTTCAGTCCCTGCCTGAGCGATGTTCAAGGTCTACCTGTGACTGTCATGCCTGTGTGTGGGCATGGAAATTGCCGGTTGATCCAGACCCTGACCCATAGATGGTCTTCCTGCCTGGGCTCAAGTATATGTTATTACTATGAAGCTGCCTGTCAGTCATTACTATGTCTGACCCTGGTTACCATCACTGGATCTGATCCTGGCCTGCAGATTGACTTCCTGGCTTCGCATTGGCCTTCCTTCATCACTGCAAGCTTCTCTGGTGATCTGAACTCTGGCTTGACTCTGTTACCACCCCTGTCCTTCCTGCCTTGCTTGGGTGCTGTGGGGATGAGGCCTTGGCTGGTGAGGCCCCTGCCTTACCAGTTGTGGTATCTCCCTTGGCTTCTGGCACCTGGCCCTGAGGGAGCCGTTGGTCCTTGCTGAGCCCTGATTGATACAGAACTGTAGGATGGGGTATGCAACATCCTATCCTGTTGGTGTCTGTCTTCCCTCTTCCTATTCCTTTCTAGGAAACTTTGTGTCAGTAGGAAGAGCTACCACTTCTATCATTCTTGCCTTTGCGCCCTAAGGGAGTAATGGATGAGGTTCCTGTTAAACATAAAAAGGTACATGTCATTTGCCACCCATTTTCGAAGACAAGAAGACGACCCACAGAACTACAGGAGACTGGTCAGCCAGTCTGATGTTTTTGTTTGGGAAGATTATAGAACAATCCTCCCTGACACCATGACTACCGAAGTACAGTAAGGATAAGGTGACTTGGAATGGTCAGTGTGGATTTACAAAGGGTAAGTCACACCTGACCAAGCTGATGGCCTTTATGATGAGATGACATATTCTGTGGACAAGGGAACTGTAGAAAATGTTGTTTACCTCTAACAAGGCTCTTGATGTGGTTTCTCATAGTATTCTTGTAGCCAGATTGGAGAGAGATGGTTTGGATAAGTGACCTACACAGCAGGTGGAAAATTAGCTGACCAGCTGGGCTTGGAGGGATGCTGTCTGTGATCAGTGGTACAAAGTCCAGCTGGCATCTGATTACTACTGCATTCTTCAGCAATTGATACTGGGGCTGTCATTGTTCACCATCTTCATTAATTAATTGGAGAATGGGAAGTAATGAACCTTTGCAGGCTTGCACGGAGAAGTGAGGTCCTCAGGAAACTCAAAGAGTAACCTGCTGAAGTTAAGGAAAGGCACACAGCATGTCTCCCAAAAACACTTGCTTCTGTTTGCTCATTTCCAGCAGGTGAAACTAGAGATACTGACAAGAGCTGGTTTCTAAAGGTGTGATGAGGCCATGGCCCCAAAGGGTGGCCTGTCCAGCAGATGCCTATCTTTGACTTTAGGCAGCCAGTGCCTGTGTAGGAACTGGGCTTACATCTGCTCCAGGACCTGATAAGGAGCCATCTAGTGAAGTGATGTTCGAGAAGGTCAGTGGGGTGGAAGTCTATGCAACAGCAAGATAACAAATTTGACATAGTTAGCCACAACACTCTGATTTCCTTTGGCCAGATGTGAACACAGATGCCATAAATTCAGTGGCCATTTACTTCACATAATTGTCATGACATGTTGTAAATCACACCCACTGTCTTGCTATGTGTCCATTCATACAGTGACCTGGTCCTTGTAAACTGAAAATAGAGCCAGTCATGAAGGAAAAAAAAACACACCAACAAAAAAACCCATGCAGGAAAACATGCATGACAAAGTGCTGGGCTTGGGAACCTGAAAAAATGTTACCACCACATTTGTTGTTGACAGTACTTTCTTTCCCAGGTGTTGTAAGTCATCTTTTTTCCTACTGATGCCTCATCAGCTGAGTAATAGACAGGTGTGTGCTCTGTTTTCCAATCAAGAGGGATTTTCTTGATGGCAGACAGGTGGGTTATAATCTAGAATACAGGCTTTATTCTAGAAAATTGGTCCTTTAAACTAAATCTTCCTTTAAACTTGGCTGTAGTGGCTATACTTATTACCTCCCTGTCTCAGTCCTTGTCTCTCTGCCTTCCCACAACTAAATATTTTGCTTTCACTTTTGGAGACCTTGCCTTCATCCTCACTTTTTTCCCTCCTGGGACTTCTTGTTGAATTTGCAAGGTTGCCACTGCAACCTTGTTTTTAAAAATCTTTTTCTTTTCTCGTCTTCCAGGCCTCCAACTTGTCTTCCTCTGCTTGCAGGCCTCCAGCCTGTTTTTATTGCAGCAAAGCTCCCAGTCTTGAAACTTTTCCTGGGCTCTAGCTCCAGTGCTACCAGCTGAACCACGCAAAGCCTACCTCGTGTTTAAACTTCTGCTTTTAAGCCCAGGATATTTTTATTTTTACTTTGTTTGCTCTCTGTTCATTGGTGGTAAGACTACAAGAGGAAAATGGTTCCCTGCTTCCAGCTCTTGTGCCCATTACTAGAACATCTAGCTGACAAGAAAAGCAACTGAGAATGTTTGCTTCCTCCCTGCAGGCTTGGGCTGGAGCATGCTCATGGCAGGGGGAGCTTTGGAGCACTTAGCCTTGAGTCTCAGCAAGTCCCCTCGGGCACATGCAAACAGATTATCCAGGCTTGGATGGTCCGATTTTGTCTTCTTGCCCTTTTTTTTAGGGGGGTGGTGGTTCTGGGGGAGATCAAAAGGCACACAGCTACGCCAAGAACCCATGGTCCAGGTTTCCAGCCCTTCATCATCAATAGAAAGATGCTGAAATTTCCCAGTGAAGGCAGCACAATTTTTCTAGCATTCTCTTTGAGATGATTGAGCTATTTCTGAAGAAACTTTAAAAATAACCTGAAGCTAAAGTTCCATTCATATGGCATTTCAGATAAGGCAGTTAAAGTTTAGTACTCTGGTGGGTTGACCCCAGCCAGCAACTAAGTACCCACTTGCCACTCGTTGACTGCCCACCTCACCCCCAGCAGGATAAGGGGGAAGAATAGGAGGAACAAAAGCAAGAAAACTCATGGGTTGAGATCAAGACAGTTTAATAAGTGAAGAAAAGGGGAAAAAAACCAACAAGTGATGTGAAGACAATTACTCACCGCTTCCCACCAGCAGACCAATGACCAGCCAGTCTCCGAGCAACAGTTACAGAAAGACTATCCTCCAGTTTTATTGCTGAGCGTGACATCATATGCTGTGGAATACCCCTTTGGTCAGTTTGGGTCACCTGTATCTGGCTGGGTCCCCTCCCTCTTGCCCACCCCCAGCCCACTCGCTGTGGGGGCAGAGTGGGAAACAGAAGGTCTTGAGGCTGTGCAAGCACTGCTCAGCAGTTGCCAAAACACTGGTGTGTTAGCAATGCTGGTTTAGTCACAAATCTAAAACCTGGCACCGTATGAAGAAAATTACCTCCATCCCAACCAGGCACAGTACATAGTCAAAGCTGGACCGATGTTTTCAGTCCAAAGCTATGACACTTGTCATGGGAAGACGAAGATGCATGTGGCTGTCTGCGAGCACCTCGGTCCCAGCGCTGAGACGTAGTGAGGAGGACACCTTCTTATCATTAAGGCTGTGATGGTGGAAACTGGTGTCTGTTAACGTTCAAATAAGTGCGGGCCTTGCAGTCTTCAATTAAAGGTAGTTAAAGGTAAAATTCACCTCAGTGTTTTCATTTAATCAACAGTGGGAAGAGAAAGATTTCTACCTTTATGATTATATCACGGAATAAAGTGAAAGACATTCATACAGGGTAATGGTGGACTTTGCCAAGGTATCTGTTTTCTGTAATGTGGTTTTCTATGGCTACATGCAGAAGCATTTTGCAGTACTGACTAGTTCATATCACTCCTTGTGTTTCTCCGTGCAGTGCTAAATTATGAGCATTGCTTGTTCGGTCATATAAAGCTGGCTTAGATTATTCATAAAATTATTTCAGTCTTAGAATGTAAAATTTTACACCTCGGTGTGAAATGACAGAGGTTTCCTGCTTCTGTTTCAGTTTTACGTCGCTATGGCACTAATAATTCAAGCGCATGGGAAACAAACCTGTGTCTGAAAGGGTGTTAGGACTGTAAAACGGAGCCTGCACCATCGTGCACCTCAAGCCCTCCCGTGTCCCCCAGGGGGACTATCCTCTTTCCTCCAATCATCAGTGCTATTAAAAAAGTCATAAACAGCATTCTCCTTAAAAATGAAATTAAAAGATAAAGTCCCTCTGCCATAGCGACACTTGTTCAATAGGCTACAAGCTGAAAGCCAGAAACTATAATCTTTGCAACAAAATAATCCCGCAGTAAATCACCACAGAAGATGGTCTTCAGACAGGAATGTGGAGATACAGCTAATAAGGAGTAAAAAAATACTCTATGTTAATTGGCCCATAATGCCTTTCCCTGACATCCCATTAGATGTTTTTCGGAAAGAAATGAGCCTGCCGCTGTGCCGTCACGCAGTAAATTTGGACTCTGATGGCTGGTTTGAGATGAGAAAAATGAGGAGTCCTTCCTTCCCCCAACAGTGCTGTAAAGGCAAGGAGAACTCAGCCCTCAGGTTAGCCCACAGATTAGCGTAGGCGTGGTTCCCAGCTAGCCACAAGAGATGCTGACTTGCACCCTACCAGGAAATGACGTGGGATGGGACTTAAGGTGTTATATTCGGGCCAGGGAAAATATGTGTCTAAACAGGGGGTATTATAGAGAGGTTGCTGATGGCAGCAGCGGGGGAGCATCTCTTTGGAGGTGTTGGATGCACTTTGTTGATCTCACTGCTTACAGTACTTCTCTGCCTGTCTTGTTCTTTAATGATTTAACTACTGTGGGAAAGTAATGGGAGGTTGGTGAGGAGGGTTGTAAATACACTCAAATGACTTGCACCTGGGGTGTTGGAAAACGCATAGATCACCCTAATCGTTGTTTAGTCTTATGTGCTCGACAAGGACTGAGCTCCGTGGTGCCTGTGTTCCCACTTGCGTGCTTCTGCCCTGGTGCTGCTTCGGAGATCCCCAGGTTTGTGAGGTATTGAGATTAAATTTACTCTTTGCATTTCATCAGTGATTTTGTGGTTGTTCCTGCATCCTGCCCATGTCGGCTCACACAACTACATTGATTAAAAAAATAGGTCTCTTGTGCTTTAGAAGTACAGAGGCTGTCCTGAATCTCAGGCACTGCAGAAACAAGATGCAGTGTTGCTGGAAGCACTAGAAGAAGCCTAGACAAGGGCAGGATTCACCTTTAAACTGAAACAAAATTAAGTTTGGCATAGAGAAGTGCTTGCTCATGCTTGAAGACATAAGGAACTAGAAAGAGTGGTACCAATACAAACATGAAAGATGTTGTTTAGTGCATAGTGTTCTCTCAGGAGGACTTCAAGGAACAGACAAACCAATGTAGACTGGAAATAACAGGCTATAAATACAATGGATGTGAATGAAAAGGAAGATAAATACTCTACCTGTGCATGCAATCATTCTGCAAGTAACAAGAAAAAAGAATGCTCTTCTTGGACCCCACCAGGAGATAGATTGTGGCCCACCATGCAAATTCATCTTCTAGAACATTTAATTAGAACCAAGAAAAAGTCAAAACTATTTGATAGGTGTAGGAGACACATTTTGTAGGTGGATGGAAGTTTTCCTAATACAAACCAGCAGGACCATGACAACAGCTCGTCAGCTGGTGGAACAGGCATTTTCCTTAAAAGAGTTATCTGCGGAATCCTAACTGGATCTGGCAGCACGCTTTACAGGAAACTTCTGCAAAACTGTCCATAAATATGTGTAAGAGATCCATGTTCCTTGCTGTACCCCGTTTTTAATGCAGGAGGAAAAGACAAATGGAATCATCATACCAATATTAAGAATCCCCATGTCAGTAAAACAGCAAAGATATCTATTTCCAAATATGAGCAAATATCAGCACACTGAGAAAAAGATGACAGCAAAACCCATATAGGTAAAAAAAAAGTTTTTTTCTGTTCATTATCACAATTGGCTTGCTGAGGCATACTGACAAAGGGAAAATTGTCCGATCTTATCAACATGGAATAATTAGTTCCGTGGCAGTTATCCTCAGGATATGTCAGGGGCTGTTATACATTTGTAATTTGTCAAGCTCCGTAAGCAAGTGTCCTTCAATGCAATTTGCAGTTTGGGTTCGATGATGCCATATTAGCAGGTTGCTGTTATTTTAAACCACTCTATGCAGTTCCACTCTCCAATGTATTAACTTTATAGCGATTTTGCCAATATCGGAATCTCTTGGATAAATTGCTGTGACTGATAAATTGGCCACTGTCCATTCAGACAGCTGCTCCGAGGAAAATACCTGCAAGGAGCAGCATAATGGCTACAAGGAGTACCTACAGGGAGCAGCATAAAAAGCCTGAAGACCATCTGCTCCAGAGAAGAAGCAGTTTGGATACATGCATAAATGTCGCATGTTAACATCAAACCTCGTATTGTGGTCATGCTGGCTTGGCACGGACCTGCATAGCAGAAGACCAAACACGAGTGTCTCTGGTGCTGTCTGCTTCACCTGTGGGCACCTCCACCAACTACAATATAAATGTGCAGCTGGGCAGAAGAGCCAACAAGGAAAGCTTTCCGTAAGGAAACCTCATATTGCTCCTCAGCATTTCTGCTCTGCATCTCATGCAGCTAGCTGTGGTTGAACCTGTTGTGATGTACAAGTACATTCAAAGCAAATTTTTTCTCTGATAAGACCTTAAACAGCTACAGACAAGACTTAGGTGTGCATGAGTCCCTAAACTTTGAACTTTAAAATGTTGTTATGACAAAATGATACTCTTTATAGAAAGAGTATGGGAAAGAGGGCTTGAATAAAACCCCAAATTATGACATGCTTTAATATTTGGAGGCAACTATATATATATATAAATAAGGTTAGTTCTAAGGGTTGAATGGCTCTGTAAACTTTGTTGATTTTGTGGTATTAATGTTGAAAGACATCTTTATACTCTGCTATAACAATATATAATCTGGGTAAGTCACTGCTGTCTCTCACACAGACATATTTTGAAAAAGCTTCACCCTGATATAATGAGCAATATGAAAGAGATGTTTAGTAATGACTGTATCCTGAGGATACTTGTACTAGATTTATTTGTGAACACTAGTCCCAGAATGGTTTTGACTTGTATTAATTTGGCACTGAGATGAGAGGTTTCCATACCCAGTGTAAAAAAAGGCTCTCAGGGGGAAAAAAAAAGGAGTAAGATGAGAAGTCCCACTGCTGTCTGGTGGGGACGCGCTCTGTGGTGGGTTAGTGCAAGTGGCTTTCAGCTTTTCTGTACTCCTGGGATGATTTGTTGCAAGGGAGATAAGAAACTGCAGAGAGTTGTTCTGCAATGTTTTGACGAGAACGTTGCTTACTCCGTTGGTCTGTGTGTTGGAAACAGGAGAAGGGTCAAATACATAGTCAATGATGACTAGATGTGTGGATGCTACAGCTGCAAATGCTGTTTCCTATATGGAGCTGGTCAGAGGTCTTCCTGGGATTTCAGCAGAAGAAATCCCTGCTGTCTTTCTGTAGCCTTGTTTGCTTTTTAACTCTTTCTTGGTTGTTATACACATTCATGATTAATTCTGATGTGGATACAATTTGCAGAAACCTCAAAGTGGATTGAAAATGTGCCATTTTACGTCTTGAAGCTTCTCTTTTGAAAGATCAGCGGTGACTGAGAGGTCAACTGCTCGATGAATAAAGTTGAAATTAGCGAATAGGTATGCTTGTGGAGGGCTCCTTGGCTTAGTCAGGCTGAGATGTCCTGTTGGTTCTGACTCTAGGCAATGTCTTAATGAGAGAGAGTCTGGGAAGAAATCTGGAGGGTAAAACATCGTAACAGCATGCTAGTGTTTTCTTATTTGATTAATAAGATACACATGTGATTATTTTTTTTTTCCTGATAGTAGGTATATAATTTTGTGTTGGGTGTCAGTGGCAAGGTTTTGGCGGTGGGGAGGCTGCAGGGGGTGCCTCTGGGAGAAGGCCAGGAGATGCCCTGGCTCCAGCTGGGTCCACAATGCACCCACTGCAGGACATAGCTGAGCCCACCACCCAAACTGGTGGTGCCTCTGGGAAAACATATTTAAGAAAGGGCAGAAAGCACCAAAGAGGGAGAGGAGGAGGAGGAAACAAAAGAGTGAGAAACAGCAGAGGGAACACCAGAGTTGGAGAAGGAGGTGCTCCATGGTGGAGCAGATATTCCCAAAGTAACTGCTGCCCATGGAGGACCCACAGTGGAGCAGATACTTCCTCAGAGGGACTGTGGCCCATGGATGAGCCCATGCTGAAGCAGGTACAGCCCCAAAGAGACTGCAGCCCGTGGAGGACCTATGCCGGAGCATAGGAAAGAGCAGCAGAGAGAAACTATGTCCTGACCCTAAGCCCCTGCACTGCCTGTTGCTTCAATGACTGAGTGTACCCTGCAGCGGTAACAAGGGGGGGAGAAGAGGTGCCTGGAGTGATGGAGTGAAGCTGGGCCTGGGAATGGGGGAGGAAAAGTGTTTTCCCTGTGTATAAATGTTTGTTTGTTTTTGAAAGAAAAGTCCAAATCTCTGTTCAAATATTTATGTTAATTGACAATGAATTAAGTTAAATTCCCTGAGGCAAGTCTGTTTTGCCCACAACAATACTTGGTAAGTGATCTCGCTGTCTTTATCTCAACCCGAATTTTCCCTTTCTTTTTTGCTATTTCCTCCCGCCCCGAGGGATTAATGAGCAGGTGGTGGTCCACCACAAATTTAAAGGGGAAAATCACTACGCCTTGAGGGAGCAGTAAACTTCTCTGTGACATTAGCGCAAGAGGAGGTGAAGAACATAAAATCTACTCCTTGCCCATGGCCAGGATATTGCATTACCGAGTAGTCCATGTCCTCCAATCCTAGGCACACTTCAGCTCCCAGGGTGCCCAGAAGCTGTGACACCAGTGCTCAATGCGTAACATAACCTATAATGATAACAAAAGTGCTGTTTATTCCCCAAAAGGGAATGATAGCAGAAGCACAGCATGAAAAATCATCATGTGATTGTATGTGTTCAAGGGTTGTTGAACTCTTTCCACAGGCAAAGCTCAGAAAGCCCCCAGTAACATGACTGGTTCCCACACTGTGAGCTCATGTTTTCACAGTCTTGAGGGTTTCTTTGTCACGTAGAAGTAGAGAAACCTCTAGCAGGGGAGGGGATGGCAGCTTCTATTCCCGCAGTTGACTGTCCATTTTTCCAGCAAGCAAAGAGCCCAAAAGAAATACCAGGTTTTGGTTTCCTCTCAAGGCTGTGTTCACCTGTCCCCGTGTTTCTTTCTTTTGTTAGCATGCCTAAAATAGGGAGGTTCCCTTTTTCTTTTGTTTTTGTTGTATAAGCAACACCTGTGAATCCTAATGCTTTACAGTAGAGTGAATTGGACACGTAGAACTCTGCTATTATGTTTTTTACTAATAATAATTATAGAGGCAACACATTTACTAAATTAGACCAAATCATACCAGTTGGAAATAGCACATTGTGACAGAACTCAGAAATGAGACACATCAGAATTGAGAAATAGACCAAGAATTCCGCCCCCAAATGAGCTTAACCACAAGTAACTAAGTATATCCACTTGCCTGACTTGGGAGACTTGGTCTATGTATTCATGATAAGACTATGGAAGGAGAATTCTGCTCTGAAATAATTTTTCTCCTGGCCTGAATTCTCTTACTCCAGTGGTCCTTTCAACAGGGACAGGTTTCTATTAAGAGCTCAGTGGCGGGGCACGTTAGCCATCATCCCCAGGAGAGCGGCCACCTGCTAGCAAGGTCTAATACAGACTGAATTTCCAACTTAATTCATATCTAGTACATACACCAATTTCTGAACTCACATCCTTTGTGCATCATATCCTGCCTAATTTACTTATTAGCATTAAAGTCAATCTAAATTCTTGAAAATTAATTGCTGGACAAGCCAGATTTCTCGAGAGCAGGTTGCCTGAATTCTGCACTTTTGTCTAGGAGTCAGCCATGAATGTGACAATGGGTCTCTTTCTCAGCTAGATCAATACTGTAGCCTGTGGAACAGACTTTTTCTCAGAGTTTTTGGCAGAGAGTCATTAAAATGGTTATTAAACCAGAGACTTCTATTAAAAATAACCTCAGAATGCACTCATGCAGAAGGTTTTTGATAGCGACTCTGATGTGAACGCAGAAGCACAATTTTAGAGAAGAAAAGTTGTTCTGGACTGCTAGCATGTGATTTGTAAACTGCTAGGCTAAACAACGTTCAAAAGTCTCACTCCTCCTCTCTGTTGTATGTCAATGGCCTCATATTCCTCCTTTACAACTTCTGACAAGTCATTTTCCCTTCTCTCTCAGTTTTTGTAAGAGAAAAGCTGGAGGCAGTGGAGGGTCACAGACCCTCGGTATAGAAAAGGCACTGCTGAGCTGAGATGGGCCGGTGAAAAAATCGGCAAACTAGCACAAATACATTTAGCATTTTTCTGATGGGACATAGACTGGCAAAATCACTGACTTAGTATTATATGTGACTAATAAAGCGGTAATAGAATTGCTGGCCTGGCATTAATATATTTAGCTAATTGCTGATTTAACATCTGGTAGACTGTAGGGTTGATGTTGTGAAATCACTGTGGTTAAAACAGCTGCAGAGAGAGGGTGAAGTGCTTGGTTGTCTCTGGGTGAGCCTGGGGAGCTGACTCCTCAGGAAGGCAGCTGTGGGTTGTGGATGAAGTGACAGGTTGCCTTTGGGATGGATTCAGAGTTGACTCCCCAGGGATGATGAGCAATCTGGCTGCATAAATGAGGAAGTACAGAAGGTCACAGGGCACTGAAACTGAGAGGATAAAAGGGAAAATCAAAGAGCAAGAGGTAGGCTTAGTAGAATAGGATCAGCATTGAAGATCCCACTGTCTGGGAATCCACAGCTACAAAGGCCAACATCTTTTCCAGGCCATCTTGATGCATGACTTGGGACACCCCTCATAAGCATGGACCCTAAGGGCCAACAGCTGCATCTTGCAGACCTTCTTGAACTGCAAGAACTCAGGATTTGGGGAATGCTTGTCATGCTAATAACATCACTCCGCTAATATTTATCATACCTGCATACTGCTCAGTTTCTTGTAGTTACATACTTCTTGGGTTTAGGCAAACATAACTGGCATAACTGTAGGTCATAATTTCCTTACCCCTGTAGTACTTGAGTTTATTGAGCAATTTCACGGAGTAGGAGACTGCAAAGAATGTGGGGCTGGAGCCTGGAGAGGCAGGGATGCCACGTGAACGAACAGACAGACAGACGCCCTGTGTGTTCAGCCTGTAGAGCTGTCTTTGAAGACTGGAGGGGTATCAGAGGGCACCTACACCACTTGCAGTAAATCTATAAGGGGATTTATTCTGTCGCTCACAGAGAAGAAACTTATTTCTACCTTACTGTGAGGAAAAGAGATACTTTCCTAAAAGAAAGGAAGAAACTTTCTGCAGTCACTGGCTGGCAGTGGGGAATGAACCTGCCTGGGAATTATAGTAACCCAAAGAAAAAGGGATTCTTGGGCAAAGGGATTAAAATGGAGAGAATGAAATTATTGTAAAAAGGGGATTCAGAAAGGAGCAATCCCCAGAGAACTGGGTGAGAAAAGGCAGAAACTCCAAGGAAAAAAAAAAAAAGTGTTTTGGCTGCACTGTGTCCAGTGAAATTGCAGCGTAGTACTAAACGGAGCTCTGGATATCACTACTGCATCCACTAGATGACAGTGCGGAGACTGCATTCAGCCCGACAACATCTGCAGGCTTGTCGGTGTCGTCTCACTGCTCTGCTAGAAAATCAAAGTTTGCAATGTGCCTCTGCTCTTACCCACGGGCTTCACCTGTGTCCATGGAGAGCAGGTGTTCTTGGTCGTTACTAACAATAAAGGTAACACTGGCGTGAAAGAATTGACTGTCACTTCGCCGGCACTGACTGTTTTTTCCTAAGCCTAGAGGTCTAGGGACTTGGATTAAATTGGGAAGTGGTGATGGAAAGAGAGCTAAAGGATGAAGGGACAGCCACCATGTCTCTGCTGTGCCTTGCAGACTTGCAATCATGCAGGGGCCCAGACTTTTTAGTAGGGTCTGTTGCGATAGGACAAAGGGTAATGGTTTTGAGCTAAAAGAGGGTAGATTCAGACTAGATATAAGGAAGAAATTTCTTACAACGAGGGTGGTGAAACACTGGCACAGGTTGCCCAGAGAGGTCGCAGATGGCCCATCCCTGGAAACATTCAAGGTCAGGTTGGACTGGGCTCTGAGCAACCTGATCTAATTGAAGATGTCCCTGCTTATTGCAGGGGTGTTGGACTAGATGACCTTTAAAGGTCCCTTCCAACCCAAACTATTCTATGTTCCTACACTTCTGTGTGCAGACCATGAGCTCTCCTCATCCCTACCTTGGTGCATTCCCACAGCATGTGGTGCCTGGCCCAGGTGTCCCCCAGGGACCTCCGAATGATACAGCAAAGAAAAACCTGGAAGGAAGAGACTAGAAGACAGCGAGTAGACAAGGACTAGATGCACAGTACAGTTTTGGCCTCTGTGGCTTTTCCAGTTTTGTATGAAGTAATGGGCAAAGCAAGGTAAGAACACTCGGGGAACACAGCAGGTTTCCTTTCATAGCAGTAGTTCCTCCACACAGCCTCTTTCCAGCTAGGATGTGGTACGACCCCGTATATAGATATTATCAGTGTAGCTGCAGTGTGAAGGACCAGTAGAAATTATGACTGAATATTTAATACTCAGCTGGGATTTACACTACAAGAAAAAGAAAATTGAAGCAAAGTCTGTGCGTGAATCAAAATCAGTGCAAACTAGGTTAATGTAAATAAAGCTATATATAAGTCTAATGTAATTTTTATGACAACACTGCCTGTTTTGAAAATGTGCTGTCAGTATACAGGTAAGATAGAAGTTAACAAGTCTGCAAACCTTGGTTGCTGTGATTAGCCTTGCTTTGAGTTGACAGATGTGATCTTTATTGCTTAGTCCTCTCAAATATCCTTCATTTTGTAGGACACCACACATTTTCACCCCAATATTGTCTACGTTTCACACCAGTTCCGTGGGTTGCTCTCCCCTCTTTCTTGCAACATTAATGGTTTTCAGTTGTGCTCCTGCGGTCCAGCCCAGAGAGGTTACAGTGGCCTCTTCTCGCAGTGGCCTCCCTGGGGCAGGAGCACTGCGAGGGGTACAAACCGTCCGGTCGGAGGACACAAACCATCCAACTGCTGTCTATGGGGCTAAGGTGATCCACCCCCTTTCCTTCTGCTCAGTCTCTCCCCTGTTAAAAAATGCCTTAGTTCGACAGACATGAAATATTAATCTGTTGTGCCATTTGTTGTAGCACAGCTTGCCATGCGCTGGAATCCCAAAGTACCCTGAATTTTGTCTTAACCTGATACAGATGCCTTGAAACTGGCATTGGGCAGTTGTCCTGCTGATTCTATAACACCCAGGCTTTTAGGATTTTTGATTCATGTGCTGCAGAAACTTGTCCTTATATGGGATAACATGAAATTCCATGAGTGAGAACGGATGGATTTTCTTTTGCTCTGCTTTTTGTTTCCATTTAGGGGAAGATTTGTCAGTCCAATTTTCCTTACCGCCCTTTCTGTAACTAGAAAGAGGAAAAGAAATACTGTGAGTGATCTCACTTAATAACCACCGATCCATGAGTCTTTCATGGCCTTTGGATAGGCGGCTGTGCGGAGAAGGATTTAAAATCAGGATGTCTGTGAATCTTCCTTTTCTTCTAAATTAATCATATATTGCGATTTCATAAACAATTATTTCAGTCTCTTTACTTCTCAAACATAGTATTATTTATCATTAAAGGCCACTTTGAACCTAAAACTATTAAGATGCCCTTTATTAAAGTGGCTTGCTGCAGCTCTCTTTCTAATGAATTTTTTGCTTGATGACTTGCTGGCTGAGTTTGGGCTCTTACTTTAAATCACACAATTGATTCAGTGTCCAAAGTCAGTTTATCAGACCGTATCTTCGTGAAATTGCCTGCCAGCAAAGCAGCCTAGGCAATGAAAAATTAGGATGGAAAACAAAGTAACCTTGTTATTTTTTCTAAATTGTCAAACATTTGCGGTCTGGTTCTGCAACCCTTAAACGGTGGAAGGGAGGGAGCTTCTGGTGGCAGCCCAACAAAGCCAGAAGCAAGCAATCCTCTGGAGTAACTCCTCTTCTCTCTGGAAGGGGCAGTAAACAGCCTGGGACTGTGGCAGCTTTCCCGACAGGTTCGTCACGTGGCAGGCTCCCTCTTCCTATTTTTCCAATGAGATGCCTGCAAACCCCTACACCATAAATTCATTTTGCCAGCGAAGTGTACAGGGAATGTGGTAGGCCCCAGGAAAGCCATCGTTTGTGCTAGGAACGATGTGTGGTGAGTTGCCATGCCTGCCTTATAAAACTATGTAAAGACATTTTACAAGATATTGTAGTTGAAATGATGATGAGAAATGTCATCCAAGGGGATGAGGTTATGACAGACACTTAAGGAAAAACGCTTGTCTTCCCTTATATAGCCTGGTCTTGCCAGTGGTCAAACAGACATCAAGGAACGATGAGAGGGGGACATGGAAAACTGTGCTGGGCGCAGAGCTGGGGGTGGTGTACGTATGGGATATCTGCAGTCCTGCAGTCAAGGGTAAAAGCTCACCTGCCTCTGGATCAGGCAGTCTGGGGTCTCATCACCTGGATAATCAAGTTTATCTGCTTTTGTTTTTCAATGCATCAGTCACAGCATGTCGGCTGGGCCAAGGCCTCTGGTTTGTAGGCAGGAGCAGAATTTGACCCTTTAATGAAAAACAATGCCACATTGTAAAACCTTTTGATAATTCTGGATTAAGACCGGTCACGATACGTACTTCCTGAATGTGCACATGCTTAATTTTGGGTACTTGGCCATTGCAAGGAAAGGCTTATTGTATTGAGGTACAGTATAAACTTACAAATAATTCTGGACTGCACGATATGCCAAAAGAGTTTTTAATTTGTCAGCAGAGCAAACAGTTAAGTAAGTATCCAGAAAAACCTGGGTTTTGAAGAAATACCTCATTTTACATCATCTTCTCAGAGAAAAATTATTCATGTTAAATATGCATCAGATCTTTATAAAAATTTTAGTCACTTTTTATTGATTTTCTTTCCATTCTTTTAGAAATATATTGAGGTTTGTTTAATAAAACTGCGTGTACTTCAGTCCCTTGGTGCTGAAATAAAAGCCACTGGATTGCTATTTATGAAAATCAGTTTATTTGTAAGCCACAGTAGAAAGAATCATGACGCAAACTGTGGTAAGAAAAGCAGCACTAGCACACAGAGGAGGAGTCCCATAAAAATAAGTTGCTCCAGTGAAGAGGAGACTGATAGCTACCTAGGATCTCAGGAAAAGTACTTTACTCATCAGTGGAGGCTCCAAGGCAAATGTACAGGCAGAAATATTGGCAGTTGCCTAGTTCAACTCACATAGAATCATAGAATCGTCTAGGTTGAAAGGAGGTTTTAGCAAGGTCGGGGTCAGTCTCTTCTCCCAAGTAACAGGCAATAGGACAAGAGGAAATGGCCTCAAGTTATGCCAGGGCAGGTTTAGATTGGATATTAGGAAAAATTTCTTCTCAGAAAAGGTTATAAGGATTGGAACATGCTGCCCAGGGAAGTGGTGGAATTGCCATCCCATGGCAGGCTTCAAGACTGTAAGAGGTCATTTCTAGAGCTGGGTGAAAAAGGGATCAAAAAAATCTGATAATGCAGCATTAGTTTCGACCTAAACTGGAATGCAAATATGAAGTGTCTTCCCCTCAAGATTTTGTTCTAGAAATGCTAAAAATATGCATCAAAACAAAGCAGCCTGACATTCCCGAAAGGGAAACACATTTTGCTGTAAATTCCTATGAAATTAAAGTAACACAGACCAAATTCCAGTTTTAGGTAAGTTTGTGCAACCCCACTTCAAGTCAATCTGTTTTGACTGGTAACAGAACTTGGCTCTACAACAAATGAACACTGTTGCACTGTATAACAACTGTGTCAATAACTTCATGACCAAGTCATATTATCTGAAAAATAGTTCTTGATTTTAAAAATGCTTTGTTTAGAGTAATTAATCACACCCATCTTTTACAATATTGTGCTTTGCATCTTGGATGTTGCTTTTGAGCAATCTGATGCTCATTATAAGGCAAAATTTCCCGGTCAGACACATTTTCCACAGCACTGTGAGGGCCCCGTGGCTTCCACAATGCACCACACGTGTAGTTTAAATAAAGAACACACTGAATTGTGGCTGGGAAATGAAGACATTGAGAAAGAATGGAGATTGGTGCTCTAATTTGTATCATGCAACGCGCTGCAATCAACAGTTGCCGTTTATTGTAGAAGTGGTTCAGAGTGAAACATTTTGGATCACTTGGAAGAATACTGAACTTTACTTCAACTTAAGTATATTCTCCCTTGAGTTCAACCAAGATAATATTTCATTTCAATGATTCAAATTGTAAACTGAAATTTTTCCCAATAGAAAATTTTAATCCTGTAAAAGTTGCTTTCATATCAGGAAATGAGCTAACTGTTCAATGCCCCAAAGACTTTGCAATTGAACATTCCCGTTAGCAGTACAGGGCCCATATTGCAGAAAATATGACCAGTTGTCTTTGATCTTATTTGGGTTTCATCAGAAAGAAGGAAACACATGATCAAGACCACTCTGAACTGCAATTAAACTCTGTCCTCCGGTTCACCCAGCTATCAAAAGCTATTTCCCTGTGTGAACTGGAAAAATCGAAGTAAGGTTGATATCAATCAAGTGATGCCACTGGGTTCAGAAAGTAACGTGTAGTAACTATGCTATTCTAATGGGCCAAAAAAAATTAGAAATATATTACTTGCCAATTTGATGGTGCTTGATGAAAAATGTATACCAGCAAAACCAGAGAGTCACAATGAATTACTTTTAACTAAAACCTTTGACATTTGAGTGTTGTTTTAGTACTTTCTGAAGAGTAAATATACAAAGAACTAGTTCAAGTAATAAGAATAATTTTGGCTCCTAACTGAGGAAACTATTCAATTATCTAAGCTTGTAATAATCCTTTCATTACCTGGCAAGGCATGGAATTCCTTCAGGAAAGCCATCTGGTAGCAGAACTGTAGAATTGGTTGGATATTAGAAAATTATTATTAGAAAAAATTTTTTCACTGAAAGGGTTATTCAACATTGGAATAGGCTGCCCAGGGAGGTGGTGGATTCGCCACCCCTGGAGGTGTTTAAAAAAAGGGTAGACAAGGTACTTGGGGATATGGTTTAGATGTGGTTTTGTCAGGTTAGGTTAATGGTTGGACTTGATGATCTGAAAGGTCCCTTCCAACCTTAACGATTCTATGAATTGTCTAGGTTGGAAGGGACCTTTAAGATCACCAAGTCCCACTATCAACCTAACACTGCCAAAACCACTACTAAACCATGTCCCTGTGCACCACGTCTACCCATCTTTTAAATACCTCCAGGGATGGTGATTCCACCACTTCCCTGGGCAGCCTATTCCAATGCTTGATAACTCTTTCTGTGAAGAAATTTTTCCTAATATCCGATCTAAACCTCCCCTGGTGCAACTTGAGGCCATTTCCTCTTGTCCTATTGCCTGTTACAGGGAATTTTTAAAGGAAATTTTTAAAAGGATTCTTTGATGATCCGTTTCTGGAGAGAAGGCAGAGAACTGGCCTGGAATCAGGTAGAGCAAAGCAGAAGGCAGCTGCCTGGAAAGGTGAGGACTGGTGGGGTGGGATGTCAAAAAAAGCTGAGGAAAGGAATTTTATGCCCATCTTGCGGTTTTTCCTTAGCTTTGTATAACTTCTTCATCAGCCTTTAGAGTAAAGCTTGTGTTTAGATATTCTTTGGAAGACTGTGAGTAACTTGCTCTATCGTGTCACCCATGAACAGGGAAACCAGACACAGCCTGGGATCATGGCCTGCGATACTCTTGGGCTGTGCAGAAGCTGCAGATAAGGCACGAATGAGCCAGTACTTGTTTTCTAGGTTAGGTAGCTGAACTGCATCTAATTGTTGGCTACAGAGCATTTGTGGGCCATAGGAACTAAGACCCCTGGGTGTGAAGGACACAATGCTGAGGAGCAGCCAGCCGTATTTGCACAAGATACAAGAAAA
This sequence comes from Himantopus leucocephalus, assembly GCA_003993805.1. Taxonomy (NCBI): domain Eukaryota; kingdom Metazoa; phylum Chordata; class Aves; order Charadriiformes; family Recurvirostridae; genus Himantopus; species Himantopus leucocephalus. The sequence goes on along the minus strand of RSEF01000001.1, from coordinate 72,906,565 downwards.
TCAAAGTTTGGGGTCAGCTGTGTAGCTTCTGCAGATGAAGGTTATCCAGGGCTTTACCGGTTGGATTAAAGTTTATTCATTCTGTTAAGAAACTGTGGGAGTAGATGATAAATGGAAGAAGAGACAGAAGGTGGCAAAGAACTATTAAAATCTGCAAATCATGCTATGGTTGCCTCTTCTGGATCTAAATGTATTAATATAAATTAATTATGAACTTGTCATCAAAGTGAAAAGATGGAGTATTTATGGAAGGGCTACAAAGTGGTATAATCTAAAAATAAAGTAGTTTGGGCTGAATAAGAGCAAAAATGGGGCCAAAAACTTGTAATCTATCTGCAGCTTCCATGTTTTGATGATCATTTGACTGCGTTTGCTCTCCAGTGCTGCAGAATATTATGAGATCAAAAAGGCTGACCCACATGGAAACTTCTGTTGGAAAATAAACCTGATCCTGCTGCTTTTTCTGACACCAGTGTGGTTTGATAACAATGCAAATCACAGAAGCATAGAAAAATGCGGCTGAAGAAAACTATTTGAGGAGAACTTCTTCCTTTCCCAGTGTATCTTCCAAATATACGTAGACCTCTTTTGTTTGGGCACTGACACCAGGGATACAGGTCTATGGGGGCAGGAGAATCCCATGAAAAGAGGAAAATAGAA